>PSNO01000004.1:2400000-3000000 GCA_002976275.1 Monascus ruber
GCGGCCCCCTCGGATCGGGGTGCGGTTAGTTATCTATGACTGTGCCAATATTACCTGGGCCGGTGTGAAGGAAGTCCTCTCGAGCAACGCTTATGTTCCGCGTAACCGCAAAGGCACGTCAACAGAAGCAGGGTCACGTTCTAATAGCCCTGCGAACACGTCGACAACCAAGTTACCTACTTCCTCGACTTCATCGCCTGTGGCATCCTACCCCAATGAGATCATCAAGCTCAAGTGTTGTCACCCCTGGCAGATGACAGTGGAAGAGCATACTAAACGGGTTTTGCGTGGTGATCTCGCTGCTGCGAGCAGACTCGATCGAAAATGGGCAGACTATATGATGGCCACTGAGGAAGGCGGAATCCTAGGCATGGGAGTGAGAAGGAGACGACGCCGGCTACGCGATGCAGAGCAACGTTGGAATGCCGATGAGGAGGAGGCAGATGATGCCGGCGGTGTTCCCGCCTTTGGAGGAGGTCGGAGAAGAGCACAGAGTGGCGGCGCTTGCGTTGTTATGTGAGATTCGCTGTTAACGGGCGATCGGTCCTATTTGGACTAGAACGGCACTTCACTTTGATTACCTCGTTCTTCCCATATTCGGTTCTTCGGTTCTACGATACCAGGCGTTCGTTAGGTCGTTATTTCTTGGAGCACAGGTGCTCTTCTGGACTACTCAGCCCTTTTTTTTTTATCCTCTCTCTGCTTTATATGTTTTTTCCTTGTCCTCGTTTCAAAGTACCCTCTCTCCGGTGTGGTATATACGAAATACTCGCTTTCGTTGATCCGAAAGACCGAGACCCGTACGCTCTTTTACACCAGGAAATGCTATGAGATATGAAATACAGCTATATGAGGACGGTCCGCCCCAAACTCGCTATGCACGACCATGAAATAACATGACATTTTATGGATAGAATATGGAATGGGACGGACACTTGGGGTCTTGATTGATATTAGAAGTTAACCAAGCATTCTTTCTTTTGTTTATTGGGTCTCTGTCCTATTGTTCTGGTGTTTGGGTTTTGCAGGTCTATCTCTGCTTTGTCATAGACGGTGTTTTTGAAAGACTTGGGGTTGTTCTCCCTCCGCATTTCATCTCGAATCAACTATTTATACCTACTTACAATATATGATTTCATTATATGGACAATTATTGACTGTTACATGTTTGTCTTGAAGTACGTGTGGGCTTACTATGGATTCAATTGATTAATCGTTGCAGCAACCAGTAAAATACGATTAGGATATGGGAGCATATCTACGGACATTGGGTTCACACTGTAGAAGATAGGATATAACGACATGGTTGACTGAATAAATGATATTCGACTGAAGTATTTACAGGAGCCCTGTCTCCCTCGCTTCTCAACAAGAAAACCAGCACGTCACTCCTCAAAGAAGCCCCCATCACTCTCTTCATCACTATCTTTCTGTTTACTATGTCCGATATGCACGTGTTTCGCATCATCCCTCCTCTTCGCAGCACGGTTCCGGGTATTTTTACTACTGCTGCTCTTCTGTTCCGCCGCAGACTCGACACATGCATCCCTCTTTTTCTTCTCGGATGTGTGACTTTCTTGTTGTTTCTTTTTATTTACCGTTGATGTTGTTATAGTTGTCGTGTTGGAGATACTATTATCGCCCTCCAAGTTCAGTTTCAGTTTCCCGTCTCGGAGGAGGTCGAGGGTCTCCTGGCCTTTCTTCGTGCATTTCTCGATTACATACCACATGGGTGGTTTCTCATCTGTATTCTTTGCATTCGTAGTAGTTGTTTCTTTGGTAGTATGGGCCTCATTGGTATTGGTATTCGATTGCGCCTTCGAGTCCGATGCTCTCGTATCGTCTTTCTTCTGCTGCTGTTGTTGTTGTTGTTGTTGTTGTTGTTGGGTTTCTTCCTCTCTGTCTTTACCATCTGTGGTTGATTTTCGTAACTTTTTATTTGGATACAGTGAGATGTATTTCTCCGTGAGTGGGAAGTAGATCGTATAATTGAGGTTTATTTGCGCGCTATAGATTCGTTGGGACAGATGCTTGAGTTCGTCTTCACGAGATGGGGAGGGCATGTTTGAGTCTTGGAGTTGCTTTTCACGACGAAGAAGCCGGTTGAGTTCCTTTGTGGCGGTTTTTCTCTCTAAGACATTTCCCCCAGTGTTAGTCTAAATTGTGCAAATGGAAATTAGATGATATAACATACCCAGAAATCGAACAAAATGATATCTACTTATCATCTCCGACTTCTGCCGTCTGTTTAGCTCGTCTTGGAGTTCCTTCTCGTACCCCGCCAGTGCACGTTCCTGTACGACTCTGGCGTCCGCGGGCAGATCGACCCGGTTGAGAAGACGCTTGACATCGCGGATTCGTCTCTTCAGTTCATTGACAGAAGGATACTTGTGTTCCTTTGGAGCAGCATGGGAGGGTTTTCTTTTACCTCCGTATAAGTATGCATGTTGTCTGCCGCTGGTGTTTTCATGGTTCGAGTAGTCGTCGAGCTGTTTCTTCTTGGCTGGGGGGAGAGAATCCTCAGAGACTTCCCGGACCTTGCGTTTGGGGACATTCCTACGAGATGGTACCTCAGCCATCTTGTCCAATGGAACTGCATATGATCCCCAAACGTGCTGGGCAGCTTTCTTTTCTTGGAGAGTACTGTTGATACTCCGTGCTGAGCGTGGGAAACAGAAAAATATCGGATCATCATCGGCCCTACAGACCCCGGAAACCATCTGCAGCAGCCAATCAGCGGCCGTGGTTGCCGACGTCTGCGATCGCAGCTGTCGAGGAAAAGCTTCGCTTCCTGAGCAAGCGTCGTCCATGTTCATCTAGTCGACCGTCATGCCGGTTATATGCCACTTTCGTGATTCGTGTCCCTTGTCAGGCCAAGATCAACGGCACTCGTAGGATGGGCGCTGACGCCGACGCTGATGGGACAGTTGCAGACCTCTTCTCCTGTTCTTTTTTCGCGCGTCCTTGCATACTACGCTACCACTCGTAGTGTATCCGCCCATCCTTGCAGCAAAAAATAATTAAAAAATGGAGACCGCGATTCGCTGGTCGCCATGGTCGACCACAGCAGAACAACGCTTCCTCTACGTGGATGTTGTGGGCAAATCGTTCCGACTATGCAGGGTGACCTCGTACGAGGACCGCAAGTTGCAGTATGAGGTGATCTCCACGCATACCAAGGTACCCGCCTTCAGGGCCTTCGACTGGTCCCCTGTGAACGAGTCATTGATGGCCGTTGGCCAGTCGTCGGGTGAAGCAACGCTCCTGCGCATGGAGGGTGATTCCCAGGAGTCGTTTTCTTTCCCGATTCGCAATCAGCGGTACTGCAATGCGGTCGCATTTAGTTCGCACGGCCTGCTAGCTGCGGGTTTGGATAGGGTTCGCAATGACTTTTGTTTGAATATCTGGGACGTCAACCAGCGGCTCATATTGGCGGGTACTAAGGGGTTTGCGGAACCGTTGAGGAAGCTCGCGAGTTCGGAACCGATTACTAGTATCAAGTTCTTTAGAGATCAGCCTGCCACGCTGGTAACTGGGGTCAAGGGGCAATTTGTGAGGATCTATGATTTGAGAGGTACGTTGCCCGTCTATGACGGCGTTTTCTCTTTTTGCTCAATTCTCTTAATATTGCCAGTGCTGTTCTTGTTCTGACTGACTACCCAGAGGCGCCGGGGAATATATCTCTTCAATTTCCAACAAGGTGTGTTCACAATCTGGCCATTGACTGGCTCGATGAGAATTATATCGCCTCCTGCCAGACATCCAAAGATGCCACCATCTGCGTCTGGGATCGACGCGTAGGGTACCGCTATACATCACCATCCCTGGGACCCGTTTCTCTCGATCAAAGCCAGTCCGGGGCTGCTTTGGAATTAAACAACATCATTGACTCCAAAGCGACAATCTGGAGTATGCGCTTTTCGAGAACAAAGAGAGGCTGTCTAGGCGTTCTTTCCAACACCGGCCATTTCAAGACCTACGATATTGCCAAGGAGTACATATCTGATGAGTATCGCTCTTCTATGGACGAGACACTTGGACCAGGCTCCCTCAAGAACTACCCGGAGCAAATCTACACAAAATATGTACGGGACCTATGTAAGCCATACAACCATCCTTCCCGCGGCTGCAACGAGTCCGAGAGAGTCGTCTCTTTTGATTGGCTGAATATGAGCGCCTCAAATAGACCAAGTTCTATAACCCTAGCTGGGAATGGCCAGGTCGCTATTGCAAATGTTTTACCACCGTCGCCGCCTGTGCAGTTGTCTTCTCAGAGCATGCTGGTCCGCGGATGCTCGGACGGAATCTCCGATTTCGAAGTCATGCATCCTCTTTCTGGTCGAGACTCGAAGATATCTGAAGTTGTAGAGAGCATTCAACGACGCTCGCTATCGGGCTCAGCTAATCAGCAAGACGGGTTGGAAGGCCATTCACCTAAGAAAAACGGCCATGTTTCACACTCCCTCTCAAGTCGCGAGACTCGAGAGCGGGCTTTATCCATAGGAACACTAGGGGATCGCCTCAGAGCCGAAGAAGCCTTGACCCTGATGACAGTCAATCGGTTCCGTTGCAAGGAAGGTTATCTTTTCGATGGCGCGAAGAACAAGCAGATAGTGGCAGATGACCCCTCTTTACAGGGGTTTTGGGATTGGATGGAAAGTAGGTTATGGTATCTTTGCCCGCACTACAGCGACTATACTGACAGCTCAGGTTCTCGGGTCAACTCCGCTGATGATTCGATGATTATGAATGACTTGGATATGAACTACTTGGGCATAATCGATGTGTGGAATAATGACTTAGGTGAGAATCTGGATCTTTGCCCGCCTCTCCATTCTGATTGACCATAGCTAATTCATTACACTGAAGGCCGGAGTCTTGAAAGTCGACGAGTAGGTCCTAACGCATACAACTCAATTGACATAAGCGAAACGATCATGGATCTGGCTACTGAACTTGACCTCCCTGAGATTCAAGGGTGTATGACAGACTACCCGGAGCATCGCCGCCTATGCCTTTACCTCTGCGGAGCCGTGCAATCGGAGGATGAACTAGAAAAGACTGTCAAGCAACTTGTGGCAGAAAAACGGCATACTAAAGCGGCCGCCTTAGCTCTCTTCCAAGAGGAAGCTAAGCTGGCTTATCTAGCACTGCGAAGCAACGAGCCTGCGCAGGCCCATAAATTGCTTGCGATGGCGATTGCTGGCGCCGGCAAGGGTGACGCGGATTCAGACTGGGAAGAGATGTGTGCAGAAATTGCTAGCGAACTTACCGATCCGTACGCTAGGGCTATCCTTGCTCTCGTGAGCAAGGGCGACTGGAATTCCGTCATAGAGGAGACGACACTACCTCTAAAGTTTCGCGTGGAGGTTGCCCTGCGCTGGCTTCCTGATGGAAGCCTTACAGAGTATCTGAAAGAAACTACAGCAGAGGTCATTCGCCAGGGTGACATCGAAGGTATTGTTCTAACAGGACTGGGCTACTCTGCTATGGACTTGTTTCAATCGTACATCAACAAATTCAACGACATTCAGACGCCCGTGCTGGCCATGAGTCATACCGTACCACGCTTCGTTGACAGCGAACGGAGCAGGGCCCAATTTGAAGCATGGCGCGAGGCTTATCGTTGGCAAGTGAACTCCTGGAAATTACAACTAGAACGAGCCAGATTCGACGTCGGATCCCGCAAATTCGCCGTCACCTGGGATGGCCGCAGATTAGTCTCCCCACCACCACAGCAGGTCAGCTTGACCTGCAATTACTGTAGCAGACCACTCTCACAGCAAGATGGGTCCACCCAGGCTTCTCTCTCAGCAGCGGGGGAAGTCGTCCATCCCACATCCGGAAATCCCTTGGGTCCCGTCTCAATGTCAGGTACGGCATGTCCAAAATGCGGCCGACATATGCCACGATGTGGCGTCTGTACTCTTTGGTTAGGATTCCCTGATCCCATGTCTCGAGCCGGTATGGCCGCGGACGCCTCGCCGGAGAATCAAGACCGTGAGCCCACCGAGACAGAAATTATGCGGCGATTTGCGGTCTTTTGTATCAATTGCAACCACGGCTTTCACGCACATCATGCCAGAGACTGGTTTATGAGGCGCAAAGTATGTCCTGTGGCAGAATGTGATTGCATTTGTGATCGGTAAGACAGCCGTTCCAGGGACGTTTTCGGACCTCCTTGTTTTCTCTTCCCTGCGCATGGGAAGATATACTATGAAGTTGATGTTGTTCATGGTCTTATGTGTATACCCATGTTAGACATAGACTTAGTTTTATTAGAATCAGATTCGGCCTCTTTCGGCCAAAGCATGTATCAGGGTCCAGTATACATTGTAGTAATTATGGTAAATAGAGTGCGGAATGCTGATGATGTCAATAATCATCTCGAGCTCCGCCCAGTCAAAAGGAAAATAACAGAAAAAAAAAGAAATCAACACCCACAACCTCATCGATATGACTCTTATATCCCCCAAAACAGTGCCAATTGTTACTGCTCTTTTTACTATCTGACTCATAAAACACTAGACAACTTCAGACGAAAAACCACAAGCTCAGTCTCGTTCGTGATCGTGAGTCATTCTGCAATTTACACAGGCTTGTCTGTCTGCCTCCCCTGCTCATTACAAGATACAGGAAATCTTCATATAATTTCGCAAGAGAACGGGACCCTGACGAGATATCAAAGTTTAGGTTGAAAGAAATTGGTCTTCAATTTTCTTTCTTCCACCGTTGCTTTACTGTCATCCGCTCCCACGTCCGCTCCGACAGATACGGACTGCCACTCATGCCGAACGAACGAAGAGGCAAGCCGAACCAAGGCCGCGAAGTGACCGTTTCGAAAACGCTGAGTTATTTGCTACGACATGCGGCGGACAGGGAAGGGCTTAGAATGAATGCGCAGGGGTACGCGAATGTGGCGGACGTGGTAGGTGATTTTGATTAGTCAAGGAGAAGAGTTAGATTAAGCAATTCGATGCTAATTCTTGCAATCGCCGATTTCAACATGACAGCTATCGTATCGAAAGCTGAAATCCCTCAAGGTTACTCTCCCCGAAATCTTCAATGTGGTTAGCACATCGGAAAAGAAGCGATTCGCACTCCTCCACATCCCATCAGCGCGCGCCGAACAGGAAAAGACCGAAGCAACGACGATCCCACCGGTAGGTTCATCCTCAGAGCGTCCGGAGGGGCAGGAAAGCGAAGACCGTGCCGTCATAGCAGCCTCGTCGACGAGCGAGGGACAAGAAAGCGCAACGGAGAAGGCTCTTTCAGTGGAGGATACGGATCCGTCTCATTTTCTCATCCGAGCTACGCAAGGTCACAGCATCAAGAGCGTCGATGCAGCGTCATTCCTTGAACGCCTGTCGCTAGACTCGACTCTTCCCGAGACAGTGGTGCATGGGACGTATCATTCTGCCTGGCCGTTGATCCTTAACTCTGGGGGACTACGCTGCATGGGGCGAAATCATGTCCATTTCGCAACGGGCCCTTCGCTGAAGTCAGTTCTAGCCAAGACCGGGGACGGCGACGGCCGTGATATGGAGCCAACCACGGACGGAAACGTACAAGTTGATAGCGGGCGTGTTATTTCCGGGATGCGTCAGGATGCGCAGGTGCTGATCTATATTGACCTTCGGAGAGCGCTGGAGGCAGGATTTCCGTTCTGGCGGAGTGAGAACGGCGTGATTCTCAGCGAGGGCATGCTGCCCGAGGGAGGCGAGGAATCTAATAAGGATAAAAAGCACAAGGCTGTACCGCTTGTGCCATTGAAGTTTTTCGATGTCGTGGTGGAAAGGAAACGAGGGCTGGGCGTGCTTTGGGAGCATGGAAAGGAGGTGCAGAAGCTGCCTGATGAATTGACCAGTCAGCGGAAGGGAAAAGGAAAGGCTTAAAGTGAATATTTGCAGGAGGATATGCCCATATGCCATGATTATAAAGAAGGGCAATGAACAGCAGTGCAGGTTACGCGCCCAACGCGAAGATCTACACCACGTCTCTTCCATCACTCTCTCCCACACCACTTACCTGCATTTTTCATTTACCTCTCGCCTTTTTATCCTCATCTGAATTTCATGTTTTATGCAACAAGATGCGTACAATGAAACAAATTCTCTCCAAATTCAAATACTACTTGTTGCTGTCCAACTCGACACTGGGTCCAGCTCTGCCAGGGACAACAACCAGCGCTGACCAGGCCCAGAGTATCAGCATCCCCAAAAAGCCGGCTACAGATCAGTACCAGAGTACTCGCAAGGAAAGCTAGTCTATAGCGATTCCCAGCTCAACTCGTCGCTGGAGAACCTGCCTCTAGAAGCCCGGTGTCGTCTCCTTTCTATACTGGACTTTGAAGAACTACGGGCCTTGGTCCAAGCCTTTCCCTTCTTCGATCAGCAACATCTGCTGAATTGCAGGTTCTTGCTCTGTAAATACTTGGAGACGACGTTACGCAGCGTCACCATCGACACCTATGCCGCCTACCAGTCCGGCTTGCTCGACTGTTCAGAGGCGCATGCCAAAGACAAAGTCACTCAGTTCCTTAAGTCCTAGCAAGACCGACGTTGCTTGGCCCAGCACACAATATTATGGAGACTCACCTTGGATAAGGCCATGGGAATGGCCGCTTTCCACTCCTCAATCATCAGGCCTCTCGCACAGCTCTACACTCTGGATGCTGACCCATGTTGCCGAGAGAACTGGGAATCTCCAGATTCATGAGCCTCTTAGTGGGACAGAGGAGACATGGATAATGCGTGCCCTAGCTAGCCCATGGTACAGGCAGGGTTTGGCTTTGAAGCACATGATGGCTCCTCACTGTACTCTCGGAATAAAATCACAAGGAGAATCCCGCCATTGATAGATTCGATATATGGCACTCTAAATCACCAATCCCTGGCCCTCTCTTTCTCTACTTAGTCGCCAGCCTCCAACAGTTCAGCAAATGCCCAAAGCATCCTCCCAATGGCATAGTCATCTTCAACACAATACCAGTGTCCAATCCCCGGTAAAATCTCCATCTTCTTAGAAGAACTGGCAATATTGTCAAATATCATATCACAATTTTCCTGCGTCGCAGACTTATCTTGGTCGCCTACAATCAGCAGGTACGGTGCCGTGATGGCTTTGTAATCGATGAACGGGGCAGCCACGATAGCCTCACAAAGCGCAACATATCCCCTGGGATTCTGGGAGATGAACATCTCGCGAAGGAAGGCTTTCTGGAGAGGCGTTGTGTTCGGCCCTGTTGCTTGATTGGGGACTGTATCTGCTATGGGCTCCATTCCGGCTATTGTCAAGTATCAGCATCAATCCCATATGTGCTTACAATAACACACGCACACAAAAAGGTGGGGGTGGGGGAATAAAAGTGGACTCACACTTTGAAACAACCTCGATTCTCTTCTTCATATTCACCCCAAAGGCCTCCGTCGGATGCGTCGGCCCAATACCCACAATCCCTCTGACGCGGTTCTTATGCTTCACTCCAAGATAGTTCGCCACGATCCCACCCATTGAGTGGCCTACAACAACCGCCTCCTCGACATGCAACGTATCCAGAATACCGAGAACATCGGTCGCAATACTCTCGATACTCGTCACATCGCCCGTGAAGAGGGAGCGAGAGGTCCCGTACGTGTCGAAGGTGATGCAGCGGTGGTTATCTGAAATATGGGGGAGGACGGGCAAGAAGAAGTTCTCGGATGCGCCCAGGCCTGGGATGAAGATGAACGTCAAGGGCCCCTTTTTGGGAGGGTTCTTGGGTTGTCGGTCAGTGTAGTGGAGCTGGTGGCCGTGCACTTCTAGGTAGGGCATACTTGCTTCTCTTGCACAAACACAGATACGCGCAATGTGTTCTGATTTGTTTTATTGATTTTCTGTTTAATGAACACGGCTATATAAAGCTCTGTATCTCCATTGGTGACTACTCTGTGACGTCATTGCATATCACGTTGTCTGCTTGTACTCCGGAGCCGCGGCATTAATGGTAGAAAAGAGCAAGGGAATGTGTTTATGCATTTGTAAAAGCTGGTGATATCTATCGAGAGCAGCGAGAGTTATCGTCGTAAAACAAAGGTTGCTTCAAAGAGAGTAGGAGGTAGTGCCCCCAGACAAGACCTGAATATCATTGTAAGAGCAAGATGCTATACCGGAAATCCAGTTCTATTGAGAACCTATGTACATTCTCTCCTAAAGGTGCGTCAGGTTGCATAATTCTATACAATATAAAACCATCACCTTTCCTTGGAGCCCCGGAGACTGCTCATTGCTAACCCGTCAGACTCCGTGCCAAGTCGTTTTTGCTCCTCTTCCCCGCTGCTAAATAGAGGACTCTTGGCTTTGGAACTATTATGTCGAGCTTGTTCCGGAGTCACCGAGGACGAGCTGACGAATCCGGAAAGATGTCGACTGCCTCCCAGCATCCAGGAGAATCCGGAATCTGCTAGAGATGGGCGCGGCATCGAACGCAGAGGCATTAAGTAACTCGGTTCGTCACCTAAGTTGGTTGATGTGTTGACTCGCTTCAATTCCTCGTCGGTTGAAGATAGATTGGCGGTTACGTCTGCCGGGCTTGACTTCGTCTGTCTGGAAGATGCTTCTCCTGGCGTCGTCGACTGGCTCGGTGAAAATCCCGCCTTCCTTGAACTTGTAGAGGTTATTCCAGCATTCTTATCTGCAGGACGAACTGGAATTGATGAATCTTCGAGGCAGGCCTGGACGGACTGAAGTCTTCTGAAAGCTTCTCTCATGGCGTCACTCGTACTTGCGTCAAGACCCGTCGTATTCATCAGGTGAGGGCGTATATCGTCCAATGCCTGGCTCAATGATTTTGCAAGTTCTTTGTTCCGTCTTTCCATGTACTCGACTCTCCTCTTCATATCGACGTTAGACTCATTGATAGAAGATACGCCCTGCGATTTCATCGTGGGCTCGTCGCCAGCCAGTCCCCGGAAACTCCTCTCGGCCTGTACTGACTGTATGTTCTTCCTTGCTTCGTTTACTGCGCCTCGGACAGCTTTGGCGACTCCCCAAGATTCCGTCCGTCGATGGATGCCTTCTGAGACGTCTTGTAGGAATGCTTCTAGGTTCTTGGGGCTGCTCGTTCCAGATGACCTACTAGAGGAAATATTGCCAGCAAAGCTTCTGGAGTTTCTGCGAAGATGAGCTCTCCTAGCTGAGGGAGATCTCACGCCTGAAGTCTCTGTATGCTTTGGAGACTCAGGCGGCTTGCCTGAATATTTTGAAATGAGAAATTTGCCCCTGCCAGGGCTTGGATTCTGCTCGAGGTATAGCCCATCGTAAACCAAAGTTGACGGTGCATGAGGCTGGGGCGACGGATAGCGAAGTAACGACGAAAGAGCTGTAGAATAGTCGGAATCCAGTACTTGAAACGTGTATATCAGCATTGGAGATCATGACTGAGAACATGGACTAACTAACATTGCCAGTGAACCCGCAGCAGCATCGCAACGCAAATGAAGTCCACTAGGTCAGCCCGCAAACCATCCGCGAACAGAATATCCCAGATGGTAAGAACGTCGTCGAACGGAAATTCGCGGCCAAATAAAAGGCGCAGCCAGCGTCTTTAACAGCAATTAGGATCGAGTTAAGATACGTGGAAAAATGTACTCACGTAAGGAAGATTTGTGGAAGGACTTCAATGGCTTGCAAATGCTCCGCCAACCTTTGGTCTGCGACAGCCAGCAAATCTTCATGGATATGCTGGCATCTGCTGACAATGGGAATAACTTCCACACTGCCATTCTCCGAACGCTGGTCACTGTACTCATAGTAAATGCGAGCAGTCTGCATAACACAGCAGAACAACATGAATGAGTCGTGCTCTATATAGGCCCCATCAAGACACTGTAGCATCAGACTATTGTCCTCTGCAGCAGAGCTAGAGCTTTCAAGAGATGTCGTGTCGATTGCATCGTGATCCACAACCCACAAAATAGGTGCCAGAAGCTCGTGCATGCCTTGTCGGTAGCCAAGATCTGGATTAAGTTTAGAGTAGATGAACAGAATATCTAACATTTTGGCTTTTGTTGCAGATTCACAAAAGAAGGGATTCTCCTGCAAGCACCGGTTCACATCTTGATATATCTCTGCTCTGATAGTCTCATCGCGTCGCAGCGTTTGCCAAGGAGACTTTCAGCAGGTTAGGTTTGAACATCCCAAAGCTCTACAGCAAATCCAGAGATAGCATACCTCTTCATCATCAGCTAGCGGATCTACCGTCGAAGACAAATCAACTGGATTCTCAATGTATTTGAGAAAATGCTCTCGTAACGCCGAGTAAGCACCTCGCGCATCGGATATCTTGCGTTGCCATTGTGTGCGATCGAGATCATCAAAGAGCAAAAATGCCTGTTATTCCGGTATAAGTGACGGACGGGGATCAGTTAATTTATAAACCATGTATGCGCGAACCTTCCAGCAAATGGATCTCAGGCCATCATTACATAGACTTGTGCCTTGTTCGGATTTGAGAGCATTCCTCAAGCCGGAGACAGTGTCATGACCGCGAAAGAGCGCGTCCCATCTCTGCCTTGGGGACCATCAGCTTCAATGCACCGTCATCGCAAAGCAGATTCCAAAGATCACCTAGCGTCTTCGATAGTTTTCATATCTCCATAGTCTTTGTCATTCAGAGGCGAGAAAATGGCAAGGAAGAGCAGGGGTTGTTGGAGGTGGGGGAAGACAGATGCGGATCGGACCCGCCTTTGGACCATTCGTTGATCTTTATTATCATCACAGTCACCTCCGGCGATCGACGACCCTGATGGATTGATCCATCCTGCTGCATTCTCACCAAGACTCTCGATGCTCTGATATTCTCGCGCTCTTCCAAAACTTCTCGATCTCTTGAACTCAATAACGATGTCCGCAGACTTATTTGCAGAGTTTGGGTTCAGCCAGTCACCTCAGAATCCTCCAAATGCCCAACAGCGGGAGAGCGCATCGCAAACAAATTCCTTGATCCCGGACTTGAATTCGTCAGAAGATGCCCTTCGAGCCGGCTCATCGGATCCCTTAGGCTGGTCTCAGTTCCAGACTCCTGAGCTAAATGCGCACGCGAACAGACCCAGTACTGCCAGCGAGCTTAATAATAGCAATACATCACAGCCTGTTGGTGGCATTTCACGAGAACAGGATAGTAATGTGCTTTTTGATGCGACACTGGAAAGAATTTCGAATGAAGATGACGATTATTGGGGGGAATTCGAATCTGCAGAAGTGCCGCCGGTGCATAGTCAGTTAACAGAGCTCACTCCTGGGCCAGATAATAGCACACCTTCTCGTAATGAAGGACCAGGCTCCAACCAGCCAACGGGGTCCAGGGGCCTTTCTGGTACAGTTGACTTAATCGATGCAATTGAAGATGAAGTGCCGCCGAGAGAAGACCCACGAAAAATCATAGCTGAGAGGAAAGATCTGAAGTCTTCAACCAAAACTAAAAACGTTTCAATACCGCGCTATGAAGAGTCTACTGATGAATTCTTTGATGAATGGGGGGATTTCGTAGGTGGGAAGCCAGTGGAACCAAGTACTGAGAGTGCCAGGAAGGAAGCGCCTTTGGAGGAGTCTGCATCTACAGATAACAAGAAGAAACTGATTGAAAACAACGACTTGTCTGTTCGGATAGGGGCAGGCCAGCATCAGGTCCAGAGCAAATCTGACGGCCCTAAATTGCTGGCTAATGTTCGCCCGACAAATATACCTCCACCGTCTGTTTTGATGCAGCTGTTTCCACCATTGTTTGAACAGTTCCAGCAAGAGGCCTCGAGACTAAGAGGAAACCCTCAAAAAAAGGATGCTCTGGGGGATGTTGCAGCGCAAATTTGCTGCACATTGAAAGTGGCAGCACGAATTATTGCAGGACGCTCTCTACGATGGAAAAGAGATACCATCTTAAGCCAGAGCATGAGAATCGGCCCAGCACGAGCGGGGAAACCTGGAGGGATGAAGCTTAATACGGTCAACAAGAGCGAAAACGTGAAAGAGAAACAAGAAGCTCTGGATGTGCTAGGGTCGTGGCGTGAGCGTGCCGGGTTCTTCAACTCGATAATGCTGTCGTCGGGTAAACGCCCTATTCAGGTCATCACAGAGAACGTTCGAGTGATAACCGCTGGACCTGACAAGGGAGCCTTGAAAGCTCCCCATGCATGTGCTTTCTGCGGATTGAAGCGAGACGAAAGACTCCCGGGTGTGATCGATGAGAATGTCCTGGACAGTTTTGGGGAGTGGTGGACGGATCATTGGGGCCATACGGACTGCAAGCAATTCTGGGAGAGCAACATGCAGCTGCTCAGTCACAGATGAGGTTTAGGAAGATAGAAACCCTTGCATGTACATATTATCATAATTGCATTTTCAGTGAATCTGTTTCAACTCCATCGGTTACGTCGTTTGAGAGCATTTATGCACGGAGTGCAACATTTATGTAGTAATCAACCGCTTCGAAGGCAGGGCAGCCATCGCAATTTGAACACTGCCGGGACATATTACTGAAAATGAGTGCTTTTATTTCTCTAATTAACACAAGAACTGAAACTTAGATGAACAAAAGATGCTGTTAGTATTGATCACCGTTCCCTTCCCCTGATAGTCACGTGTCGCTCTAGAATCTAAGGAGGCGGACGAGATCATGATTCGCCTCTCTTTGACCTTGACTTCGCAGTTGATCGGGTTTAACAGATGGATCAAGGATCCAACCCAGGTATGATACGAAGAGAAAACATCAAATAGCCTAGTTAACAAACTACATGCAGGCTAAATAGCATATTCTTCACGAATTGCACCCGACGGAAACAAATCTCCGTCCGGAGCAAACTCTTGTCGCGTTCATTAATACTCCTGTTCAATGCTGCAGTGAGCCGAGATTTCAGGATCTTCTATTTTATTTTATTTTTAAGGATCTTGCACATGGAAGACCAGGAATCGTCTCCAGCAGCAGGCTTGCGCATCCCGAAAGCATGCGAGGCCTGTCGAACTCGCAAGGTCAAATGCAATGGCGCCAATCCATGCAAGACATGCCAGCAGAGGAACTTGCCATGCGTCTATCGCAACTTCGCTCGACAGCGTCGTAAAAAGCAGCAAGAGAGGCGCTTGGCAGACAACCTGACGCTTCCCGATGTGGGCACTGCACCCGAATATGAGGCTCGTTCTGGACGGCCGAAGAACTCGGTCATGTATGGCTTCCACAACAGTGTCTCGGCCACCCATATGACATCCCCTTCATGTAAAGTGCAGTTATACTATGGGCCAACTTCCCATTTCTCTCTAATGCAGCACATATACCGAGATCTAGTCTCAGCACCACAAGCGGCCCAATCCTTACCCCAGAGTGAGGTTGAGGAAGCGGGTGCCGGCTTGGATCTGTTTAGTTTCCGTCGTATCTTCTTTGGATCCCCGGCTGAAACCCACGATTCGGCTAGGACTTTATCTGCAGCAGATGCGGCAACGATATTCTTGCCGTATGATATAGCCAAGACATTTCTACAGCGCTATCTGTCATCGATCTATCATCTGACCAAGTTTAAGTCAAGGGAGGCCTTTGAACGGCAGCTGGACCAGCTATATACTGCAAATGTTAATGCACATGCTGGCCCCAATGTGGATCGGCTCCTAGTCTTACTTTCCTTAGCCTGTGGCGCTCTAGGGACGGAGCACCATGGCTGGGGTGAATTACTGTTCGAGCGGGTCAAGGCGTCATCCAAAGACCTTGATGATGTAGTAAACCTCCAAACCGTGCAACTCTCATTGCTCATGATAAGTTTCTCCTCCCCAGTTCTAGTGTGGTCGAGCACTGACGGAATCTATGCTGTAGCACGCTCATTACCAGTCTGAACAGGGTCGTCCAAACTCATCATTTCTTCACCTGGGCACTGCAGCCCGCAAAGCCTTGTCTGCTGGCTTGCACAAGGATACTCCTTCAAATATGGAAGACACTGAAGGACGGCAGACGACTTTCTGGTCTTTGTATTTCTATGAGACGTTAGTTACAACGCTTTTCTTTTTGAGATATAAAGATGTATCTGACCCGTTCTTGACAGTTGGATCTGTTTTCACTTGGGACGACCTAGCTCCCTATCTTTGAACGATATTGGAATTGCCCAGCCGGATGAGCCCTTTCTGGAGATACTTATCCATCTATCAAAGGCTATCTCACGCTCTGCGAACGAGATATATGGCCGACGGCATGAGTCGTTATTAGAAATGTGGAGGACCGCCAGGTCAATTATGGATGATATTCAATGCTATGACGCTCGGATGCAGGAGGGCCTAGGGTATGGACTGGGGGAGCCCCCACAACTCGGAAGTGCGGGGGTACAGCAAACCATGTTGACTACATGTTCGTTGACTTCCACCCTTGCTATTTGGCTATCGCTGATTTTTTTTTTTTTTTTTTTTCAGTATACTATCACACTATCCTTTTGACGTTCCGTCCATTCCTTATTTTCCGAGGAAAACTCAGACAACATTCTAAAAATGCGAATCAGCCACCTGAAGTTCCAGCATGGCTTAACGAGGCCTGTAATTGCACACTCTCCGCGGCCCAAAGGACAATGCGCCATCTATGCGAAGCTTCCGCTGTGAATGAACTTGTTAGGGTATGGCCTAATGCATCCCACAAGCACAAATGCTGTGCTAACATTCCGAATCAATTGTTACAATAGGAGCTACGCTATCATGGGTTTTTCTTTGGAAGCGCTTGCTTTACCCTCATATATGACCTCCTACAGGATGACAACGCAGCCACCCTTCATCTTCCATGGATTCATGCCTGTCTACAATGCCTGTATACGGTGCAACGCTCAGACCCTATCACAAGTACGATTACTGCCATTCGGACGGTTCTAAAGAAAATAAATCCTGCCTACGACTTGGCTCCGGACCAGCAAACACAAGGTGACTTCGAGCCTCAGGACAGCATATCAATTTCTGCCCGAGAGACCTCAGGTGTTCCGCTCTACAACAGTCAAGCGAATACTCTTTCGCCCTCACACCTGCGTGGTACATTTCCGGATTTCGGTCCACCCGTCCTGCTCAACTTCGAACACAATAACTTTCAAGACGAACTGAGGAACGGTGTCGACGTCATCGGCAATAGTCCGCTAGATTTCACTCAATCAGACATAGGATGGGATCTTAATTTCTCGACGATGGACCTTGAAGCGTTTTTGTCAATTTATCCTACGGTGGATCAGCAAGCGTTTTGACGTGCTCTGCCATGAGCTCTCTGGTCTATGCATTATTGAGTCGGTGCTTATCTCTAAATGGACTAATATCCTTATTATTGGTTACTATTTGACTGAGAGGGCATTTTTTGGGGCTTTATCTCTAAGACATAAAAGGGTATAATAGATCGACGTTCGGGCTGCGTTCTCGGTAAGTAAGTATCGGGAAACCGATCCAACCACAACCTGAAGTTTCCATAAACAGCTTCGGCCAGAACCATTTACCATATAGCCAGAACTTTTTATCTAATGTCAAAGCGAAGCGGTCACAGTGGACGGTTCTAGAGTCCACACCGACTCCACGGGCTTGCGACGAAAGGAACATCTATATATCAGCCGGGAAGGCGGGTCTTGCTGTTGAGAATAATAATATGGATCCGAATGAGCAATTTACAGACGATCTAAGACGGCAGGACCTTTTAATCAGGAACTATTGGCCCTGTTTATCCAATCGTCTGCAGCTGTCGTGGATCACAGCAGCAGAAATCATCGGATATACGGATATACGGATATAAGAATGGATATGCGGATATGCGGATATACAGCAATGCATCTTTTTGGTTCATATAACAATCGACTGGCGGCCAGTTAAGCCTGGGGTCCTGACCGTACTCGATTATTGAAGACATTTACAGCTTGGAGCTCTTTAAGTGTGTTGTTCGTTTATTTGCCAATTCCATTCACATTAGAGATAGCACCGTCACAAGTGGCTTCAGGGCATGGAGTCACCTTCATCGGCGACGTTGACATCTGTCGACGTCGAAGAGCAGAGAGATGCGCTCCGCAAGCGTTTGACTGTGACTTTCTGTAACCTCAGCGTCCGAGTGACGGCTCCAGATGCTGCTCTTGGGAGTACAATGTGGTCCGAAGTCGACCCCCGGCAATTGTTGGATCTTTTCCAACGAAAGAAGCGTCCTATGCGTGTAAGCATAACTGAAAATATATATGTCCATGGGAAAGGAACCTGAGTTGATGGTTTGACAGGCAATTCTTAACGACATCAATGGGCAGGTGAATCCAGGCGAAATGGTAAATGCAAGCCTCGTGCCTCTATGCTCTTCTTGTATTAACATTGCAGTTACTTGTTCTTGGCCGGCCGGGGTCGGGCTGTACTTCTCTGCTGAATGTGCTCTCTAACTCGCGAGACTCGTTTGATGAAGTCATTGGCGAGACGTTCTACGGTAGCATGGATCACAAGACTGCTAAAAAATACCGCCAGCAGATTATATTTAACACAGAAGGTATTATGAGTTTCTCAAATTGTTATGTGCCTCTCCATTGATCATGTATTCCAGACGATATTCACTTTGCAACTCTGACCGTCAATCGTACGATGAAGTTCGCTCTGCGAAACAAGATACCACGTGAGCGCCCAGAGCATCTTCAGAGCAAGAAGGATTTTATTTCAGATAAAAGGGACGAGATTCTTGATTCCTTGGGTATCGGACATACGAAGAAAACATTAGTTGGGAACGAGTATGTTCGGGGTGTATCTGGCGGAGAGAGGAAAAGAATGTCACTAGCAGAGGTGATGGCTGGACAGGTACGCGGAACATCCTTCGATCCATAAAAAACGAAGCTAATGTCTCGCTTGAATACAGAGCCCTATTCAGCTCTGGGACAATCCAACACGAGGTTTGGATTCGAAGACCGCGGCCGAATTCGCAAAAGTTCTGCGCCGGGAAGCGGATCGGAACAAGAAGACAATAATTGCGACCATGTATCAAGCAGGAAATAGTATCTATGATGAGTTTGACAAAGTACTTGTTCTGGCGGATGGTCGAGTCATCTATTATGGGCCTCGGAGCTATGCCCAAAAGTACTTCGAAGACCTTGGTTTTGTCTGCCCTAAGGGAGCTAACATATCTGACTTCCTCACTGCGTCTACTGTGACCACTGAGAGAATCATTCGGCCCGGTATGGAGGCGACTGCCCCAAACACTCCAGAGGAGTTCGAAGCCATCTTCCGTAAGAGTGAAATATTCAAGCAGATGATGGAATCGATCATCCCTCCGGAACAGTTGACATACGAGGTTGATGATCTGAAGCTTGCTGTTGCTGCCGAGAAGCGGAAACGTCACATCCCCCGTCCTAAGAGCGTGTACACTGTTGGCCTTTGGGACCAGATTGTAACGTGCACTATCAGGTAATGACACCAGCCTTGGAAGACAAGAATTCCTGCATAGGTATGCTAACTTGCTCGCAGGCAGTTCCAGATTATCATGGGTGATAAACTCTCTCTCGCCATCAAGGTCTTCAGCTCCATTATACAGGCCCTCGTCTGTGGAAGTCTCTTCTATAACCTTAAGGATGACAGCACATCGATCTTCCTTCGGCCTGGGGTTCTGTTCTTCCCTATTCTATACTATTTGCTGGAATCCATGTCTGAAACAACTGCATCTTTCATGGGTCGTCCCATTCTGTCTCGGCAGAAGCGTTTTGGGTTCTATCGCCCTACGGCTTTCTGTATCGCCAATGCAATCACGGATATCCCCATGGTGATGATCCAAGTGACCGTCTTTTCGCTTATTCTATATTTCATGTCCGCGTTGCGAATGGATGCTGGAAAGTTCTTTACATTCTGGATTATCATAATCGCACAGACATTGTGTTTTGTTCAGCTCTTTCGCAGCGTAGGCGCTGTCTGCAAAAAATTCGGAAATGCCTCAAAGATCACGGGTTTACTTTCAACGATCTTCTTTGTTTATGGAGGTATGTATAGCTCCTCTATATATCGAATCCCAGTGTGCTCATGTTTGCTTTACGACCAGGATATCTTATTCCATTCCATAAAATGCATGTTTGGTTCCGTTGGATATTTTATCTCAACCCAGGTTGGTTTTCCCGAGAGTCAACAGCAGCACTCGATGTTGACTGGAATATAGGAGCCTATGCCTTTGAGTCCTTCATGGCCAACGAGTTCGTCGGTTTGAAATTGAAATGCGTCTCACCAGACTACATTCCATTTGGCAATGGATATTCGGACTCAGCCTCGCAGTATCGGGGATGCTCTGTCATCGGCAGCGATGAGGAGGGCATCATCGATGGGGAAACTTACATCCGTGAACAGTACAACTACTCTGTTCACCATATCTGGCGGGGATTCGGTATCATCGTCGGCTTTTGGGCATTCTTTATATTCCTGACTGCTCTCGGCTTTGAGATGCACAATAGCCACGGGGGCTCATCGGTAATCCTCTATAAACGAGGAAGCGAGAAAAATCGGGTCCAAGACGAAGAAAATGGACGCCAAGGGCAGTATTCAGAAAAGGATTCTGGGGCCCTTTCCCAATCAGCCAAGCAGTCGACTTTCACATGGCATGATCTGGACTACCACGTCCCGTTTCATGGAGAGACTAAGCAATTGCTGGACAAGGTATTTGGATACGTGAAGCCAGGTAATCTAGTCGCGCTGATGGGAAGTTCTGGGGCTGGAAAAACGACGTGAGTAATGGAATTTCTGCGAGTCTCTGCATCCATGGAATTAATACTGATAATAAACAACCGGCATCAGACTGCTGGATGTGCTGGCTCAGAGAAAAGACTCGGGCGAAATCTTCGGGTCGATCTTGATTGATGGACGCCCTCAGGGGATCAGCTTTCAACGCACAACTGGATATTGTGAGCAGATGGATGTACATGAAGAAACGTCCACTGTTCGAGAAGCCCTAATTTTTTCTGCCGTGCTTCGCCAACCCTCCACGGTTCCCTATGAAGAGAAACTGGACTATGTGGAACACATCATTGAGCTATTAGAGCTGCAGGACATCTGTGATGCTCTGATTGGAGGTATGTACTCCGTTGTATACGCTGGGATCTGTAAATATCTAACAGACTTTTCAGTCCCGGGAGCTGGTCTCAGTATTGAGCAGCGAAAACGAGTAACACTAGGTGTTGAGTTGGTCGCAAAGCCTACCCTTTTGTTCTTGGATGAGCCCACTTCTGGTTTGGATGGTCAGAGTGCCTACAACATCGTTCGATTCTTGAGAAAATTAGTAGACGGTGGACAGGCTGTTCTGGTATGTATTGGGCCTTCGCGTCTTACTGGCTTTTTCGATATAACTAATGCAATTTTCTCAGTGCACGATTCATCAACCTTCTGCTGTATTATTCGAGGCATTCGATTCGCTACTGCTCCTTGCAAAAGGAGGAAAGATGACATACTTCGGACAAAGTAGGTCTTTCTATTTCCTATCTCTACTTCATTGCCCGTAGATCTAACAACTAGGATTAGCTGGCAAAGATTCGAGCATAGTGCTTGACTATTTTGAAAGAAACGGTGCACCTTGCCCGCCTAACACTAATCCAGCAGAGCATATTGTGGATGTCGTGCAAGGAAATACCGAAGAAAAGATCGACTGGGTTGAAGTCTGGAAGCGTTCGGAGGAGCGTCAAAGAGCGATGGCTGAACTAAATGCATTGAACGAAGCTTGCAAAGCCGATCCCAACTACATTGAGGACACAGCAGACTTTGCTACGTCGCGCTGGTTTCAGTTCAAGATAGTTCTTAACCGACTTATGATTCAGCTTTGGCGGTCACCCGTAAGTGTTCCCCTACGAAACGTGTTGTTGGCGGATAGTCTTGCTTATTCTCGACTCTAGGATTATATGTGGAATAAAATCATCCTTCATGTTTTTGCTGGACTCTTCGGTGGGTTTACCTTCTGGAAGATGGACAATGGTACTTTCGATCTTCAACTGCGTCTTTTCGCCATATTCAATTTCATTTTTGTGGCTCCAGGTATTTGGCCATTGTCCCGTACTTCTCCCAGACAGCACTAATGGATTTTGTAGGCTGTATAAACCAGATGCAACCATTCTTCCTCCATAACCGCGACCTCTTTGAAACTCGGGAGAAGAAGGTAGGTCAATGCAACGACGGGTTCGGGTCCAGACTTGGCCACTGACCAGCTTTTGAATACAGTCGAAAATCTATCATTGGATTGCATTCATCGGCGCCCAGATGGTTTCGGAGATCCCATACCTGATCGTTTGTGCGACCTTGTACTTCGCATGCTGGTATTTCACAGCTGGATTCCCCGTTCGTGCTGCTGTTTCCGGACATGTCTATTTGCAGATGATCTGTGAGTATTTTTGACCATTAGCAGAAAAGTCGCATCGGTGCTAACTTTTCCTCCTAGTTTATGAGTTCCTGTACACGTCCATCGGCCAAGCAATCGCCGCTTACGCCCCCAATGCGTATTTTGCTGCCGTTATGAATCCCGTTCTTATCGGAGCCGGAATGATCAGTTTTTGCGGTGTCGTCGTCCCGTATAGTTCGATGCAACCATTCTGGCGGTACTGGCTGTACTACCTGGACCCCTTTAATTACCTTGTCGGCGGTCTGCTGGGTGAGGTCCTGTGGGACGTCAAAGTGGAATGTAAGGAATCGGAATGGGTACAATTCGCGGCACCGCCGGGCCAGACCTGCGGCGAATACATGGCCGGCTTCCTAGCAGACAATTCAGGCTACCTGCGTGACTCGAATGCCACGGCAACATGTTCGTACTGCCAGTACAGTACCGGTGGCGATTATGCTAAGACCTTCAACCTGAGGGAGAAGTACTATTCGTGGAGAGATGTAAGAACCTCCTGTGCGTCGCTGTGAAAGAGAGCTGATATATTGACTATTACATACAGACTGGGATTACGGCGCTGTTCTGCATTTCCTCGTATGCTCTTGTCTTTCTGATGATGAAACTGCGGAGCAAGAAGACCAAGAGCGCGCGGTCTGAGTGATCTTACCTGGGACGTAGATTCAAGGCCGTAATGGTACTGTTAAGGGGATATTAATAGATAATAACACTATTAGATAGAAGCAAAAAGAAGAGATGCTCTGAATATGATGAAGCCCTCCTGATCCCGTGCGGGACCTCCTGCCTATCTCTCGGCGTCACCAGACCATCCCGCCCGGTTATTATCTCCATAGTACATCATCCTCTCTCTGCCAACTCTGTCTCCCCTCCAGTGCAGGTTTCTGGTCTTCATAAATATAACAGGCACATATATCCACTGCTTGACTTCTGAGTCTTCTCTGCTATAGGACCACGAACCCGGCGACTGCCATCCTAGCCCAGTTTAGTCGTGTGTTCGGGCCACCGACGCAAGGGAGCATCCGAGAGACCAAGCTGTAAGCCAGGACAACGAACGCTACCTAGCCTCCTCACGATACATTCCTGACAGGACCCAAAACGCCTCAAGGTGGGCCAAGATATCACATTACCCAAGGGAGTGACCGCAGGAAGGTCGTGTTTCTCGCTGTTAGCTAAGCGGGGCGACTCAAAGAGGTGGGGAGGCAAGAAAGAAGGAAGTTCTTATTCCATTGGTCTGAACAGCTCCTGAGAAGAGCATATTTATTTTATTTGTTTTATTTTACAACTCCCAGCTGCGATCTCAACCGTTCGGACTTACCTTCCAGGACAAAACAACAGTTGGGCTGGTTTGCGCAACCCGAGGTATCAGGGGGGTGCATCGTCGGCGTTGTAGTCATCATGGGCCTTAAATACAACGTATATCTCACAGCAAACAAGATCTTTGGGTGCAAGCAATGCAAGACCCATCTTGCCGATTACAATGACATTATCAGCCGGGTTAGTTGTTACCGTTACCCCTCCCCTTCCCTCTTCTATGCTGCTGCTGAATAGCATTTTCTAAACGTCTCTTATTTCTATGCGCAGAACTTCCGAGGCCAACACGGAAAGGCGTATCTATTCAACAACGTTGTCAACGTCACCCAAACCGAACCCGTGGAGCGTAGCATGACGACCGGGAGACATATCGTTCGGGATATCGCGTGCAGACAATGCAAGGAAACGGTGGGATGGAAATACGATAAAGCATACGAGTCGAGCGAGAGGTATAAGGAGGGGAAGTTCATCCTGGAAGAAGAACTGCTCTGTGTGGTGTGTTAGAGCGTCAGCGTCAGCGGTTAGCTGCGTTCCGTGTTAGATCGGTGATCGAGTGGATGCTTCTCCTCCTTTCTCTTTCTTTTCTCCTTCCTTTCAAGGTGTTAAGTTAACGGCGTTATATGGAGGGTTTTGCGCTTTCATTCTTGTCTTGCCAGGCCTTCCTTGGGGCCGGGAACCTGCGGATTCGGGAGAAGGGAGAGGTTTGGCGCAATTCGGTGGTCGTGGTTCTCTTTTTTCTTTATTTCAGATCATGTCTGTCGCTCGCATTAACGCTCTTCAACCTGTCAAAAATGTCTATGTCATAGGACTGAGGAGTATATTGCATTTGCATTTTGGATAGTTAGCGAGTCTACAACAACCAGTCATGTCCAGTTCACTCAAGAGACCCCGATACAGGTAACAGCAACATGCTACCACGGATGAGGAGTCTTGGCCTTATAGATGTTCGGATTCTAGAATGCCTCTATTTTGTACTCTCATAGCCCCATTACGTTTAACGATGCCTTATCAGTATGGCCGTCCAGATCCACATTTTCCGATCGGCCAACATGAGAAGAGATGCCATTTCATAACGGACCCCGCTGTTGAGGATTCGGGAAGGGTAATTATCGTGAGGCCTTTCGAAGACCCCGCAGGGACTACAGTCATCGGTGTAAAAGGAGCAGGTTTCCCCCAATCTGTTTCGTTTCGTATTCTAATCATAAATATTCTCTTTCTTGAGTGTTTCTACGATTATTGTATCTTTGCATAGGTATGTGTATATCTAGACTGTTTTCAATTCGGGTTTATTCAATTCAATTCGATTCAATTAACATACCACACTACTGCAGGGTTCGGTTCTACAACGTGGAAAAACGAATACAACCGATTTATTTCAATTCATTCGAAATAGAGACGGCATGCGTTCTGTCGTATTCCATGGGCCTTACAAGGTAGCGGTTGAGGAGAGACCGATCCCGAAGATCGTGGATCCTGGGGATGTTATTCTGAAAGTGTCGTATACGGCGTTATGTGGAAGGTAAGATTTTCTTTCTTGTTCCCTGAAGATATGGGGTATATATAAAAGAGCCTAGTGACTGATTATTCTATTTACAGTGAATTGCACGTCTTCCGTGGCCTCGAAGCCTCTGGAACGGGCTATATCATGGGCCATGAATTCGTGGGAGAAGTCGTCGAAGTCGGTGATGAGGTTAAGACTATTAAGAAGGGTGACAAGATTGTGCCTGCGTTTACGACTTCATGGTATGTACCTTCGACAATATATATATATTCTCGACAACCTACGACCTGGGACTGTGTTGACGAAACGAAATAGTGGTGAATGTTTCTACTGCAAACGCCGCACCTCTTCTCGCTGTGAGAAGTGTCTCCTGTTCGGTTCCGAAAAATTGGACGGCGGACAAGCTGAATATGTGAGTTGAGGTCGCTTGCAGATGCAGGGACAATCAAGAGGGAAAAAAGCGTATCCAAGAAACCCGGCTTACAGAGTCTAGGTCCGTGTCCCAAATGCAGACGGCAGCGTGATGAAAGCCCCCGAGGGAATTGAAGAAAAATACCTTGTGCTCATGGCGGATATTTTCCCTACCGGATATTTTGCAGCGAAAAATGCCTTCAAGCACTTCAGCAAAGAAGAAATATCCGAGCAGACTGTCCTGCTCATCGGTTGCGGACCCGTTGGCCTCTGTGCGTTGATCAACGCATTGGAGTACAAACCAAAACATCTGCTTGCAATCGACTCCATCGAGTCTAGGCTCGAGCTCGCCAAATCACTTGGTGCGGAGCCTTGGAATTTCCAGAAGGACAGGGCCGGTTTAGACAAGCGCGTCCTCGAGCTCACCAACGGACGTGGTGCGGATGCTGTCATCGAAGTGGTTGGGTTGAGTCCGGCCCTGCGAACTGCTTTCGATCTGCTTCGGCCCTGGGGAGTCATCAGCAGCGTAGGAGTACACAATGGAGAGGTAAGCCTTTTCCCTGTAGGCATTGGCCAAGTATAAGCTTTTGTTGACTGAGTTTTGTCTCCAGATCCCGTGGGATGGAAACGAGGCATACGGCAAGAACTTGACGATACAGATGGGAAGATGTCCCGTGAGATCAGTGGCCGCAGAGGCTCTGGAGGTACTGAAGAAAAACCAGCATTTACTTGGGTAAGTGACCCCTTCTCATTTAGCCTGTTTTTAACGTTCGCGGACACCGGCTAACGTGCATGGCAGTTTTATGACCGACCATATCATTCCTCTCTCCAAATCTGTCGAGGGCTATGAGATTTTCAATGCAATGAAGGCGCAGAAGGTCATCTTCGAGGCTGATAAGTAGACAGGATAGGAGCTTCTGTTGAGGAAATCCCACCCGGGCCTATGTGGTGTTATGCGTGGCTGGAAACCGTCACCCACGAAGCAAATCCTGCGGGAAAACTGCTTTTTAAAAATATATAGTCGTACTCAGTGAGGTTATTTGAAGTTTCAGAGGAGTCTGGTTCCCGTTTCCCTTTCATGTTTTTGTTTCTTTGCATAGGCTGTGGCAATTCAACGACGATCTCGGCTGGGATAGCCGGAAAGCCAGTACGAAGACTGCAAGCCAGTTAGTTATGAAATTGAGCTTTGCATGATTGAATCTAGGCGATACCACTGCCCTCTGAAGGGTGTCTGTCTTGTTGATGTAATACAGGCTGGAATGGCACTGGAGGGGCAAGCCAGACAACGGATAGATGAGACGGGGCATGAAGAAGCTAGCAAGCAGAAGAGTCTCAGAAGATGAAATAACTGCAAAGGAGAAGAAGCGAACGTCAAGGAGAAGAAGCGAAAGCTGAGGAGAAGCACGGCGTGCATCTGGGCCAAGAAGTAGGTAGTATCGTCGAGCGGAAGCACCAGTTGAGGTAATCGGCCCAAACAAACTTCCTCGTGTCTTCCCCTCCCATCATTCTTCCTCTCCCTCTGCTTCCTCTCCTCTCCATCCTCTTCCCTATCCTCATCCTCATCCTCTCCGTCTTCCCTCCCTTCTTCTCTTCTCCCTCTTCCTCTCCCTCCTCCGTTGGCATCCTTCCCCTCCTTTCCTTCTCCTTCTCCCACCCGTCCTCCATCCTCATCCTATTCTCCTCTTCTCCGATCCCTGCTCCCCACCATCCCCTCCAAACCTCATATCTCCGCTACCGATATATCGTCTGTTATACACTTCTTCAAGTAAGTCTGCTCTTTTCCCCGTCTTGTTTTCCTGTCTTCTTTTGTTTAAAAAGATGTTTTGGCCTGTGTGGCTGTTGCAAGCCAATATTTTAATCTCCTGTGCATAGCCGCGCACAACGCGTGGTGGGAAGGTGTCATGGCGACCATAAAGCTAATTCTACCCCTGTCGCAGACCATCCAACCTCTTCCTTACCTACATCGAACAGAGAACACGCATTTCCGTGTTTTTCAGCTTCTCTCTATACTCCCTCTTTGATTCGGAAAATCTGTTGCCCCCTTGAAACCATGGCGACTACCGAGGCTCACGAGACCTCTGCCATCGTGGATGAGACCATGGTCGACACTCTGAACAACGTCACTTTGGAGCATGACGAGTCTGAACTTCCCCCCAAGACGGACGAAGAATACGCCGAGTCCATACTGACTCTCCGTGCAATCGTGTCGTCCAAGGAAGCCGGTGTCATCATTGGTAGAGCCGGAAAAAATGTCGCGGACCTGCGCGATGAGACCGGTGTCAAGGCCGGTGTGAGCAAGTCTGTACTTGGCGTTCACGACCGAGTCTTGACTGTCACTGGTACTTTGCAGGGTACCGCCCGAGCCTATGCGATTGTGGCCAAGAGCTTGCTTGAGGGCGCCCCGCAGATGGGAATGGGCGGCGTTGTTGCAAACAACGGAACTCATCGTAAGTATTCCATCCATCGCATTACGACTATCTTTCCCATGCCGTTTATATTATGCCCGAAACATATCGTCGATTCATCCTCATATTCCCAATTAATGAATCTACTAACTCTTTTTTAATTGAAGCGATCCGTCTGCTCATCTCCCACAATCAGATGGGTACAATTATCGGTCGACAGGGATTGAAGATCAAGCATATCCAGGATCTGTCCGGCGTACGTATGGTCGCGCAGAAGGAGATGCTTCCCCAGTCCACCGAGCGGATTGTGGAAGTACAGGGCACCCCCGAAGGTATCGAAAAAGCGGTTTGGGAGATCGGAAAATGCCTTATCGATGACTGGCAGCGCGGGACCGGTACTGTCCTTTACAATCCTGCCGTCCGCGCGTCTTATGGTTCAGGATCTTTGAATAACTCCGTGGGTGCGGGCACGGGCAGCGGCTACGGCAGCCGCCCTTTCAACCGTACGGGCAACGGTGCTGATTTCAGCGATCATTCTGGTGGCTATGGTAGGCGCTCCAACCCAGACACAGGAAACCGTGGTTATCCTCTTGTCACGGAGGAGGGGGAGGAGATCCAGACGCAAAACATCAGTATTCCGGCAGATATGGTTGGTTGCATCATAGGCAAAGCTGGAAGCAAGATTACCGAGATTCGCAGGAGCTCTGGAGCTCGCATCTCGATTGCCAAAGCTCCTCACGACGAGACCGGAGAACGCATGTTCACGATTATGGGGAGTGCCCAAGCCAACGAGAAGGCTTTGTATCTCTTATATGAGAACCTCGAGGCCGAAAAGACTCGCCGCAGTCAGCTTCAGGAATGATGCTTCTCAGGTCCCGAGCTACGCCATACGACCGAATTTCTTTTCTACGGCGGCGCCGGTCACCTTGTTGTATGAGTTATGGTACCTGAAGAAGAAAAAGAAAAGCGAAAGGCCTCACTGTCAGTTCAAACTCTAGCGATTGCTATGTGCTCTCGCGCTTGGGCGTGTGATTCTTTTCCCAAATAGTCCTGCTTCCTTACTTTTTGATCTTGTGTTTGTGGCTTCTTTGATATACCAGAAGGGATTCGCCGGGATGGGCCCTAAATGCATGTTAGATACCAAAAGCCAAATCTCTGCAAATCTCTATCTCTACCGGAGTGGGTTGAATTTCAACTAGCAAGACCTGATTGATCGCTTCTACGGAGAGCGTCAGAAATGGTCCCTCAGCGGACTACATGCGGATTGCTGATGCTAAGCTCCATGGCCAGGTCTCGCTTTGCGTCCCTTCTTTCTCTACGGTGCCCGTCCATTTCACTTCACGGCGATGATCCTGAAATTCTTCCTTATTCTACTCATCTGTCTTTCTCACAATCTTCCCGAAATTGATCCTCGCTTGTTTTCCGCTCACATATCTTACTCGGATGAGATCTAATTCCTCTGATTCCTATTTAATTGTCTCCTCTTCCTCACCTTCGCTACGCTATCCATCCTATCATTGTCATTGTCACCTTTCCATTTTCACCCATCCAGGCTCCATGCATCATTCATATGTGCCTAACAGATGAAACAGGTGAAATAAGACCGCAGTATTTTTTTAAAAAAAAAAGTGAAAAGAAGAGTGAAATATGGAAATCTTATTACAATTCAACCCATCACAGGATGGTTGTACTGTAGTCTTTTCTGTTATTATGCGGGATGTGGGGACAGTATAAAAATACACTGAAGCTGAAGTAATATATGTAACTAGTTATTAGAAGCAAGCACTAAAACAAGAAGAGAATAGTAACTATACAAGAATTGAACTGTATTGAATGGAGAAAAGGGAAGAAAAAAGGGTACAAGAGTAACTGGCGCTGCTCCTGGTGATGATAATAATGCATAGAGAGAATCGAAAAACAAAATCCCCATTCTCCCCATAAAAAGAAACAATGTAGTAGTGCACCTAATTATAATGCGATTGGATCCATTGCTAATGCCATTGTCATTTGCCCATATTTCTTGCTTTTGTCATTGATTGATATAGAAACCATGGATGTTGTAATGTGATGCGTTTCGTGGCTCTGAGGATGCTTTTCTTTCTTCTTCATTGCCCTGCAACAGTGAACATGAACAGTAGGTAGACATTCTTCCGAAATTTGCACCGATTAGGTAAGCTATCATAGAATTTAAAAAAAAAAAACACACACAAACTCCATGTCCAAGTTCCAACAGTTTATATCTTTTCCCTGTAGTACGGCTATTCAAAAAGTACGATTCGTATCTTGAAGAACAGCCTATTAACAAAGAGAGAAAAAAAAAAAACAAAACTCTGTATGGATGTCAAATCCATATATCCCATGGGCACAGAGAATCCGGAAACGCCGCCTGAGGGATCATGTACAATATAAGTAACGGGTATCGGTCGCTGCGTTAGATAAAAAAACAAAGTTGTAACTGGTAATCGGACGAGTCGGGGCATTAAACATCGTGGCGATGTAGAGCCGTGTCAGAATGCTTCAATGGGTCAATCAAGGCTGTCATTTGTCGTTTTTATCTCTCCGCATATGGTCACTGGACGCGGTGGTCTGGGGGTGAATCTCCGCGTTCCGAGACTGTTTGTTCGTGCCCGAGTAAGCTGGATTGGCGTGATACTAGTTGCCAGCTTGGTCGACGGGGCAATTATTCGAGTACGGGAGGGCTCTTGTTGAGATAGTGTAGCTCCATCAATGCCATTGTCTTTCAATGTGTCCGCTGGGGATGGTGTTAGGCCGGACTGGAAACCGTACCGGCGAAATCCGGGTTGGATATTGAAGCTAGACGCTGGAGGCGTATAATATGCACTTCTCCGAAGCGGGATGCTGGACGACAGGGCAGGGGTACGAGGTTGCTGCTGCTGCGAGCTATCTTGTGTTGAATCACGGGAGATATCTTCCCTGGAGGAGATTCGACGCAGAGTGGCTGGCGTAGAAATCTCAGCCGGGACTCTGGAGACAGACCGGCTGAACTCTCTTTTATCGGAGTTGTCTTCAGTACGGAGGAGCAGCCTGGGACGCAGAAGTGACGACGAAAGTCGGTGCGGACGGTTCGGGACCGGAGCGGGTGGGTTGGGAGACGGGGTCGTGTTCGCATCAGGGTTAGCAAGCGGGCTGCTGCTGGAAGTGAAGCTCTTTCTATGTGCCTGGGGACGCCCTGAAATGCGGATGGTTTGCAGCTGCCGATCAACGGCTTCGATTTCATTACAATTCAGGCTGCGTCGATACGTTATAGGGGCCACAGGTGGGTCGGTTTTGGTGCCATTGGTCTGCTGTGGATTTGAATTGGCTTCACAGCTCTCTGCTCGCTGGTCAGTCAGCCGCTCATCTGATAACGCAAGACATAGTTCTGTCAAGCTGCGGCACAGACTGTCGGCTTTGCGCCTAGCATGCCTTTCGGACGGTCCGAAGCCACTAACAACAGAGGCGCCGCCTGACAGAGCGGTGCCACCACCCAGGATGCTCGAAAGTGACGTTGCTTCCGAGGCAGCCGTCTCCAGTGCCTTGTAGACTTCACTGTTCAGCACTCCCTTTGCCTTGTCCAGCGCCGTCTGCAGAAGAGGGTGGACCTGGCCGATGGTAGTAGCGTTTTCCGAGTCTCCTGAGCGAATACTTGCTTTGCGAGCCTGTCTAGGTGATGAGGACACGGTTGTCATTGTTGTTGTTGTCGCAGTTCGTGGTCTTTCTGCGGAACCGTTGGATACGGCCGCCTGAGACGGCGACATTCCACCCTGCTCGAGTTTCCGGATGCGGAACTTCAGATCCTCCAACTCATCCCAGACAGTCGAGGTCGCAGTGGTCGATAGAATCGATTCTGTTCCATCCGGATGTGGCCTTTGGAAGTCCAACGTGGGCCGCTCTGTTGTGTCGGAACCCGACGGGTGTCGACTACTCCGAATGGTGGAAAGGGTTGTATGACGGTACGAATGAGGATCGTGCACAGATCTTCGCCTCTCGATGTTGACCTCTGAAGATGCTGGAGAGGTGTCAGGACTGACGTGACTGAGCCGACTCCGGGGTAGACCGATACTCGACCTCGCGCTGGAGCCCCAGAAGCGGGAACGACTGTGGTCGTCTAGGGGGTGAGCAGAGGCAGACGAGCTGATGGGAGAATCGTAGGATGGAGATCCGATTGGAGAGTAAGGCAAGGCAGCTTCCCGGTGTTTAACGCGTAGATCATCGGGAGACGAGGAAGGCTGGAGGCTACGTCGTGAAAACCCAAATCGAGACTGTTTTCCGGGTTTCCGCGTCAGCCAGTGTCCATGGTAGTGGTAGCCATGCTTGGAGAGAGAGCGGAAGGGGGGAAGGGAAGGGACTCACCCTTCTCATTTCCGAGCGCGGCACCGAGTTGCGTCGGCTAGAGTCCTTGGCGATGTTTAGGAATATATCAGCGCTTTTGAATCCAGCATCATCCGTAGTCGAGTCTTTGCCGTTTTCCACTGGACCGGGAGCGTGTGTACTGGCGCCCAAGGGTGCGGTACTGTCTTGATACAATGGTGATGGCATTTTGCTCTCTATGTCGTATGAGGGTTTACGGCGCTTGTGCGCATTGGGAGTGAAGGGTCGGTCGGTTTGCGCGTCGGGGACGAATGGCAGGGAGTTCCTATGCTTCTTCGCGGCGGACACAGAGGATTGCGACGACGAGGCGTTGGAGACAGTGGACGAGTGCAGACTGGAGACTGATCGCCGGAATGGTTCAGACAAGAAGTCGCGCGGGGGGACGAACGGATGGACGGTATGGGGATGGGGATGATGAAGGGAGGTGGATTCATGCGCGGTCGATTCGGAGTTGTTGTTGTTGTTGTCGGTGGTGTTCGCGTTGGCGCGGGCGTGGGAAATCAGCGCTCTCTTCCGCAGGGGCAGCTGGAACTGGAAATCAAACGGCGCCTGTGGGACTGCGATAGGGGATAACGTTGGAGCCGTTGTCGCAGCAGCAGGCCTGGTGGCTGGGGAAGATGAAGACAGGGAAGATGAAGCTGTAACGGGCGAGGAGCACGGTGGGCTTGGCGCCGCTTGCGGGTGCCGCGTGGTGTCACGTTGATCTGGATGAAGAGAAAGAAAAGCTGGAACTGAGGGAACTGGAGGAATGGCTGCTGACGCCCTCCAGTCCGCTGCCAGATCGATCGACCGTCGCCTCTGCTGCTGCTGCTGTCTATACGACTGTGCAGCAGCCCTGAGAGCCGAATCCGTCTTGCGTCGAAGCCGGGTGCGCCGAACGGCATTTTCCGAGACTGTCGTGTCTTTGTCGTACTGCTGCATTGGTGCATTCTCCTCGAGGATGGGTGATGGTGTATATGTATATATGGTATATATATATATATATACGGGGGATATATGTTTATATGCCCGACCAGCACAACCTACTGCAGCAGACAGTTCATACTGCATATTACTCGGGAATGCTGCTGGATGTGTCGTATGCCCATTTTCTAGTGCGTGGTCTCCATCGCGTATGCGGGGCTCCTCTCATCTCTAGATTCTCTACTATCTCCTGCTTCTACTCTGCTTCTAAATAGTATTCGGCAGCATCTAACGCGAACAGTCGATTTAGTAGCGGTGGTCTTGGATGCGATGAGCTGCGAAACAGCCCATGCTGGGTTCCAGCAGATTGGCAGAAAAACATGGAATGATTCTGGAAATTTTTTTTTCTATTTTTTAAAAATAACAATAATTGACAACCATGGTTCTCGATATACGTCCCATGGTTCTGGCCTGCAACGGTGAAATGAACCAACTTCATTGAAGCCATCTGACGGGAGACACTGCGTGGAGCGCTGTCATGGAAAAAGGCACTTGGCCGTTGGACGATCGCACCATCCGGTCTGCCTCTGTAAAAACAAACTGGAAAAGGCCAGCAAGGATGAAGAGATGAGGCCATTGACGGTTTGAGAGGAGGAGTAGTAGCAGTAGTAGTAGCAGAAGTAGTAGCAGCGGTAGTAGTAGCACTAGCACTGGGTAAACACCTGAGGGGCCAGGAACGGGTGAGACATATTTATAATCTGTGAGCGAACCACGGTTAAAATAATTAAACAATGCGTTCCATAGTTGGTTAAACAGAGAATATTCGGACAGACTCAGCAGTGGATAGAGCTTGGCCCGAAATTACAGGATCTATCGCGGAGGATTCGAATCTGAGACAGTGCGGAGTCGGTGCTATTTTGGTTTTTCACTCTGATGTCATGCTATTATTATTGAATATTCCCAGTTGCAGATCCCATGCGATCATTGTTCCATGATTATTATTGCCATTTACCCCGTATGGACATTGGACGCTGTTTCACCTGCATGCGGCTGGTGTGTTTCAGAAGAGAGATTCTCCTGGTATTTTTTTTGGTACTCTTTGCATTACCATGGAGTCTGAAATGATTCGCGGGATGTCTAGGATAAACCAGCAACAATAATGTCAAGAGAAGTATGCACTCATGCAGCCTACAGAGAGAGTACATGATATTATTACAGAGAGAAAGCAAGGAGAAAAAAGACAAGAATAGAAGCAAGGAACCATTCCAACTAAGGACTAGCGCAGTTTCTGGTTTATTTGTCACCTACATCCCCCGCCTTACCTGAATAGGCAAGGGCGCGCTTGTCTCCACGGACACGCACAGTAAGTACACTCTACAAGTACATCTTCACATTGTATATACTCCAATCGCATAGGGAACAAGGGAACAGGGCATGCGCAAACAAGACGCTCGCAAAGGCGGTCCTTATCTTCTCTTTGTGCACTGCCTTTGCAAGCTTCACATGGCGCTGCTGCAGCTGCTCCACCCGGGCGGCTAAATTTAGAGCGTTTGTGATTTCGCTTGGGCGCCTGCGCGGCTGATTGGCCTCGCCCTGCCGCCGGCCAGGACCCTGTCGTGCCCCCTCCATTTGCGTTGCTTCGCTTTCTGCTGCTTTTACATGCTGCTCTTCCTCTTCCCTTCTCTTGTCCCGTCTTGTTTTGTCTTGTTTCTTCTCTCCTCTTCGCCCGCTGGTGGAGAAATTCGCCTCTGTCAAGCTCGTCATTGAATGTGCCCGCAGCCATCTACATCCGCTCCATCGCCAGTTCCCTCCCCCGGAGCACGTCTCTCCTTCGGCCTTGATTGATGCTGCTGCTTGCTTGCTTGATATTTCACTCCATTCCATTCAATTCTCATTTACCCCGTAATTCATTCAATTCCCTGTCATTCCCTGGAGGAACGACTGTCCCACCAAGTCTGGGAATACTTATACTTCTCTCTCTCTCTCTCTCTCTCTCCCCCCTCCCTTTCACTAACTCTGCTGGAAATCAGCAAGGCTTGAATAGCAAGGAAGTCGACTTTCCTTTGGTATGTTTATAGCATCTTTCGCATCCTTGGGAGTGTTCATGTGAAGACTGCCTCTTCCCATCTGTTTCTTTCTTCTCCCTTCCATCGACGAACAACTTTCTTTTATTTTTTATTTTTTATTTTTTTCTCTTCCTTTTTTCTACAGTATCCTCCCATTTCACTGCTTCGCCTCCCCCGAGTCCACCCCACACACCCACACCCACATGCGGCATAAGTGACATGGGCACTGATTGCGCTCTCTCCAAAAGACCATTTGCGCAGGTAGCAAGTGCGACATTCTCTTGCCTCCATCACTGTTCTGGATGCGACCATCCTGTTTCGCTCTTTGCTCAGGTGCTCCACGAGTCCAGTGAGTTTGGGAGGGTGTCTTCCCCTCTCAAACGCAGGGCAATCTCCCTTCCTCAGACAGCCATGCCAGTTCAGACTAGTCCGCCGCCCGTTGCGGACTCGTTTCCCTCCTTCATGTCGGTTTTCGGTGCGCGGCCAGACTTTATGGACAAGAAAGATCATCACCCCAAGCCCGTCAAGCCTCTAGATGCTGCCCTGCATCTCTCCGTCAACCCTTCGAAACGACTTCTGCCTTCTTGTCACCGCGCCAGTGTGTCGTCAACTGCGTCCGGATCCACCGATTCGTCCCCGACAACCACCCTCTCCATCTTCGACGGCTCGTCAGTCACAGACACTTCCGGAAGCTCTTCTCCCGATTCACCCTTGCCCATGTCCTTGCCATACGCCAAGTTCAAGTCGCCATTGCGTCCTGTCGAGGGTCAGCTAGCGCAAACGGCACAGAATAATATTCCGGGGCCCCCTTCAGATCTACCGAGACCCCTGCGTTCGGAATCGCCAGGGAGGCGAGCGCGGAATCTCAAGAATCTATCCTTGACGGTCCCTGCGCCGTCGAGAGCTCGTCCCTCCATCACAACATCATCAATTCTTGAGACAAGTTCCCAGCACCATCTCTCTGCACCGCCTTCGCCAATTAACCCCCCTGTCAAGACCGCCCGTCGTCGCCCTGCGAATCTCACCATCCGAACGCCCGGTCCAGATATGTCTTTCGGCAATGCTATCAGGGAACTCATTCCTCCCACCCCGTCCGGAGATCTGGTCTTGAGACACGCGGAATCTTCACCTTCGTTGACATCCGTCTTTTCACCCACCTTTGGCCCCAAGGCAGGAATGCAGTTACCTCGTCCAATCACGCACCATGGCGTGAGACGGCTATCCGCGGACCACTATTCTTCTCAGAATGCCATGGCTGACCGCGTACTGCATGAACTCGACGAAGAGGACGATGATCATTTGGACTCGCGAGAATCGGCGAGAAAGGACGAGCGGGGCTATCCAGATGGGCCTATTCGTATATACGACTCGGGCGTGTTCCTGTACTTAGAGCCGACAGCACAGGAAGCTTCGAAGTTCGATGTGGTTGTGAACGTGGCAAAGGAGATTCCTAATCCATTCACGCAGACCCGTCCGGGAAGCGGTACCCCTGTGGATGCATGGCGAGACGCAGTGGATTCAAAACGGATGTCATCCGCCGAACCACAGACGGCATTATCAGAAGCATCATTCCGATTCGCTTTTGAGTACCAGCCCGAGGTTTCTTCAACCCCAACCCCTACCCAAGAGGAGAAACGGATGCCCGAGTACTTTCACGTTGGGTGGGATCACAATTCCGAGATCGTAGATGATCTGCAATCTCTCTGTGAGTTGATTGACTCTCGAGTTGCACAAGGAAAGAAAGTGCTGGTTCATTGCCAGCTAGGTGTCAGTCGGTCCGCATCTCTGGTTATTGCCTATGGTCTGTACAAAAATAGACACTTGGATTTCAACTCCATGTATAGCATTGTCAAGGAACGGAGTCGTTGGGTGGGTCCCAATATGAGCCTTATTTACCAACTCACGGAGTTTCGTTCAAGGCTACAGCGTGAACAGCTGGATAATTCTACCCCGAAGGACTATTGGTTCATGACAGGCCCTAGGAGGTCTTCAGAACCGCAACCATCATCATCGGAGAATCAACGGCCGGGTGCTCTTGGCCGTCAAGGCGTACTTCCAGATCGTCCATGTAGTCCTTCACACAAAGGGCCATCTTTTCGAAGCCCCTTCTCTCCTGAAAGTTTGGGTTTCCAGATGGCTTCTGCTAAACGAACTTCGGCCCCACGACCGCTTCCTTTGAGGGACAGCTTTCAGTCTTTCGATGCGCCTTTTCGACTAAGCTCACAACGACCGGGAAATGAGTATAGGCAAGTTACTGTGCGGGATCCCCCACCAGTACCTGCTGCCATCTTCTCGCCTAGAACCACTGAATTTCTGACAATGCCACTCTCGCGCACCATTGGGGGCGACCTGGCAGGAACTGTGGACCCGAAATCTCTCGAGTTCGGACAACAGCCCTTGGATCCTAGGTCTCCGCCACAAGGAAGCGGGCGCCTGATCATGAGAAATATCGATGAATTTCTATAGCATTGATTGGGCTGTCCAGATCGGCTTTATCCGGTTCAATGCTCCCGCTGGCGTCTTCTCGAGAAACGACTGCATGACTCTGGATGGCTTCGCTTCTGCTGAAGTTAGATTTCTTCTCATTTATGCTGCTGTTCATTCACCTTTACACCTTCGTTGACTTGTTCCCCTCCACACATTCTTTCTTCCTTATTTCCCCCTTTACGATATCCATGACCAAAGCCGGCTTTGCTGTCGTTCTCGTTTTCTTCTTCTTTTTCTCTCGTTTATTTGGCTGCGTCACCTTTGGTCGGCTAGAGGTGCGATGTTAATACTAATATGTCCCGCATATTTTGCCCTTTCTTTCTGCATGTATGACTTGTTCTCTCGCTGTTAGGCGTCCTCGGCGTTGAAAAGAGGGTACAAGGCTTGGGAGATGCGAAGCGTAATCACTGTAACATTAGTGGAGCTTATGTGTACCCCGCGCTTCGATTTTGACTTAGCCTTAGAAGCCTTTTCTTTTCCCATGTTCTTTGCTGGTGCATTGGGGTTGCAATTTGCATTTCTTATGACATTTGTTCTTTCTGACTCGTCATCCAGTTTCATATGGATGTGTTCGTATGGATCAAGCGAGGGATGTGATGGATACCCCTGATGCAGCATTGAATTGAATGAAGAAGTATTGATTCATTTGAGCTCGTCGTAGACGTGGAAGAGACTCTGAGAGTCGGGACAGGTCCATTTGTGTGAACCCTGAATGGGGTAGGGCCCAGAAACCTGAAAGCGGTCTAAGGTTCAACGTCATGATAATCGCCGAGACCTGCCAACAAAAACCTTGTGAACACCACCCAAAATGGAGTCAGAGTCATCTGCGACAGGCGAGTCCCATCCAACATTCCTGCCGCCTAGTAAACTAGGCACGAAGGACTAGTATGTTTCTTTATAAATAAAATACCCCTCTCAATAGTTATCGAAATAGCTAATTAGCTAACGCAATGACTTTTACCTTCACACAGCTGGGAATCATACTACGAACGAACATTGGCGTATATATCTACCAAGAATCCAAGAGGAAATGAAAAGGAGCACGATTTCAGCGATGACGACGACGATGATGACGATGACTATAACCACAACGACGAAAGTGAAGACGACGACGATGACCCCGGCACATCGTGGTTCTCGGAACACAAAGCGCCTGAGAAGGTTCTTCATTTTTTAACGGATGAGTCGTTTCCACTTGCACCGGTGAATACCAATACCAACGTGGATGTGGAGACGAGTCAGCAGAAACAGTCTCAACCGTGTATCCTTGACTTGGGGACGGGGAATGGGAGTATGCTCGCTCTCCTACGGAAGGGCGGTTTTACCGGTCCCATGGTAGGGGTGGATTACTCGGCGAGAAGTGTGGAGTTGGCGAGGGAGTTGCAGAGATTGAGATTGGAGGGGCATCATTCTGGTACTGCGGCTGGGGACAGAGAGCACGAGGATATTGTCGTTGCGACAGAGAGTGGTACGAATGAGGCTGTTCCTATCTCTATTTCTACCTCGAACGACAACCCGGGTGAAACTCAGTATGAAAAACCTGAAGAAGACGCAGACGCAGACGCAGTCCGATTCGAAGAATGGGATATCCTATCCTCCAGGCATGCGCTGTCTAAGAAGGAGCTCGAGGACGCTTCTCGTCCGCGCCTAGATTGGTTCCCGTATGACAGGAACGGGTTCGATATCGTGCTTGACAAGGGGACGTTTGACGCGGTGTCGCTTTCTGATGAGGTTGTTGAGGATGCCGATCAGAGTGGAAATGGGGTGGCTGTTCGGCAGAGAATGTGCGAGCGGTATCCTATTATCGCGCGAAGACTGGTGAGGAAGGGCGGGTTTCTAGTAGTTACGAGCTGCAACTGGACCGAGGCAGAGTTGATCCGGTGGTTTACGGGTGATGTTCATGATGGTGATGATGATGATCGGTTGTCTGTTTGGGGACGCATCGAGTATCCCCGGTTTAGATTTGGAGGACAGGAGGGCCAGGGTGTTTGTACGGTGTGTTTTAAGAAGGGGTAGACCATCATTACCTCCGTATCTCTGGATAGATCAATCTTGACCACAATGCTTGCTTATTGCTACGGACCCCCCTTCAATATAGCAACAACACACCACCTCCTATTCTCCGATGTCTCCCCCTCCCTAACACGAACCCAATCCCTCCTCACCTCCCTGCCGTCCGGTGACATAGAGTTCAAATCCCTCTCATAAATACTCTCAATCACCAACCCCATCCGCACAGCCGTGTCGAAGAAACTCGCCACAATGGCGCGCCCTGTATGAAAGCCCGCGACGATCCAAACCCGTGGTTTTGTTTTAATACTACTAATTCCATTCGCTTGGCTACTAACTTCCGTGTTATTATCAGCCAAGAACCACAGCATAGTCCGTACAAGGTTCTCGTGCTGCGAGCGCATCCAGAGACAGTCCGCCGCTATGATGCGGGTGAAAGTGCCCTTGTTCGCCTGCGCGAAGGGGGTGTCGAGGGTTCCCCATTCGTGGGGTTCGATTGTAACTTTAGTCGTGGGTATGTCTGTGGATGTATGCCGGCGGGAGAGATTATGGTCAATATTAAAAGCAATAGCGCTCGACAACGCAGGGGAAGAAGGATGGTCTGTTATGGTCACTCTCGATGCATGGGAGAGGGCACAGATGAGTGAAGGGAGAGCCGTGCCTGTTCATTGTCAGTATGCTTCATCTATGTTCCAGTCTAATATCTATATCCTATGCTGAATATACTGGAATGATATATTACTGACCAGCACCCAACTCCAAAACACTCTCCCCCCTCACATCCCAGATGTTCGCTCCATCAGCATCAGCATGCGTATCTGTGCTGACAACTGACCTCTCCACCCCCTCCGCTACAACCATTGCCGCACTCCACAGGAAATGTGCAAACAGCTTCCTCTCCGCAATAACCTGATACACCCTCCCCTCACCCTCAGCACCCAATGAAAGCCCTGCCGCAATCTCCTCTGTCCGCTTATCACTCTGACATGGATAAGATGGGACCATGATCTCCAAGTCCCCAAACACGGGGGAGGAGTAAAGGAGATGCTGACCGGGATCGCCGTGGAAGGAGGGTGCATCGTCCGGGAAGAGGTGGGGAAGGAAAGATGTGAAGAGGTCTTCCGGGGATTCTGCGTCGCTGTCATTGTTATTGTTATTATCTTGATCCTCATCTATGAATGAGGGGTCTGGGGGGTGTTCTGAGGGGCCAGATTGGAGGGGTCGGAGACGGGAATGGAGCATGTTTTGTTTTGTTTGCCTGGTGGGTTTTTTATCTAGCAGACATGTACGGATTGGAGGGTCTGAGAGGTTAATGAATATGGTTTTAGGGATTGAATTGATTTAAGTAAGCAAGTTAAAAAGTCAGTATTGGCTATGAGCTGTGTTGCGTTTTCTTCATCAGTTTCTTTTTAATCGTTTGTTTTTCTGAAGATGATATTCTGCCGCTGTCCACCGCTATCCATTCTCATACGCAGTGCAGCTTCGGAGAGCTTCGGAGACGCTCCGATGGCGTCACTGCTGGACATTCGATTCAACAGAACAGAATAACAACCGGCACATTTGCAAGTTATTAATGATGGTTTAAGAAAAGACAATGATAAAATGCCAGAAAAGGCACGGTTTAGTCCCTCGTGGAAATTCCACGCTCTGTGTGGAATAATCATTATAATTGTCTCTGAATCTACCTACAATTAGATAGTAGGGCTTCCGAGCTGGCAACCTTGACTCTACATTTAGAGCCCCGCAGATACAGCTCAGCATGTATGTATGATCAAACTCCTCCGCTGTAACTAAGCCGTAAGCGTAAGTATGGTGCAGAATGTCCAGAATCAAGAGCGTGGACAAAAGAAGCCTCATCTACCGCAACCGGCACTTCACTTCCACAGACAACAAGATCACTCTTTCACGGCACCGATGCTATGTAGCCGTTTGTATTATGAAACTCTTTCCATGCATGACAAGCTATGTCGGCCCTTGTGAATCCCACGGCAGCATATGCGGTCAACCACAAATGGCCCTGGCGCGGAACCAAACTTGGGAAACGCCTTCCGTATTCCTCCAGCTATGTCTCACCAGTTGCATTAAAGTGGATACAGCACTCCAGTCAGGCCGATCAAAAGGCATCAAGAATAGAATCATTGATTATCCCAGGGAGCGTGTCAATCAGAAATGTGCCAGATTTTGTGGACCGCTGGGTGACGAACTGGTTACTCCATTTGACATTTTTAGTTAATGACTAAAAGTTTTCTAATGACAAAGCTGCTCTTCAACAGGGGCTATTCCCTTCGTTGATACAAAGAGCTTATCCTTTTGCATTCCCACCCTGGCCTTCTTCTCTCCTATTCTATCATTCATGCCAAGTAATACTGTCAAGTGCAGGTTCAGGAAGGCCAGGAAACAGGTTCAGAATAATGATTGGATTGGGCACACAGGCAGGCTACAGGCCAAGCTATAATACAGGCAGATAGACAAGGCATAGTTGGAAGAGCTACAACATGATCAAAACAGAAGTTGGAAATATCTGTTGATGGGGGTCGAACTCGCTGAGTTGGTTGTTCTAGCTAGGGAGACCCGGAGTCGGGAAAACTATCTATATTGGAGGTGTAACTTATGTTATTCCTATCTAGGTGCGCGTTTCCTGAACCTGCTGTGCTAGGCTCAGGCGAGGGCGGTCTAGCTGGGCAGAACCCATGTGATGATTAATGTGAGCTAAACCTAAATAGGAAGGAGACGAATAATGGGGACCACCAACACATTCGTCCGACTGCACGGACACAGACACTAGTGAGCATTGATCTGCGATGTCTCCTGATCCTCACAAATGCATAATTAATTCCAGAGCTCTTTCAGATATATGCCATAGTGTCCGACCAGAAATGTTGGGATACGCTATATTAGATACTCCACAGGTTAGGAGGTGGGTAGTGTCTTTACTCCGTATTCAGTTGGGTTATGCTGTATGTACGAAAACAAATAGTCTAGGCTAAACCAACCTCCTAAAAAAATAACTCACATTATTTATCTATCGAGAATCGTGCAAGGATAGATGATCCACAAAGGAAGCTAGCCGGTCTGCTACCTTAGGTGCTCCATTCGGGCCTTGAACAATATGGGAAAAAAAAAAAAAAAAAAAAAAAAACACAATCATCAGGAGATAGGACATTACTATTAATTACTATTACTAGGTAACATAGGTTGTATGTTACTCGAGTTACTCCGTACCTGCTGGCAGTTGTATTGAACTCCAAGTATAGTACAGTAATTACAGAACAGCAGTACTGGGCTTACAACAGCTTTCCTTCAGGCAGTCATACGTTGACAATAAAGCGGATCGGGATTTTTCTACATTATCCCTTCAACGCCAAGTGTCCTCTTATTGGAAGCCAATGGTTGACTCTTCCCATGACCAATGGAGTTCGCACCACATTCTGCAAACAGACATTAAACCGCGAGCGTTGGGTAACCCTGCTCACAGACAAAGTTGTCTATTTCAACCCCTTGAGCTCCTGGTTATTATGTCCCTGGCGGCCATCCCGTCGTGATTGAAGATATGTTCTGCGACACTGATACGCAATATGCCTTTGTTTTGGCACAATCGGATAAGAACAAAGGCCAACTTATTGCTCTCGAAATCTCCATAAATCCAGACTACCTGGAAGGCTCCGTCCAGACCTTGCGCTTGATTCTTTCACCTTTCTGGACCAAACGGAACCCATAAGTGACTTTCACGGATGCTGCGAGAGTCAGTGTCAATGAAGCAAAGATGCGGCGTATCATCGACTCTTCCATCTGGTACTCTTAAAGATTTCGGCGAGGGGTTTGACTTTCGAATCACGAAGCAGTCTACTGCACATACCCCACTCCTACTCCTACTATGACTACCAGAGTCCTGCTTTGCAGAACGGACACAGATTGGCCATTTTCTTTCCTGGGGAATATATATACGCTTGCACACGTCATCTGGGAGCCTTTTTGATCTTGATCGGTGGCGGAGCAAAGTGGGATTCCAGAGGTGAAAAAGAGTTTCGCCAACATTACGGCAATAGCTAGAACCAGCGTTTCCAGCAGACTTACGAAATTCACGGCAGAGGAAGAAGTCTGACATATTTTCCACCGAGGAGAAAAATACACTCCACGACATGATGAAATCAACGGTGGTTCTTGTGGGGTGAGAGTGGATGCAGAGGTGGAGATTCCCTGACTTTCAGAGAATGCGGGATGCAATGAGAGAATAGGCTAGATCTTCGGGGATGACACATTTAGCTCATGTCAGGCCTACATAGCAGCGCGTTTGACGTTGCAAACCTTTTGCATTGCCATATGGCAGCAGCAGCATTTCATGCAAGGCTCAGGTTCAGGTCCAGGTCCAAGTCAATGCGGGAAATCGTAGTCTGGCAGGGGCTACCAGGCATTTGGCACGAGACAACCAAGTCCTGGTCATTGAGACTGCGCATGCGCGAGGCTGGCTGTTGCCCAGTTCAAGACCGTCGGGTGTCTTGATTCTAGGTTGCTGACTATATCCGTTGCCGATATTTTATCGATTGGATTGAGTAACCCGACGTTCTAGCATGATGACAAGTGTTCAAAGATAGAAGCACACAGCATTCCCTGTCTGTCACTTGTTCTTTGAAGGCAGCAGTGTTTGTGAAGGCTGTAGGGCGAGGCCGTATTGTGGGCTGGAAGTAGCGTGGGAGTACCGGTATGTAATTAACCTGTACGGTACATGTACTGTACGCACTACGGAGCATAGTCGCCCTGCAGGAAGGTAGCTGTGCATTGACGGGTGATCGTCTGCCGATAAAGGTCGTACCGGGATAATTTCTTTGATCATTAATTAATAATAAAACAATAAAAGCTGCTCCTGGAAACTGGGAAAGCAATGAGAACTCCAAAGGCATCTTTGACATTGCCGAGTTAATCAGTTGATCCACCGGCATCTGTGGCTGCGGAGATCTGGACCGATTACGGAAGGGATGACGCGATGCCGATTACGGACGCCATATGACAATGGAGAATATGATAATACAATGAATAATGATAGCAAGCAGAGAGAGGAAATAGAGCACTAATTAAAATAGACGCAGGACGGAGACAGCAGGTCCAAATGCCAGAAGCGATCGGACCTGAGGCACTGCAGCTATTACAGCTCCAGCTGTCAATACAGATGGCCATTCAGGGGGGGCCTGATCAGCCGTACTGTACTGTATGACTAGGTACATACGTATGTAACCATACTTACCGTACGCAGAGGCCCTGTGACGGTGTCACAGTCACAGCCACAGTCCAGATGACATGCATAACACTGCATCTCCCAAGATATCCTTACGGTCAGGAACATTCTCAGTTGCATGTTCTCTTTCTCCGCCTATGTGTGCCTTGTGCAAGCGCCCTACATTCCTAAAAATTGCTAAAAACTGCTGAAAATCCCCTTCCTTTTCCATCTCATCATACACCGCAATTATAAAGGAAACAGATACATCAATTTCTTGTCTTTGCTTCTCCAGACAAAACCCCCGCACTCTTCCCAGAGCTATTTTTGAGGCCGGCTCCACTGGCTTATATAATCTGCGGAACACCGGTATTACAGCTGTCAATACGCGTACGTTGTAATACGCTGTACAGACTAAGACCAAGACCGCATCGCTCACTCTTTCTCCTCTTTCTTCCTCCAACTCGCCTTGCTCTTCCTCGCGCGCATCTTCTCTTCTTTCTTTCTTTCTATCATTTCCCTTTCCTTCTCTCCCTGTCTTCTCTCGTCCATTTCTCCCCGTCTTTCTCTCTCTCGCGCTCTCTTCCACCATTCCCAATTGCCAACTATACCTCGCATTGCCCGTCAGAAATTCTTCTATCGACTTATCTCAGTCCCTTTCGGTCCGTGCAATTCGCTGGGCTCCTGTAACCGCTTGCACCACTGCCGTCCCTACCTTTCCCAACCTAAACAGCTCACTCTCCCACCCCCGTTTAAATTGGGTCTCTTGGCCATCATATCCTTGCTTGGCAACTATAGAAGGGAAAGGGATCTTCTGAAGGCTACGTGAGAGCCGGCTCACATCATGGCTTCTTTCAAGGTGACTTGGCTGCTCCGTGTTAATAATTATTTAGCTTCCGCTGATAGCTAACTCCTCTTCCCCGTCCCCCCCAGCAGGAATCATCCCTTTCTCGACCTCTCCCTCAATCCGGTATCGCTGTCCGTCAGAACAATCCCAAGCATCATTCGCATTCGATTTCCCTCGGTGCCGTCAACTCCAACCACCGTGTCACTCGCCGAAAGAGCGTGACCACAACCGCTGCTGCCAACGCCGCCGCAGCGGTGGCGGCCACCTTGAAGGACAACAACACAGAGTCCCCTGGCATTCCTATGGCCCCTTCCTCCCACTGTCGAATCGTCAATGGCCGCAAAGGCCTGGAATCAAGCTCATTGGGAACAGGCTCCACTTTTAGCTCTTACCTATCCCGGAGTATGAACAGTGCCGGCCACAGCCACAGCGTGCAGAAGGCGTCCCCAAATCCCGGCGAAGCATCTGCTGCGGAAGTCAGCTCCGTCGATAAATCCTCCAGCAAGAGTCGAAATCGTCGCGCCAGTGAAGGCTCGCACCTAGTCAAAGGGGAAGGCAAGCGTTCTTCCGTCCCCGAACTTCGCTGTGAGCGCTGTGGGAAAGGGTATAAGCATGGCAGCTGCTTGTCTAAGCATATGTGTGTATACTCCCCCCATTGCCATTCCGCCAGTCCTGGCTCGAAACTTGGGGCATACACCATGTCGGCTCTGTGTCAAGGTCGCCCTCGTGGTCATCCAGCTCCCTCCCTTCACTACCATCCTCCTCCCCTTTTACCTGTGGTGAGCCAAGTCGGTTGACGTTTCCTTCTTCTTGTTCTGGAAAATTAGGTGGGAGCACGACCCTGCGTGGGCCGTCACCTCGAAGCTACTCATCTCGAAGCACCAGCAGGTACAATTGCTGGAAGCCGCCACCGTTCTGGTCAACATGAACCAGGATGCTGTGCCCGGTGATCCTCCGGAATCGGAAGCCTCGTCGGCATCGCCAGATGCCTCGTCTGAACTGCGAGACGGCCTTAGCTCCGCCGAGACTACTCCGCCGCCCATCGATGACAGTGACGATTTCGATATGTCAGATATGCCTCCCAGTTTTGACAAGCGGTTTAGCGTGAGCAATGCTTCTGGTGGTTATGCCCACTCATACCAGTCCATTCCATCTAGCTCCTTCACCGGCGGTGGACTGCACTCGCCTGCTTTCTCTCACTTCCGACATTCGAGCATTGACACCAGACCGTCAACAGCGGAAACCAAGCTTCCAGATGACGATGAAGCCGATCTGGCCGCAGCTATTCGCCTTTGCAATTTTGGAACTCCTCGGACGGGACCTATTGCTATGTCGTCTGATATCCCTCCAGTGCCTCCTTTGCCAGCTCGCTTCTTGGACCAGACAGGTACTAGTCACTTGAGTAACGGCTTCAGCCAATCGGGTACTAGTGCAGCTGATGCCACCGCTATACCTGGCTCAACTCCCAGCCTTTTCCCATCGCTATCCTTCAACCCTTCTCTTTCCTACAAGGTATCTGATGAAAGAGAAGCGAGAATGGGTGACTCAGATCGTGAGTTGAGGCATCGTCGAAACAACGACGTTGATTTTGGTAGCCGTTACGCACATGCAGATGATGACGATGACGGTGTCTTTGGCCGCATGGAGGAGTAAGGTCATCTACTTCTTGGTAGCCACATGCTTCGCTAGTGGCATGAGCCTACAACAGACAGCCGCGATCCAGCTGTATTTTTTAAATCATGATGTACGAGCTTGAGCGAATTTTTGAAATTATCTTCCCTTTCCCCATCCCCCAACTTGTCTTTTAACGTGGATGCATATTTCGAGCTATGCATCGAATTTCCTTGTTCTTCTGCGTTGTATGACAGCATTCCAGAAATCAGGCGCAGGTCACGCCTGTGGGACCTTGCGCCCCCTGAGAAGGGCACGATGAAACTATTCAGACATATCGCATGTTTGCTGGGACTCGGAACTCTTGTGTATTATTGATCCGACCATCCCATGTATAATTTCGTTTTCCATACGAGAATGCGCAAAAAGCACAGGTGGCTTATTTACATATACATGTTGATCTGCTGTCTATTTTGCATTGGACCTGGTTCCGTCCTCTCCTTCCTGTCACACCCTCTATTTCTCTCCCCCCCTCCCCCATCTTCCGTCTCTATGACCACTTTGTTTTCCTAAATGTACTCAAATCCTCTCGGACGGGATAATGTCCGGTGACATGAATATATACTCTATAAATGAGATTTCCATTTAACTGTCGTAGTCATCTACTGTATTAGTAAGTAGGCCTGAACCTTCTAGTTAGCTGAAGCCCTCAGTACAGCCTCATTAGTCGTATCCTCCGGCGAAAAGGGAGTACAGAGTGGCATAGAGCTTATGATGGTGGGCATATGGACATGGAGACATGAAGACAATGTCCATTGTGTCCGTGTTACGATTACTCTGTAGATTGGGTTAAATTTACCATGATTGTACCCCCGAAGATAGGTATCGTTAAAAGGTGCCAATATACATTCTATTCTGACATGAGACTGTACAAGATGAGAAATATACAAGAAGAGTTCCAACTAGAATGAACCTTTGGGTGCCGACGACGCCAAAAACGGCAGCTCATGAGGCCGTTTCTGGCGTCGTTGGCACCAGGAACTTCGCCTAAACGGGTAAGGCGCTCATGCCGCTTTAGACTGGCGACGGTGCGGCATCGGACACGTATCGGTATTACTGTTTTTTTACCCTCAGCCAGCGGGCTCTGCCCCACCTAGGATCCCTGCCTTGCTAAGCCCACATCCTCAGCACGACCCGCTGAGGATGGTAACTGGAGGGTGGAGTCCAAGTCATGAGGGAGGCGAGGGCCCCTGCCCTTGACATTACTGAGAGAGGTTCTTTTCCCTTACAGCGCAGAGAACGAGGCAAAGGAAAAAAGATAAATAGTGCCATGAACCGCTGCTTTCCGCTACCATGACCGCATCCTATCCATCCCCCGTATCCCTTTAACAGCTCTCTTTACACGATGGCATACTTGGGACTCCCTCAGAGAAAGTATGCACGACAGGAGGACAACGGAGCGCGAAAATCCTACCTCTACTACGCCGAACGTCGAAAACGACACCTCGAAAATGGACCAACATTGCCGCAATATGCATCCAACACGAACATATCAGCAGCTTCAGTGAGAGGGAAGTGGAATCGGTCAGTGTTTCCCCCATGATAGACCTGCTTTTCTGTTTAAGGCCGCTGATTCTCACCATTGTCAGGTTCTGCTCCCAAGCTGGCCTGGATCCAGATATTCTGCTTGAGAACCTGACCGCGGCAGATGTTAAGTCCTGGTTTGATTGGATTGAGAAGAACTTTGAGGGCTCTATTAAAGCTCACAGCGCACTTGCCAACTACTGGAGAGCCTTGAAGAGACTTTACTTCATGCAAAACCGCCATGAAATGGAGACCAGAATGCAAGGAGATTGCCTCAACGTGAGTGATTCATTCTTGGATGAGGCTGCTTCTACTCTTTGCTAATGTAGGAAGCAGTACATGAATGTTGTGAGCAAGCGGATGGGCTTGCGTAGGCATCCACTTCCCAAGCCGACGGCAGCCTCGGATGATCTCTTGCATTTTCTCGTCACGCACATGGTCCACTGCGATTCTGTGTTCGCTGATGAGAAGCAGCGACTCTATGTACTTGCAGGACTCAATTTGTCAAGTGTTTCCGCTTGTCGGGCAGTGTCATTATTTGATACAAGACATCCTGTTGACTTCCAAGCAGATGGTCGTCCGCTCCAGCACTCTGAAGTGGAGCGATGCAATGATAGTATAAAGTCTCAGAATTTACCTGATAAGCCCGGGAACCAAGAAGCCGCAGGTGATTCCGGTTACGAGACAGGTATAGAAAGTTATCTAAGCGAACCGGAAGAAGCTGACCTGGATGATCCTTCATACGACGAATTTGGTTCAGAGACGGAGAGCAACACTGACTGCGATTCAGACACTTCCAGCGTCACAAATGATGGGTATCTTGAGGGTGATGAGGAGACTTGCACCATACTTTGGAGGCACGTTGAATTCTATATTGTCCGCAATCCGCTACCTGACGGTCGCAACATACTAGCCGCCATTGTGACTCTTCTCCACACGAAAGGGGAGGACCGGAAGCCAAGGATGTAAGTCAAGTCTCTCTGAAAAGTTGCTTGTCGGCTGTTTACTCACGAACGCAGCAAGAGATTTGTGGTCGAACATGAAGATAATCCAATATTTGACTTACTGTCCCAACTGTTGTCATTGGCAATTGACGACGGCATCTTCGTTGCGACGATCAAAGACGAGGCAGACATCTACACCGTGCCGATTCCATCACACCGCAGAGGCATTCAAATGAAAATCAAGAAAGAGAAGTTGGATATTCCGATATTCCGTGAACCTGAACACACTGCAGAAGGTTACCGAACATCTGACACCCAGCCACTGAAGTCGCGGACGTGGAGTCGCATTATCAAACGAATTGGGATCCGGGCCGGCCAGGCACAGAACCTGACACAAAAGGTACTCCGCCATGGCGCAATCAATGCGATCAACAGTAAGATTCCCACCATATAGACCTCGGACTCTGACTCATCACACTGCGAATAGACAGAGCACCGTCATCGGTTCGTGATCAGGTTGCGGACCACGAGTCAAATGCTGTCAAATATTACCTTAATGAAGTTGTGGACTTTGATACAGCAGCAGCGTTTCATAAGAGACCATCAAATGAGATCGTGCAGAGAGAGCTGCGGTCAGCAACACTTCTGGCAGACAGTACTGCCCCTATCAGCCTGACAGACGTGCAGTCCCAGAAGATTTCCAACAATCCTGAAGTTCGCCGCCTCAGGAAGGCTTGTCGAGATTTGACGTCAAAAGTTCATGGAATGGGATATAGAGCCATTAAGGACGCGGCCGGGACAGAAATAGGAGAACAGAAGAGGCGAGCAAATGCAGAGCTGAGCAGCATGCTCACCAGCTTGCGAGACAAGGCCAAAGAAAGGAACCGGAAGAGGCATTTTAGGAATACCGACACTGCGATTTTCAACCAACAGTATGACGAGAGTGCTGGCCCGGAGAGAAGCGAGTGTCGGAGTCAATTGCCTCGTCATTACCAGATTCCCGAACAGGCAGAGCTAGTCCGCCTCCTGTGCTACTCTGCAATCGCCAAAACGACAGAAGAAGCCCACCATCGCCGACTAGCGTATATTCGCCTTATGGTCCGCTGGCAGGGTCGAAAGGAAAGCCCACGTCGAGGGAAGCAGGCGGTGATCACGATGCAACATCTGCCAGCTCCGAAGCCACCCAGAACTGAAATTATTACTGAGAGATATGACCCTTTGAGATACGACCGTTTGCAATGCCCGTTTTGCCTCTCAGACACACGTCTACCTTTGCCTGAGCGGGAAAAGCGGAAGAGCAAGATCAATAAGCTATGGGATCACGTAGAGAACATTCACCAGCAGGAACTTGCGGCGTTTGACACCGGCAATCGCCGTTGTGGGATATGTGGCATACGGAACATTGATTTTATACCTTCCAATGTGTCGTGTTTCAAAAATCATACCCAGACAGTCCATGGGATCAGGCTACGTCCGTGAAGTGTTTCTCTTCCGGCTTCTACCCAATTCAGGACCAATTAACTGGTCAAGAAGTTCCGCTGGTCAGGAACCACGCATTTCCCCATCCTCGTTGGCGATGATGGACATTTATCTGGATTACTGGACTGGGAATCGACAGGCTGGTATCCAGTATACTGGGAATTTACAACAGAAATGCGGTTCGGTAGCTCCTTGGATTGTGATTGTGGAGATTGTAAAACGAGGACCTGTGAATTCCCTCTTCCGGTTAGTTTTGCCGTCTCTGGTATAGCCTCCCGATACGCCGTACTGTAAACGCTGCCCGCCTGGCCTCCCAATATAAAAGAGCTCTCCCTCACTGTTCTGACCTCGTCTCCTCCCAAATCTTTTTCTCTTCCGAAACTCCCTCACATATTCTGCACTCACCCATATTCCTGGCCATTTGAACTCCGCCCCCCCCTCCTTTTTTTTTTTTTTTTTTTTTTTTTCGGAAATTGCGGCTGCGCTTTCTCACCTCCACTTCTGGTTTCCTTTTCGTTTACGTTGACCGGTGTTTCGAGCTGATTCTGTCTCCCTCTATTTTTTTGTACACTAAATTGGTTCATATCCTTTGCTTCCCTATCTTCCAATAAAACTCGAATTTACATGAGGTCTTGCTTTTCCGGCCGCTCTTCATTAATAATATCCGCCCTTTCGACTCCCTTATCAAAGGAAAGATATTGACTCCAGGCTTGACAGACTCCCAAGGCTGATCACAACTTACAATTGACCCCGTTCATTGCCGGGGCCCGTTCTGCGTCGCACTTTCGCCCTAACCACGCCGATCCCATGTGCCGCGTATGCGGTTGGAACGCCCAGATGACAATGATTTAGCATCCGGGAGAAACAAATCCAATGGCATAAATGCCTCACCTGTGGTTTTGTTGGTTATTTTTGCCACAGACACCAGTCACATTCCCGCGGAGGCGGTTCTGAACCAAACCTCACTGCCAAGTGATGAATGATTGGAGCTCTGTTGTCAAATTTCCGGTCTGCTGCGTCCCATGACACGCTACTGTGGAAAGGAAAATGCTACAAGAACGATCATTCGCCGATGCAGAATTTCTTGGCAAATGACACTATGCTCTCGTGCTCTCATGACCATAACGCTGATTTCACACCTCACTTTGAGCAATACGGGCAATGTTTGGTTAATCCTGCCATTGACTGGGCATAGTGACTGTAGAACGACCATGCCATAGTGTATTTTGGCGGCAAAGTATAGTTTGCCGTCTTACATCCATTCATGCTGTCCTTGTAATGTCGGAAGCATATCAGGCTTATCCTTGTCTTTACAAAAGCAGCATCACCGCCTGGGGGCAGATTGAGATTTCAAAATCAGTGTAGTTCTGTTGGAAATTGTCGCATTCGTACTTTCAGCTGAGACAGGGTGTAACGCGTTCCGCATGACGTATTTACGAGGCGTCTTGAGCAGCACTGATGGGTTAGCCACGCCAATCATATGTCGACAACTGCAGGAAATACTTGATGCCTAAGGCAGAAAGCGTCCGCGCTAGCTGGATTAGTAATCGAACATAAACTGGTGCTCGGATGCCACATCGCGACTTCTGTCATGCGTTGTGTCATGCATGGTGTCCTAACAGCGGGTCATCCACTAGCTTTTTGAAGACAGATTTACCGCTAGTTAAGCAGGACGATATTGCTGAATTACGACGTCAACTGGATGAAGAGAGACGGGCAAGGGAAGAAGAGAGATGGGCAAGAGAAGAGGCGGAACGGCGCCAGGAAGAAGAGAGACGGGCCAGAGAAGAGGCAGAACGGCGCCAGGAAGAGGAGAGACGGGCCAGAGAAGAAGCAGAACAACGACTGCAACCCAACTCTCTATTTCGCCTTCTCGATCGCTGCCACGAATCTCTGTCACAGACGATCCGAGTCGAGACAAACGCGACCCTGACGACCCAAGGCAATGTGACTGACCCCGTCAATCGACTTTTTCCCAAGCGGATTGTTCCATGGCTTGATTTCCCTCAGATTCAGGAGCAAATCTGGAAGAAATTTGAGCGTGCAGTCGACTTTACCTCACGTCCGCTCTTTCCTTCCGATACCCAGCTAGACTATGTCGCAACAAATGTCCAAGACCGACCGATTTACTCAGAAGCGACTTTACGAAATTTCGAGCGAGACACTGTGGATAACTTTGTCGAAAAGATTGTCGAGGCATTACGAGGCGATGAAACTTTGCAACGGGAGTTTGGTATTGAGGGCCGAGTGGCCTTTTATGACCGCACGAACTCAACCTCACTGGATGACAGTCTGGAGATGCATCTTGACGACGCACCCCGTCAACCAACAAATACCAACCGCGGGAGAGGTAGAAGAAAAGAGAAGGGGAAACAAATGGGTCAAAGTCAGACGAGGGCTCGCTCGGGAAGGCGGCGCAATCGCCGTGCTGATCAGTTCTGTGTTCACGTCGTGGCTGACGAGCGCCAGATACCAGTATATGCGGTGGAGTTTAAAGCCCCTCATAATCGCGGAACTAGTCGCGGGCTTGCACGAGATGGACCTGGCCCGTGATGTTATTGATCAGGAAGGAGACACGTTTGAGTTTCATACCACCCGCCTTGTTGCCGCTGTTGTCACTCAAATATTCTCATACATGCATGACTTGGGGATACAGAACGGGTGTATTCGGACAGGGGAGGCATTTGTCTTTCTACATATAGAGAGCTGATACGCGGGAAGGTCTCTAGTGACCTTATCAATGCTATTCAATCCGACGGATCTCCCCTTTTTGCAGGGGCCAGCTTGATTAGTGCAAACAATGACGATGGAACGAGTTTGGCCCGTCAATGTCCTGATGTTCCTTGGACGAATGTCGTGCCGGAGGATGAATTTCCAAGTGACGATTTTTTAGCGATTTTAAGTGACACTGAGATGTCACGCTCCTAGACAGCGTTATCAAGTGCTTCGAGAAGGCATTTAGAATCTATCACTCCTTCTGTTGTCACGGGGATGGGCGCGGGACGCCATTCAACTGATGTCTGTCCTTTCCTCTGTCTTGCTAGATTGCTCTTGCTTATTTTCTCTTTTCTTTGCATGATGTTTGTCAATTTTTGGCTGTAGCTAATTTGCCAGCTGTGCTTCAGAGTTAGTTAATTTTATTTATGTCAGCTATATGTTGTCTGGAACTTCCCTGACCTCTCTGTTTGCCCGCGTACTGAGGCGACAAGTGCTCTTATAGCATAAGCAAGAAGCCGGGAATGAGGTCTGCTCCTCAGTGAAAGGCCGAATAAGGATAAGCCAAACGAGAATCCGACAATCTAACCAAGGGGCTGCTATGCTTAGGCTTTGGTCGGTAGTCTCTCCAGGGATCAGAGCCCTGGAAAAGCCTTGCTGATGGTGTCCTCAGCGAGGAATCAGCTTTATTCAATTTTCACTTATCTTTGTCATCTCAATCTATTTTGGGACGTACGATTTGGCCGATGTTGATATGACGTCTTATGTAGACTACGAGTAGGAACATTGGCACGTATCATTGTTTGGCTTACTCCACTGACGGACAAGTCAAAGCATGCATTATGGAAAATAGCTATCTAGCAGGTGAAGGCGGGAAGCCAGGAGCTGCCCCAGCTTCTTTCTCTCCCAGATTCCCATACGTCAAATCATCTTCTCTTCGATCCGATTGCGTATGATCATCATACCCGGAGACGATATCTTCCAATATCTCATGGATTGGTGTGGGATAATATTCATTCTGTCTTTATTAAAGCCGCAATTGGACTTGGAAAACAGACCCCACTTACCAGCTCCGGCATGGAAGGTAACCAGCGTTCTGACACAGAAGAATCAAAAGTAAAGCGCTGACCATTTTTCCTGGTCCTAATCATTACGAACACGTCGGATTCGCACTCTAGACTGTACTGGGCTGCTTTTTTGAAGAGGCTCTTCCTTAGCCTACTTCTCTGTTGGGTTTTAGCCTGGATGCTCTCTGATCGTCGCCTTCTCCTTAACTGAAGTTTCTGGGCCATAATGAAAATTGTCAATCAGGTAGATACCAAGGCACACTTAATTTGCATTGTGAGTGGAAACACCACGTCCTTTTAAATTCATGGTTCTGGAAGTTCAGGGAACAGATTCACGCGGGGATGGCTGAGCTTAGAGCTCAGCCATCTCCCGCTGTAGGCCTCAGCAAGCCTTACCCTTACAATATGGCTGTCGCATTTCGGTTTGGGCAGACCCAATAGTGGCTGATAGCCTGGGAACAGATATTTGAAAGACTCTGTCTCGCTGTGAAGGGACAGTCCTATTCTGGATTGATGGGGTTTGACGTCTCGTTTATATATTCTGGAATGGGCGTTGGAGGCTCGTTTCGATGAATTATGTGAATATTATTTTCTATATTGTACTTTGATAGGCCGGGATGGCGTAAGTGGTAGAGCGCCATCCGGGTGGTCACTACAGTAGCTCTCATTTGGACAGTAGGGTCTGAGGGGCTCCCTTACTGAAATTTAAGAGTTCAATGGAGCGACCGAGGTTCGAATCCTACACCGGCCACTATTTACCACGGATACTCGCCGTGCCCTACACTTCTAGTAGGGGGGCCTGAGCCTGGATGGGAGGGGAATACAGACAAAGTCATGTACTGACATGGCCTAAGGATGTTGCGGTATACTTATTATCTCTTGGCCTGTGTTTGAAAGGTGTCCCTGCAATGAGGGACGAGTCCCATATGTGGTGTAAGGAAGTGGCCTTTGTATCTGTATATTAAAACGAGACAGTCTGCCGAATCGGGTCAGAAGTCCACGGGCTCTATATCCTGTATATAGATAAAAATGTTTGTGGCCATGCCCAGCCACCTACAGCGACCTGCCGCCAATCGGCCCATATGGCTGACAGATGCGTGTATGAAATATACATACATACATACATTGTACTTTGATATTCAAACATGTACTTTACGTTTACCACGAAAAATAAAATCAAATAAAATAAATGATAATCAGAATATTGGCCTCTCATTTTGGAGATAGGTAGGCTGCATGTGGACTGATTTATATTGGGCTGAGAAAAGGGCACCTCACACTGAGTGAGACTACCGTCGGTGAAGGAAGGATTTAGAACACCTCAGCGTGATTGCCGCTTTACCCTGATGTGTCATAAAGATACCATCTCACATTGATATGATCTGGGAACTCGCTGAGCTTGATTGTCCTGGCACTCCCAAACTATTAGCGATTCAGAATGCGGCTACGACATACAACTCAAGCGAGGAATCCCATTGATGACTGGCCAAATCCAGCACGTTTCCTTCAGCGAAGCCAGGTGTCTAGGCTATAAAGGTATGCATAGATATCCTTTGAGTACGGAGTTTACTTCCTTTATTCTTACCTCTGCTTCGATTTATCTTTGCTCCCATAGTTGTCCCTCATTAACTAATTCCTTCTGTATCCATGTGGAGCACAAGTGCCTTGAACATCTATGGAGTTGTCGCTGGCGGCATTCTTGCGGTACTTTGTGTGATCAGGGCCGCCGCTTCACTCTCAATATGGGCAAGATTTATGAATGCTTTCGTCAATCAACATTTGGCCCTCCCTTACCTGGTCCGTCGACACAGGCTATTCGGTCCATGGAGCCGAGGTAGCGTTCTTCTTCACCTGTCTTATATTACAGTTAATGTCTTCCTGGTTTTCTTTGGAGATAGCTCACTAACTAGCGCTGGTCGTCGGGCCGGATCCCTGGCATTGATCAACCTGACTTTTCTTCTATCTGCCATGCATCTAAGCTTTTTGGCTGACTGCCTAGGCATCACATTGCGAGATTGCAAGAGACTTCACCGAGCTGTTGGTTGGACGGCAGTCAATCTCCAAGCCTTCCACATTGCCGTGGCGGTTCTAGTTTCCAGAGTGGAATTCCCAATCCTTGAACCCAAAAATCTTGCCGCTACAATTGTATGACTGATGAACAGTAGGGCTGGCTGTCGCTGACACTGGATAGGCCGCCGCTTCGCTAGGAATTCTTGCCATATTGGCTTTTCCATGGTTTCGCAGATATGCCTATGAGATTTTCCTTCGGGCGCATCAGATTCTTGTCGGAGTTTATGTCTATGGAGTTCTGCGACACCTCCCGAGAGAAAGCCAGTCCCCAAGACTGTGTATCTATGTCGCCCTTGGGATCTTTGGATTGACATCATTGTTACAGTCGATGACCTTTCTCTACCGAAATGGACTGTTTGCAGGCCGTGGTTCTCCCAGAGCTATAGTATCCTACAGCCAGGGAGAAAAGGCGCGGGAGAATAGCGATGACATGAGTGGATCAGTCATTAAGATGCAGATCATCATCCCACGGTCGGTCAAAGTGGAGGCAGGACAGTATATTAACCTCTGGATGCCAACGGTAAGTCTATGGTCATGGGCACAGACACATCCCTTCACCGTCACGTCGTGGTCACGAGGGAAGCAGGATTCTTTAGATCTGTTTGTGCAACCGCGTCGAGGTCACTCCCTCAATTTACTTCGGCACGTTCGCATGGTCACAGAGGGCTCTGTTTCCTTCTTGGCACTTTTTACGGGGCCCCACGGGATCAGCGAGCGCGTCGGCGGCTACGAAAGTGCCCTTGTCGTGGCTAGCGGGTTTGGAATCGCTGCGGTAATCCCGTATATCAGACAAATGATCTACGGGTACAACACCTGCACATCCCAGATCCGTCGGATTCATCTGGTTTGGCAGGTAGAATCAATGGGTCAGTGAATACGCCAGTCACGGTGAGCGAGACTAATTCACGAGGCAGACATCGCAATCGCTGCCCAGAAGCTACTGAATAGCCTTTTGGTGGACGATGTCATGGATGATGGCTACGTAAGTCCCATGCGAATGTGTTTGTACGCACGATTAATTTTACCACTTATGGATGACATGTGTTAGATTCTCAACCTTTCCATATACATGGAGAAAGACCAGCTCGTGCAAAGTAGATTGCCATTCGGTAAGCACGAAAGGGCCTTTCTCTACCAGGGCACTCCGGATTATCGGAACATCATCTCTTCAGAAGCGTCTGGCGATCTGATAGAGAGGCTTCCCAATATTCGCGACAAGCGAGGCGAGACGCTAGTAATGGGTAAGAGAATTGAGGTCCAAACAGAATGCTTACTTACGAATTTCCTCCAGTCTCCGTAACGGATGGCATACGAGACCACATACGAGAGGTCACCCGAGAATATCTTCATGAGCGTGTGAACTTTATGGAGCTTGAATATCAGCCCTCATTCTGATTGAGGATATACACTCCTAACAGATCATGACATCCAACTATTCTCCCTTCACATAGCATTATTCGATCGCCTTTTCACCATGCGCTTTCATTTTGTCATTTCAAGCTGCTGGCTGCATTCCATATCACAAGTTCCCCATTTCCATGCACTGGTCTCACTATTTGATTCACCAGACCCTTCCCCTTCTTTTTCTTTTCTTTTCTTCTTTTTTTAGGCCATGTTGGGTCCTATTGGGGAAAGGTTATTGTGAAAGCCGGCTTCCTTGTTGCTTGCTTTACGTGATCTACTTTGTCCTTCGGAATGAATTTCCTTCTCGAATATAGACGAATATATTCCACGTCAGATAAATCAAACGCCTTAGTCTCTATTTTAAGAGCGAAAAATCCGTTGATCTCTGCTGCCAGATTAAGATTAGGCACAAAGAGCAAGGGTATTAGATGGAGGACAGCAAGTGAGCCAGCTCTTGAACGAGCTGCCGAGATATCATGGACTTCAAGAATGTTGCATGTTAGAGTTTCAGGGTGTAGGCTCACCTAGTATCGCGCCCGCCAGGCCCCATAAGGCAAGTATGGTTGATAGGTAACAATTAGAGAAACAAGGTCAATTGAGAGTACGTACTCTCAATAGTTGGTTGAATGCGGACGAGTCAGCTAGAAAGGTAACTGTAAGGGCTGGACCCCGGAAGCTATTATCTAGCTATATACAGGAACGATTCGATGGAGAAGAGTGAAATGGTGAAGCTGGTTTTGCACTTGGCTGTACTTTCTGCTCCGCGGGTGTGAATAAGATGACCTTGAATAGACCCTGTCAACAAAAATGGTATTCGGACCTCGGTATACACTAACACCAGTAATGAAGTGGTCCAATGAACAAAGGAATGAGGGTCTGAATTCCTAAACTATCTGTGTATTCTAGCTGCTTTAATCTTTTTTGTCGGAGTTGCGGCTTAGTCAGGGTTGAAAGTACGTATCAAGCGTATATGGTTGAGGTCTCTGATTTTTGTAAATGAAGCTATCTAGGATCCTATATAAGACCGTAGCCTACCTAACAGAGTATCCTAAGCGAATGTGCGGTTTTAACAGCAATAAGGGTAAAGGAATAAATAAGCTGCTTGCGCCATATGATATCAGTGAGGCATCAATCAGGCATCAGTTGGTATTGTTCGGTAAGGGACCTCTATATTCCGACAACTTCCTGCATATCACGTGAAGCACGTGATCGTCAAGTGCTAACACGCTGAATATTAAATTTGATCCCTGTTCCTTCTTGCATATTCTCCATGAGCTGTTATCCAATGAGCCTGTCTTAACTCTGTATCATCACGTGAGGCTGATACAGCGAGTTCTGTAACAATTGGCTCCCAGGAGGTGTAGGAGTCTTCGGATATATATTGATCTGTGTCAACACCCTCTCTGGACTATATGGAACCAAGCCAGTTGCCATGAAGCCATTCTTGATATTATCCATCTTAAAGGCCTCCTTACGGGCCTGTGGATATGCCGAAAGGAAGTCAAGCTTGTCTATATGATTGATCCTCTGCCGCATCTTCTCTTCCACCAAGCGGCCATAAGTGCGCTTCAAGACCGCAAAACAGCCAACATCAAGAGGCTGTAAAAGATGAGATGAATGTGCAGGCATGCAAATTGGCACGACATTATTCTGATTGCACATCTGATCAAATTGTGGCGTTAAGTGGCTTCCATGACCATCAAGAATACACAGACGATATGTTCCCTTAGTATAGCCATTTGTTGTTGGAATAAAGATATTTTGAAGCCAGGAGAGACCAATTTGATCTGTTGTCCATCCATTCTCACTAAGTTCAAACCGCCAATCTGATGGTAAAGCATTGTCCTCATACCAAGCCTGTATATGAGACTTGCCCTTGAATACAATGCACGGAGGCAGAGCCCACCCCATAGCATTAACACATTCAATTGCAGTGACCCATTCACAATTCCCAGGCTGCAATAGGGCAGGACAACCAGCAGTTTCAGCTCTAGTCACTACTTTGGCAGTCGCAATAAGGCCCATAGCAAAACCAGTTTCATCGAAATTGTAAATGTCCTCATATGCAATCCCATACTGCATTATAGCGATTTATACACGGTTGAACCACTCCTTGATGAGATTTGAATCCTCACACTGGGCACGTTGATGATTGTATCTTCTTGAGAACTTGGTTTTTAATTCATCATGGCGTTTGATGAATTTATATACCCAATTCTGGCCAATTGGTTCGATGTTGGATGAACCACGATTGGAAAGAAGTATATTGGCCATATCTTTGACATGAGACGGTCGGGGGGCTGCTCCGCATTGATCCATAGACATTATCCATTGGACAAGTGATTCCTCTTCTTCTTTTGTCAATTTATGACAATTTGCGCGTTGTTCAATTCGATATGTGGTTCCATTCAGGCGGTCTCGGAGAGTTGAGCGAGGCACATTAAAATGACGTGCAGCATCTCGAATACTCGTGATCTCCTTTTTATTTATTGCTGATATTGCAAGTAGGACCCTTCCTTCCGGCTCAACTTGAGATTTCATCTTTATACGCGATTTTGGTGGCATGGTGGCAGTTTGAATTGCATCAATAATATAAATGAGCGGGAAAACGGAGATGTGGCCGGTTCGGGGGTGTGGCCGACTCGGTAGTGGGTTACGTTAGTTAAAAGGACAGTTAACTATACATATGTTCAACTGCTCAACACCGTTTACATCTTAAATAAAGCATGCTGTTAACAATCCATGTCACTGAACCTGGGAGTCCAATGTTAGAAATTGCGTAGCACAGAGGCCGCAGTGCGGACTTATACACTATTATGCATCCACTCATGTACATAACTGATGAGATCTGATAGGTCGGATCAAAGGGGTAACGTTAGTCCGACTAGCGAACCTCTGATATATGGCCAGCGTTCGCCACATATAGATAGACAAGCACTCATCAAGCACTCAAGCAGTCGTGTACTCTAGGCTAAGTTAGATAGAGTATATCAATCGTTCGTTTTAATTGGGTCTTCTACATATAACTAGGCCTCGTGCAGTCGGATGATCGACTCTTCCGGTTTCCCCTGAACCTCCGACGGAACCCATTTCAATAATGATGAGGATATACTATTTCGGACAGGTGGATTATCTGATAATCCGGTCCCGGATACGGAGTATGTATGTTCCGGAGGAAGGACCAACATACGGATGTTGGGACAACACAAGGTGTAATAAGCAGACAAGCAAGAGGAAGCGCATCGTTTTAGAACTTCAAGATGTACTAGAGACAGCAGTATATCGATATAGAGCGTTCACCACGATCCCTATGAATCCTACGGTATCCTTTTAGTATCTGATATCCAGACGCCGCACCCCTGATCCACATCAAATAACTACCCGAGGTCACATGAACTGTCATGTGACCGCCGCGAGGATACTGAAACGGATAAACCAATCAGGCGGTTGAACTCCGAGTCGGGGAAGTCGGGGAGTCAATTATCCGGACTGCACGAGGCTATATATGAAGAGGAGATTTAGATTACACGGTGGGTGGCATTGATATCTATAGATACCATAGATGGTAGAATGAGTGCTTGCTAAGAACTAACTAAGAGCTTCATCGCCGTACGATAAAACCTTTTCGGAGCTTCGCTAGATCGGCCCGATATTCATCCGATCTTCATCATTACTTTCATCAGATACTTCGCGGTGCTGGTGGACGAACTTCCGAACACCAGCGATTAGTCTTGATACGATACCACGCATACAGTCCGCAGTGCGCTCATCACGCTGTCTCAATCCCCTTTCTTACATCCAACGCCGCATCAATGCCAATATCAACAAACGCCGCCGTCCGGTCCTAACGGTCCGGACAAGGAAACAAAAGGAGTGTTAGCGCGCCGCACAACCCACAGACAAAACTCTTCTTCCTGTAGACAAATTCCTCTTTTTTCTTTTTCTCTCCAGACTCGGTATTCTCGTCGATGGCTACAATAGTGTAGATAGGAACTTAGTTCATTAGTATCTACTATTCCGAGCCCGTGACAGATACTGCCATCATTTTATGTCAATAGCGACTCATTTTATGCTTATGCCTATATTCTGTACCTGCTGGTAATCAATGGACGAAGCTATGCACAGACATACTCATAAACACTAAAAACAAGCTTAGAGGTCCCAAATCCTCAAAAATCCATCCATATCCGGGACAATAACAAATTTTGAATCACTTGAGCAAACCATCTCCGAAATAGGACATTTGTCTATCTTAACCCCCGCCCCCCTTGTAAATTGCTGCTTGAGATTGCTTTCAAAATCATACACCTCCACGGTTCCCTCTCTAATCTGAAACACCAACTTCCGGCCACTATCCACAAACTGCACTGCTCGAGTGGTAGCAAAGCGACGCATCAGGAGATCATCAAATGCTAGACACCATCGCATCCGCTCCTCTCCCGTGTATGGATCCCAGATGCAAAGCGTTCCTTCATCAGCCCCGCTGGCTAGCATGTTCCCATCATGACTCCAGGACAGAGAACGTGCCGAGCGATGCAATCCATCAAAGCGAGAGACTGGCTGCTCCGCGGCGATGTCGTAGACGTGGACATGGGTCTTTGGATTCCCTTGATTAATGGCAAGGTACTTTTGATCCGGAGAGAACGCTCCGTTCCAGAGCTGGCCGCCAAAAGGCCCCAAGACGTGAAGGCAGGACCCAGAACTGGCATCCCAGACCCGTGTTGTGCCATCCCATGCGACGGATGCGACCAGCTTGTTATCTGGGCTCATGGCAACCCACGTTATAGAGTCCGTGTGGCCCAGCAGTTTGTGTCGAAAGGATCTAGTCTCGATATTCCACAGATTGACACAGGGAAGGGATGCAGCTTCACGTGTTTCGTCTTGGGTTGTTTCGTTCTGGCTAATAAAGATCATCGTTTTGCCATCAGGACTGAACGAGCCTAGCTCGCCCTCAAAGCAGAGTCTGTGTTCTTGCTCGTGTATTGTCTTGGCTGCGAGTTTCCCCTGCTCGTCCAGCTCCCATAGAATAACCATGGTCTTCTCATCACCACCTTGTGACGCCAAAACATAGCGGGCGTCTTTGCCATCGCTGTTCTCAACAAAACCTGGCGCAAACTTAACGGTCTCAATCAGCTCTCCATCTGTCAGCACTTGGAGACGCTCTTGCGTAGCAACATCAAAGACGTGTAATTCTTTGTCGACCCCAACTGCAACAAACCTATCATCGAAACTAAGAGTGGGCGTTGTTGCTGTTCCATCCAGCCGAATCTTCGCTCTCTCTTGACCCCATCGTTTCGGATGGTCTGGAGCCCAGGCTGCTGGCTCTCCAGAGGGAGAAGTGAAATCACGCTCAAGGGTGTAGGTAAAATTTTCCACGAATTTTCTTCCGTTCATTAACATGGACATTTTGTATGGTTCGTACTGTATCTGCTCTGATGCATCGCTTTTTGGAAGTTCAGCGTGGCTGGGCCAAAATGGTAAGCCGACAATGATATGTTCGCGCGCTTTGACCTTGCCAAGAATTGACACGTATGACACAGAAATGCTAACAGTAACGTGTAAACTTGAGAGGTTGTAGGTCGGAGCGCCCCGCGCTAGCGCTCGGACAGCCCCGGAGTGCCCTTACCGGGTATCCGAATCGGAACAGACCACCGCAACTTACAACGAACCGACGAAAGACTCAGTAGATAGGTACTGAGTCAGAGGTCACAAGGCTGTGATCCTTCTGTTTTTATCTTTGTTAACAGGCGCAATGTTTCAGTCATGACTAGCGTTCTTTATATAAGCAGCCTTTCGAGATTTTGATTGGTCAATATCAATTGGTTGGCCATTCATGTCAAAATAGCCCCTTGAAAAACAGCTGCCTGGCATTTATCCAGCATAGCCCCAGTATGACTCTTCCATGAGATCACATCTCTCTCAATGTCAACTCCTAACCTTTAGTTCTCTCATCATGTGAAATGTATGATAAATAACAGGCAGCCTTGCTAAGGCATGTCGCCCCAAGGATTACCGGTAATAGAAGATCATGGTAATATAAAGGGAAAATGTTCGGAAACAGTCGGTCCTATCGTATATCTCGGGCTCCGGCCAGATAAGGCACCCCAACAACACCCCACAATTAGGGTACAGGGCCACCGCCAATCAGAAGGGGGATTGCAAGCGTAGCTGATTTTATGGATGGCCTATCGGCTCAGCTAACAAGCTTTTAGTTGGTTAATAAAAAACATAAAGCTTATATGAACAAGCATTATCATCCGCCCGGCTAGCCTGTTAAGGACACAAAGGATCACGCTGTTACAACTACTGTGAGGGTCTGGTCATGTCCATACCTCTCACGTGCTCAAAACAGGGTTATTAGCCACGTCAACGCTGGCGGCATCCTTCCTCTTCTTCTTCTCTCCTCATGTTGATTATTCTCGTCGAGAGGCTACAACCTGTCTAGATAGGAATGCTATATTGTTAGTATCTACTGGTTCCGAGCCATGACAACTACATCGGTTATTATGTGAGCAACAGAGCACCAATCGATAGATTATGACTTGGATTCCAGTTGGGCATGGAATGGACCAATAGTATTACTACAACAGACTCCGCTTGGCTTACGGTTCGGAGGGATTTGTAATTATTCTAGGTAGTGGTTGGGGGCCATTGGCTAGCCTAGTCTATCTTTTGTTTCCCCTTCTATAGTACGTGGGGCGACCATGGTGTAAATTGATCTCGATTATTGATTCCTTTCCTCTGTGATTGAAATCAAACTAAAGCTACACTCTTCTATTCTGTCACTGTTTATGCTCTCTGCATTCGGGTTGCTGTCTGATTTTGAAGAAATTTTCCAAAGATATAGTAGAAATAAAGTGTCATGTGTGATCCTATATAGTGAAAGCAATTCTGGACTGTGGCAGGATCTAACTGATAATCCTTCCAGCAAGTAATGATCGCCAGTCATCGATTCGGCCCGCCTGTGATACCCAGACATAGCTATTCCCCCATAGCAGAAACCGGCGAATTACAAAAATCGCGCGTCTCAATTAAGACTCAAGATGGATTTTGGTAATGCTTGAATCGAATCGTAGATAAGTAGCTTGCCCCAGAACGTCAGGTACTTAAAGGCGCTGGTAGAACGAAGAAAATATTTCTTGTTCATCAAACCACATCTCTATCTCTCCTATTCACTCTAATACCCCTTACAATCCTCTGTCAGAACTTCATCATGAAACCATATTACGCACCGACACTGCTGGCGTGGTCATGCATGTCTGTGTTAGCATCGGCATTCCCACAGAACATGGGCAACCTCACAATATATGGGCCTGATAAACTAAGCAGTCAAGTCGCGAATACTTTTCTGTCTTGTATCAACAGCACCGGCACCGACTATAAACTCTATGTCGAAGAATTCGGAACGACTATAGCATTACCACCAACCAACCGAACCATTGACTTCGAAGGTGAAGATCAGGGACTTTTTGAGTGCATCGTCGAGGTGAACCTTCAGATGGAAGTGGCTGCTGAATCAAGCCTATACGACCAAGGCGAATTTCGAAATGCGACTCCCAGCAGGCTTGTCACATATGAGTGGCTGAGCACGCATGGTGCATTCGGCAAAAAACCAGTTGGTTCGCGGCCCCCTAGGACGATGGGGAACTCAGTCACAGCAAACCCGACATTGATTATACCAAGGCAGTCCCTAGTATACTGGGCCTATCCGGCAAGCGATACGGGCTGTTCAAACGTTGACCTTATAGCGTCGCACGCCGACCACTGTCATAATTCGGCCTCAGCATATAAGAGCATCCAGTTTGAAAACACTGCTCAACATGAATACTTGAAAGTGGATATGTGGCCGCACCATCAATGCCAGAAAGGAGACAGCAGACGTCGCGTGATTCATCCTGGTACCCTTGATAGTTGTCAGAAAAAAACAACATATTCATGGTATGGCTCGTTCTCCAGATGCAGGTCATGCTAAGTCGCAAGAATTGTTGGCCTCACAATGGCAATATGATTGGGAAAGGACACGTGCTTAGATCGCGATGGAGTCGATCATTATTGAAGCATATATTTCTTCCATCTCTTCCATTCACCGTGTCAGTTGAGTATATTGAATCGATGGATGGCTACTCGTATTGCTCTACTGTCGATGCACATTCTGTTTATGTATTTAGCATTTTCTGGTCATATAATGGTCATGACATTCCTTATCAGCATTCGAGACGTTCAAGTATTGAATTACAACAAATTCAAGGTTTCATTCCAGATTGCATGTGAAAACATCCCTTAATTGGCCTGAATGTGACTTATTGAAGTGGATAATCCTTAACCATAGCTAAATCCTCTCAACCATCAATCCAATTTTTGGCATTTTCGGATAATGTTTTATTCAGTTGACCAAAAGCAAGAGAGCTCATAATTTATTTGATGGAGTCGTTTGAGCTCAGCTTCGACAGCACTGGATAGTGGTGTTCCTTCTTTTGTAAGTATTTCAGGTTTCTGTAAGCAACATTGAAGGCATACCAATTCTTGCATCAAGGGTGACCACCCGTCATCAGAAGTTAAAGAGAAGATATGGCCATTACCCTGTGATCACAGAACTACATAGACATCTGCATCACAGTACATGCTATATTCATAAGCCTTTGTAAATAGTCCCTGCTTGCGTTTGCGTTTTTGTTGATTCTTTGCTTTTGGACTGCCTGACTGACGGGGATTCTTTGCAGCGCGAAGTTTGCGGGGCATTTTTGCTATTTTGCAAAGAGAAGAATGATTATCCTGCCTGGATCTGGATAGACTTGGATATGTTTATATTCCGTGAGTCACAGATCAACTGGCCTCAGGAGATTTATTTTTTTTACCAAGGCGCCACACTTTTTGGACACCATGTTTCTATGTTCTCTGTGTTTCATCTGCTGCCAATCACACACCACGGTTATACATGTTTCCTGTTAAGTAAAGTTGAGGCCATAATGAGCTAGTTAAGCAGTAGGCCAATCCCTGCGACCCTTTCAAGTACACGCCTCTGTTGCCATCTCTCATGTGGCATGGAAACGCTCTTTCGGCACAGCAGGCTGTCTTGTGCCGGGTTAAGATGGAGTAACCTTATGGTATGGTCTTGGTTAAAAATGTCTACCCAGGAAATGGGCGGCTTTATGGGAAAGCTTAGCATCATTCCCAAGAATCCCTCATGATGTTTTTTTCACCATCCAGTTGCGACACCATTTGGTAGCAGACCTCTCCAGTGTCGCAGACCCACACACATCAGCTTTAGGAACCTATACCCATGTATTATGATCGCATTGGGTATGAGACGACTGTGCTAGGAAATATACTTCTCAATGAGCTGTTTCACATGATGCTGTCTCTAAAAACAACTCCTCAGTGGCGAACCCCCCCCTACCTTCTGAGCGAGTTCCCGCACTGCGGAAAACTCGAATCTTATATTTAACTTCACGCGGAATCAATTAATACTACTTTCAACGTTGTTCTCCCCAGTTGTCGCTGGCAATGGGGGGTGCAAAGAAGAAAGGGGTGTGCCACAACCTGGCTTCTCTCGTATCGTACCTAGGGTTCTAGTTAGTTGTATTTCGAGACTGGACACTTACCCTAAGTGTCTCCCAAGTAACCGTATGCTCAATGCCCCTCCGGGTCCGGTTCGGTATATTGTATGCGTTGATGGGTATATCGCCCCCTCCAGGCTCCGTAAGATAATTAACAAATAGAAACAGTAAAGGTAACGAATAGAGAAACAAGGCCAACCGAGTACGTGTACTGGGTTGTTGGTTAAGTGCGGACGAGTCAGAAACTAGAAAGTAACCAATGCTGTAAGACTTGAAATTGATCGCGAAGAACTAAGCTAAGTACATGAATGAGTGTCCTTATATATCCTTCCCGATCATATCAGTGATCTGTCGCTTCATATCACTGATATGGTATTTCATAGCCCTGCTATGTTGTTTCATATCTATGTATTTTGTATTTGTATCATTATTTAACGTCGCTTGGCGGTCACGTGGCGGGTGACCGCGGCCTCCCGAAGGGCAACCGGACGTGCCTCCCAAGCGTGTACTATCTAAAAGGATCTAAATACGTGTGCAACGATCTAAATACATGCTTAAAGGAGACAAATTTGAGCACTATGTGCCGTAGAGTTGGGGGAAGTTCCCAGCACTGCCCTGGCTGGGGCTTCAAGCGGTAGAAAACCCTGTCTTGCCTCCCTATAGGTGAGAGGGGGAGCCAGTCCCTCTTTCCCAGGAAGATATGTGTTGACTGTACACTACTCTGTGTTTAGGTGGGCCCAGTTTGGGCATATATCTGTAAAGAAGGATGTGTTTTGCACAATGCAGCTGAATTCCTCAGCCCCAGCAGCAGTCCCTAGGAGCCAGTCAATGGTTTTTGCCGGCCCGGCTAGTGTGTGTTTCCATCTCTCCTTCCAGCGCTTCCTAGTATGTGGGCAGAAGAAGAAATGTACTGGGGTCTTTAGCTTCTTGCAGGAGCAGGTTGCTAGGTAGTCTGTGTGGTGGAAGCATTCATGATATGCTGCGAAGTCCCTATGCCCAGTGCGGGCTGCAATGAGCCTGCCTAGTACCCAGTGTGGCAATTTATGTTCCTGGGCCCGGCTGCTCTTCGTATGGAGGCGGATGCCTAGGTCTTGGTATGCCTGGGGTGCGTTGCGCGTATACATTGCCTGGGTAGCAGTATGGAGTTGTTGTTTCGCCTCTCGTCTCAAGTATGCCGGGGAGGAGGGGATGTGGGAGCCATCCATGGCTGCTCCCTGCTTTGCTAGCCTGTCTGCTAGCTCATTGCCTGTAATTCCAGTGTGCCCTAGTACCCAAGAGACCCGTACGGGCCTGTGGGGGGGGGCTAGGATGTACAGCAGGCTGAGCCACTGCTTGGAGAGCTGGTGGAAGGTGTCTGTGAGATGGCATCTGTGTGGCGCGGGCCTGCCATCTGCTAGTAGACTGGCTGCTGCCAGGTTGTCTAGGAAGATGTTCAGCTGGTTGGCGTATGCGGTGCAGGACAAACCAACTGCTGCCTGGAGACCTTCCACAGCGCCCATGATCTCCGCGTCATAGACCTCTGTCCGGGGGCCTGATGGGCCCTGTCCCTGGGTGACTAGGGTGGAGCTGTAGTATATGGCGTATCCATATCCAGTGCCTTGGCCCGTGTGGGAGCCATCTGAGTAGACTGATATGGCTAGTGGTGAGGAGATGTGCCCTTCCCGGTGGGTTGGCAGCATGTGTAGTGGTGGGAGCTGTGGCTCTACCCACCTGCGTTCTGGTGCTGGTGTGGGGATGCGTTGCAAGATCCTGGTGAGCCTTGTGTTGTACCCATAGTTTGGGGCTGCATGGATGTGTGCTATGGGGTGCTTTGCATCTAGGCCTGCGTATCTAGCAGCTGCCCTCTGGAGGGTGCTCCCCAAAAGGGCTTTTGGGTCTGGTAGGTCTGCCTCTTGGAGGAGTGCTGCTGTGGGTGTTGTCTTGTAGGCTGGGAGGATTGCTAGTGCGGCAATGCGGAGCAGGGACTGAAGGGAGTTAGCCACCTGCTGTTGTCCAGTATAGAAGACCTCCACTCCATATAATACTGTTGGTAGTGCGCACTGTAGTACAGCTGCTCACATAGAGGCTACTGGGCACCCATGCTGGGTGTTGCTCAGTCTTTGTAGGTGTTGTGCCAGCTGCTTACCACAGCTGAACACCCAGTTGATATGTGGTTTAAAGGTAAGTTTTGTATCCAAGAGGACCCCTAGCCAGTGGGTGTATGATGTAGGAGAGATCTCACCCACATCAGGCAGCCTAACCACTGGGGGTGGATGCTTGTGTTTCCTAGAGAAGTGTTGTATCTCTGTCTTCTCCACAGAAAAAGGGAGACCTACCTCTGTTCCCAGGGCTGTTACTGCCTTGTATGTTTCCACTAGCTGTTGAGATGTCTCCTGGAGAGAGTCCCCTACAAAGAGGATTCCTAGGTCATCCGCGTAGCAGAAGGAGGCCTTATAGGCAGCTACCACCATTGCTGCATAGAGTAGGAAAAGGATTGGGGAGAGGGGGATCCTTGTGGGAGTCCTCCCTTTATTGAGGCTTTGGCATTTGCCTCTCCAATCTAGACACATGCTGAGCGACTGGAGAGCCAGTCCTGGATCCATTGGAGCAGGCGTTCATCCCATCCCTGAAGGTGTAGGTGTGAAAGAAGCCTTTGGTGGTCCACTGCGTCAAAGGCTCCCTTTACATCCATTAAAAGTAGTGAGGCTACCTTTCCTTGTTGGAAGGCTTTCTCCACTCTGTGAACTAGTACTTGGACAAGGTTAATAGCAGAGCAGCCTGGGAGAGCACTAAAGTGGCATTATCACGGTGCTGGACCAACGTACACCGTATGACGGTCTGGAGGCCCGTTCTGCCTGCACTGACCGCCCCTGCACGTGCCCGCGAGGAAATATCTCGAACCTCTGTCTCGATCTTGTTGTAGCTCTTCGAGCTACGTCCTGTCTACCTGCCTGTACGATAGCTTGCCTGCCTGCCTGCCTGCGTGTTCTTTCCAATCTATTTCTGTTTCCTGATCGCCTGAATCCGCACCTTGACATTACGTAGCTCCTCCTATTGGGAAGAACATGATGTCTACGAATGCCTGCCCCCGACCACCCTTCCTGCCTGGCAACGAAGAGAGCTTCGCAGCTCACGTCCCCAACCACCTGACGGAGTGGTACCACTACTTCCGTGAAGCCTACGATTATATGGAACGGAATGAAACGATCACGGCTGAGCTGAAGGGACAAATTGACCATCTGATGCTACAGAACCAGGCCGTCCAGCAAGAGCACGAAAACCTGAAGACTGAGCTTGTCGGGGAACAGCAGAACAGCACCCGCCTCCAAGGCGTGGTAGATTATCAGAAGACACAGCTTAGGGAAGCCCAGCAGCAATATATGGAGGCTGTAATGGACAAGCACAAAGCCATCAATGCCACCATGCCAACCGTCAGCACCCCACTGCCTGTGCCCACCCTGAACCTGCTGCTAAAAGCCCTGCAGCTACTCCTGTGGGAGCGCCTGCGTCGATTACTCCCCCATCTACCAGCTCCGCCCACCTTTCAGAGCGACTTCCTGACCCTGACCCCTTTGACGGAGACCGGAAGGACCTCCGCCGTTTTGTCACCCAGATCCGAGGGAAGATGACTGTCAACCAGGACCGGTTTCCAACACCACAAAGCCGTATGACATACGTGACCAGCCGCCTGAAGGGAGCTCCCTATGACCAGATCCTACCGTACCTACATGGCGGAACGTGCCAGCTACCTGACTATGAAGAAATATTGAATATATTGGAACGCGCCTTTGGGGATCCAAACCGAGCCCGCAATGCCCGTAACACTCTATTCCGTCTGCGACAAGGTAATAAGGAGTTCAGCATCTTCTTTGCTGAATTCCACCGCCTGGCCCTAGAAGGGGAAATGCCCGAAGCTGCCTTACCAACACTCCTGGAACAAGCTATTAACAGGGAACTACGAAGCATGCTTTTACACCACCAGCCCCCAGAAGGTGACTATCACCAGCTTGCAACCTTCCTGCAGAATCTGGAGACCCGTCGCATGCAGTATGATACCGCCTCTCACACCTATGTCAGAGCCACCCGGAGTACCTATCCAACCAGCCCTATCCAACCCGCCCGGAGTCAACAAGGGAAGTTTACACCTAAGACACCCAATGTTAGCACAACACAACTACGCCAGCCAACCCTAGGGCCTCATCCGGAGCCTATGGACCTATCTACATCCGCCGTGCCTCATCCCTGGGCCTAACACGCCGTGAGAAAGGGGAATGCTTCCGATGTGGATCTAAAGATCATCTAGTCCGAAACTGCCCCCACCCTGACAACCGCCCAACTCAATTAGCCAGTGGGAATATCCAGTTACTACACGACTCACCACCCAGGAGCCCCCCAAGGGGCCGTTCCCCAGCTTCTGATGGGTCCTCTGAACCTGAATATTCAGCAAAAGGCGTAAGCCTGGTCTAAGTCGCGATCAGGCTTCAACTATGCGCAATCTCCGAATCTCCATGACTGCTGTCCAAGGCCTGCCTATTGAGGAAGAAGTCCAGCGATCTAACCTGATGGTCCTACCTGCCAGCCTAACCCAACAAGATAAAGAGTGCCCAACCTATGCAATGCTAGATTCCGGAGCTGAAGGAACAAGATTTATAGATAAAGAATGGGCTAGACACCATAACCTGACCCTGCACCCTCTGAAACACCATATCCGAATGACAGGGTTTGATGGGACTGAAGTAGAGCTAGGATCTATCAAACATTTTGTCCAAGCCACCCTGCGAATTGAAGACCATGTGGAAAGGGATGTCCCATTCCTAGTTACCCAGCTTGCCCATTTTCCAATCATACTGGGCTTACCATGGTTGAAGAAGCATGACCCAAGAGTTGGCTTTGCAGCCCACAATATCTTGTTTGACAGCAACTACTGCCGCCAGCACTGCAACATACCCTCTCAAATCTCCAAGATTCAAGCATTACACGATATCCCACCTAAAGCTCGCCCACACCACCTACCAGACCGCCCGCCTGTATTGAAAGATCATGATATTGCCCCTGTCTCCCTGAGAGCCTGTTCTGCCTATGCCCGAAGGAAATACAAGATATATGCCATCACACTAAACCAGATCAATGAGCTGTTACAGAACAATAACCCTGAAGGAACTCCAACTGATACCACTACCTCACTGCCTACCGAATTTCAGGACTTTGCTGATGTGTTCTCCCCAAAAGAGGCCGAACAGCTGCCTCCCCACCGTCCTTGTGACCATGATATCCGCCTGGTTGAGGGAAAGATGCCTCCTTTTGGACCCCTGTACCCTATGTCCCGTACTGAACTACAAGCTTTAAAGGAATGGATTGAGGACAACCTGCGCAAGGGGTTTATCCGCCCAAGCTCTTCACCTGCTGCTTCACCTGTCCTGTTTGTTGCTAAACCTGGGGGGGACTCCGATTTTGCGTGGACTACCGTGCACTGAATGCCATCACCATCAAGGACCGTTACCCATTACCACTAGTCAAGGAGACCCTGAACAACCTAGCAAACATGAAATATTTCACTAAGGTTGACATTATCTCTGCATTCAATAACATCCGTGTCAAGAAGGGTCAAGAATACCTTACCGCATTCCGCACTCGCCTAGGCCTATTTGAATCCCTTGTTATGCCATTTGGTTTGACAGGAGCCCCTGCTACCTTCCAACGATATATCAATCATACCCTGGCTGAATACCTGGATGTCTTCTGTACCGCCTATCTCGATGACATCTTAATCTATAGCAAAACCCGCTCTGAACATGTCAAACATGTCCGCCTGGTCCTTGGACGTCTACGGAAAGCTGGCCTATATGCCAAGCTAGCTAAATGCGAATTTATTGTCCCTGAAACCAAGTTCTTGGGTATTATTATTGGACGAGATGGGATCAAGATGGACCCTGAGAAGGTTGAGACCATCTCTAACTGGCCTGTACCCACCTCTGTTTCGGATGTACAAGCATTTATTGGCTTTGCCAATTTTTACCGTCGGTTTATTCAGGACTTTTCCAAGATAATTGCACCGCTGACTGCCCTAACCCAGAAGCATGTCAAGTTTGCTTGGACTACTACCTGCCAGCTCAGTTTTGAAGCCCTAAAGAAAGCCTTCACTAAAGCACCTATCCTGAAACCATTTAATTGGGACCGAGAGATTATTCTGGAAACTGATGCATCTGATTATGTCTCAGCAGGAGTCCTATCCCAGTATGATGATGATGGGATACTTCACCCTGTCGCGTTCTTCTCTAAGAAGCACTCTGTTACGGAATGCAACTATGAGATCTATGACAAGGAGCTACTAGCCATTGTGCGCTGCTTTGAAGAATGGCGCCCAGAGCTAGAGGGATCCCCATCCCCAATTCGTGTCCTAACTGATCACCGCAACCTGGAGTATTTTATGTCCACTAAGCTCCTAAATCGACGTCAAGCCCGCTGGTCTGAATTCCTGTCCCGTTTTAACTTCAAAGTGATATACCGCCCTGGCAAACAAGGAGCAAAACCAGATGCCCTGACACGGAGGTCAGCGGACCTTCCAAAGGAGGGGGATGAACGCCTTAGACACCAGAGTCAGGTAGTGCTGAAGAGAGAGAATTTGGGAGGGTTCCCTGACGCCCAAGAACCTAAGACACAGATGAGGAAACAGGTGCACTTCACAAAGACCCAAACCTGTCAATTTTACCACCCTGATGACCCCCCACGAACCATCGTTGGCCTAGACACTAAGGAACCCCCCAAGACCCGATTAGCCGCCCAGACATATGAACCTGCTGAACCCGCTGAACCTGCTGAACCCGCTAAACCTGCTGAACCTGCTGAACCTGCTGAACCTGCTGAACCTGCTGAACCTGCTGAACCCGCTGAACCTGCTGAACCCGCTGAACCCGCTGAACCTATTCTACCCAATGAAATTGAACAACCAATAAAAACAACCTACACCATTGACCCCCTAGTACAATCAATCCTAAAGGCTGTGGATGAGAAGGCGTCCCATCACCCTGCTATCACCCTGGCTGACTGCCAGCGCCGTGGCCAGTACCTCTATTACCGGAACCGCCTGTACATACCTGATAACGACAGCCTGCGAGCGAAATTACTTCAATACACACATGACAAACCCACTGCTGGACATCCTGGACGCTCTAAGACCTATGAAATCCTAGCTCGAGAATACTATTGGCCTGGAATGTACAAGTATGTGGAACAATGGATTGCCAACTGCCATGTCTGCCGCCGTATTACACCCTCCCATGAAGCTCGACAAGGAGCCCTACGCCCACTACCAGTTCCTGAGCGTGCCTGGCAAGATATTTCAATGGACTTCATCACACACCTCCCAAAGAGCATGGGTTTTGATTCAATCCTGGTTATAGTGGACCGCCTGACCAAGATGAGACACCTGATACCCTGCCAGGAAACCTACAACGCGGAGAAAGTAGCCTACCTGTACCTGGAATATGTCTGGAAACTGCATGGCCTGCCTAGGACTATTATCTCTGACCGAGGTCCCCAATTTGTGTCTTCATTCTGGAAGCATTTAACCAAGCGTCTCCAGATCCAACGCCTGTTATCAACTGCCCACCACCCTGAGACTGATGGCCAAACTGAACGCTTAAATGGGGTCTTAGAACGATACCTCCGTGCCTATGTATCTTATCTACAGGATGACTGGGCCCAATGGCTGCCCCTAGCTGAATTCGCGATGAACTCTGCCCAATCCGAGACTACCCACATGTCACCCTTCTTTGCCAACTACGGGTTCCACCCAACTATGGGCTTCGAACCTATTCAGCCAGCTAACCTCCCTGCCACCCGTGATGCTGACGCTTTCACAACAAAGATGCGCCAGATTGTTAACTTCGCACGAGCTGAAATCCTATCTGCTCAGGCCCGTTGGGAAGAGCAGACCAACAAACGACGACAACCTGCTCACCAGTACCAGACTGGCCAACTTGTATGGTTAAACGCCCGTAATATCCGCACACTAAGACCACAAAAGAAACTAGACTGGAAGAACCTGGGACCATTCCGCATCCTCCGTCAGATCAGCCCACATGCCTACGAATTGGACCTGCCGACTAGCATCCGTGTACATCCAGTCTTTAATGTTGACCTACTAACCCCGGCTGCCAACAATCCCTTGCCCGGCCAGAGGCCCGACCCACCTCCACCTGTCGAAGTAGACGGGTTGGAGGAATGGCTCGTTGAAGACATATTGGATTCCCGGTGGGAGCGCCGGGGCTGGGGACGCCCACGCTTGCGATACACTGTAAAGTGGGCTGGATATGACACACCCACTGAAGAGCCTGCCGAGTACCTGCGAAATTCACAAGAAATAGTCGCCAACTTCCATCGGCGGTACCCCCAGAAACCGGGCCCCCTGCCTCGACGGAGCTCGGCATAGAAGAGGGGGCGTACTATCACGGTGCTGGACCAACGTACACCGTATGACGGTCTGGAGGCCCGTTCTGCCTGCACTGACCGCCCCTGCACGTGCCCGCGAGGAAATATCTCGAACCTCTGTCTCGATCTTGTTGTAGCTCTTCGAGCTACGTCCTGTCTACCTGCCTGTACGATAGCTTGCCTGCCTGCCTGCCTGCGTGTTCTTTCCAATCTATTTCTGTTTCCTGATCGCCTGAATCCGCACCTTGACAGGCATGGTGTAAGTAGTTTTCCTTGGATTACTTGTACAGCCATCCATTTTGCAATGAGACATTCTAGGCCTTTGCCTAGGGTAGATAGAAGGCTGATAGGTCACCATAAGCCAAGTTGGGTGAGGTCTCTCTTTCCTGGCTTTGGCAACATGATGATTTTTGCTGCTTTAAAGATCTGTGGGACAAGGCCTTTCTCTAGGCTTTGGTGGTATAATGCTGTAACTGCATCTCCTATAACAGGCCATAGTTCTCTCCATACAGATGTGGTAAGGCTGTCCTCCCCAGGGGCAGATAGGGTAAGGGAGCAAAGGGTATTCCAGCATTCTTCCTTTGTTGGTAAAGGCATAGGATCCAGAGGTCTGTTTGATGGTCCCTCTTCAAGCTGGTTTGGGAGGGAGACTCCCTTTTTCAGGAGGTAGGTGAGGAACGCGTCTGCTTTGCCCTGTAGGGTGGTGATTTGGTTGCCTTGTACAAGTAGGGGGGGTGAAGCTAGTTGGTTGGAGGGCTTCTGCCATTTTGCTAGTGTAAAGGCTTTAGTAGGAGTTGTTGCCTGCTCAATCTGTTCCTTCCAGTAATTGGCTTTTGCCTTTGAAATTGCTTTCTGAAGAGGTTGGAGGTCTGGTGGATGTTGTCTTGCTTGCCGGAGTAGGTTTGTGAGCTCTGGTGTCCACCATGGGGTGTGTGGGAGCCTGCGGGTGTTATATTCTGATGCTCCCTGGATGGCTAGCTGTACCCGGCTGACCAGTTCCTCCGCCAGAGTATCTGTTGGTAGGTTAGCGTCTGGGGGACCAGGAGTTCTCGAGCCTTTTCCCAGTTAGTGGAGCCTAGTTTGTGTTGTGGCTGTGGCTCCCTCCATTTTAGCTGTGCTAGGATAGTTTTATGGTCACTAAAGGTGCTAAGGTGGTCCTCCACTGTAGCCACCACTGGGAGGTTGGCAAAGACTAGGTCCAAGGTGTTGGGTCCGCGGGTTGGAGTGCCTGGTTCCATGCAGAGCACTAGGTTGTTTCATATCATCGCTATGCGGAAACATATCACTGATATGCCGATCACGTGACATGGCCGTCAAATATCAGTCTGATCCCTGTTCTTTCCTGCATATCCACACAACTTCGAAATCGACAGCGCGTCGTCGCTGTCTCCCCAACATACCAACATCGAAAGACACTACCTACACGATAGCGCCCACCCTCCACCTGATGGAGGTGGACGACCCCCCTGCGGTCGTCCCCTACCCAAGAACCGCTTCTTGGGATGAAAAGCCGGATCCTCCTTTGGAACCCACCACCCCCCTCCACCGCAACACCCACAAACGGAGAGCCCTCTCCTCCCCGGACAAGATGCCTGGCACTCTCTCAGGCCCAATACTTAGCAGGCCAAACATGCTGTCAATTCGCCAGCAGATAAATGCAGTTGCTGAAGACCAGCTCCTCCTCCTGAATGATTGGAGGCAGGCACTAACCTCTCTTGCAGACGCGCTCGACTCGACTGTCTCCTCCCTCCACGGCCGGCCCAAAGAACTTGCCAAAGGACTGGCAGCCAGGTTCCTGACTCTGGCCAAAGGCAGTACACCCCAGCTGGGACCAGAGAAACCTCCCATAGCTCTCCCCAAACCAACTCCAGAGCCTGTACAGGCCAAACAAGCCACTCCAGCTGGACAGACAACCCAAGCACCATCTTGGTCCTCAGTAGTGGCCCCTGGACCAGACCAAAAGGGATGGCAAGCCACCAGACCCAAGCCTGCCAAGCAGCCCCAGCAGCCCCAGCAGCCCCAGCAGGCAAGGAGGATGGACAACCGCATCTTCCTCCGCCTCCCAGAACCCTCCAACCTGCGGGAAATAGGCCCCCATGGAATCCGCATAGCCCTTACAGGAAGGGTCCCTGGAGGGATCTCTCGTGTACAGATAATCCCCACAGGCTATGCCATCACAACCACAGATGAAGGCAAAGCCTTTTTACTCTCTGCACAAGCCAAAGAGCTAGCTGCAGATGGACATTTTGAAATGCCAATAGAATACCACCAATTTGTTGTTCCCCGGATTCCCCAGAGGCTCTGGTCCCTAGAGGGATGGACAGAAACCACACTAGAAGATATTAGCACTGAAGCGGAGCATATCACAGGCATTAAACCATGTCATATCAAGCTCTCAAATCACTCTACAGAGGCAGGCTCAATCACTGCAGTCATTGCCTTCCCAAAGAAGCCCAAATTTGCAATACAATTATTTGGCATATCTGGCCTATCTAGACCTACATGCCCCAAACAAAGACCACTACAATGCTCCCGCTGCCACCATTTCCATGACACACGAGCTTGCCGCTCTAACACTCGCTGCATCTCTTGTGGCTCCACCAAAATAGAGCATACCTGCTGTGTACAATGCATTAACTGCCATGGCCCCCATGCAGCAGACTACCCAAAGTGCCCAGCCCAGCCTATCTCCCGTAAAGGGACCATCACTCACCTTTCTAAAGAAGCACTAGCGGCAATACGCAAAGCTGGGAGACTAGCTTTCCAGCAACAAGCTAGAAAGGTGCAGGCTGCACAGGCAAGCCCACACACTCTAAATCAGGCCATAGATCAGCCATCAAGGCAGCTCTCCCAAGAGCTAGCCAGTCAGACCTCTCCAGAAGAACTATGAAAATCATACAGGCCAATGTAGGGAGGGGTGGCCCCTCCCATGACCTGCTGCTATCCTTCACAGCAGACATCATCCTGGTCCAAGAGCCTTGGACAAAAATGGCAAAACACCTCACAAAAACACACCCAAGATATCAACTCTTCAGCCCAACCACCCGCTGGGAAATCAGGCCCCGAACTCTAACATACGTACGCAAAGACCTTCCAGCTCACGCACTTCCACAACCATCCTCCCCAGACATCACGGCAGTAGAGGTAGATGGCCTCACAATTATCAATGTCTACCGCCCCCCAAATGACCCAGTGGCTCCCTCTTCACCCACCAGATCTACACTCCACACCCTACTCCAATACCCTGTCCCACGGAACACCATCATTGCAGGAGACTTCAACACCCACCACCCGCTATGGCAACCAGAAACCCAACTACATGCCTGTCAAGGAACGGGTTCAGGCAATCAGGAAACAGAAATAGATTGGAAAGAACACGCAGGCAGGCAGGCAGGCAAGCTATCGTACAGGTAGGTAGACAGAACGTAGCTCGAAGAGCTACAACAAGATCGAGACAGAGGTTCAAGATATTTCCTCGCAGGCACGTGCAGGGGCGGTCAGTACAGGCAGAACCGGCCTCCGGACCGTCATACGGTGTACGTTGGTCCAGCACCGTGATAATGCCCTCTCTGCAGGAGCTACAGCTCTTGTAGAATGGTTAGAAACCCAAGGACTAGTGCTCTGCATGGAACCAGGCACTCCAACCCACGGACCCAACACCTTGGACCTAGTCTTTGCCAACCTCCCAGTGGTGGCTACAGTGGAGGACCACCTTAGCACCTTTAGTGACCATAAAACTATCCTAGCACAGCTAAAATGGAGGGAGCCACAGCCACAACACAAACTAGGCTCCACTAACTGGGAAAAGGCTCAAGAACTCCTGGTCCCCCCAGACGCTAACCTACCAACAGATACTCTGGCAGAGGAACTGGTCAGCCGGGTACAGCTAGCCATCCAGGGAGCATCAGAATATAACACCCACAGGCTCCCACACACCCCATGGTGGACACCAGAGCTCACAAACCTACTCTGGCAAGCAAGACAACATCCACCAGACCTCCAACCTCTTCAGAAAGCAATTTTAAAGGCAAAAGCCAATTACTGGAAGGAACAGATTGAGCAGGCAACAACTCCTACTAAAGCCTTTACACTAGCAAAATGGCAGAAGCCCTCCAACCAACTAGCTTCGCCCCCCTACTTGTACAAGGCAACCAAATCACCACCCTACAGGGCAAAGCAGACGCGTTCCTCACTTACCTCCTGAAAAAGGGAGTCTCCCTCCCAAACCAGCTTGAAGAGGGACCACCAAACAGACCTCTGGATCCTATGCCTTTACCAACAAAGGAAGAATGCTGGAATACCCTTTGCTCCCCTACCCTATCTGCCCCTGGGGAGGACAGCCTTACCACATCTGTATGGAGAGAATTATGGCCTGTTATAGGAGATGCAGTTACAGCATTATACCACCAAAGCCTAGAGAAAGACCTTTTCCCACAGATCTTTAAAGCAGCAAAAATCATCATGCTGCCAAAGCCAGGAAAGAGAGACCTCACCCAACTTGGCTTATGGCGACCTATCAGCCTTCTATCCACCCTAGGCAAAGGCCTAGAATGTCTCATTACAAAATAGATGGCTGTACAAGCAATCCAGGGAAAACTACTCACACTATGCCACTTTGGTGCTCTCCCAGGCCACTCTGCTATTGACCTTGTCCAAGTACTAGTTCACAGAGTGGAGAAAGCCTTCCAACAAGGAAAGGTAGCCTCACTACTTTTAATGGATGTAAAGGGAGCCTTTGACACAGTGGACCACCAAAGGCTTCTTTCACACCTACACCTTCAGGGATAGGATGAATGCCTGCTCCAATGGATCCAGGACTGGCTCTCCAGTCACTCAGCATGTGTCCAGATTGGAGAGGCAAATGCCAAAGCCTCAATAAAGGGAGGACTCCCACAAGGATCCTCCCTCTCCTCAATCCTTTTCTTACTCTATGCAGCAATGGTGGTAGCTGCCTATAAAGTCTCCTTCTGCTACGCGGATGACCTAGGAATCCTCTTTGTAGGGGACTCTCTCCAGGAGACATCTTAACAGCTAGTAGAAACATACAAGGCAGTAACAGCCCTGGGAACAGAGGTAGGTCTTCCTTTTTCTGTGGAGAAGACAGAGATACAACACTTCTCTAGGAAATACAAGCATCCACCCCCAGTGGTTAGGCTGCCTGATGTGGGTGAGATCTCTCCCACATCATACACCCGCTGGCTAGGGGTCCTCCTGGATACAAAACTTACCTTTAAACCACATATCAACTAGGTGTTCAGCTGTGGTAAGCAGCTGGCACAATACCTACAAAGACTGAGCAACACCCAGCATAGGTGCCCAGTAGCCTCTATGCAAGCAGCTGTACTACAGTGCGCACTACCAACAGCATTATATAGAGTGGAGGTCTTCTATACTGGACAACAGCAGGTGGCTAACTCCCTTCAGTCCCTGCTCTGCATTGCCGCACTAGCAATCCTCCCAGCCTACAAGACAACACCCACAGCAGCACTCCTCTGAGAGGCAGACCTGCTAGACCCAAAAGCCCTTTTGGGGAGCACCCTCCAGAGGGCAGCTGCTAGATACGCAGGCCTAGATGTAAAGCACCCCATAGCACACATCCATGCAGCCCCAAACTATGGGTATAACACAAGGCTCACCAGGATCTTGCAACGCATCCCCACACCAGCACCAGAACACAGGTGGGTAGAGCCACAGCTCCCACCACTACGCATGCTGCCAACCCACCGGGAAGGGCACATCTCCTCACCACTAGCCATATCAGTCTACTCAGATGGCTCCCACACGGGCCAAGGCGCTGGATATGGATACGCCATATACTACGGCTCCACCCTAGTCACCCAGGGACAGGGCCCATCAGGCCCCCGGACAGAGGTCTATGACGCGGAGATCATAGGTGCTGTGGAAGGTCTCCAGGCAGCAGTTGGTTTGTCCTGCACTGCATATGCCAACCAGCTGAACATCTTCCTAGACAACCTGGCAGCAGCCAGTCTACTAGCAGATGGCAGGCCCGCGCCACACAGACGCCATCTCACAGACACCTTCCACCAGCTCTCCAAGCAGTGGCTCAGCCTGCCGTACATCCTAGCCTCCCCCCGCAGGCCCATACGGGTCTCTTGGGTACTAGGGCACACTGGAATCGCAGGCAATGAGCTGGCAGACAGGCTAGCAAAGCAGGGAGCAGCCATGGATGGCTCCCACATCCCCTCCTCCCCAGCATACTTGAGATGAGAGGTGAAACAACAACTCCATACTGCTACCCAGGCAGCGTATACGCGCAACGCACCCCAGGCATACCAAGACCTAGGCATCCGCCTCCATACAAAGAGCAGCTGGGCCCAGGAACATAAATTGCCATGCTGGGTACTAGGCAGGCTCATTGCAGCCCACACTGGGCATAGGGACTTCGCAGCATATCATGAATGCTTCCACCACACAGACTACCTAGCAACCTGCTCCTGCAAGAAGCTAAAGACCCCAGTACATTTCTTCTTCTGCCCACATACTAGGAAGCGCTGGAAGGAGAGATGGAAACACACACTAGCTGGGCCGGCAAAAACCATTGACTGGCTCCTAGGGACTGCTGCTGGGGCTGAGGAATTCAGCTGCATCGTGCAAAACACATCCTTCTTTACGGATATATGCCCAAACTGGGCCCACCTAAACACAGAGTAGTGTACAGTCAACACATATCTTCCTGGGAAAGAGGGACTGGCTCCCCCTCTCACCTATAGGGAGGCAAGACAGGGTTTTCTACCGCTTGAAGCCCCAGCCAGGGCAGTGCTGGGAACTTCCCCCAACTCTACGGCACATAGTGCTCAAATTTGTCTCCTTTAAGCATGTATTTAGATCGTTGCACACGTATTTAGATCCTTTTAGATAGTACACGCTTGGGAGGCACGTCCGGTTGCCCTTCGGGAGGCCGCGGTCACCCGCCACGTGACCGCCAAGCGACGTTAAATAATAATAACTAACTAACTTCCTGCATATCCACCATCAACTGTTATCCAATGATTCCCTCTTAACCTGGTATCATCACGTGAGGCTGATACGACAAGGTCTGTAACAGGGTGGTTGGAGCCACGTCTCCGTGGCCTAACCACTCATATAATCATAAATACCACGACCAATGCGCCCACGCAGCTGCTATCCTCACAGAAACAGCAGAGCTGAAGCAAATTGCTGACCGGACCCAGGGATTGCCTCCCAGGGATCTATTCATCCGGTTTATGAGTTCGGTTGAAGACCTTGCAGCAAAGGTGCGCGACCGCACCAGCAACAATGGTAGTGAAGACCATGACGGCCAGAAAAAGGTGCTTGAACAAATCCAAACCATGTTCGATAAGCAGACACAGGAGATGAAAGCTCTACAATGGCAGCCACCAAAAGTAACCAGCAGCCCCCCAGCATCTAGTCCCTCCGGTCATGCAAAATCATTCCGGGATGCGGCTCTAGCAAGTCACCTGACATCAGCAAAATTGTCGGAGTTGCGGCTTAGTCAGGGTTGAAAGTACGTATCAAGCGTATATGGTTGAGGTCTCTGATTTTTGTAAATGAAGCTATCTAGGATCCTATATAAGACCGTAGCCTACCTAACAGAGTATCCTAAGCGAATGTGCGGTTTTAACAGCAATAAGGGTAAAGGAATGAATAAGCTGCTTGCGCCATATGATATCAGTGAGGCATCAATCAGGCATCAGTTGGTATTGTTCGGTAAGGGACCTCTATATTCCGATATTTTTCAATTGATCATGTGTCAGATTCAATAAGAGGTAAGAATCATCCCGACGATGGCTGAATAATCTGAAGCTTCCTGGCTCTTAAATCGTGGTCATTTTGGTTGACAGACCCCGTTGAGGGTAAGTTTAGCGCCACCATGCCCTGGTGAGATTGCCACATTGGGTTTAGTGTTTCTTGCTTTCCGGACCCTGGTGAGGTCGCCAGATCGAGTTTAGTGTTCCTGGTCAACCAGGTCCTAGCAAACTCCGATTAACTTCTTCCCAACAAGACAGGGTGGCTCAGACAGCCTCCATGCCTGCTCTGGCTAGATGACATTATGGCCTTTAGTGTCCGTTCGTACGTGGTAAACTTCAAGCCCATCGAGCACGTTGGAATATGTGAGTCCGAGGCGAAATGAGCCAAACGAGTTCGTGAGGATTTTGCTTTCTCTAACTCCTTGTCTTTGGTAAGCCACGATGACTCTTATCAAATTTATGGCTACGGAATGATTTTACAGGCAAAGGACGAAGATGGGCTGTGAGGAAAGAGATGGGACAGACCAGAGTAGGAACAGTATTGGATTTAGCATACTATGAACTGGTTATGAAAGTGTGTGTCGAGATCAAGGAAAGACGGGCGAGCCCGACCAGTTCACCGGGAGACCAGTGGCTTTCTGTTATAAGTGGGTGCTAGATAAATGTGAGGTCTGAGCAGCGCGTCACTACAGTATCTGCTTACCTTTTTCAACTCCTCGACGGCCACCACTGAGGTAGTTGCGGACAGGAACTCGACTGGTTCAGACCCAACTGGCCAACGGTCCACGTTGTCGATGCCAATTGCACCGTCCGCCTTGACGTACTTCTGCATGAGCAGCGTCGTCAATGTGGTCAGAGCACTAAGAGACTTTGACTGAGATCGACCTGGTTGACGCTCCACACAGTGCTCCAGGGCTGCTGTGAAATTCGTCAGCTGCATATCAAAGTAGCATGACATTGGTATCGATGTACTCCTCCCTACCTATTTGAATGATTCCGTCGAGTCCCAGGAGGATATTGGAACATTCCATGGCTTGGTGCTCCCAGCCAGTCGCCAGTAAGTATGATAGCCCATTGACAACCTCCTCCGGTAAGCAACTTTACCAGTTGGGAACGAGAGATCGATCTGGATAACTTACCTGCGCAAGGATGGAAGCTAATTGAAGCTCGCACGGAAAGGCGTCGCAGGCGACAAGGTGATCCAGAGTAAGAGGGAAATCGACACCAACGCTATACAATACTCCATTGTCTTTAAACACATCTCTGATCGACATTATATTTGGATGTTGAGTTAGCTGCAACACCCGCAACACTGTATTTGCGCTGCTCTCTGAGTATGCTCGCACAGCTAAAACTCGGGAAGGGGCAGTGCGATGGACGGCAATAGATACGGGTCCTGCGAGATCGCAGGCGAAGACCTCTTTCATTGCATTCCAGGGGGATTCGTTCCGGATCACGAGCGAATGGGCCGCAGTGCCTTTCGTTTTGATAATATTTGGCAGTTGGAGTTCTCTTGGCTGGCCTTTAAGAATCGTCGTAGACGGTTCATGCCCCGCCGAGGCTCTCCTCTTGCCTCTCAGCTTTGCTGGATCTTCGTCGCTTCCTGATTTGTTGAGATCATTAGATGCAGACGAGGGTGAAACTGTATTAGGTTGTCCTTTGACCTGGAGGCCTTTGAAGAACAATTGTGTAGCGTGCTTTTCCTTGGCAGTCATCTTTTCAGCAGGTAACAGCGGTGGGGGAAGGAGTGTCCAGTGTGAATACTCGACAATGTAAATTATAGGAGGAAACCTGTATCTCTGCAAAGCATGAGGGCTATATATATTCGAAAGTTGAAATGGTGAAATGGTTGATCCGCCTCAGCGAAGACGGCCTCAGCGGGAACCAAGCCAAGGACCTCAGGGAGAGGAGTATTATCCCAAGTATATATTCTTCTGGCTGTCCATAGATATATCCAGGGTACAACTGGAAGGAAATTCTCTCTCTCTTCTCTTTCTTTCTTGGACCACAAACATGGAGTCTTGCATGTTTACTGATACCGAACGGCAACTGACTATCGAACGACAGCTAAAATACCAAGGCACTGCCAAAATCGGTCTAGATCAAATCTCCTTCCACCGTTCCGTCAACACGAAAGTCGACCAAAAGAATGTAGAGCGACTGTGTGAGATCTTTCGTAAAGATACCTGTCACCGGCTGGACATCCGAAACCACGTAACTGCTATAGTTTCCAGGCGACACTTGAGAAGAGCTTGTCGAGCCGCGGGAATTACTAATAATGAGGATTTAATGACTAATAGTACGGCGCACTACCCGCGTCTCCAATTTCCCGCTGGCCAGGTCCAATGTCTCCACGGTTTACACAGGCTGAAGGCAGGTGAAGAAACCCTGCCGCCCACAGAACAGTGGTGGACTGTAGATCTCTACCTAGACGGTTTGCCCTTCACGTCTCCAATCTCGGTGGTTCTGGCCTGACTTCCACACAGACATCAGCCCTACCCTGCGAAGTGCTCTCGTGGATGAATATGCGAACGAGAAACAGCCGAGTGATGGGGAGGTGTACCGGAAGATCCGTCAATACCAACACGAGCACAACGCCCCCTTCCAGAAACGTTGGTGGTCGCGACTATCTGACAACAAGGCCAAACGCTTACGGCAGCTCTCGTCGTCTCCGGATAATGTTGACCTCTGTGCGGCGTTCGATAGGTTACTTGCGATACCTGGACTCTGGAACGGGATGAGCCTCGGGTCCTTGAACAAGGTGATGGCGTTAAAATGTGGTGAAGTCTGTCTTCTCTTTTGATTACTTCTGGCTCTCTTACCAACATCAGTTAGGAGATTATTCACTACCTCAAGCACATAGAAAGATTCTGGTCCACGCTTGTGGGCCACGACCGCGCGCGAATGGCTAAGATTGATTCTCACACGGTGGACATGCTCCAGCTTCGCGCTCCAAAAGCTTCCAAGGCGGATAAGAAAGCCGTGAAAGGTTTAATTCTCAGCGGCGAGGTTTTCTCTGAGTTCAGTGAGGCCGACAGTGCTGCCATTTGGCATAAACTGCGGTCTTGCGAAGCCTGTGACTGTGTGATCCCTTCCATTCATACCTTCTTCCGTGATATCTCCTATCTCAACGTCTGTGCAGACGCAGTGAAGCGGCTGGCTGTTCTCAACAAGCAGCACCCCACAGTCCAGAAAGCACTGGCCCACAGCTTCCGGCCACGTCGTGCCAACGAGGACTGTCAAATCCAAACATCAGAGACTACATTCCGTGGACAGCCCGGTACGTCTGCTGACCCGAAAGAGACTGGATATCGCCAAATCTGGATGTACGCCATGCGATGGTATCCGGAGATGGCCAAAGACGAACAGAGCCACACTCTTAAGGCCAAACCCACCTGCGCCAAGGCGGACGAGAACGCTATCTATGATATGGCCGTACTTGCGCGGAGACTGGGTTTCCGCTCCAAGCAAATCAAGAACATCTTGAAGCAATCTCCTGATCGGCAAATTGCGCGGACAGCCCTGCTGAAAGCCCGAAGACCCGACCGCTATCATTATGACGATGACATGTTTGAATCTCTCGTTGACCGTATTACGGAGATCTTTTCCCTTGCGATCCCCAGCGACAACCAGCCAGCCGCAGAGCTCATTGTAGGCAGAGCGGTGAAGCTGAAAGATCGGTGTGGGCCTCCTGCAGTACAAGCACAGCGACTGGATCGTCCGCATCTTTTTCTAGATCGATTACATACAGAAATGCCATCGCAGCAGCATGTGTCGTCTTTCTATATCAGACAATGTGTCTACTATGCCTTCTTCGGTAAACCCTCCGTGCCCCGACCGCACTCGACTACAACCGGAAGGCCCTCATCAGAACTCCCCTCGGATCGTTCCTCACCTTTATTTGTTCCAGATGACTCGCCGCGTGGCGACTTGGAATCGACAGCAGAGGAAGCACTAGCGCGCGGCGACCGGGAAGGACAGCCTACAAGCCACCATCAACTGCAGGAGATACGTAGGGAGCGACGCCGCCAGAGGCGGGGAGAAAGGCAAAATCGACGGCAAGAGCGTCGACGAGAGCATGCAGTGGAGCAGGTGCCAGCTGTTTCCCGAAGTTTCTCTCTCCGTGATTCTCCCGCAAGCACCGTGAGTGATGTTTTTGGGACAATTATAGACAACCAGGAAAGTCCAAGGTCTTCTGGTGTATCAGAAGAAACTGAGTTATGGCCTGAATCCGGGGAAATCGAGCAACAAGCTGAAGAAGGGTCAATTCCTGAGCAGATTGAGCAAGAGCACCTGGAAACAGAAAGTATGGAGCAAGAAAAGGGGCAGCTTATGAGAGAGAATGAAGAAAGCATCGAACAGGAACGCCTAGCACGAGAGGCTGAGGAAAGAGCTGAACAGGAACGCCTAGCACGAAAGGCAGAAGAAAGAGCCGAGCAGGAGCGCCTAGCAAGAGAGGCAGAAGAAAGAGCCGAGCAGGAGCGCCTGGAAAGAGAGGCAGAAGAAAGAGCCGAACAGGAACGCCTGGCAAGAGAGGCCGAAGAGACTGCTGCGGCACAGAGAGCCGAACAAGAACGACTGGCAAGAGAGGCTGGAGAAAGAGTGGCTGCAGAACAAACTGCTACAGAGAAAGCCGAGCAAGAACGGCTAGCTGCGGAAACTGCTGAGCAAGAGCGACTGGCAAAAGAGGCAGAAGAAAGAGTGGCTGCAGAACAAACTGCTACAGAGAAAGCCGAGCAAGAACGGCTGTCAAGAAATCATGAAGAGAGGCCTGAACAAGAACGCCCGGCAGCAGAGGGAGAAGACGCTGCACAGTCAAACTTACAGCAGCCTAGTAACGAAGGGCAATTACGGCAGGGAACTAGCCACGATAAAGGGGTCACCGCCGAAGATGTTGAGAAACTCCTCGACGGAATGCTCCAGGGCAATCCAGAACAGAAGACAATGGGTAGCCACGACATTCAAGGGCGTGATCTAGTGGAAGGACCGAGTGAAGTTACCGGGAATGCGCACGCCGAAGAAGAACGAGTAGCTAAGGAGCGAGATAATACTCTAGCTCAGTTACAAGAGAAGGCTGAATATAATCCAACACCGTCGGAGAGTCGCGAGACACTTGCTGATCCTCCCCGGCCTGTCACTCAACTGGACCTGTCCAGCTTGATTGCCAGATGGCGTGAAGGTGCGAGTCAGCTAGACGAAGATGACAGACGGCGGCCTCATAGCCGACGTTCAAGACATGGTCAACAATCGCGGCACTCCAAACCTACCGGGCTCAGAAAATCTTGGATGAAGGGAAGATCCACATACCAAGATATCAATCGAGCAGGGATTCATGATGCTGCCATATATAAGCAACTGGGATGGGACCCTGAAGCCGCTCTCCCAGGTCCCGTGCCGCCGACGCAGGCGCCACCACCGCCAGCCAGTGTACCAGTAGCACACTCAACCCGAGAAGGGATAATAGATGTCCATCCTGAGGACCAAACATTGCACCAACCAGTGCGGGAAGTACAAGAGCCGGCGTTACCTGCACCGATACCCGAGGAGCATAATGACAGGACGGCACCGGATGTCAATACTGTAGGTGGCCCTTTAAACCCGGGCGCCATCCACGCCAATATTCTTGAGAAATCCCTGGAGAGGACCGTCGCACCCCGTACCATGTCTCCCGGTATAGATGGAGCTGGAAACCATCCGTCTTCTATGGCAATGCCTTACGAGGGCCATGCCGCTTCGGAACCAACCAAGCGCCAAGAGCTTGCCAGGCAGGGTCATTACGGAATCACGACTAACCTGACGGAGACTGCTGAGGGAACATTGGGACTTGCGCAACAAGAGGAGCAAGAGAGACCAACAGTGGATCGAGCGGATCCAGAGCAAGCCCGGAAGGAGGTGGATAAGAGAGCGGCGGCAGAGATAGCACTCTTCGAGGAAGATGCTGACCTGTAACAACAAGAGTCCCAAGGAGCCACAATGAGTTCAGATCGGCAAGAACGCATCATCCCATCTGAAATCCCGACCGGCATTAATGCAAAAGACCAATCACCTTTTCCTGCGGAAATTACATCGAGTCCTCGGGCTGGAGCAGCAACCGTCCAGGATCCAACGACTCACGGAGGCACAACAGCTGCTCCTAGCCAGACTACTCCGCGCCATGGAAGACTATCCCGGCCACTGGGAATCAAAAAGGCCCGGAATACAGCTAAGCAGCGACGGTCCAAGGAGAACCTTCCTTCCGGCATTGAGCAGACACAGGTCGACAAGCATACTCGCCGTGGACGAGTCGCACAGAAAAAGAGGGCCTCAAGGGTCGTCACGCAGATCGATTTCCGTGCGTGGATAGAAAGAAATCAGACCGTGGCAAATCCACAACCCGAACTACCTCGTGCAAAACGGCCCCGACCAGTGGACGAGGAAAGCGGGGAGACTGGCCACAGCTCTGCAACCTCTGGCACAGGCTTGACTTCACCAGAGCAGAGGAAAAGGTTACGGCCTAACGGGCCCCGGAAAGGAGAGGAACACGCGCCATCGAATGATGTAAATGAGGTGAAACCTCTACCCTTACCTCCCATGCCAGTTACTGGAGGGGCCTCCTCAGGCTCTCATTCGGATGATATCCAACCTGGCCGGAATGTCACAATTACTTTCCGAGCTTACGACCGTGGGGAATGGAGAAAGTTAGACGTTGTATCTGTGAATGCCTCTGATCCACGCGAAGCACAAAAACTCGCCAATCACTACGCGCGAGCAGAGGGCCAGAATGCACGATTTTATAACCATGCCCTCCGAAAGGTCAGTGTCAATCAGTGCGTTCGTGCAGCGATTGATGACGGTACCTTCACCATCCTCATGAGTTTAGGAAGAGAACTGACTGTGACCCGGCAACTGGTGGCTTCGGTCGCACGATTGTTTGAGGGTGTCGTTGCAAACACGGCAGCAGCGACGGACGACAAGGTGTCATAACGTGTAAATTATATTGCCGAATTATACCATGGAGCTGCTGAGAACATGGTCTGTAGCCTGACAGGGTCGTATACGCGTAGTTTGATGACTGTAGTGGTTCCATACTGGCATTGGTTGCCAGTTAGCGATTCAAAGGCCAGAGAGGTCCTGAGACCGTGGTCGCAGGACCTGCACGGTCCGAAGCCCGGGTACCTGGGCACTTAGTGCGAGGGCTCAGGGATTCTGCCTGCGGTCCTGCGACCCTGGCCATAGGCATAGGGTCCTCAAATATGGGCCCTGCACCACAAGCCCACTGACCAGATCGGTGCTCAAACACAGGTTATGAGCCCGTCTACGCTCTCAGACCGCAGGCTAATCTCCCTATGGGTCTGAGGGCTCTGCTGATTGTAAACCTTCCAGCATACTACTGGGTGCAGTCATTGGCCCCTGCTGTGCCAGACTGGCCAAACCCCTTTAACTGGGAGAAGTCCCTCGTGTCTTTGGTCCAACTCCATAGTCCCATACACCAGTGCTATCAGCGGGCTTTTTTGATCTGAGTTGATCATGCTGTCAGCATAAAACAAAAATAATAGAGTTGTGGGTAGGCTGGGGAGTTGGGAGGTGGATTTTGAAGAAGAACCTTTTCTGAGCACCAGATGCAGCTTTTCGCTTCACCCGAAATCTTTAGATAACTATCATGTTTTTCGTGTGGCAAACCGAAATGGTAAACGGCCAGATATAAATCAATCCCCTTACTTTGGACAACCTGTGCATCAAAAGCCAAATGTTTTCGTCAGTACGTCTATAGCGAGGAACGTTTCGTCGGCTCTTTTCGACTTATTGCCGGAGAACAGGTTTCAGGAATTTCGTGTCCCCCTTGACTAGGTGGCGCGGGAAGCCGCTGAAGTATGGGAACCTTTTCAACGATTTAAGAAAAGATACGAACCTGACTTTGAGCCTCTCCAATGGGGCGATGATGAATGGGATCCTTTTATGTTTCCCGGAGATGGCGGAGATCAGATGATGGAAGGTTTCCCGGATAGCAATCTGCTATCCATATTTCCGCGGATTTCCATAATAGATGATAATGGGCGCTCTCCTTGCACTGTTGTCATACAAGTCCGAAGGGTATCATGGATATGTGTCCCGGCTGAGCAAGAGTTTGGCCAGCAGATAGCCAGCCCTCCTTTGAAGCGAGTGACGTCGGCTTGTTCCCGAAGAAGATCAGTGACTTCTCATTCTACGAAGGAAGGAAACGGCGTTTTTTTAGGAGGCAAGATTTAGTCAAAGGCCTAGTCGATCTCATGAAATTCGAGAGGTGAGTGATTTCGCAAAGCTCGATATTTGAAAAGGAGGAACTGATTGGAAACAAGGCCATGGCGAATGAAGAGGATGCTCGCCGGGACTCTGAGGAGTAGACGAAGCACCGTCTGACAGAAAGTAAATGTGACTATTATAATTTGGTCACTGTTAATGTACATTGCTAATTCATTCTTTCCCGGTCTTATCGAGTCTTAATTGGTGCCTAGTATAAAGCTGCTTGCACCAAATCCATACCCATGCATAGGGCCATGTATCCAATGTTCTGAACAATCAACTAGCGCTGCCTCGCACTTCGGACATGGGTAAATATTTTGCAAATACCCAGGATAAGAAGCCACAATGGAGAGCTCAGGGTAAGTAGAAAAAATATTATAAATGAGTTTGCAGTGACAGGGGCCCGTGATGCTTCTCGAAAAAGTCGACTGCGCTGAAGCTTGTGCTCTCCTTCATCCTCCATGATACGCAGAATTCGATTGACCTGCATCAATCTCACCTGTCGCTTTTGGCAGTAGGCATGCTCTGGTTTTCGAAGTTTCCGATCTCTGCACTCGTCTCTTCTGGCTCTTTCTTCCTGCATCCTGTCTTTTTTTGCGTCTCAGGAATACCTCAAAAGCCTTCCAATGTTCTTGGCGACTTTTTTCTGTTGCTTTGCGCTTCCGCCTCAACTGGCGAACTAGTTTCCTGAGCTGTTGCAATTCCCAGGATTTGCCGACGCTGGCATAGTAATGGTTCACCATCCAAAAGAATAGTCTCACTGTGACGAGTTGCCGGCACCACACAGACCCAGTGTTATCAGGGTACCAGCTGACCTGAGATCAGTCAGAAAGCTAACACACGCTAATAAACTTATGCTCACCCATGTAACATAACACTGGTGTTTATCCCTGATGAATATCATATCTTGACGCTGCTCGACTAATTACGGACTGAAGTTGGAGGCCAAGCTCCTCCTTTTGCTTCTTGCAGTGTCCTCATCGTCTCATCGTCCAAGACAGCGTGGTGGGCATTGCATTGCGTATTCGCTTGCATCTCAACAGCAGGTCCCCGAAATATTTCGACGCTTGCTTGCCTATTACACCTCGGAGTCTACCACCAGGCCGGGAGCATGCACGTCGAAGTATATAAATAATTGTCGGCAGATCCACCGCCTGGTGGCAGGTAAACCCCTGTTCATCAAGACCATGAGGGTCCACTATCTCTGAGAGGATATAACCCAGAGATTCCAACTCGTGGGTCCAATTCAGGAGGCGTTCATGTGATTCAAGATATAAAGCAGTTTCCTGTTCCATGGCGCTGTGGTAGTGGACTTTAATGCGAAGATTAGATTGGGGTGGCCGATATCATATTTTAAAAGCTGTAAGTAGGGGTTCGTTCCAATTGATGCCATAATGTTGAGGATTGAGAATGCGCAGAGTATTAGGATGGAGGTCTGGAACCTCATAAGCAATCAATCTAGTTAGCTAGTTAACTAGCTAATTGATGACGTACTGAACCAACACCAGTCAGCCTTCACGAATTGTCCGAAGTTGATGGCCGTAGCTATTGGTTGGCAATATATAGGTACTACTAAGATCGCGGACGACGTCGGGCCCGAAACAAGTATCACAGGTGACTCATCAGCAACAATTGTGTCCCAGATGCAGAAGAATCGCCAGTGCTTTGTGATGAACCACTTACCTTTCCACCAGGGCTATTGCAGACTGGCTGACAGCACTTCAATTGCCCATGGACTGGAGTACTTTGATTTTTGGAATTCTTTAGTTTGCTGTAGTAGGTGCTTTGCAGAGTACCTTTCTTCCTATGTGGTAACTGGATGGCAATCTCATTCCACATATATCCATCATCCCATAATTTAACAAGCTTTCTGTGAAGGGCTAAAGCAAGATTTGATTCAATCTAACGATGCCAGATGCTATCTACCAAAAGCTTCAAAGAGAGGAAGAGCTCGTGCTGCTCGACAACTCGTGTAGATAGACTGCTGGGCACGTGGTTGCACGTGATCCAGGACGGGCTCTGGCCCGTTACAGTACCCCCCCCTTTCTTATGCGTAGGCCACCACACCTGGGCATGCTGATGCAGTATCGTAACAGCTTTAATTCGTAATATCACCTGTCTGTCTGGGTTGGAAATATGAAGCCCGGCCGGTTCTAACAGATGGCGGGTGGGTCCCATGCAGGCTAAGGATCTGCCCAAAGTGCTGCTTGTAAGTATCCAGGGCAGCACATTCGCGCAGATTATCCAGTTTCTCCCATGTTGTTTCAGCGTAGCCTGCCCATTTGACTAGGGCTTCTTGATAAGCTCTGCGCCCCTGGCGCTTGGCGCGAATATCCAAGACCTCTTCAACCTCATATTCCTCTTTGTTGTCCACCAGTACTGGTGGTGGTTGGGAGTCATCCATGATCTGTGATGGAAGTGGATCTGTAGCGGCAGGTCAAATCAAATCAACGTGAAATACTGGGTGTATATCTGTTGGTATGTTCAATTGAACTGTATGTGATGAGGGTACTTCAATGACACAGTAGTGGGCATGGAGCCAGTCAAGCTTCTTGGAGGCGCATTGGGTTAGGACATTCTGTAGGTTCAGCCAGACCATATCACCCACATGGTATATTAGGGTGGCTTATCTTGTCCTATTTGCTTATTCTTGTTGATGGTCCTGTGCCAAAGCAATAGCAGCCATAGCCTAGTCAGTAACATCTTGTAAGTGGCTTATAAATGCGTCACCCGCCTTCTGTGGTGCCTTTGCATGTGGTCCTAATTCTATAGCCTTATCCAGTCTGATTGGGTCAACATGGTATCCATGGGTGAAGAAGAATGGAGATATTCCTATAGCTAAGGCATCACAGTTGTTAATTGCAACTGCAACAATAGGTAAAAGCCTTGCCCAATCATTTTGTGCATAGGTTGTAAATACATATAATGTACATTCAACTTCTTGATTTGCTCTCTCTGTAGAGCCATCACTTTGTGGGTAGAATGCTGTGGATAAATGGTGTTGGATAGATAGCCTTTCACACACTTGGCCCCAGAATCCACTCACAAACTGGGGACCTCAATCGCTGGTAATGGCTAGTGGTAAACCATGGTGCATATAGAAGTGTTCCAGAAATGTTTCAGCCAGGGAATCTGAAGTAGTTGAGCGCATAGCAACTAGTATAATACTCTTTGTTAGGTGGTCTGTAATTATCAGGCAGTTTGTTGCACCTGTTCCACAAGCTGGTGGAAGGTCTATGATAAAGTCCATTGATATTTCTGCCCAGATCCTTTGGGGAATTGGCAGCGGCTTTAGGAGTCCATGTTTTGTATCTTGCCAGATGGTGCTTCTCCCACAGATAGTACAGTTCCGAAGGAATCTGTGTACATCTTTTGCCGTGCCTGGCCAGAAGAAACATCGTGAGAGTATTGCATAGGTGGTATCTCGTCTTGGATATCCTGTAATGTGGGAGTCATGAATCTTTTGAATGATCTTAGTCTGCAGGGGTTTACTCTCTGGTATCTATATCCTCTTCTGGAAACACAGGAGGCCACATTCATCTAAACAGCATTCTGATAAGCTTGTTTTTATATGTGTGTCCACTGCAACCTGCTTCTCCCCTTTCTATAAAGCTTCTGAAATCCTATGATATGTAGTGTCTCTTTGCTGTGCTTCCTGCCAAAGTTCCTGCAGCTCGTGCTCATCAAAAAATGGGATAGGGGTTTGGAAGTTGAAGGGAATATCATTTTCTCCAATTTTGCCTGTATTGATCTTTACTAGGGGGAATAAGGTCTGGAAGCAGTTTGATAGTCTCTCATCAGCTAAACTATGAGGCATGTCCTGGCTCTGTCGAGACAACGCATCTGGACGAGGAGCTAGCTTCCCTGGGCGGTATTGGAGATTGAAATCAAATTCAGCAAGGATCCCTGCCTATTGTATCTGCCATTCATTGAGCTGCTGTGCCTTGTTAAAGTAGCAGAGGTTCTTGTGGTCAGTAAGTATCTGGAACTTTGGGACCATTTTCAGCTCTGCTCGCCATTCTTGAAATGCTCTAATAATTGCTAATAATTCCTTATCATGAATTTCATAATTTGCTTCAGCTGGGGAGAGCTTCTGGGAGAGGTAGGTGCAGGGTTTTAGAGAGCTGTCATCCTGTCTTTGTGAGAGCACAGCACCAGTGGCCCATCCTGATGAGTCTGTCTCTACCACGGTCTCACAGTCTTCCTTAAAATTAGTCAGAATTGGGGCAGTAATGAAGAGCTCCTTTAGGTCTATGAATGCTTATTGATAGGATTAGCTCCACTAGAATGTTGCATTCTTTTTAGTGAGTGCTACCAATGGGGCTGTAATATTGGCAAACTTAGGTATAAAGGTTTAATAGAAGTTAGCAAATCTAATAAAGCTGCAGACATCTTGTACTGTCTTGGGTACTTCCCATGCCTAGATGGCTTCCACCTTCTTTGGGTCAATGCAGAGCCCTTTCCCAGCTTGGAGAATAAACCTAAGATACTTCACAGTGTCCTGTTCAAACTCTAACTTTGTAATATCACACTGGAGGCCAGCATCCAGGAGTTTCTGAAGGACTAATTTAACCTTCTGGTGATGATCACTGAGTGTCCTGCTTGAGTAAATAATAATGTCATCTACATAGGCTGAAACAAAGTTATCAAGGTATTCTTGTAGGACTTAATTAATGTAGCGTTGGAATGTTGCTGGGGCACCAGTCAGGCTAAAGGGGGTGACCAGCCATTCAAAAAGGCCATAACAGGTCCAGAAGGCTGTCTTCCATTCTTCATCAGGACTAACTTAAATCTTATGGAATGCGGCAATGATGTCTAGTTTGGTGAACCATTGGGCTTTAGACATGTTCTGTAGGGTCTCCTTGATCAGGGGTAGGAGGTAGCAGTCTTTGATTGTGATATCATTCAATGCATGGTAATCCACATAGAAATGAATTCCTCCCCCTAGCTTCTATACTAGTAGTACTGGGGCTGCAGCAGGGGACTGGCTTACACAGATAAAGTTCTTGCCTAGGAGGTCTGTCAACATCTTCCACAATACTAGTAGTTCCTCCTGATTCATACTGTATAAGGGCCCATATGGTGGTACTGCCTCATTCCCAGCTGCGTCTTCTTCATTGGTATAGAATGGTCAACTCCAGGACAGTGTTTTGGCAGCATATCAGCCAGCTTCTGGCTAAAGACCTTGAGCCATGGCTGATACTGCTTAGGGAGTTTTATCTTTGGGTCAATGGGCTTCTTCTTCTGGAGTGCTTTATCAATATCTGCCATGGTGACTTTACCAATTTGAAGATGTCTTGGTGCTGGGGTTCCTTCAATTATGGCTGAGAACCTTTTAACGCTCACTCTGGCCACTTGTAGATGCTTCACTCCAGTAGGACCAACTGATGGGTCTCTGCAGTTCCAGCAGCATGTCATTCTGCCTAGTTCATCCACAATATCCATATATCCATGTTGGGAAGAGAAGATGGCGTCCACATCTGTCATCTAGGGTTTTCCCAGGATCATTTTGTCTATCTGACCTGGTACAATATAAGCGTAAACTGCTGATTGCCTGTGACTGTGTATGTCTAAGTCAAAGCAAGTCATGAAATGAATAGTCCCTGCCACCCCTGTGACAGCCTCCAAGCTTCTAGGGGAAACACAGATACGTGGGAGATCAAAGGACTTCACAAGGGAATCACTAACAGTTGCATAGCTCTGGCAGCCACAATCAATAAGAGTTTAGGTAAACTGTGTCTCATTCACCAGGGTATCAACATAAAAAAGAGGTTCCTCCTGTTGTAATAGCTTTTTAACTCCCTTCTGCTCCTGTCTACAGTTTTGGACAGGAGCTACTCTTTTTCTAAACTGGTTTCTTCAGTGGAGGAGATATCTTCACTGTTCAGGTCTCAGCCTCCTGTGGTCTTTGCTTTCCATATGGGAGTAGGGGGATTTTGGTTCCTTGTGTGGTTGCCTTGAGTGTTTTGCTCAATTGCAGCAATAGTGACACAGGTTCATCTTGGCTAGCTATTAGGAGATCTAGCAGGTTCCAATGGGCATTTAGAAAGCTAACAGCCATCTCTTCCACAACAAAAACATCTCCCTTCCTGTTGTCAATGGTCCAATTCTTCTTTATCAACCCATTTGGCCCTCTTTCCTACCAGGTGTTCATCTTCATCCGCTTGCGTGGTGTAGATAGGGTAAGTTCTCCGTTGAGAGGATAGGGTGTTAGTCCTTATGGGCGGAGGTGATGTGGGCATCCAATCCATCTGGTCCTCAGGCTTTGGTGAGTGGACGCGTTGTGGGTGGTTAATGTTTAGAGCGTCCATATCAGTGCTGATTTCATGTAGTTAAGATACCAGACCTAAGAAGGTGGGAGGGATGCCTCTATTCATTAATGCTTTGGTCATTGTTCGATTGAGGGCCCTTAGAAGGATCTGTCTTTTTGCTTCATCATGCCATTCTAGTGCACCAGCATCAGCAAATTCCCTCTCCAACAGTGGTAAGAATTTAGAAAATGGTTAATCTTCTTGTTGTCACATCTAGTGCAGGCGTCAGGCAGCACATGCCTTCGCATTTGGGTCCCCATATATGCTCTCTAAGTGTTCCAGGAGCTCCTGTGGGGTAGCGTCATTCCTTCAAAGCTTCACATAGGTTCCGGTGTTCTTCCATGCCAATTTCTCTAATCTTGAGAAGATGTATAGGAACTGGTCCTGGGGTGTCCCAATTGCCTCTCCATCCACGCTTAACTTGTTCTCCATGGTGATCCACCATGCTGGCCAGTCTGCTGCATTTCCAGCAAACAGGGTTGGGTCAGGCAGGCGTGCTCAGGGTCATTTCACATCTGATTGCTTCTGTTCTTGCGTTGGTTTAGCCTCAGCTAGAGGTGTGGTGACCTCTGCTGGGGTAGTTGTAGAGTCTGCTCACTGTGCTAGCATCTCTTCCAATCAACAAATTTGCTCTTCTTGGGCAGTTCTATTCACAGTGAACTGCTGGATTGCTCCTTCTATCTGTGCAACATTCTGCAACAAACTCTGCGCCCAGATTGGGGGAGTAGAGTCAACTGACGCGTCCTGTCCTGCCATTGTGCTGGGGAAGGGGACGGATTGCTGTTGCTTGGGTAAGGTGTCATGTGCTTTTCAACTGATACTCCTTCTGAAGGGAAGCTTTTGGTATGTGAAGGGCTAAAGCAAGATTTGATTCAATCTAACGATGCCAGATGCTATCTACCAAAAGCTTCAAAGAGAGGAAGAGCTCGTGCTGCTCGACAACTCGTGTAGATAGACTGCTGGGCACGTGGTTGCACGTGATCCAGGACGGGCTCTGGCCCGTTACAGCAGCTTCCATCATGTTAAATATCAATAAATACAGGTATTGACACTGTTGGAATAGAATGGGACCAATTCTATGGATGTTTCACTTCACTTGTGGCCGCTATCAAACACAAGCTCAGATAGAACAGCAAACCATCTCCCCATTAGGCTATCCAGAAGCACCACAAATGGAAACTGCATCAATCATCCAGTTTTGGAGATTCCAGGCCAAGATGTCATCAAATCTGCCCAGAATCTGCCCAAAACATGCCAAAAGAAGTGAAGGCTGAGGATTGAGTCCACAGGCCAGCACAGCTTCCAATTAGGTCAGCAAAGCAGCACAGATGAACAAATACCATGTCATCCTTGTGATTGATGAAAAAAGACCCAGTCCAACTGATTTGGAATGAAACAGCCACCAAGGTAGCGTGGAAATTAGCATGGGGACAGCCTCATTCCAATTATCCAATAGCACACTCTGCCTTCAGTGGAACCACCTGGAAAGCGCCATGGGCATTTCTGCCTGGAGGAAGCACAGCGGACTGATGTTTAGCCATGGCATCAGAAGGGGTTGGATGTTGCCTTTGACAGTGCCGCAAACAGGAATAGAATCCAATCAATTTGAATCCAGATATCAGAGAAATGGTGGGCCAAATGTAAGCATGGACTGAGCGCGTATTCTGCCTTAGGAGCCTAGTCCAAAGCCCGATCGAAGGGCAAAATGGGTCCATGGTTCCCGGGCAAAAGCCGTTGCTGTAGCCCCCAAGGTCAGGCCTGGGATGGGGTGGGATGCAGCTCGGCAACCTGTATCACACAGCCCACCTCACAGCCAGGCTGCACGGCGTGGAATCTCCTCCTGGGTCAGCGACGCTGGTAGCCATCCAGGGGTGCATCCTCAGCGACCGAGCGACGGATGCGGGCTGGCGACAGGAGAATGACCAGGAGCGTCGGTGGGGAAGGAGAAACTCGCAGCGCAGGGATCGTCCAGCGGCAAGGTCGGCGTTGGCCGTGCGAGGCAACGGAGGCGACGCAGGCCGGGTGGGAATGGTGGTCCGATATCGCGGCGAAGGATCGCTGAGGAGGCGTCGTGAGCCGGCTGAGGTGCGACCTCAGCGAAGGGGGGGATGGGAGCAAGACAGAACGTTACCGATACCAGGGCGGCGAACGGCGGCCTTTATAGCGGCGCGGGGCCGGGCGGTGAGGGGCGGCAGTGCCGGGTTTGGCGAGGCCGTTTCCGGATGCGGCGGCCCCTAAAGGCATATTACAATAAATACATACAAGATACATTAAAAGAACCTCATGTCTGTGCCTTCTCTCCTTCTCCCCCCCCCCTTCCCCCCTTTTTTTTTTTTAAAAAAAAGTAGCAGTAGTTGTCATTCATAATAAGCCATCTTCGTTATTGTCTTTCCACTTTGCTTTATCCAACTTCCCCAAACAAAAACGAAGCAATTTGTGCGGATTCCCAGTTCCTTGTGATTGGTGGTGCCAACTTCGTAGGATGGCATCAAGTCCAAGTTTGTAGAAGGGCATTATAAATTAAGGTCATAATCGTAACATGTAGCCCGTCGCTCATAAATGGTACATCATAGGATCGATGCTCGCAATGTTCTCGGTAATCATTATTATCTTCGTTCAAGTTGAATAGTCATGCGACCGCAGGGTTGGAAAAAAGAACGAACGACAAGGTGGGTAGGATGGGTATTCACTCGAGCCCCAATTTGATGCATCTAGCTGTTGGCTCGTATCTTCGATCTAGAAATTTTTATAAGTAGGTATGATCATGTACATACCGGCGAGGAATAGCGGGCTGATCTGAAGAAGCCTTTCTTCGTGTGGCATGCATGAAGAGAATCGGCACGTTATTGTATCGGAGATAGGATAGGAGAGTGTGATCCGCCTCATGCCCTGCCACCGGAAATAGCTCGTCGTCGAAGATATACTGGGCGCGGATAGGAACGCCGTTTATAGTCAGGGGAAGAGCAGGTACGTCACTATAGATGGATGGCCCAGGAAGGGGATCTGGGATTTCCAACACCGGGGCTGGAACCCAGGTTGGAGTAGGGACAGGCTTGCAGAGATATGCCTCCATGTATGGTATGGAAAGGGAGAGGAGCATCATATCAGAGTAGATGCTATTTATGCACGGTATATAATGGGTGCCCATACGGCAAACATAGTAGGGGAGGCAGTGGTGGGAGCAGAGGCTCCAGGAGAAAGACTGTTTAGCCGCGCAGCTAGACCATCAGTTTGTTTGGATCTGCAGACTGCTCTTGCACGAAGGCAACGGTAGAATGTCCTTCTGTGGTGGGATTCAGAGTCGCAATGCCCTCTGACGTTGGCGGTCTGTGGTGTAATAATATTGCCATGACGGAGGACGCTGATGTGGGCGTTGATGCTGATGCCGATGATGACAGGATTGAAACAGCGTACCGCAGTCCCGTTTATATTTGTTCTCGTTTTGTACTCCGCCGAAGCGATGATCGTGTAGGGTCTGCCACTGTCCAATGCCGTATATACCCTACCCCATTAGAACTTGGCTCCTGCACTGAAGGGGCAATAGCACGCCATTCTATCATGGGAAGTTCTTTGCCCATGGTATCTTGAAAAATCAGAAACGGCGGATGACCCTGGAGTACTTCTTCATAGGCCGCCCATCTGGTTATCAATGAGGTATTTGGGTGGTTAGTCAACTGGGGTTTAAGGATCAATTGGTCATTGACGGAGAAGTCAACTAAAAGAGACGATCAATCGCCGACATGAAATAACAGGGTTTAGAAGAAGAAGAATGATAAGGCAGGTATGGTAGCGGGCCCCGCATAGCGCAGGAAGGTCGGTTAGATGAGGAGCAGTAGCTGTAGTATCATAGATAACAAGCTATAAGCCGATGCAGGTTGCAAGCAGTTGCAATAGAATAGACAATTATCAGGACCACGTCATATATCTCCAGGAATCGATGCTCGGCGTTTTCGATCCTCGAGAGGTTCTTGATTTTGTATCTTCTTTCGCTGCGGCGTCATTCGAGGACGGTGGTTGAGGGGGAGAGTTTCATCCAATTCGACGAGATTGACTGAGTTACAAAAGGTTGCCATAACACAGGAAAGCCACATATTTAATCATGGCAAACGATATCGGAAATGCGCAAATGGTAACGTGAATTCTCGTGGAGCACTAGCCTGGACCTCGAGAACATGCCGCACCTCTCTGTTAACGTACCAGCACTTCACTCACCTCGCAAGAAGATTATCAAAATGAGTACAAAGGAGAGCATCTCAACACATCACCAACCAAGCCAATTGGCAATCCAAGCGACAAACCGAAGGGACATGACTGAGACCTAGTCCGAAGGCCGGCAACTCAGCCATATATTCAATTCGCCAGCATCAGATACCCGAAGGCCAGGATCCACAATATTGAAGCCGATCTCTACCAAATGTACCCGCATTTGAACAATTCCGCTCAGCTTGAACAGAGTAGTTGAAATTACCCCTAATACTGATAGAAAACGGATTGAGGCACCGGTGGCATGTACTGCCAGCCAGGCAACGGCTGATGCATGTACTGAACGTACACGGGAACCAGGGAAGGACCGCTGTAGTATCCGTACACCGGGTCATAGTAGACGACCTGGTAATATGCTACTGCTCGCCCGGGGCCTCCAGGAGGCACCGGAGGAACGCTGGACCCAGGATGAACAGCAGAAGCAGGCCTTGCGATCACCGCGCTCGCTTCACCCCGTAAACCCTTTAGTGCCCTTCCGCGACGGCGAAACCTCTTAACCCGGCTCAGTCGTGAACGGCTGCTATGACTGGCTGGATTGGACACAATTTCTGCTCTGGACTCGTTGCTCTGTTCAGCGGGCCGGTCATTCCTTGAGTCATCAACCACGGGAGGACTGGTGGAACAGGCTGGAACTTCTGGAGTCTGAGCGTGAATAGACGGGCCCATCATATCCGACGTGTCCTGGGTAGAGTTCTTGAGTTCATCGATAGCGTAATTGAACACCGGCTCTCCAGCAACGCCAGGTCCTTCAGGGATGGTGGGAGCACCGGGTCCGCCGGAGGTCGACGATTCGACCAGGGCAACCACCTCCTCGAAAAGAGACGGCGCCCCATCAACCACAAGGCAGCTAGGCACCTCGGGGGGTTCCTCCGACAAATCTCCCAGTGTGTGAGTGTCGTGTTTGTAGAGAAACCACAAGGAAGCAAGGAAAACCACTGCCATGACTGAGACAGCGTCGAAGGGCCACGGGGATGAGGTAGATGTCAGCGGGTCGGGGTCCACAGGAACTATGTCCATGTAAGGCGCCTCATCAGTATCATCCCAAGCGTCCTCCCATCCCTTCTCCCAGACATCCTCCCACAGCTGGTGGTTGAATACCAGTGGCCATATGAACATTTCAGGGGCGTCTATCTCAGCCAGTGGTTCAAAGGGCTCGCGAGACCACAGATAGGTGCGTTCTGTCTTTGGTGCTGTGTACTCAAGCTTGATATAGTATATGCCGATTAGCTCCATCACTTCGAAGACCCCCTTCGTCAAAGTCATGGCGCGCATGACGCCTGAAAGGCGCCTCAAGTAACTTTCTGAGGGATACATAACTCCCGGAACAGGGAGGACTGTCCCCAAGAGAGCGATGTAAAATGCTCCGATGAGCGGAAGAAGTAACATCTTTGAGATACTCTGAACTATGAAGCATTAATCCAGAGACCAGAATACCTCAGCGAAGGAGGCAAAACAACACAATGCAGAGATGACGTAGATGTCCTTGAAGGGCGTTGCTTACGATAGTAGAATTAGTAGTAGTAGTAGCAGCAGTAATAGTTGGAGAAGCGAGTAGATTGTAGTCGAGAGAGCGTAGACGAGCTGTATGTTGTATGTATTGAAGGGAGGAGGAAGAGAGAGAAGGGCAGGCAGGGGGATTAAATACAAGAAAGAAGGACTTGAGTGGATTTCTAGTGAATACTCGACACGGTTAACGTCCGATTGCAGGAAATACCCGCAAAGAGGGGCACCAGTTAATGTTCAGAAAGCATCTAGCGAGAACCTGGACAGATGCAATGCTCCAGTGAATGAGGCTCCGGCGAATATGCAATATGGGAGACATTGGATTTCACCACTCACCAAGGCAATGGAGGGTTGGTGAGAGTGGGAGGGAAATACAAGAAGACCAGAATCATAGAACAGAAGGGAATATAATATATGCATCAACTTCAATAGTGAATGCAGCAAACTTATTCCTTTTAGTAGGAAAGGCAAACCGGATAATCATAAATAGAACCAAACTCCCGTCCTATGACCGCGAAAATGTCGTATCTGAATAGAGACCCGGAAACAAAAGAAAGGAAAAGCTTGCCGAATAAATTTTAATCGATATCCATCTCCTCCTGAGTGCCACCGTCCACCAGCAACCGTGTCTTCTTCTTCTGTCTGAGCCTCTCCTCGCCGTGCACTCTGGAAGCGACCTTGCTCTGTTCGGCCACCAGCGGTTGTCCCTCTTCTCTTTCCCGCAGCTCCTTGCGAATGAGATGCTCGCCCTCGGTCACAACCTTCCGGTCTTCCTCGCGCTTGCGATCGCGAGCAAGCTTGCCAGCCAACCGGCGCTTCGTGAATACCCTCTCTCTGCGCTGCCTGATTTCCTCCACTCTCTGCATAGCATTGATAGTAGCCGCAACAAGATTCCGGTCGTACTTGACGGGAACATTCCTCTTCTTGGCGAACTGGGAGAGCAGGAGAGACGAGTCGACAATCATCTCCTTGCCGCGTGCGGCACGGTGGGTCTTGGTCCATTTGAGCTTGCGAGGTTGGCGCTTCATCTTAAAGTTCTTGTGACATTTCGAACGGCAGAATCGGAATTGCCGTGCATCATTGCGGACAAAAGTGATGCCTTTGGACGGGTAAACTGGTCGTGAACAGAAGTGGCACGTCTCAACCCTGGATGTGCGGCTTGTCAGCTCTGAAAATCGGTGGACAGAGGATGATGAAGATATTTGAATTACTAACCTCATGGTTACTTATGTATTTAACAGTATTCTGCCAAGCTGTAGGATGAAAACTAACAGATGCGAAGCTGTTGGGTCTCAATCAACAAAAAAATAGGTCCGTATAAACTTTTTTTTTTGGTCAACATCCCCGGATTCGGCGCTAGTCTCGTTTAGGACTCGGGTCCGCTGAGCCGCTCCGACTTTTTTTGAAGCGCCGCTCGACTTCCTCGGACCTTTCAACACCTACTGCTCTCGCCAAGTTCAGCTTCGCAGTCGCATTTCGTCAGTCAAGATGGCTTCAACTCTTGCTATGGGTCTGGGTGTTGCTACGGCCGCTTTCTTGGTTAGTGGAATCAATGTAATTCCGAATGACTTCTGGGCTAACGGGTTAATCTCTAGGGCCGCGCTGGTCTCGTTGCCTTCCGCCGCTACAAGGGAGGAGTGAACAGCATGGGCAAGGCATTTTACAAGGGGTATGTCCATATTTGGATATACAACTCATCCTGGAAGGAAACGGAGTGTGTCATGCTGACTGCAATGTAGAGGGTTCGAACCGCGAATGACCCGGCGTGAAGCGGCATTGATCTTGGAATTACCGTATGTTCTTCTACCACGTTCCGTTCAGTAGACATTGCATTCTGACCACGTATCATACAGTGAACGAACTCTCACCAAGGATAAGGTGCGCAAGAAGCATCGCCAACTGATGCTCCTCAACCACCCGGACCGAGGCGGAAGCCCATATCTGGCCACTAAGATCAACGAAGCGAAGGAATTCCTGGATAAACACGTTTAAGACGACAAAAGTGGAGCTGGAATTGAAAGGAGATCGCTACATAGAATCGCGTTCTGTCTCTGTACAAGGGATACTTCTTTGAGCATAGCATGGCGTTGGGTTGGAATTCGAAGGAGGGAATATCTTTTTTTATAATGCTGTACCCAACTGTACAACGGTGTATATACTTTTGATGATCGCCACTCTTCGTTATTCTTCTTATTATCGCGGTTCTTTTCTCTAGACGCTACCAATTTCCATTGTACACCGCCAAGCGCCAGAAAAATAAGGAATAATAATTGAATAATTGCATCAGCTACTCCATACAAGAGGCACGGTAAATTCGAATAAGACAATAAAATTAATAACGGACCCTGCGGACATGACTCGTAAAGGATACGCAATACGCAAGGATCAGCAATGGCCCCCCGGATATCACGGGACCGTCATGGCAGAAGGATTGACGTTGACTGTTGAGGCATTTGGGGGGTATTAGTAGTCCGCGCAGTCTCATAAGAAAGCCATAGAGAAGAGACTTCCTCCAGCCACTTTTCATCGACCCTCATTGACCCATGAACTGGGAAACTCCGTATCCATCGTGTCTTCCCCGATTTGTCCCCCGCGCAGCCACTCACATGCTCAGCCCTGTTGAGTAATCCGCAAAGCGCAGAGCACGTCGATTTGCCCTCCAACCGCCCCTCAGGCCGAAAGAGAACATTCTATATCGATCGCTGAACCGAGTTTTTGAAGTTCGCTATTTTACGTCAAGAAGAATTGCTGCGGTTTCTGGTCGGCCCATTCGCCCTTCTAGAAACAGAACGAACCCGCACCGACGGCGCACAGGGATACCTTCGATAAAAGGCTTACGTTCTGCCAAATACCCTTCAGTCGCGGTTTTGCAGCGTCTTGGTAACAGTGATGGATGGGATGGGAGATACCTCGGATGGCATGGGTTTCGACATGCCCATCCTAATGGGTCAACAGACGCATCTTTTTAGCGCCTACAACCAGGATGGCTCGGCCGTTTCTTCGGTCCTTCCAGGGCCAGTCTTTCAAGAGGAAATACAAATGGGTGGAAACGAGGACACTAATGATGCGAAGAGGAGGAGAATTGCAAGGGTACGGGCGTCCTTTGTCAAACTTGATGCAGAAACTCACTGAGATTCTGTATAGGCATGCGATATGTGTCGAAGAAAGAAGATAAAATGCGACGGTAAAATGCCCAAATGCTCCCACTGCATTAACTACAAGACAGATTGTGTTTTCACACAGGTGGAGAAAAAGCGGAATCCCCCCAAGGGGTAAGAATATCGCTCCTCTTGAGCTCATATACTCCATGCTCATCGATGCCACAACTGACCCTTTCTCGAACTAGTGCCAAGTACATCGAGGGCTTAGAGAATCGACTTGGAAGAATGGAGTCTCTGCTACGACTTTCCGGTCTCCTGTCTGAAGATGATGGAGGCAAAACCGATCTTGGGACTTTGGAGAAACGCCTTGCCGATAGGTCGCTAGCAAACGGAGCGAATCCTCTGAAGATGGCGCGAAACTTGGGCGCCCAAGGTGTAATGCAGCCTACGACCACATCCCAATCCACTCCACATGCAGAGTCTCAGTCGACTCCACGAACAACTAATGCTTCCCCCGAGCCGCAGAAGGACTCGGAAACGGAAGTGGAGGCTCTGTCCGACATGATGTGTTCACTGGTCACAAACAACTGTGGAGAGACGCGGTACATCGGTAAGTTGTTTGTCAAATACCTTTCATCCCACCTTCCCAAGCTAATATCATGTTCCAGGATCATCATCAGGGTTCTCAATATTCTCGCCAAAAGGCATTCAATGGGTGAATGAGAAGACTGGAGATACATCTTTTCAGGATATGCTTTCTTCGGCCTACATCGACGATAATAAATGGATGTACTGGAAACCCGACATTTTCAGCGATATATTTGCACGTCGCGTGTTCAAGCCGTTGCCTCCTAAGGACGAAGCACTATCCCTTTTCAGGGATTATTTCGATAATTTCAACTGCTTGTTCCCATTATTTCACGAACCCACGTTCATGTATCTAGTGGAACGACAGTACTCCCGAGACCCATATGAAGGCTCTGGTTGGTGGGCTAGTATCAACGTTGTCCTCGCAATTGCCCACAGGCTGCGAGTTATGAATAACCTAGTACCCCAAGAGGAAGACAAGAGGGCCTGGCTGTATCTAAAAAATGCCATGGCTGTTCTGACGGAGTTGACCATGCGGAACACAGACCTGCTGAGCGTTCAAGCCTTGTTGGGAATGGTATGTTAATCGGAGCTTAATTCCTATAACGAACTTCGAACCTAATCTTGTTTTCTTCAGTCTCTTTTCCTCCAAGGAACACCAAACCCTCAACCTTCATTCTTCTTGGTAGCAGCAGCGATACGGCTGTCACACAGCATTGGCCTTCATAAAAAAGGTGCGGCTCTCGGGCTGAACCCAGTTGAAGTCGAACAAAGGAACAGAGTTTTTTGGATTGCCTATATTCTTGACAGAGAGTATGCCTGATCTCCCTCTTCCCCACTCCTTTTGACATTCCTTTTTCTAATGGAGCCTACAGTATCTGTCTCCGTTCTGGAAGACCTCCAGTACAAGACGACGATGACATGAACGTTAGCTTCCCCAGCGAGGACCCCCCTGACTGTATTGGAAATGTCCCGCTTTCCGACGGTTCCGGGAAGTTCAATATATTCAGCGCAATGTGTAGATTTGCTACTATCGCAAGCAAGGTTTATAAACGACTCTACTCCGCAAAAGCTACGAAACAGTCAGACGGCGAGCTGCTTAATACCATCGGGGAGCTTGATAGAGAATTGGAGGAATGGAAAGACAGTATCCCTCTCGACTTTAGGCCAGAAAATGAAATCAAGGCCACGTATACACCATTGATTCTACATGTTGCCATTCTCCATTTTGTTTACTACAACTGTCTAACGACAATCCATCGGATGTCAGTGCATCATGGCTACTGGACAAGCCGTCTGTCCGACTACGCTGTCCAAGGTCTCAATGCAAGACCACTTAACCCCCGAGTGTTTCTGTCGTCAGTTCTCTGCGTAACAGCCGCGAGAGGAACAATAAACCTGATCAAATATATCCCACAGGGTGACTTCGCCTGTGTCTGGTGAGTGTTCTACCACTATGTTATTTCACTGGCAAGTTTCAATGCTAATTTGTACTTCAGGTTAATTCTCTATTATCCCGTGTCTGCTTTGGTCACGTTATTCGCCAACATTCTTCAGAATCCGAATGAACCACGAGCTCGCTCGGATGTTAAGTTAATGGACGTTGTTGTTAACTTTCTCTCCAATCTTGTTTCTGATGAGTCAAATGGAAACATCAAACGCATGCTTACTCTCTGTGGAGAGTTTGAAAGAATCGCCAAGGTCATTATCGACAAGGCTGAAAAAGAATCTCACTCGAGAAAGAAGCGCAAGGCAGCACCAGACCAGAACGCACGTCAACAGCAGGACAGGAAAGATAATTCAGCACCGAATTCGGTGCTGACTGCATCGTCAGGGGCAGCTGGTGTACCACCTACAACCACCACAGCATATTCACCACCTCTAGCGAATGCCAACAGCGATCCGATTGTTTCTGGGTCAAATCCCGTGGACCTTTCCAGTCACGTGCATGGTTTACCAGATCTCGGACAGAACATCATCCCTGACATGCTCAGTCCAACTAACATGGGGAATCCAAATTTGGCCGACCAGACACAGTTCACCACAGCAGACAGTACACCGTCAAGCTTGTCGGCTTTCCAACAGCCCTTTGTCCCGCAAGATTTATGGCAAATCCCAATGTCCCTAGAATGGGACTGGGCGGACATGCCAACTAGTTTCCCGGTTTTTGATAACGGGATGGACTCTGGCGGGCCTCCCCACACGGACCCGTAATTGCTGCTGAGTCGGAAGACAAAAATATATCGAGCTTTTACTAAATAAGCCATGGCGCTTTGGTTTGCATTAATGAATGGGGGCATAGGTGTCAAGAAAACAATGACGTCTTAGGGCTGACAATGTGTGTGTGTGTTCTTTGAGCAGATTCAGCCTATCTTCTTCACTTTGAACATCATTTCGGGGGCAATTAGTGCGACTGTTTATTCAATACATTTTAATGGCGCGAGTTTGCCCGACGGGTATGTTATTAATACTACTACTTGTGTAGATAATACAGAAAAGTAGAAAAAGGCAAATAAATAATGCTGGAAGGCAACAGACGGATCCAGACGGTTCTGATGACTCAGCCGGACCTCGGAAAAGTAGAAAAGCCGAGCCGGACAGGCGTCACTGCTCTTCCGAGATTTGTCAAAACCCGCTCAGTTGGTAAGCTGTACTCGACTCAACTGCTGCGTGCTATCTTCCACTCTTGTTACCATTCATATGAAGGCCTCTATGGCTTCTATTTTTGTGGACTATTCATAAGACTTGCAAGTTTTCTTTTTCTGTTAGCCTCCTGGCCTCAATTCCTCGACCATGGCCAGCCTCCTCCGGCGGCCAGGCAATCTTGCTCGAATCTCGAGGAGAGCCGCACAGCATATCCATCCTACAAGACCGCTATCGCTAAATGCTTCACGATCACAGCTTTCGTCCTTTATCGCCTCACACCGTGTCAGGCCCTACAGCACTGTCAATCCCGGTGGCCCGAATCATGACAACAAGGATAAAGGGCAAGGACAAGAACCAGGACCTGGGAACACTGGGGACCGCAAACCGCCACCCGAGGAACCACAGTCAAAGTTGTCGAAAGAAGAGGAAGAACAGATCAATTTCTTCATAGAGCATATGAAGCCGAACCTGCCAAAGTCGCAACAGCACATGTTGGAGGAGATGCGGACGGTGCTAAGGAGTGAAGGTGTGCCGCCAGAACTGAAGGAGTTTATCAAAGAGCATATCGAATCAGGAAAACCGGCATCTCTAATGGAATATGTGAAGTTGAGCCGCATAATGTCTCGACAAGTACGAGGTTACGTTTCGAAAGCTGCTGAGTCGGAGCAGTCTGGGGACCGGGGAAAGAATTCCGAAGAGCGACAGGGGCAAAAGGACGAGCAGGGGAAGCAGCCTAAGCCGCCGAACTTCAAGGCATTTGAATTCCGCTTGGATCCCTCCAGTTTCCTAATCAGTGCCCTCTTGACTTACTACGTCTATCGCAGCATCTGGCCTGGGGAGAACAGCAAGGAGATTACGTGGCAGGAGTTCAGAGCTAATTTCTTCGACAAGGGTCTTGTTGAGAGGTTAACAGTTGTTAATGGGAATAGAGTCCGGGTCGACTTGCATCGTGATGCTGTAAGCAGGGTCTATCCCGATTCCCCGGCTGCCCAACCCTACTTCCATTACTATTTCACCATTGGATCTGTCGACTCCTTTGAGCGAAGATTGGATGAAGCTCAAGCGGAACTTGGCATTCCAAGTGCTGAACGGATCCCTGTCGCTTACGTCGAAGAAGTACCCTGGCTTGCTACTCTCCTGTCCTTTGGCCCTACTCTCCTCCTGATCGGCTCCTTCTTCTGGTTGTCGAGACGTGCCGCCGGCGGTGCAGGTGGCCAGAACGGAATATTCGGTATTGGGAAGAGTCGGGCAAGACGCTTCAATCATGAAACCGACGTCAAGATTAAGTTCTCCGATGTTGCCGGGATGGATGAAGCTAAGGTGGAGATTATGGAGTTCGTTAGTTTCCTCAAGCAGCCGGAGAGGTTCCAAAAGCTAGGTGCGAAGATCCCTCGTGGTGCAATCCTTTCGGGACCTCCTGGTACCGGTAAGACATTGCTCGCAAAGGCCACAGCTGGTGAATCTGGCGTACCGTTCTTCAGCGTGAGCGGCTCGGAATTCGTTGAAATGTTTGTCGGTGTCGGCCCATCTCGTGTGCGTGATCTGTTCGCCAACGGCAGGAAAAACGCTCCTTGTATCATCTTCATTGACGAGATTGATGCCATCGGTAAATCGCGTTCCAAACAGAATTTCGGCGGTGGAAATGATGAGCGCGAAAGTACACTCAACCAAATCCTCACTGAAATGGACGGCTTCAATACGTCTGACCAAGTCGTTGTCCTGGCCGGTACGAACAGGCCCGACGTGCTCGACAAGGCTCTCATGCGACCTGGACGGTTCGATCGCCACATTTCTATTGACCGGCCTACAATGGAGGGTCGTAAGCAAATCTTCGCTGTTCACTTGAAAAAGATCGTGACCGACGAGAATATGGAATACCTCACCGGAAGACTTGCGGCTTTGACGCCAGGATTTGCTGGTGCTGACATCGCCAACTGCGTGAATGAGGCAGCTCTTGTTGGTACGTTTCTCTGATTTTCCCATTTATCAAGTTACGCTTGTGCTAATATCATCCCCTTAGCCGCTCGTGAAAACGCAGATCGTGTCGTCATGAAGCACTTTGAACAGGCTATTGAACGCGTCATCGGTGGTTTAGAGAAGAAGTCCGTTGTGCTCACTCCCGAGGAGAAGCGCACAGTTGCCTACCATGAGGCTGGACATGCTATTTGCGGCTGGTATTTCCGCTGGGCTGATCCGCTGCTGAAGGTCTCTATCATTCCTCGTGGCCAAGGTGCACTAGGCTATGCTCAGTATCTGCCAGCATCAGGCGACACATACTTGTTGAATGTCAACCAGCTTATGGATCGCATGGCCATGACATTGGGTGGCCGTGTCAGCGAGGAGCTTCATTTCGAAACAGTAACGAGCGGTGCCAGCGATGATTTCAACAAGGTCACTCGCATGGCTACAGCTATGGTAACCAAGTTCGGCATGTCGCCCAAGCTCGGCCACATCTACTATGAGGAGGACCCGCAGCAGATGCTCCATAAGCCATTCTCCGAGAGCACGGCACGAGACATTGACTCAGAGGTCCGCCGTATTGTCAACGAAGCGTACAAGCAATGCCGTGATCTCCTTACGGAAAAGAAGGAAGAGATCGGTCTCGTCGCCGAAGAACTTCTGTCCAAGGAAGTTCTCGGCCGGGAAGATCTGATCCGACTCCTCGGCCCAAGGCCCTGGCCCGACAGCGATGAATTCGCCAAATACTTCAACGGTGCGCATGGGCAAACTATCGCACCCCATGAACCTTCTGAGACCCAGGAGGGCCATGAAGGTAAGGACGGCAGAGACCAGACGCCTTTCCCCGTATAGATAAATAGAATATACCTTGTACGTCAGTATTTATCGGGATAGCATGGGAACCGTGGATTGGTATGGGGTTGTTAAGGGCATTTGTTGTGTAGGGACACTTTTTTCCTTCCCCCTCATGTATTTATTGACATGTTACTGGAACATCTCCTTTCTTTTTTTCTATCTACTTGTTAAGATGCCACTTTTCTTTTTCATTCCGATTTCCGTTTGGTCGCGATAGTCGTTTCGTTTCCTTCCACTACCACTACCCTAGTCAATTTCTGTCCTATCTATGGAGGACTCTGTTTATGCTGTACAGTAGGACTAAGATTTTCATTGAATCTGGTATGTCACCACCAGCCTTGTCTGATCTGGCACGAACTCGAATTCGTTTAATCTTTGGTATTCATTGACCGGATCAGAGCAAACACTTTCCACCTTGTTTCGAAGGATCAAACCTTTCTAAGATTATTTTTTAAAAACGTTGATAGAGATATATTGTATCGCGTACCCTGAAAAAAAAAGCTATTCAATGCACCCAAGTAGATACCACTCTAGCTAATCTAAATGACAATAAATAGGTAGAAAATTCTTTACAGGAAAAAAAAGAAATGAATAAATAGCATCGTTTTCTTGACCTTCATCTTTCTCTCAGCCCCTGAGCCACATTTTTCTCACTAGGCCGGGCCTGATCAATTTCACCATCACGATCGATCTTCTTAGGAGTTGGCCGTTTACGAGTTGCGTGGCCCTTCCTGGGCTCAACAGAGAAGCGCGGAATTAATTTCCCAACGCGCGCCTGATAATCAGCATATTCTGGGTACTTGCTCGCGGTAATCGACTCGGTAAGCCAAGTGCTTCCCTGGAAGAGGAGGACGTAGCCCAGGGCGCCCAAAACGGTCCAGTGAAAATATTCCTCGGTACAGTAGCACGCCCAGAGGGCCAAGGTGATCCAAATACTTTGTTCTGCGGCAAAATTCGGATGCCGGCACCACGACCATAGACCGGTGACGACAAACCCGCGATCGAGGTCCTCGGGGGAGAATTGTCCCTTGTATCTGTTGGGGATACGTGCAGTCTGTGAGTACTCGCTCTTGGCGCGCTGGAAATGCCATTGTTGGTGATCGGCGACGGCCTCGATGAAGATGAAGAAGATCATGACGCGGGAGAAGATGAGGTCCGGAAGGCCGAACTGCTCGTTCTTCTCGATCTGGGAGAGGACGAGGAATGTATAAGACGGCGTAGAGATTGCGAGGAGGAGCAGTGATTGGACCAGGCTGATGAAGAAGACGTTGAAGAGAAAAAAAAGGAACGTGCTGTTGATCTTGGAGCGCAAAATAGACCAGCGGTAGTCTTCGGATCTGAACCTATACCCTCCTTTGCGCCAATAATTGAATGTTAAGCGGACCTGCAGCGGGTGAATTGTTTTTCTTGATCAGCAAGCTATTGGAATAACAATACTAAGGGAGCTGCAAATGATATTAAGGCCTACACTCCAAATAGCAGTTATCACAGCTATTGTGTCCAGTCTTCCTGTCGGGAGACCCTTCATGCGGGCCCAGGTAGCAAAATGCGCATTATAAACCGCCGGAAGGATGCTCCAGCATCTGTCCACTTGCGAATAATTCCTTGTAATCTCAGAAACCAGCAAAAATAGAGCAGATAGAACAAGTGCAAATGCAGTTGCCGTCACCAGAGGATTAGTGCTGGCATAGATTGCCCTGAGTTTGTCGGCATCTTTGCCGGCTTCGATGAGCTTTGCCGGAAGCGCCGTTATGCTTGGGAGGAATGGGATGACGGTACTGTTGAAGGACGCACAATCCAAGACCGTCTGCACACTTGGAAGTGGTAGAGACATGTTCTATTTTTGGAGAACCTGGAGCTGGAGAGTTGAGTGTTGTCGAGTCTTTGGGAGCTTCGATGGACAAAAAAAAAAAAGAAAATAAAGAAATGGGTAAACAATTAGTCGCCGCCTGAGGCACACAATATTTATTGCCTCAGGCATTCAAACCGTCCTGGTCCGCGAACACCAATTGATTCTTCTTCATCCAACAACCGTCTTCATTGAACACGAACAGACTGGATACACCAACCGTGAACATTACTTGATACTCTATAGAGGTCCTGTCATGGCTCCCAAGATATTGTGCGTCGCAGAGAAACCTAGCATGGCTAAGGCAGTGGCACAACACCTGTCCGGAGGTTCTATGCAAGTAGTAAGTCTACTCTAGTAGTGTTCTGCAGAAGAAATATGCTCACTTAGACACCAGACATCAATTAGAGGCAATCAATATGTCAAGAACTATCAATTTGACTTCAACTTTGGTGGTCGTTGGGGCCGCTGTGAAGTAATCATGACCTGTGTCCTAGGCCATTTGACTAAACTGGATTTCGATAGCCAACTTAACGGTTGGGCTTCTTGTCCACCTGGCATTCTTTTTGATTCCCCTGTTTATGAGGTTCTGGATGCGGTACGTACTTTTGTGGCACTCCGCACCCTACATGTACAGCTACCTGCTATGTACACACTAACATCCGGACAGAGCACGGAGCCGATTGCAGAAAATATTCGGCAAAAAGCCAGGTTTTGCAGAGCTCTGTTTATATGGACAGACTGTGATCGGGAGGGAGAACATATCGGTACAGAAGTTCGGTCCCAGGCATTAAGGGGGAATGCGAGGATTGAAGTTAAAAGGGCTAGATTCAGCAATACCGAGAGAGGGTGAGGAAATCTCCAAGCCCAAAGCAGATTGCTTTATTTTACCTTGCTAAAGTCTATGGTCTCAGCCATATTCTACAGGCTGCCCGAGCACCTGTCAACCTCGATGAATACAAGGCCAACGCGGTAGCCGCCAGAATAGAACTTGATCTTCGAATTGGCGCTGCATTTACTCGTTTACTAACTCTTAATCTAAAAAATTCAGCGCCAGCTTTAAACGAAAAGATTATTAGCTATGGTAAATCTCCATTCCACCTGATCTTCCAATTCCCCTCTAATCTCTATAGGATCCTGTCAATTTCCCACTTTAGGGTTCGTGGTCGACCGATACCTTCGAGTAAAGAAGTTCAAGCCGGAAAAGTTTTGGTCAATCAAGGTAATGCATCTCCAAGATGGGATTAAGGTCAACTTCAACTGGCGACGTGTCCATCTCTTCGACCGAGCTGCCGTTACGGTGATGCTAGAGCGATGCCTAGCAGCAAGAAGGGCCAAAGTCACTAGAGTGAACAAAAGGCCTACCAGCAAATGGAGGCCGTTGCCTTTGACAACTGTTGATCTGCAGATGATGGGAAGTCGATATCTTCGCCTGAATGGTAATGAGATTATGAAGGTTTGTACTGCTTTCATACATCCCTTTTGAAGGGTGTTTTGTTGCTCACACACTCAAGGTGGCCGAGTCACTCTACACTAAAGGTTTCATAAGTTACCCACGAACGGAAACAGATCAGTTCGATAAAGAGATCGATCTTAAGAAATTAATTGAGAAGCAACTCCCCGACAATTCCTGGGGCCAGTACGCTCGAGGGTACAACTCCCTTGCTCCATTTTGGGTATTCATCTCTTAGGCACATTGCTGATAATACTTCGAACCAGTCTCCTGAGCGGTAACTTCAGGACTCCTCGATCAGGCAGCCATAATGACCGTGCCCATCCCCCGATCCATCCGGTTTGTTGGGTCTCCCAGACCCAGCTGACCATGAAGGAGAAGAAAGTCTACGAATTCGTTGTCCGGCGATTCCTAGCCTGCTGCTCTGACGATGCCAAGGGGGAGATGACTGAAATCGACCTTCAATATGGCGATGAGACATTCCATGCCCGAGGCCTAGTTGTCCTAGAGAGAAACTATCTAGATGTCTATGTTTACGACAAATGGGAAAACAGCCAGCAACTTCCCCACTTTCAGACCGGCGAGCTGATCGAACCTACCGAAGCCAATATAGTTGAAGGCAAAACCTCACCTCCAAACCACCTCACTGAGCCAGAACTTATTGGTCTGATGGATGCGAATGGAATCGGGACCGATGCCACCATGGCCGAACACATTGCTAAGATCAAAGAACGCGAATATATCACTACCCGTACCAGGGGAGGCGGTCGTAACGGAGTTGAGGAATTACTTCCAACACGTCTAGGCATTGCCCTTATTGAGGGATATGACAACGTGGTTGTCGGGCTCCGCGATAGCCCTTCAATGAGCAAGCCGTTCCTCCGCAAGGAGATGGAATTGAACATGCGGGATATTTGTGCAGGCACCAAGTCGAGACAAGAAGTAGTGCATGAGAGTTTAGAGAAGTATCACGAGATATTCATTCATACGAGTCACCGGCTAGACTTGTTGAAGCGTGCATGTCGGAAATACCTCGTCGACCGTGCCGTTGCTTGACTCTTGCTTCTTTATTCCCCCTGTTTGCTCTCCTCTTGACATCGAGCGAGAATTGTCTTGCTATCAGATTTACGATTCCAATGATACCCTATGAAAAGTCACCTATTCATTACTTTCTCCCAGATATGGCCTCGAGTTTTGAAATCACACCTTCTATAAACACCCGTGTCAATACCTAGAGGAAAGTTACTAGTAAGGCGTTTGAAAATAATAAAACTACAACCCATCCATTCGCGCAAGAACACTCCGATCAAAAAAACCTCTATAAGGACCTGAAATTTTGAGCATGGCACGATAATGCGCAACTGAAATGCTGTTGACATCCACGAGAACCACAATGGAGACCCTGCAAACTAAGAAGCGATGCCCATTATAGCAATCACTGTTCAGAGGAACAAAGCTGGATAGAGAAATTCAAGACGCCAGAAGAGGTCAAACAATACATGATCACTGTCACTATCCACTTTGTCCGCCTCCTTTCCGGCGTCCTAAGCTTCCTCTACCCCTCCCTCCAGGAGACAATGGGGAGCTTGCTTCAACTTCGGGTTTGGATGCTGCTGGAGTGGCCCACCTACTTTGACTCAACGCAGGGGAAGCTGTTTCTTGGCCTCGACCCCTAGTTGCTGACGTCGGTGTCCCTCGAGGAGTTGCTTCGGATGACTGTGGAGCCCATCTACTTTGAGATATCCCTTGAGGCGCAGCACCCTTTATAATCACCGGGTTTGTATTTGTCGTCGGTCTAGACACCGGAGACCCTGTGGATCTGCTACCTTGTTTGGTAGTAGACGAGGCCCCCGAACTCGAACTCGATGTTTGAACGATCTGAGTATGTGCTGGAGTTGATAGTGAGGCCCCGGTGCCGCGGCCAGGACCTGAAACTATCACCAAGGGATTATGCCCCAGTCTGTCATTTCTCCTCGATTGACTAGGAGACGGGGATGTATCTGAAGTTTCGGGCTCAGTTACCCACCGGCTGTCTTTAAGTTTGGGGAATTTCCTGTCGTTAAGAGCGTGAATGAGAAGACCCATATGTTCTTGTTCAGGGAGCTCATCGTACCGCTTTTCAGCTTCCTCATCTGCCAATTTGAAATTTCCCGGTTCGTCGTCTTTGTGCGCTCGAGAGATTGATTTTTCATCTCTTGAGCCTTTGGTCTCAGATTCACCTGGGAGCTGTTCAGAGACGCTGGTTCCAAGGTCTCGAGGGTCTTGCATACGTTGCTTATTCCCAGGCGTCTTTGCGCTACTGTCTATCGCAGAAACCTTCCTATTGTCACCTGCTGGCTTGCCCCTCTGAGGGCTTGGCAGTTTGTTTTCAGGTTCATTCGATGGCGGCACAGTTGCCCACCGACTGGATTGAAGGCCTGGACTGTCCCGAACGGAGTTCTTACCCTTCTTCTCTCTTGAGCCTGAGGCTTTTCCTGCGTCACTCCCATGCCGTTCTTGAGTGACATTGGATTCAATCTTGCCGTGCCCCGTTGTAGGCTCGTGCTTCGCTTTTTGATGATGGCTAGCACCAGGGCCTATGGTGGGCATGCCCCGTCTCGGTGTTCTTGGGGATCCACCTTCGCCAGCAAATTCGTTCCACTCTTTTGCCGCTCTCCTTGTATCTCCGGGGGTACGAGGACTGGAAAATGGTGTCGGTGGTATTTTCAATGTTGCCAGTGACTCAGAAACATTCCAAGCTACTGCCGTTTCAACTTCTTCAGACCAGTCCAACTTTTCCCCAGACCTGCGAGAGATATTCTCAGTGGCGGCCACAGCCTGTGAACTGTCAGATGAATTAGTGCTTTTGCTATCCTCAGAAGACCGTTCTTCATCCCTACTGCCCTTCTTTGTTTCCTGTTCTTTTGATCCGGCTTTAGCTAATTTCTTGCTCTTATCTTGCAGTTGTGGTGTCCCTGCTGGAATGAACTCCCTTGCATCTGGATCAAGAGACAGAGAAGAAAGACTTCTTGCAGGTGATATCTGTGCGGTGAACTCCGCCGCAGCAGGGTTGAGGCCAGGTCTTTCTGCTGGTAAACGACCCCCAGATTTTGTGGAGATTGGCTTCAATCCTGGAGATGCAGCACCGGCTTGAGAAACCGGAACAATGAACTCGGATGCATTGGGATTAAGAGGAGAAGTGCTAGGGGTGGGCTTTTTCGCAGGGAGTGTTGATGGCCCGGATCCATTATCCCAGGGAGCAGCTGGACCGAGATACAGATCACCTGAAGTTCGAGATGTTCCTCCCCCATGGACGTTGCTCTCTGCCGCTCGTTCCCCGGGGGCATACGTCTTGAGATTTTTATCATCGTCATCTGCGATTAAGTCTCTTTGTTTCTGGCGCTGCCCCACATCGGTCTGAGGTCTCTCCATGGAATGTGTATTAGTTTCAATAATGGATTGAGCGCTGGCCGATCTCCTGGGATTTTTGCTGTGGTCTTTTTTCGCCTTTTCCATTAAAGCCCCGAGCTTTGTTAGCCGCTCGTCGCTTTGTTCTAGCGCCTCTACGACCGCGTTAGTTAATTTCTTGCCAGCGTGTTGATCTTCTGTCGCTTTCTGAATCAAAGGTTCGGCTTTCACCAATCCTTTTTCCTGGCTGTCATATTTTCCCATCGCAGTTTGTATGAATGACTCAGACTTAGTTAATTCATCAGCTGTCCTGTTCTGTCCCTGAGTTGTTTCCTGGATCAAGGATTCGACCTTTTTCAATCTCTCTTCCCTACCGTCACATTGTTCTGTCCCAGATTGGATCAATGAGTCGGCTCTGGTTAATCTTTCAGCTGTCTTTTTTCGCTCTGCTGTCGCTTCCTGGACTAGAGACTCGACTTTTGCCAGCTTCTCGCCCCTTCTTTCACTGGTTTCTGTTGCCACATTCAAAAGAGCCTCAAGACTCGCATGCTTTGTTTTCTGATCCTCTGTAGCCGAGACTGTCTCCGTGACGGTCTTTTGAAGTTCGCCGAATTTCTCATTCTGGGATGCTTGTTCATTTGGTGGGTTTTGGGAGTTCTCTTGGAGGTCATGGCACAGTTTCTTAGTGGCATCAAATTCCTCGGAAAGCGTTGAGATACTGTTTTTAACCTCGCAGAGTCCCTTGTCATAGTTTTCTTGTGAAACGAATAGGGACTGTTCTGAGAGACCAGACTGTGATTCCAATTGAGTAACTGTAACCTTCACTTTCTCCAGCTCAGTATTCCATTTCTCCATATACCCGTTCAACTGATTTTCCAACTGATGAATCATATGTACGGTAGCACTTCTTCCATCTTGAATATCCTCCAGCCATTTCCTGAATTTGACCAGCTGGCTCCCAAGTTCAGATACCCGTTCATGGATCTGTTTGGTGTCACTGGAGCTACCACTTTCAAGGCTATCTATGCGCTTTATCAGAGCTTGTAACTGCTCATCGACGTGGCTTTGTATGTGATCGAGAGCTTCAGTTGTCTCTTTACTGGGTCGAGCATGATGAAGTGCATCGAGGCTTTCCTTCACCAGGGCAGGAATCGAACTAATAGAATCGTACACATCGGTGAACTTGGCTCGAAAATCAGCGAGGGCATCTCTAAAGATCCCTGGGCCGGAGAGACCGTCGCCAGAATCTTTATGATCTCCTATCTCACTGGAACCGATGTTACTCGTCCATAGAGCCCCTAGACTGGCAAATATTTTCTGGAATTCCGTTTGGATAACCTCTTGAACGCGAGATACCACAGCGTCTTTTATCTCTTGCATCGTAGCTTGGACGGAGTGATAACAGTTGCTCCCACTGCTGATTGTCTCTAACTCCTGTCGGATAGCTACATTTTCTTGCAACAATTTCCCCAGGGAATCATGGAATGCTTTGAAATGTAATAAGAAGGTGTCGTCACTGGTTCTATTACGGATCGTCCGCCGCTCAGGTTGAAGTTTCTGTTCGAGATGGGCATTCATATCCTCTTGCAATGTGTTCTCGGGAGAGTCACTCAAGCTTTCCAGGTCGGTTGCAAAAGGGTTGTTGTTGTCATTCCCATTCCCATTTCGAATAGCATCTTGGAGCTGGGAAGAGAACTCTTGTAACTTTTGTTCCACAAATACATGAAACTTCTCAAAACTGCTATTGAGAGTGCCGCCATCATCAGATACGGTGCGGTTACCTGCTCTTTTCCTGGATTCCCTCAATACCAAAAGACTTAGCATGACTGCAGGGATAGTCCAAAATACCACTGTCCAAGCAACGTCCCAGACAGTCACAAACCCGGGGGTCCCAGGGTGAACCAGTTTTTCGAAGAAGCCATTTAGAGCGCGAATGACAGGATGGTCATCCACGATTATATTTCCTCGTTTCACAGCGAACGTTCCTGGAGATGAATCATTCTGGTTTCTAAGAAAATTATCCATAGCCCTTTGCATGATACTGTCAAGTTCTGGCAACAGCGGATCTCTTCTCATTTCTTTAAGCTCACCCAGAGTAATAAATTCGGGATCTGGGTGAATACGTAGATTGATATGTTGAATAGCGTAGAGCGTACCCGTCAGCTGAAAGCTACTGAAGAAGCGCTGTATAGTTGAATGCCGTGGATCGATCATCGTACCCGGTATATGGCCGAAGAAACCCCATATCTGGGTCCCTATGAAGACGACCACCAAGAGCACCGCGTCGGATGCATACATTCTAGTTCGAATATTCCAGATGTAGGATTATGCTGTGGGTAATATCATGCAAATATGGAGTATCTGAAGGATGAAAGAGCGGGACCAGAGAGTAAGATAGAGCAATAACTGCAAGGGCAGAGGGAGAAGCAGGCTGTCGACTGTAGGATCAATCCCTAAGATAGAAAAAGTTTAGATAGTAAAAGCAATGGAGAAAAGAAAAAAGAGAGTAGAATGTGTGGATGATGCACTAAGCAGTTCTTTAAAGGATATCTTGGACTTACCAGCGAATGTGGAAGACGTAAAGCCTCCACAGTCCAATCAGCCAAAGAACCGCATCTTCAGGAAACAAAGCCCTTTCAATGCCCAGTATACCTGCTGCCGGACATGGTTAAATGGTGTACGAACAGATAGATCACTGACAGAAAACCCGATTTGGATAAAATTATATGGAAGGGCCAATCTGCGTGTGCAGAAATGGCCGGATTTCTGGTACTTCTGATCCATGCCACCAAAGTTTTGAGAATAATACTTATGAGATAACCACTTTTTTTCTCATAGAGGCAATGCAAATGAAGTAGAGAAGAGGGAGAACGAGAGGAAAAGAGGGCAAACAAAGAACACCGTCCCTGTGCAGGCATGGGCTCCCAAAGAGTTTTGGTGGATTGGATTTCAAGCCTTTGCCCGTGAAAGCACCTAGGCGTTGATTTTTGTAATTCTGTGGAGCATCAGACAAGGGACAGGGGGAAGAGAAGAGAAGATGCGAGGAGCGAAAAGAAAATGGGAATCAGATTGAATAATGGAGTTACTGCATGCGGTCAGATGAGGTCAAGGGCTTCATGAGCACGTGACTCAATCGTATGGACTTTTGCTGCGTCTTTATTAGTTTCCCTTCCAGAGAATATATTTTCTGCTGCATGAAAGAATTTTCAATCTTCTAGTCAAGGAAAGGCTACCGGAAACGTAGGGTACTCATTTCACATAGGTATAGAACGGCCAAGCAGCTGTATTGCCATCGCCATCACTAGATAACACTCCAGTACAGCACGGTTCTTTTCAGCTTCATTGCCGTGCAAAGATATTATCCCTGGCTCTATGTGGATTTGGAATCAAGGTTAGTTAGCAATAGATACAGGTAACTTCATTTGAATCACTGTTTTTTCCCTACGTTAACTCCTTGTCCTTAGTCTTGGCTTTGGTCTTTCAGTCATAAGAAAGAACTGACGCTTGATGAGAGCCCATTCCCATATGGTATCTCCATACACTTCGTGGTGAGAAGCTACAATTGAGACAGAGCCGTACCCAGAATAGAATGATACGCCTGCCCCCTCATCCAGGTAAACTTTTGCACATTTTAAGGGTGTTCATGCAGACACGCAGGAGAAAACACTTAGTTCATCCTTCAAGCTTTTGATATAGCCAAGTCAAAAGGTGTGATCAAGTGATGCTCGTGTAATCTCCTAAGTTTCCTCTGGGGTTACACATGCCTAGTAAGATATCAGTGCTAGTCATTCGCTCTCCGCATAGTTTGACCTCGTGGGCCATCGCTATTTGTGTGAACGGTTAAGACTTCCTGTTTTAATCCGCCCACGCGACTGGACGTCTGAGATCCCAGGAGAGATAGATTTTCAGTTCCGGGCAATAGTGCCACGCTGCACACCTGGCCGTGCTGAGACAGGAAAGAGGATGTGAGTTGGAAAAGATGGGTGATGTAGACACTGACAGAAGAGCAGATTCAAAAGACATCAGGCAATGGAATCGAGCACATGGTCATTCTTCAAAGGCACCGATGGATGTTACTTGACTTGACAGTTGAGAAAGACGACGATGGTTATCACGTGCTGCACTCGTTTTGCCTAGGCTCCATAGCCCCCATGCGGATATTTGCCAGCTCCTTCCAATCTCGGCTTAGAGCATGTAGGCTAGATATTGCCTCGTTATGGCAATAATAATTAGGAAGAAGGTTGGGTTGGTTGACGATTATCCGGTATCTACGGAGTAGCATCGGGCATGGGCATGCCTTGGGGCCGGATTCATCTCATATGTCTTCGTTATTTCGGGAGCATCCATGGTTTCTTGGCGTCGCTTGGTCGGCCGCCGATCTGAAATCTGGACTGAAGTCGGAGCTGCAAAGGCCGTTAAGGTTCTGTAGTGCCCTAGAGAAAACGCGGAGTGTTGCATCTGGGCACCGTTTTAACGGGTCAGAAGATTATGGGCCGATTACCTTCCGCATTGCGTTATGCTAATATACTGCAGCAATGTGGTTATGCTGATGGATGTCTAAGACAGGCACCAAAGACCAGGGCAAACTTGGTAGAACAAAATGCCACAGGCCACGTTCTCGAGTACTAGAAGCTGAGCGTTGACCCCTCCAAGCAGCCGTGCCACATCCTCTAAATTGCCAAGACCCGAGGGATTTCGGGTTTTCCATAGCACTCGACGGAGTGCCAGCGCGGCTCCATCCAGAAAGATGAATGTGGCGTGGGGTTGGATTCACGCAAAGATGATTTAGCTTAGCTAAAGTCACTTTAGACTGAGCCGAGACTTTCAACGAAACGGAACTGTCTATATAGTGAGCGTGTTATGTGGTACTGCAGATTCCTCCGCGCCATTTGCTGCCGCATTCTTCATTTTTTACCGAGCATGCGTTAGCCGTGCGGAGGAAATGCGGAAAGTTCGCAAGAGTGCCGAAAGGCTTGTAGCAGACCCGGAAGACGGCCCCTATCGAGAAGCAACCATCGTAACACGGCACGCCGCCGACTATTCTCGGGCTTCGAAAGCTTCATTCATGGAAAAGAGAAGCCCGGTGATCCTTTCCCTCTTTTGGACCAAGGATAGCCCTGCAAAAATGCAAGGCTGTACAGCTGCTGCCACCACCCCCAAGACAAAACCGCAGTCATGTCCAGATCTTTTAAGCGGAACCAAGTGCACAGACTGATCTTTTACGACATGCCGTACTCCGTGCCCCTATGATCCGTCTGTGAGAATCGACCCGAGTGCCGCACATGTCTCCTGCAGCGTCCTGATCGCAATGCGCCAATTCCGTCAGTGGCGCAGTGTGAGGATTGGATGCGTGGTAGCCGGAGTGCTACCGTACCACTGAGGGAGGGGTATCCGCGACATTTGGGCGCTCTGGTTTGGGGTTCGCTGGCGGTCCAAGCCAGTGCATGCATTGGACCGAGAGGCAGGGAAAGTTAGTTAGTTAGTTAGTTATTATTATTTAACGTCGCTTGGCGGTCACGTGGCGGGTGACCGCGGCCTCCCGAAGGGCAACCGGACGTGCCTCCCAAGCGTATACTATCTAAAAGGATCTAAATACATGCTTAAAGGAGACAAATTTGAGCACTACGTGCTGTAGGGTTGGGGAAGTTCCCAGCACTACCCTGGCTGGGGGAGAGGCAGGGAAAGGGAAGAGATAGGACAAGGGGGGGTCTGACTCCCACGCACGTGATAGCCCCGGATCATCTTCTCCAGCTTTTCCTGCTCGCTCGGAAGTTGCCAGTTTCTCCTCATCTCCAGACTTCCCCATCCATCGCTGATCATTCCCTCCACCGTCTCTGCCTGCATGATGTCCTCCGGTCTTCTTCGGGATTCTTCCTGCTGGTCTGACATACCTCCCCTGCATCCCGTTCAGACCCTGGCTGATGATTGGTTCCCAGGACTTCCAGGCTTCTCCAACCGCAACTTGCATGCCTTTTTCCTCGGCATGACCATTGACAATGATGAGTGGATGCAGATATTACTGACGCTATCGTATCGGCTCGTCGTTTCTGGCTACGGATGATAATCCTGGCCAGTATTTGCCCAGTCATTGCCTTTCTCGGCCGTTTGCAATGCGACGATGGGGCTGGCCAACGGCCATATCCTTGTCTTTTATTATTTCTGGCGCAGCAACTTGTTCTTTATCCACTGGCGGCCTGAGCTATTCCGAAAATCTGCATAGCGCTGTATAGCGTATTATCAATTCCCTTGATTTCGCGTACAATTATTGGAGCTCCACTCTCATATAAGGCTGCACGATGGACAAGACGTGATGAGGGTCTCCAGATTTTCTTTAAAAGGGGGGGGGGTGAACAAAGGACTGCCTGGAGAAAAAAAAATTTTTACTCTGCTCTTTAATTGTTCATATATGCCTCAGTTAGGACATCTGGTGAGAGCTTTACCATTCTCTCTTCTGTGACTCGTGATTCTCTCCCTCCCCTGGTAGTATCCTTCAACAAGTTCATTTGATACAGAAGAAGATACCCTGAGCATTGTGGTCGAGAACATGAAGGAAACCGACGACTTGGGCATTACGCCAAGTGAAGAAATTCCGGGAAAGAATATCAATACTCAAAGCTATCAGCATGCGGAGAATGTCCACGAGGAAGTCAGAAACACTGATCCTAGGAAGACGTCTGTCATCTTTGAGAATCCCCTTGCCAACATACCTCGAGAAAAGCTCATCCAGGATGTGGAACAGTTTTGCGCTGAGTTCGGATTGCAGGAATACCTTCAAACTTTCATCAAGGGAGCTCTTATCTCCCAGAACCCATCGGCTGCACTTAGCCTGCCGGAGCTATCTGAGGAAGACAGGTATCACCTTGAGCGCGAAACAACCCACAAATGGTCCCAACCATGGCAGCTTTATTTCATGGCATGTACGTCACGCGCATTTCCCACGATGCTTTCTGCTGCTGATACTTAACTCTCTAGCCATGTGCTCGCTGGCGGCCGCTGTACAAGGCATGGATGAAACGGTTAACAATGGAGCCCAGGCTATTTATCTGAAGGTGATCTTTTCTTGCCCTTCTCACAGTCTATTGTATCTGCTAATGACTGAATGTTACATTAGAGACTCGGAATCGATGCCCCGCGTTTCGAGCACGGCCACATGAAGGATTATATCACCGGCCTTGTCGTCGGTGCACCTTATCTTGCATGTGCGGTCGTCGGCTGCTGGCTCACCGAACCTCTTAATAGATACCTTGCTCGACGTGGAACGATTTGGATCTCCTGTTTTATAGCAGCTGTCGCGTCAATTTGGGAAGGAGTGGCGAACTCATGGGTCAATCTCTTCCTTGCTCGTTTTGTTCTTGGACTAGGAATTGGTTCAAAGTCTTCCACTGTGCCCGTGTATGCGGCAGAATGCTCTCCGGCACCGATCAGAGGAGCATTGGTTATGATGTGGCAGATGTGGACCGCATTCGGCATAATGCTTGGCAATATCATGGGAGTTGCCTTCATGGGTCTACATGACGATCTCTCATGGCGCTTGATGTTGGGATCAACGGTAGTCTTACCATTGATTGTCTGTGCACAAGTATATTTCTGTCCAGAATCACCGCGTTGGTTGATCCAACACAACAAAATAGACAAGGCTTTCAAGGCTTTCCAGACCCTTCGGCCGAGCGATCTTCAAGCCGCGCGGGACCTCTATTATGCATACGTTGGTGTGCAACTGGAAAGAGAAATCAACAAGGGGAAGAATTTCTTTACCATGTTTCTTGAACTGTTCACAATCCCTCGCAATGCCCGGGCCACGCTGGCAAGCTGGATTGTCATGTTTATGCAGCAGTTTTGTGGTGTGAATGTGATCGCATACTACTCGACTACCATTTTCACCCAGTCGGGATACAGCACCCAGGAGGCTCTTCTGGTGTCGATGGGCACTGGTATTCTCAACTGGGTCTTTGCTTTGCCGGCTTTCTTCACCATTGACACGTGGGGTAGGAGAAACCTGTTGCTTTTCACATTCCCTTTCCTCGCCATATGCCTCTTATGGACAGGATTCTCCTTCTGGATCGATCCCGATAATAAAACCAGCAGGGCGAGAGTGGGAATGGTAACCACAGGAATGTATCTCTTCGAAGTGTTTTACTCGCCAGGGGAGGGCCCTGTTCCGTTCACATATTCTGCCGAAGCTTTCCCACTGAATGTCCGTGAAGTTGGAATGTCATGGGCCACTGCAACCACATGGTGCTTTAATTTCATCCTCTCATTTACTTGGCCCCTCCTTCTGGATGCCTTCAAACCTCAAGGTGCCTTCGGCTGGTATGCTGCCTGGTGTGTAATCGGCTGGTTCCTTGTTCTGCTCTTTGTGCCCGAAACCAAAGGTAAGCTTTTCATCGAGCTTTGTTTGTTTTGGCAAGTCTCATTTCAATGCGCTGACTTTCTTTTGCCACCACCGTGTAGCTCTCACCCTCGAGGAGTTAGACCAAGTATTCTCAGTCCCAACCACAAAACACGCAGCCTACCAGATTAAGAATGCCATTTGGCATTTCCGTGTCTGGATCCTCCGCCAGAAACTCGAGCCCCTTCCCAAACTTTACGAGATCGAAGGTCTCGGGGAAGGAGCTGGAGTGGTAGTGGAAGAGAAGGCAGAGAAGACTGCAGTAGGCCCTCCGCCGATTTAGATGACTCCGTGAACCTAGCCGGTTCATGAACTACAGGCATACAGAGGAAAATATCAACGATATGTTCCGAATTTTTGGCAAGCTAGGACCCTGCCATTACCTTCTGGCTGTGTTCTTAAGCCTTGTGTTGTTTTCTAGCAGGGCGGTTACGATTTATTGTCATAAGAAGGTGGGAATGAGTAGTCTTTTCTTTAATAGTTTTATGTCTAATACCTATCCTCTCTATGATGCTTACATATTCCCCCGTTACTGAATTGTCAAATTTATTTGATGGATCACAATCCTTGTGCACTTCCTGCGCCTGACTGACGCTTGGCGTAACATTGAGCCTTCTTTTCACTATCTTTCTCTGGGCCAATAATTCTCAAGTACATCAGGACTTTGGGCTTACTATGCTATTCCGTAGTCTATTAACGTTTCACACGCTGGTAAAGGTCCAGCGGTTCGACCCGAAGGATAAAGAATTTCAAGGAATAACCTAGGTATCGTAGAATATACTCTTTCGCGTTCGCACCGACATAGCGATATAAAACTCCCGTGGCTAATGCCATCGTGTCCACAAGATAACTCGTGTAAGAATATAATAACCAGAAAAGCAACAGCAGACTCCACCCTGACTTTTACAGAACGAATTAAGAGCCTGGAGACAAAAAAAAAAAAAAAAAAAAGGTGAGAATGTGATCTGGATAAAGCTCCCGCTTAGATAATCTCGAATCAACCTTGATGAAGCACGAGTTAACACGTCACTGCAATGAAATGGTGTCCATGGAGGACCATATTGCTATGGCAACCTCAACATGTCCGGCCGCGTTTCAAAGAAAGCAAGCAGAAAAAATATGAGATGATGAATCAAAGTATGTTCATGTTGATCTTTATCCAGCTTTCGAGCGATGTCTGTTATAAGGCGATAGTATCGTTCCGATTGCGATGATAGTAGAGTAGTCACTGGCTGAGCCTGAGAGGAGAAGGTATCAGAGATGGCATGACTTGTTGATTTTGGACCCTCTTTGCCATTCGCATACGCTTAGCTTTACTGGGGCGACATCTTCTTTTACGATCGAATTTGGGGGAAGACTCTGGAGATGTGAAGGGAGATGGATCGTCGTTGTCGTTATCATTGATGGAGACGTCGTTAGACGGACCGAGCTGGGGAGAAGGTCCTGTCTCTTCGGATGGCCCTTGCTCTTCCCCATTCTCCAGCAGCAGCGGCAGTTGGTCATCGTCGACCAGTGACGATTCACCGTGGAGCGGTTCTTTCAGACTCTCAGGCTGACTGTCAGTCTGCGTGGAAAATTCTTGACGCCCTTCGGAAAGGACCGTGTTAGAGCCCGTCAAGTCGAGTTCCGCAATCAGTTCCTTCACTTTTCCTTCGAGTTCGCACTGGAATCTCGACTCGACGGACTTTCGAACCTGCACCACCTCATCTTGGATGAGGTGGTGGACGCGGAGGGAGGCGAGCTCGATGCAGATACGCTCTCTCTCAGCCTTGATCCGCATCGAAACATCGCTTACTTCCGCATCCACCACAGAAAGCTCCTCATCGAGTTTCTTCAGCAGCTCGGCCTTCTTCACCCGGATTTCTCGAACGATCCCCAGGATCTCGTCGTCGGCAACCTGGTCTGTCTGTGTGTACTCCCTCCTCTTGAAAAGCAACAGACCCTGGACAACCGCCCGCATGACGGCGAATGGCCCGACCATGCTGAGAACCCAGAATGGGTTCAACAACAGGTCTACGAAGGAAGACTGGCGCTGCCTTTCCTGGTCCTCGGGGGAGAAGTAACCCAAAAGTACACGTAACAGGACAACCCAGATGCTGACGCGAGTCCTTCCCTCGGACGACTCGGCGGTTCCCGGGTTCTCTGTCTGGATAATGGACAAATCGTTGACTATGTCCGAAGATATGGGGGCAGGAATGACGGACAGGGCGGTGGTGATCGTTTCGGTGGGAGCGGCGGACGGCAGTGTGGTGATAAAGCCACCCGGGTCTATGAGAGACCCGTTGAGATATCTTGGCGGAAAGACCATGCTGATGACCGTTCCCACTTGACACATTGTCCAGGAGAGTTTAAAGGCACCCCAGAAACGCTCGGGGAAGTCGTATGCGGGGTGTATAGCAGTTAACGGGACGGATTCGTATGAGCCAAATATGGCCATGAAGATAGAGAAGATGGAGAGTGCGAGGAGGTCCATCTTGGCTCTAAACACCGAGTACTCCAAACTCGGGCTTAGATGCTGGACGTTCTTTTCGATGGTTGACTAGAGGGAGATTGGACGTTGATCGAGTATTTAGATCTGGAGATGAGCTGACAATGAAAAGCGAGACTACGACGGTGGTTCTTGGAGATGTATTCGCGAGCTAGGAAGAGAGAAGAAGAGAGGGAGAGAGGAAGAGGAAGGCGGAATTTATAACTGTTCCAGGTCGTCAGTAAAGATAGAGGAGAATTCCCTCGATATTCAGTGAATATTAAATATCCAAGGTGTAGTGGCATACTCGGTGAATCCTACGCAGGCAGTTGAAGAAGGCGATGCCCGTGAGGTCTCTGGACAAAGAGACGGGGAGTCTCTCTTTGTTCTAATTAACTCGACAGTGAATAAATAGCTCTTCATAGCAGACATTGGACTGGAAACAGGTATGGAAAAAGAAATATTGAGGTCACCATTTATTTCCGAATGCTGTTGAAGTAAATGTTGCTCTATCGGACAGTCAATGAATTTGAACAAGTTCGAGTAGCTGTTATTGTACTCATTTATCACCGTGTATGCACTGTTTCTTACGTGCGAAGTATGAGAACAGACTGACTGCACTGGACAATTTTTGTTCTTTAAAAAAAGCATGAGTTTCAGACATACAGATTATTCATCCATATGTATAACTGTCGAGTCTGGCTCCACTCCAATGCGATAATAGAAGACACGAATGAGACAAGAATTCGTCTAAGCTAGATAAATATGTCAATTAGATACACATAAATATACATATAAACATCGTAGAGGCCGATTGATGCCCTACATGAGTGCTAGAACTTGCTAACTCCAATATAGCTTCTGGCCAAATTTGCCCTCATCCAAAACCGATAATTAGGACAGCCGCTTGCTCAATACCACGCCGTAGTAAGCAGTCGCAGCAATGCTAATCAGGTTTACCAAGCTGGACAGACCATGAAGCTTCCCGAATTTCTTGTTCAGGGAAAGCATTTCCTTGGAGTGAGGAGGGGGGTCATAACTCTTCTTGCCGTCCCGGGTTTCTGCTGCAGTCAGTTCTGCGTCCCAGAGCCCCTTAAAAAAGACAACAAAATAAAATAAACGCACCCTGAGCCTTTCTCTCCCGCATAGTCTTGGTCACCAATGGATGCATCACCAGCAGGTTAATCACGCCGGCCACGAACGCCGTGGCCAGAGGAAAAAGAGTGCTGTATCGATTATCCGCGTGTAAGACCCCAGTAACCCCACCTTGACTGCTTGGCGCAGTCAAAGCGATAACGACTGGGAGAGCTGTCTGAAGGCCAAAGTAGATTGGGAAGATGCCCGTTTGCAAGGTTGCAAACTGCGGGCGAGACAACCTTCTGAAAGCGATTATACCTCCGATGAAGGACTAGTCATCGTTAGCCTTGTTGACTGTTGAAGGTGTACTGCTACACTACTTTTGATATGTATCGACTTACCTGGAAAACCTGCGTCCCCAGCAATGTTCCATAACTGGTAGAATTAGAAATGCCCGGAATAGGGTCACGTAGGTGACGCGAGAGAATTGACAAACCTCAGGATGTGGAAAGGGCGGGGATCCATTTTGAAGCTGAACGTCTGTATATCCAAAAAAAAAAAAAAAGAAATCGAATAAACCAAAGGAGAGCGCAGAGAACGCTATGTCGTTACAGGATGCTAGGAAAGACGTTACTCTAAGCTTGCGGAGGCGGGGAACACTGACGTCGTCGGCGGAGCACGGATAAGTCTGGACTGATTCATTGTCTGGAGTTTTGGCCACGCACCTTGCAGGCGTATTCTCCTTATGCGCACGGCCCAACCGCCTAGGTGATGTCATGTGCCTTCGCGTTCCGTCCAACTCCCAAAATGGAAATATCACGCGTCTGCCTGGAGGACTCTTCAAAGAGCTCCCTTCCATTCCCCCTCTCAATCTTCTGTTTATCATCATCTATCATTATTATGGCTGACAAAGAAGCCACTGTGTATATTGTTGATGTTGGGCAGTCCATGGGAGAACGCCGTCATGGGCGATCTATAACTGACTTAGAATGGGCGATGCAGTATGTCTGGGATAAAATTACTACTACTGTAAATGTCCCTTTGAATACTGCTTAGGTCTTCCGGAGCAAACTGACAGTATTAGGTGGCCACTGGTCGAAAAACGGCCACTATAGGAGTCATCGGATTGAGAACAGATGGTTAGGATTACCCTAGTATTCATTGCTCCCTAACTGATACATTCTATAGACGCGGTCAATGAGCTTGCAAAGGATGATGATAGTTTCTCCAACATTTCTGTCTTTTGCAATATCGGGCAGTATGACTCTCTCGCTAAAGACACTTGGACCCGGCCGGACTAACAGAATACCAAGGGTTCTCATGCCAGACATTCGAACACTTCGTGAACTGGTAAAACCAAGCCACACTGATGCTGGTGATGGTAGGTTTCTATTAATAGCAATTTATAGATGTTGCATTACCTAACCGTGATTAAGCCATATCTTCTATCGTTCTGGCTATACAGATGATTATCACTTACTGCAAGAAATTAAAGTATAAGCGGAAAATCGTTCTGGTTACCAATGGGGATGGGGCCATGAGCGATGACGGGATGGACGAGATTATAGAAAAAATCAAGGAGGATAATATCGAACTCGTGGTTTTGTGGGTTCCCTCTGGTCTCCTAAATGATGTATGGAAAAGTATCTAACTCTCAACAGGGGCGCCGATTTCGATGATCCCGAGTATGGTTTCAAGGAGGAAGATAAGGGACTGCAAAAGGTGACATGCTCAGAATCCAAAACAGGAATATCCGATACTGACGGTGGTAGGCCGAAAACGAAACTCTCCTGAAACGCCTTGTTGAAAACTGCGAGGGAGTATACGGAACGTTGGAGCAGGCAGTGTCTGAGTTGGATATTCCACACATCAAAGGTGTGCGAGGTATCCCATCATTTAAAGGATTTCTCCAGCTTGGTAACCCAGAGGAGTATTCTACATCTCTCCGCATCCCAGTCGAGCGATACTATAGAACATATGTCGCAAAGCCTCCACCAGCAAGTTCATTTGTGCTTCGTTCAGATATTGTAAGCCAACTGGATAGTGCCAAATCCCCAGCAACTGTGGCAGCGCAGCAGAACACTCAAGCTGGAGAGGAGAATACTCTCACAAACGTGCGGACTTTGAGGACGTATCAAATTACCGATGAGAGTGCCCCAGGGGGGAAAGCGGATGTTGAGCGGGAAAACCTAGCCAAAGGCTACGAGTATGGTCGAACGGCTGTCCATATCAGTGAGACTGATGAAAGTATCACAAGACTAGAGACATTTGCCGCTCTAGATTTGGTTGGGTTTATTCAAAGTGAGAAGGTATATCTTATTCTCTTTGCTCCTCATCTGAGACGGCCAAATGCCAGTAGAAGTGGCTAATTTGGGCTTTCACTAGTACGATCGTTACCTACACATGTCCAACACCAATGTCATTATTGGGCAACGCACAAATGACAAGGCAGGGTTTGCGCTTTCTTCCTTTATCCACGCTCTTTTCGAGCTTGAGTGCTATGCTGTAGCTCGACTGGTGACCAAGGAAAACAAGCCCCCACTTATGGTGTTACTTGCACCTTCGATTGAACCAGATTACGAGTGTCTTCTCGAAGTTCAACTTCCGTTTAATGAGGATGTTCGAACATATCGCTTCCCTCCTCTCGACAAGGTAGTGACTGTCTCGGGGAAAGTGATCACAGAGCACCGTAATCTTCCCAATGAAGATTTACAAAATGCAATGAGCAAGTATGTGGACAGTATGGAGCTTATTGACAGAGACGATGATGGGTATGTTAACAATATGAAATAATGCGTGAAATATAATACAGCTGGGGTGCTAAGAAGTTGCAGAGAACAAATCAACGCATTGCCCATTGACGATTCATATTCGCCTTTGCTACATCGAGTCGATTCCGCAATACGGTACCGTGCGATCCACCCCAACGAACCAATGCCTCCCGTCTCTGAAAGGTTAACCAAACTGTCTCACCCCCCGGCGGATCTGATTGAAAAGTCCAAAAAGTACCTGGAAAGGCTAGTCGAGGCATCCGACGTCAAAAAAGGTTCTTACCTTTGTCTACACGCCCAAGTTGAAGTGAACCTTGCTGACCAGAATACACAGTTCCACCCAAAGCCAAGGGCCGTAAGCGCACTCGTGAAACCGAAAAACCGCTGTCAGGGCTTGATGTCGATGCACTGCTGCATCAAGAAAAGCGTGCTCGGATTTCTGCCAGCAACGCTATACCTGAATTTAAACAGATATTAAGCGGCGCCGAAGATATCGAGGTTGTAAGAGATGCGGTCAAGCAAATGACGGCCATAATTGAGAACCAGATCAGACACTCCCTTGGCGATGCGAACTATGATCGGGTCATCGAAATGCTGGGCGTGATGAGAGATGAACTTGTAGGGTATGAGGAGCCGAAACTATTCAATGATTTCTTGCGGCAGGTCAAGGAGAAGCTGTTGAAGGATGAGCTTGGTGGAGATCGCCGCGAGCTCTGGTGGCTCATCCGGAGGCATAAACTTGCCTTGATTGACAAGAATATGTCCGAGCAATCTGATATTACTGAAGAAGAAGCCAAGAAGGTAAGAATTCTGTGTCGGAGGGAATATTGGGTTTTTGTGCTGACAAATTTTAGTTCATGTCCGCGAAGTGAGATGCGAAGCAGGATAAGACTACTTACCCTCTGGCACATTATCAGGCATCATTCAGAAATGAAATTAGATCATTACTCTACTGGTTGGATAATTATAATTTGCCAATAAAAGATACCCAGACTCTATAATTCGCTGAAGCGTAGATGTAGGTACATGGAACGAAAGATATGGGATCCTCGACGCCGCTCAAAGCAAATGATGATGTTGAGATGTAGAAATGATGCTCCTGGTATGCATTCAAGATATCTTCCCAATTCTCCTCTTGGCGATGTCCATCTTGCGACCTAGCCTGGGAGCGACTGTTAGCACAGGAATTGAAGTGGAGGGGGGAAGGAAAGAAAAAACGCACTTATCAGCATCCTCATCAGTCAATTTGAGCAACTCATTCTGCACCTCTAACTCGGCATTAATCTGAATAGCCAACTCCTTCTGTCTCGAAACAATCTTCCCCAACTGTTCAACATTCTGATCTTGCTCCTGCATGGTCTGTTTCTGCAACTGAACCAGACCCTGGTTATCCAGCTCACGTGTCCGCTCGGTCTCCTTCCCAAGCACCCTACCGGACCTAGCCGACTTCCTCGCACCAGAACCGCCATTACCATTACCAATGCCCATCAAGGCCTCCTTATCTTGGGCTGACGCAAGCGTAGAATCCACCCTGCTCTTAGCAGCCATGGCATGCAACAGATTCTCCAACCCATCTTTCTCCTTGCGCGAATTAATGAGAAGATCTCTCCTTCGTCGGAGCTCCCCATCGCCCAAACCAGCATCGGTATCAGTATCGGTATTTCCAACGGTCAAATTATTCAGCCCCTCTTCCAAGGAGCTAATCAACGAACCAGCCCTGACAAGACTGCTCTTCGCATGCGCCGAGCTCTCATGTTGCTTCTGCGGTGTCGTCTCCTGATCGCGCCTCGTCAGATGTAACCGCGCATCGTGTAGATGACCTTTCATATCGCGATAACAATCCAGCCATAATATCGGATCGCGAATGAGGTCTCCCGCCCCCGGTTCCGTGATGGCTGCGTGTAATCTAGATGCGGATGCAGACTCCCTCGCTGCAGAACTGGGAAGGTTCAGAAACGCCCGCCAGATGCTGGAGCTGCGCCATCGCGAATCAGCGGCATCATTTATTGCTTGTAAATAGGTTTCAAGGGCCCGTCGCCTTTCTTCGCGGAGTGTTGTGTTCGAGACGGTGTTGGAGAACCATGACTTTCCGGGGAGTGGGACGGGGGGTGGCGTGCCGACTTGGTTTATGAGTATGGAGTGGAATGCGAGAAAGTCCGAGTAGCGCTTCTGGACGGTGAAGGAGCGGAGAGGGAGCCGGAGGGTGATGCTGTAGATTGTGTAAGGGGGGGATGTGGTGGAAGTAGTCGTCATTGGGACGGTGATTTCAATCTTGTTGGGGGCCATCCCAGGGTTGAACTAGGATAGGATAGGGCTAGTGAATCAAGTCTTTCTAAAGGACTCCAGTATTATAGCTTGAAAGAGAGGGACCCATGGATGCGGGATGAAGCATCAACAGCAGAGTGTACGGCTCGCACGAGACCAGACCAGGATGGAGCAGAGTGTAGATAAACACGATGATGACATCGGGTCACGTGAAGAGTTGGGGTTGCCTTTTATCTCTCGTTGGTGGGTCTTCATATGTAGCTACGTCGACCCATTAACATCTCTCTTCCTTGGATATCTTCAAGGCCTTCCTTACAAGGGGATCAAGATTCTTTTGCATCTCGCTATGCTGTTAATTTGAAAATTGAGCAGAGTTATGTTCTGAAACACTATATACAAGAGACGAAATAAAATCAAGTTGCAGGTTGCCCTGGTGAATGTGAACCTGGTTAGAATGTACCAAAGGGCCTTGGAAGTCTTACGATATGGATATGGGACGGTGTGGTTTATATACTTCACGACTGTCCTGCAGGGGCTTTGAACTGCATTACTCTGGTCGATATACGGCGTCGATGAAAGCTGTCCATACTGGTGGAGCTTCCCTTGGATATGGAGTTCAGGTGAAGTGGGGTATGATGGGATCTGAGGCACTCTTACTCGGGTTGTGGGTTGTACAGATTTTTCCCACATGGTTTGTCGTGAGGAAAGTAGGAGACAAGCAGAATACTGGAAAAGAGGAGCATAGAGAGAATATAGAAAAGATAGATACATGGATGTCTGATGGAGATGGGAACATATAACGTAATCGGTAAGCGAGCGGATCACGCAAGCGAGCGGATCACAAAACGCATTTTGACTGCCATCAAAAAAGTTGAAGCAATTCAACCCACCACCATGCCACCAAAAGTGCGTACAAATTCAAAAGATTCAATTGAGCAAGAGGGGAGGATTCTACTTGCAGTATCAGCTTTGAAAAAGAAGGAAATCCACACTATTCGCGAAGCTGCACGCATCTATCATGTGCCTTATACCACACTCCAGCGGCGCTTAAATGGGCATACTTTTCGGGCTGAAGCACGCGCAAACAATCATAAAATGACTCAAAATGAAGAGGAATCGCTTATACAATGGATTTTATCAATGGATCGACGCGGAGCGGCTCCCCGACCATCCCATGTTCGAGAAATGGCCAACATCCTACTTTCAAAGCGCGGTTCAACTACTACCCAGACTGTCAGTGAAAAATGGGTATACAACTTTATCAACCGGCATGATGAAATTAAAACCCGATTCTCAAGGCGCTATAATCATAAGCGTGCTAAATGTGAAGACCCAAAGATCATTCAGGAATGGTTTGACCGCATCCAAATCACTATTATGCAGCATGGCATTGCATATGAGGATATTTACAACTTTGATGAGACTGGCTTTGCAATGGGCCTAGTAGCCACTGCTAAAGTGGTTACTAGAGCAGAGATGACTAGCCGGCCATTTCTTATACAGCCAGGCAATCGAGAATGGGTCACATCTATAGAGTGTATCAACTCTACTGGATGGGTGCTCCCGCCGTGCATTATCTTCAAAGGAAAGGTCCATATTGAAGGATGGTATCAAGATACAGCTTTACCACATAATTGGCACATTGAAGTCAGTGATAATGGATGGACAACTGATAAAATTGGACTGCGATGGCTTCAAAAAGTCTTTATCCCAATAACTACCAGTCATATGACTGGGAAATATCGACTCCTGGTTCTGGATGGCCATGGAAGTCATTTAACACCTCAGTTTGATCAAATCTGCAGTGAGAATGATATTATACCAATCTGCATGCCTGCACATTCATCACATCTCTTACAGCCTCTGGATGTTGGTTGTTTTTCTCCTCTAAAGCGTGCATATGGCCGCTTAGTAGAGAATAAGATGCGGCTTGGCTTCAATCACATTGACAAATTTGACTTCCTTGAGGCCTATCTACAGGCACATACAGAGATATTTTCTGCAGATAATATCAAAAGTGGCTTTTCAGCAACTGGCCTTATTCCATTTAACCCTGAACGTGTGCTCAGTCAGCTTAATATCCAGCTTAAGACCCCTACACCACCAGGCAGCCGATCAACTGATTCAGTTCCTAAAACACCTCACAATCTCAACCAGTTAAAAAAGCAGGAAACTACACTTAAAAAGCTGCTTAGGGAGCATACACATAGTCCTTCTACCCCAACTAAAGCTGCTTTAGACCAGCTTATAAAGGGGTGTGAAATGGCTATGAATAATGCTATCCTTCTTGCAAAGGAAAACCAAGATCTACGCACTGCACATGAAAAGCAGCTTCAAAAAAAAAAGCAATCTAGGCGACAGATAGATACTGAAGAGGGCTTTTCTATACAGGAAGGCCAGGAGTTCATTCAACGCAGGAATCAGACTGATGAAGCTATACCAACTGTATCTACAGAACAAGCAGTGGAAGCAGAGCAACACCCTAAACGGGCCCCCCACGCTGCAGTGACTGTCATGTTTTAGGACATAGGCGATTGCAATGTCCTAATCGCAATAGGAATTAGTTTATATAGATAAATGCATTTTCTTGGGGCTTAAATTAGCCATTTTTTCGTCCATGGTCAAGATTGTACGGGCAGTGATCCGCTCGCTTGCGTGATCCGCTCGCTTACCGATTACGTTAGTTAGTTACTCCGCAGTAGGATTACTCATAAGACGGAAACACACGGCAGAATATCGCTTGCTTCAACTTGCAAACTGCAGCTTGCGACTTCAACTGCAGCTGTCCTTGTCCACCATCATGCCAGGAGAAAGGGTTCATCTCTAAAGGCATCATTGCATCTACTATCGTACCAGAAACTAAATGGGCGGCACAGATCTGATTTATTTCTCATATTCCACCCTTATTCTTAATGGATAATGCCTCCCAGCCCTTATCGGCGCTCCGTGAGCCCCAGTACTGACAATGCGGCGAGGAAATCCACCTTTGCAGACTTACCAACTGAGATTATGCAGATGATTACAGAGTACCTGCTACCAGTTGATGCAGCTTCATTCTCTCTTTGCAACCGCACCATCCTCCACGTACTTGGACGTGGCCGCCTTGAATTTCCCGACTCCTCGACACGAATGCAGTTCCTGGTACAATTGCAGCGGGATCTCCCTCCTTATTTCTTCTGCGAGTCCTGCTCCGTTCTTCATCCGCGTGATTACATTGGCCCTCCAGGTCCAGCATTTCAGCCCACCGAGCGTCTCCGCGGGCATCTTGAAAACAATGAACTACCCAGCCTCTGGCGCTCGGTTGATGTGCATCCCATGCACTCCCTGTATGACTTTAACATTACTCACTTGCAGCTTGCAATGAAGAGACACTATTACGGCCCTGAGCATGGCATCTCTACCGAGTCATTATCCTATTCTGAAGTGCGATTCTTCGAAGAGAGATCCATAACTACCTTGTTATCCGTGGAGGCACGAGCTTGTTTCCCCGATAGCCTGTGTCTACGCATTCAAAATTGGGCATTAGTGAAGACTGCAAGCTCTGACCAATTCGTTTCAGGGATAGGTTTTATATGGATCTGCACGCATCTCAGCATTCGTGACGCGAATATATCCCAATTCGTTCGATCGAAATTAGATGCATACCACAATGGTAGAGAATCACACACTACCTCACCCATCTTTAAATGCCGCATGTGCGGTATCGATTATCAGCTAGAGATTCGGAGCTGCGGTGACGAAGGCCCTGCTTTGGTCATCACAAAGTGGCTAGACCTTGGAGCAGGCATGGCCCTAACAATGGGAGACGAATGGAAAAGGCATCTTGGATCGAGCCCTCTTCCAGAAACAGGCGCTTTATGTGCCGACTCGGCCGGAAACGTTCTCTTGCTCTTTGACAGTAAAGCTGGACCGTCACTCGACTCACTCACCAGGCAAAACGAGTCATACTTGGTTGGCAGGCGTTTCATGGAGGAGATGGATTGGTGGGATCAGAAGACGTGGATCTTGCAGGGAGGGAAGCGACTACCAAGTGATTATCCTCGACCACCGGCATCGGCCCCTGAATGTGCTTCGAAGCTGAAGGAATCTACTGATGCGATCAAGGATCTCACTGCTCAGATCGCAGTTCTATCCCGGACAGTAGAGGAGAGGACCCAAGCAATTCAGCACTTGGCATTGGGTCGGATTCCTTGAGCAAACCCGTACATGCCTACAATAGCATCGTTTGTCCTGTCTTTCTCAAACAGTTCCCAGTCTGACCATGGCCAAAAGCATGCGTAATTTTTAATTTAGCCGATGCGTCAACCATGTCTAATGAGCTTTATAGATCTTCATCGGAGCAACTCTCGTCACTTATCAAAAAGTCTTAATGGGAAATATACATAGTATTTCATCAATGGATTCATACAAAATAGTATGGTATCGTGGTATACCTGGTCCTTCCGCCGCTGCTATACCTCGAATAGACAAAAACGAGACACAACTCCATAACTCTTTCCGATACACAGCAAGAATCATGGCATGTCATAATGAAACCTTCCATATTTCCCGTGCAGCCAAGAGATCCCGCTGCCCATAATATTCACCAACAACCGTTATGATCATGTCAAGCATGGCATGGGTTTGCTTGACCACATCCGCAGCGTGAGCGGCTCTCTCTGCTTCCAAATCTAAATTCTGACTGCCTTTGTCCTCCGGTACATCCGTTTCGATTTGTTGCTGTTCCTGTTCTGGGCCGTGACTAAATCGTAGCTGCGCTTGAAGACGGACTTTGGCTGCATCTAGCTCTTCTGACGGGGGTATCAGTTCAGGTTCGGGTTCAGGTTCTGCATCAGGCATATCACTATCGAAATCCGATGCATGAGCAGCATTGTTGGCATTGATGTTATTGCTAGGTTCCGGGATATTGTCGTTCTCATCGTCCGCACTGTCCCCATCCCGAACATCCAGCGGCCCTTCTTGATCATCGGATGACGAAACCGATGCTTCTTCCTCTTTATCCAGCGCAGTAGAGTCAATCTTACTCCTCTCATCCTCATCTTCCTTCATCTTCAGTAGAATCTTAACAGCCCTCTTTCCCAAGTCCCTGATCTCACCGACCTCCTCAGTCCCCAACTGCCCCACCTCCCGACATTTCCCCAGTAGCCCCCATGCCCAGGCGCTTATCCGTCTCACCTTCTCCGCATTCCCACTACGAACATTCTCGGACATCAGCCGCGCCATGATTCCCAAGACGCTCAGAACGGTATCCATGTCCATACACGCTAATTGCACCATCTGCGGATCCACTGAAAGCAGAAGCTGTCGCCATTCCTTGCGCGCGGATCTGGAGCCCCGTGGAAGAGTTATGGGGTGAGAGTCGTCCAGGGCTGCGATCGCCGAAGCCGGCGGCGCGCAGCGTAATGTAGATCGAAGAAGGAGGAATCTGTGTCGTAAGAGATTGTAATACGCTTCTTGTGTGGAGGAGGTAAGGTTATCCTGGCATTTTTGAGCTTCCTCCGTTGCTTTAGATGGGAGGGGAGTAACGGGGCCAGTATGACTATGAACAGGAGGTCCTACGTAGACACCGTCGGAGTATAACCCTCGCGCGTAATTATCGGTGTCTTTCCGTCCTTGAAAAGCAGTCGGTTCTTTGTCGGTACATGCCGTCACGGAGGTTTTTGCTGCGAAGAAAGAAGGTAATAGATTTGCTTCAGACCTGTATAAACTCGTCGAACGCGTCAGGAGCGGGAGGGGAATAGTCAATATTTGACAAGAATCATCATCAGATTCCCAGTATACTCGCTATCAACGGCAAAATCTGATATGCAAGAAAACAGGGAAGACGAAAAAATAAAAGACTTAGCAAGCAAGAAGCAAAATAATTGGAGGGGAGGGGTGTTTTTCATATATAGAAAAGAACGTTTCATCGGATTGAAAAGAGCTTACCGGACCATACGAAGATACTCTATCCCATCTTCTGCTGGGCCATAGAATAGCTCATCGCCTGCTGGATCGTCTAAGCCTGGAAAGGCACTTTTCTGGCCGTATACAGGGTCGTTACGGGGTCGTTCATAGAGCTGGGGTGTGCTCTTGTGAAAATCGTCACCGTCATCATGTTCAGCATATGAAGAGCGGGTGCGTTTCGCGTATGGTGAGCTTCCGGTCGTGGAAGGAGGCTTTCTCTTGTTGGGCATCTTGGACATGATATTGCTGTAGAGGTCATCCAAGGGTTTGTGGGTGGAAGTACACATGAACGTCAGACGAAGTTCTCTCGGGCCTCCAGGAGCTTGGGCCATCTTGCGCCTGAGGCAGAATTTCTCGATGTCTACGCTGTATAGGCTTTCTATGTATAAGCAATTCCTTTTATTCCATACATTCCAGCTGCAAGATCGCTATAAACTCATTCATTATGTTTCACTGAATCAGATTATTTGCGACCGTTGGAAATGAGCTTCCCATGGCTAGCCCAACGCGGCTGCTTAAGGACGCAAGCGCTGAGGATCACGAGGGAACAGAGTCGCCATACGAATATTAGGCAATCCCAGAAAGAACATTACAATACGGTTCAGACCCAAGCCGCCACCAGCGTGAGGAGGACATCCCTGGCGGAAAGCCGTCAAGTAATCCTCAAAACCTTCCTGGTGTGGGTTGACGCCCTTGGCGATCATAGCATTCTCCAGCTCCTTGTAGTCGTTAATACGCTGTGCACCAGACATGATCTCCTCTCCACGCATGAAGAAGTCATACGAGTTAGAAAATCTGGAGTCGCTGGGACAAGGCTTGGTGTAGAAAGGTCGTACGGCCATGGGGAACTTGTCGAGCACATAGAAATCGGTGTCATACTTTTCCCGGATAATCTGGCCTAGTTGTTTCTCCATCGCAGTGGTGAAGTCATTTTCGAACTTTTCTTGCTCAGAAACATCGACGCCAGCCTCCTTCAACAGAGCCACGCCATCCATGTAGTTGAGTCTCAGTGCCTTGCCGTGTTTGGGGAGTCTGAAGTCACCGGCTTTGGGATACGTCTTCTGGATAATCGCAATCTTATCCTTATATCTCTCCTTAAGCTCGCTGAGGATGAAGACAAGTAGTTCTTCAGCAAACTCCAAGACTTCATGATAATGATGACGGAATGTCTTCTCGAAATCAAGGCCAGTGAACTGTAGAAGATTGGTCAGTTTTCAAAGTACCATCTTAGAAGTAGAATTAGTATTCCGAATAGAACGGCATACCTCAGTCATATGTCTGTGGGTGTTGCTGTCCTCGGCCCTGAAAACCGGAGCAATTTCAAAGACGCTCTCCATGTCACCTGCAATGCACATTTGCTTGTACAACTGAGGGCTCTGTGCCAGATAGCCCTTACGTTTGAAATACTTAATCTCGAAAACGTTGCTACCACCTTCAGTAGCAGCTCCCACCAACTTGGGTGTCGAGATCCATCTGGCACCACTCTTAAGCATGTACTCCGCAAACAATTGGGCAACACCGCTAGAAATCCAGGTGATAGCCTGATTGGCCTCAGTTTGCAGGTCGAGGACACGATTGTCAAGACGAGTCTTCAGAGTAACAAGAGGAGCACCTTCGGCATCGACTTGCCCTTCCTCGGTTGACTCTGGTGGTGGCCTCTCGGCATCCTTGACCTGCATAGGAAGCTGCTGAGAAGCCTCTGCGATCATATAGACTTTCCTGATATGGATTTCGACATTGCTGTACGTAGCAGAAACGATCGGGATTTCCGCCTTCTTCACGATACCGGTGACCTGAATGATGGAATTGACATTCAATCCACCTGTATATTTCACCATTTGCCTCGATATCGGTTCCGCTGCAGCAATGACGGCCTGCACTTTCTGTCCTTGCTGTCTGAGCATCAAAAACGCCAGCTTCGCACTCTGTACACGGGCGTTGTCAACACGGGCGACCACTGTAATTTCCTTCTCAGCAAGCTCCTCCGAAAGCTCAGTGAATCTGGTTGCAGGAAGTACATCTTCCGTTTCTGGAAGCGGTCCATATAGCCCCTTTGCCGTGTCAGCTGTTTGTTGTGCAGCGGCCTGCGCCTTCTCCTGTGCAGCACGCTGAGCTGCCTTTTCCGCTTTCGCTTTCTCCTTTGCAGCCTTCTTCAAGGCATTCTTGCTTGCACTCTTGCTCGGACCCTCCGCCGTTGGGTCTGATGGAGTCGCAACCGAAGCTTTGGACGGGTCAACGTTTGCTATGGTTTCTTCCGGCTTGGGACGGTTGGGCAATTCTTCGGACGCCATGGCTGTCAGATTGCGGGAATTGGGGTGAATGTTGTTGGAAATTTCAGTCCGAGACAGATAATGCCCCTCAACTTAGATGGCACCAGTGAGATGTTTTATATGGTCGATGCGGACAGCTGAGTCACAGTAACGAGATCTGTCTGGGTCATGCAATTGCAGCGCTGAAATTCGCCCCTCCAACAAATCAGAGCCCTAAGCCCTAAGAGGGGTCTATAGTCACGTGGTATAATCAGACAGGTGAAAGATGTCGGTGGTTCCCATGGCTCAGCTCCTTCCTAGTTAGGTTTAGCCCATATTAGTCAGCGCACTGTGTAGATAGTTCGCCCGGCTCCGGGCCTCCCTAGCTAGATCAACCAACTCAGCGAGTTCGACCCCCTCCAACAAAAGATATTGATGTGGATCAGGGGTGCGGCGTCTGGATACAAGATACTAAAAGGATACCCTAGAATTCGTAAGGATCGTGGTAAACGCTCCATATCGATATACTGCCGTCTCTAGTACATCTTGAAGCTCTAAAACCCGATGTGCTTCAACAACTCCAGGATATATGTATGACGACCCTTCCTCCCGGAACATACATACTCCATATCCGGGGCCGGATTATTAAATAATCGACCTGTCCGAAATAGTAACGTAATCGGACACCGAGTGTCCCCGGACACCGAGAGTCCCTATTTTTCGCTAGGCCCATGGAAATAGCTATAGGCTCGTAGAACTGTAGAATTATCAACGAATTCAATATATTTATATATATATAAAATAATGTGAGGCTATTTAACAGGACATCTTAAGCAGTTATGGCCAGTCTGACCACAATTACTACATTTAACAAGCTTCCACTGTCTCTGAGATGATTGCTGTTGAAGTAATTCCTCTTCTATCTGCTGAACTTTTTGCTGGCCTTGTAAACCAGTAAGACTTCCTCCATCTTGAATAAATTTTTGAGGTGCTTTCTTCTTTTTATTCTTTCTTTCCTGGACTGTACACAGCTGTTGAACCTTATTTTGTAATAAAATTATATTTTGCATTGTAATCTCTGCACTTTTGATCACCTTATCTATTACTTGGCTGATTATGGAAGGGGATATCTCATTATTTTTAAGATATTGGATTTGCTGTTTTTGTTGCTTAAGCTGATAAGCATTTGCTGGTGTTTCCCCAGATCCAAATAATTTGTTGCTGCAGGCTGTGGATGGTGGTGTTGGTGTTTTCAGCTTAATAGAGAGTTTCACAAGCACTCTCTCTGGACTAAAAGGAACTCCGCACCAACCAAACTGACCCCTACGTTTAGGGGGTCAGCGCCCTCAAAACCCATATCATCTCATAGCTCTCATTGAGCTGAATATCTCTCCCTATCTTCATTTTCTGAGCCTACAAATATCACCCACAAACCAAGCGCAAAAACAGGAATTTCCCCTGAAAATTTTGTTGTGGTATTCCACGGAACGGAATACAGAGACCCACACCAACCAACTGTGCAGCTCTGCACCAGCCAACCAAAGCTTAAGGCACCAACAACTGAGCCCAAGCTATAATACCAACAACAACAACAACAACAACACCACGGTCCCTGCACAGCATCCTTAGGGGAAAGGATTAGCCCTATATCTTAGCAGATACTAGTTCAACCTAGTCCCTCTACTGGATATATCTATATCCAAATACCACTAGGACTGCTTGAAGGAGCTTCTTGAAAACATCCAGTACAGTAGCTAGGGTGAAGTCCCTCTGTGCTCTATTGGATCCCTACTTAAAACTCTCTAGGACTATATAATAGCCTAAGGCAAATCCCACTGGGGGCCAGGGGTTATGGGACTAGCTGCACGTGCACACCAGAGCAGTTAATATAGGCATATTCTCTGCATAAACGATAAGAAATTGCCTTTCAGTTTGCCTCTTCTCTTGAAAAAGTGGTAGGCGTTTTCCTGGGTTTCACCTCATTGAAAACAGGAGCTCAGTATCTGCCTTGTAGCTATTGTGCTTTTCTTTAAATTAGAGAACTAGAGGAAGCTAGCTCTATTCCCTAGACTAGGAGAATTGGCATACTAGTCCCTTATCAAAACAGGTAAGGCACTAGGCTAGTTGCCCTAGTTCTAGGTATAAGAAATAGAGGGATCAACCTATAGTTATCTACTGGAGAAAGCTGGTTCCTAGAAAGCTCCCTCCAAAAGCTTCTCCTGGTTTAGTGATTCCCTAGAAAAATCACTACCTATTAAATATTCCCATTTAATAGGTCAAGTTGGACCCTTTTCCTTGCCATCTTTCCTTTGTCCTAGTTGGGGGGATACCTTAAAACCCTCTGAATATAGTTGGGGGTCACCTGAAACCCTGCTCTTTTATTTTTCTTCTTTTCTCTAGTTTTGGGTCACCTTGTAAACCCTACCTTTTTGAGAGGTTTTTGGCTAAAAACCTAGAAAGAGGAGGAAAAAAAAAAAAAAAAAAAAAACAATATGGAGAGAAGACCATCTCCTATTGAACTCTCCCCAGCCAGCTCCATGAGCCTTGATGAGGTAGATCAGCTTTTTATTAAGAAAGCTGAAGGGAAACAGAAAAAACAGAATTATCAAAAAATACTATGCCAGAGAGCCCAAAAGTGTCTGAGACAAGCCCTTGGACTCACTATAGAAGCCTCACCAAAGCTCCAACAGGCTCTAGGCCTGGTATCTGACTACCTGAAAAATCCTATCTCTAGGCCTACATCTGGGGCTGCATCTGGGTCTGGATCTAGGTCTGCATCTGGGTCTGCATCTAAACTGGAAATCCAATCTCATTTCAAAGATGTACACCAGAAACTAGACCAGATACTAGAGAAAATGAATGATCAGTCCCAAAAGCCAACCTATGCCCAGGTAGCTCAAAACCCCCAAGGCAAGACACAGAAAGCATGTCCAGCACTACAGGTTGTTATTCCAAAAAAGCCAAACATAAACTTGGCTGAATACACCCCAATGGAAATAACACCTGCAGGATCCCCAATCAGACCAACCTCTAGAAAGGTATCTAGAGAGAGAAGGCTTATCTTAAAGGTCCCCCTCCAATATATAGAGCAGCTGAACCCAAAGCTACTAAGGGACCAGATAAATGACCAATTTTATGCTCAGGGAACCCAGGACCAAGCAGTAGTTGCTAGTATAGCAAGATCTAGGTCAAATCTTTCTATAATTGCAACTACCCTCCCCAACTTCACAGCCCAATATCTTCTGGACCACCTCTCTATCTGGAAACACCTACTACCATTAGAGAAATGCTCACTAGACCAACAATGGGCTAGGGTAGTGGTCCACAAGGTCCCATGGAAAGCCTTTGCTTCAGAGGAAGGATTGTCTTATCTCAAAGAAGAGATTGAGACATTTAACCCATATCTGAAGCTTAGTAGGGATCCCCAATGGCTGTGTAGGGAGGAAATTAGGGCCCAAAAACTCCATACTTCTATAGTGGTCTATCTAGAGAATCAAGAAATGGCAAAACAGGCAGCCCAAGCAAACAAGCTCTTTATAGCTGGAGAAGAATGTTGGGTAGAGAGATTTTATGATAAATTCCTGCAATGTGACCAGTGTCAAGGCTTTGGACACCCCCAAATCCACTGCAAAAGGGAAGCTAGATGTGGGATTTGTGCCAAAGCACATTTAACATCAGATCATTCATGCTCCATCTGCCAAATTCAGGCAAAGGCATGCCCTCATACTAAAATCTGCTGTCCAAATTGCCTAGGGAACCACTTAGCCAGCTACTCCCAATGTAAAGAAAAGCTTAGGGTCCAACCTAAAACTAGGCACTAAGCATATGCTCAAGAACAGTTACAACAACAACCTAAGCAACCTATCTTCTCTGAAAACTCTGATCTAGATCTAGAGCTATGAGACCCCAACAACAAGAAATCCAATTTCTCCAAAATAATATAGGTAGGAATCAGAATGCTATGATTTCATGCCTAGAACAAGGATTAGAATCTAAAATAGATTTTATCCTATTTCAAGAGCCATGGATCTATCAATCTGGCAAAACCTATATTACTATATCACATCCATCCTATACCACCATACTCCCAGAAAATACTCAACAAAGGCCAAGAGTAGCTATCTTTTATAGAAAGCTATCCAAATTTCAGTATTGCCAAAGAAGTGATATTTGCTCTGATAGTGACCTCCTAATATTAGATATTTTAGGGACCTCTATCCCTAACCTCCAGCTTATAAATATCTATAATGAGGAGTCACTTCAGGAAGATATATTAGAATGGACAGTAGAAAGGGCTCTTATTAAAATTAATCCTTCTAGAAATACTATATTAGGAGGAGATTTTAATGCGCATCATTCTTGGTGGAATACAGCTATTTCTTCAGCTATAAGAGCTGATAATCTAGTCCAATGGCTAACCCAATGGGGATTTGAGCTTCAAAATACACCAGATCAAGGCACCTTCTTTAGAAAAGGGATGATCAATACTTCTATAATTGACCTAGTTTTTGCTACTAGCAGCCTAAACAAACACCAGATATATTGGGAGATAGATCCACAAATTACTTCAGGATCTGATCATGAAATTCTCTTATTCTCTATTAGCCTAGAGAAAGGGGTGGAAAACCCACTTACCACACCCCCCTATAATATAGAGAAGGCAGACTGGGAACAATTTAGTCAAGAACTTCTAAAGCTAGATCAATCAGATCAATATAGATCTAAGCTCTTAGAAGCTCCCAACATCCCTATTCAAGAGATTTCTGAAAAAGACCTAGATATTGAAGCTCTATCTCTCCAATATATTATTCAACAGGCTGCTAACAAATTATTATTATTATTATTATTCTTCCATTTTTGAGAGCATTTTCCAGTCTGAGACTATGCATGCTCTACCCTGCCCCAATGAGGCAAGGATTTAGTTCTGATGCTTAAATACATGATTGGGTTGGCCATGGTACAGGTAAAATATAAAAACTCACAAAGAGGGGAGAGATGTACAGAAATATTGCAAGTGGTTATAACTGACAGATGATTGACAACGTATGATGCAGGAAACATGATAATATGATAAGATATATGATAAATATATGGCAAATATATGAAATTCAATAATTGGCAGATAAACAGGAGACATAAGCAAGAGACATATATATATATATATATTTTTTTTTTTTTTTTTTTTTTCCTTTTAGCTTCCAGCCAAGGTTAGTAGCCACCTTCTAGTGGCTATCTTTGTGGATTTTAGGTATGCCAAAAGCTGTTTTAGCCCTGTGGAAGTGTTGAATAGGTAGGACAGAGTCTGGTTTCTCTGGGGAAGGCTAAGTATAGTGTCTCTTCTCTCTCTAGCATATGCTGGGCATGCCATGAGCAGATGGTAAGGGGTCTGTCTTTGCTGATATTGGCAGTTAGGGCAGTCTTCTGTATTGTAGTCTGGTAGTCTGACTAAATAAGACCTAAAGTATCCATGCCCTAACTTCAGCTGGGTGATTGTAGACCAAAGTTGCTTAGGAAGTTGGAGCTGGTTTGGTTTCCATTTAGGCCTGCTGGCAAACTGAAGATAATGTTGGCTAGCTTTACTTTTAGCTAGCTGCCAGTCCTGCTCCCATTCCTTTAGAGATCTAGCTTTTAGATCTCTCTTCATATAGGTATATGAGAGAGGGGCCTGAGAGATAGGTTCCTGCCATTCTGCTCCATACTTAGCAGCCCTAGAAGGACAGAAGCCTTCTAGGGATACACCTTAAGCTAGTATATCTATGTATCTCTATATACATGCACCCATACTAACCGACTGCTGCTTACTGTTCTCTCAGGCTAGAGATAGTGGTTCCTATTCCCACTAGTCCACCACTGCCCAGCCCTATATAGAGCCATCATATATAGAGCCTTCCAGTTACCAATATCAGCATCTCAGCCTACCTATTGGCCATCACAGTCTTGCCCCTAGATGCGAACAATCTAGGAACTAACCACCACTAGATCCTCTCCCTATCGGACTCCATAAGAGGTTGTGACTAGTGGTAGGGGTGTCCTCTCCTTGTTGAAAGGTGGGATGGTTTTTAAAAGCTGATTCCCCTAGGTTGGTGCCCTCTATCTATATGTTATGTAAGAGAGGATGGAGCACCCATCTTAATAGATAGAAGTAGCTTAGATATGAGCTTACCATAGCATATTTTTTTTAATCCCTTGCCTGGATTGGGTTAGATATGGTCCCTGCCCATAGCATAATATTTAAAGTCTATGCCTAGACTGGTCTTCCTGTTTTTTGTATCCTGGAATCAGATAGAGCTCCCTAGTATTTGATATCCTGGGAGTTAGATAGGCTGAGTCATGCAGCTCCTCATGGTTCTCCTTGTTTTTAACATCCTAGGATCTAGATGGGCTTTCTTATTCTTAAAGCTCCTTTTTTTTCCTCTTTCTACCCTTTCCTCCTTCTGCCCTCTTTTTTTTTTTTTTTTTTTTTTCTCCTATCCATCTCTATTTCTAAAGGGAAGCTTTCGAGGTTTGATCAAGCAATGGATCATCATTACCATCTAAGCCCCTTAGCTCATAGGATGGAAAGAAGAGTAAGTGGAAACCTCTGCTTTAAGGATTGGAGGGGAGACAAAGGGCCACTAATCCCTATGCCCTTCAACTCCTAGAGGAGAGGTGGAGGGGTAAGGTTGTCAGTCAGCTCCTTCAGCCTAGGGCTAAGCTAGGACTAGCCCTCCACTAGCCCTAGCTCTGCCTAAGCCAGGAAGTTGGTGACTAAGCACCCGCACACACCCCAAAATGTTGAATTCAGGGGGAGCGCAGCGAGAAAGAGCGCGAAAAAGAGAAGGGAAGCGAAAAGAAAAGGGAAGCGAAAAGAAAAGGGAAGCGAAAGAAAAGGGAAGCGAAAAGAAAAGGGAAGCGAAAAGAAAAGGGAAGCGAAAAGAAAAGGGAAGCGAAAAGAAAAGGGAAGCGAAAAAAAGGGAAGCGAAAAGAAAAGGGAAGCGAAAAGAAAAGGGAAGCGGCTGCTAACAAAGCTATCCCTAGAAGAAAGCCCTCTTCAAGATCAAAAGCATGGTGGACCCAGGAGCTAACCCAGCTTAGAAGAACTCTTGGAGCAGCTAGAAAAATATGGAAGGCCTCCCAGACCTCTGAAGCCTATGAGAACTATTTATCTCAAAGAAACCACTATTTCCAACAGATAAAGCTAGCAAAAACTAGTTGTTGGAACTCCTTCCTAGAGAATGCTCAGGATAAAGAGGTTTTTAAAGCCTTCCAATACACAAAGCTAAGGCAGTCTCAGAAGCTTCCTATCCTTAAATATCAAGATCAGGAACAAGGCTCCCAGGAAGCTACTGCCATTACCTTCCAAGAAAGAGCTCATGCATTATTTTCTACCTTATTCCAATCTCCCCCCAATCAGTGCCTATAGATTGGTCCACTTACCAAGCTGGAGACTGGGAATGGCCAGAGATAACAGATAAAGAGGTTAAAGAGGCTATCTTCTCAAGCTCTATAAAGAAAGCTCCAGGTCCAGATGGCTGCTCCTTTAAAATTCTTCAAAAAGCCTATCTGAATCTCCCTGAGAGGTTTAACCAATTATACAGAACTTTAATTAAGAAAGGATATCATCCTAAGTGCTGGAGAGTGGCCACTGGGGTGGTTCTTAGGAAATCAGCTTCTGCAAAAAGAGACTGGACTAGGCCAAAGGCATATAGGATTATTTCCCTATTAAATTGCCTAGGAAAAGTCTCTGAAAAGATCCTAGCTAGAAGACTAGCATATCTAGCAGAGCTTCCAGGATCTAAGCTACTACATCATGATCAAATAGGGGGTAGGACCAAGAAATCTGCCATTGATGCTGTCCTATCTCTAGTACATGATATACAATTAGCTAAGAAGCAAAAGAAGCACACCTCTACCCTCTTTATAGATGTAAAGGGAGCCTTTGATCATGTATCTTTAAACCAGCTACTTAGGATATGCTTTAAATTAAAGTTACCTTTAGCTCTAATCCTTTGGATCCAAAGCTTTCTATCTGGAAGAAGTATGCAGCTAGCCTTTGATGGGGATATAACAACAGATACCCCAATCTCTGTGGGTATCCCACAAGGATCCCCTATCTCCCCAATCCTTTTCCTCATATATATCCGATACCTCTTTGAACTTGAAGAGGAAGAAGAGAACCTAGAGCTTAAAGAGCTGTTTAGCCAGATTAGGGTACTAAGCTATATTGATGATATAGCTCTAATAGTCAGTTCTAGATCTATAGAACAAAACTGCCAACTACTCCAACAAATGGCTCAATGGCTATTTCAGAAAGGGGAATCTCAATTCATCCAATTTGACAAGGAGAAGATGGATCTAATCCATTTCCACTCCAAAAGAAGGCTAGATTTGGACCAGGCCAAAGTTCAAATTAATAATTTGGAGATTACCCCTAGCACTATCATTAAATGGCTAGGAATCTATTTAGATTCTAAACTTCTTTTCCATGAGCATGTGAAGCAAAAGGTTACTGAGGCAACTAGGGTTTTCCACCAGATAGAGAGGCTCTCTAACACAGAAAGAGGACTAAGCTTCCAAGCAATTAGACAATTATATATTGCTTGTATCACCTCTATTGCTGATTATGGGGTTCCTATATGGTGGAAGGGTCAAAAATATCTGCTTGAGAAGTACCAGAAGCTCCAGAACCTAGCCTTAAGAAAGATTCTAGGGGCTTTTAAAACCTCTCCTTACAAAGCTATGGAGATAGAGGCTTCCCTACCGCCTCCTAAAATTAGGTTTAGGAAGATCTGCAGGGCATATATGCTTAGGACCCTATCCTTCTCTACTAGCCATGCCATTAGGGCTAGGCTGCCAACCACCTATCTAAATCCTGGAGAACTGAACCTAGACTTAGAAAGATCACACTATCTAGATTGGATAGAACAGGAGAGGACCCAGAATCAAGTTCCTCCTACCCCAGGATCCAATTTCTCAGATAGGGAAGGCAGGCATCTAAGAAGAGCTTATCCCACCCAAATAGTGAGACTCCTCTCCTACTACCCAAAACAAGAATGGCAGGGAAACCCTGAAGCTAAGGACTCAAGACCTTCCCCATGGGCTAATATATTGGGAAAAAAGATAGATATCTCTATCTCCCTAAAATCCAAAGAGGCTGCGGCTCTAGACCACCAAGCTTGGACCCAAAAACAGGTGACATCTGAGATAGATAATAAGCTCATTATCTACTCAGATGGCTCTCAATCACAGAAAGGATCTAATGGGGCTGGGATCTTTAGTTCTACCTCCTCTTTCAAGGTTCAGAACTCTCAGGCGTGGAACTTAGGGACCCAATGTGAGGTATTTGATGCAGAGCTATATGCTATTTATCAAGCTATCCTACTAGCTAGGAAGCAGGCACAGCACCAAATAGCTTTTCAAGAGGTGTGGATTTTTTCTGATAGTCAGGCTGCATTACAGAAGCTTCAGAAACCACTAGATCAGGAATCTAGAGTAGGAAAAATAGCTCAGGCTATGCTGGACCTACTCTCAGCATATCCTCATCTAGAAATCCACCTTCATTGGGTCCCAGGCCACCAAGGAGTCTATGGGAATGAAAAGGCAGATGAAGCTGCTAAGTATGGAGCAGAATGGCAGGAACCTATCTCTCAGGCCCCTCTCTCATATACCTATATGAAGAGAGATCTAAAAGCTAGGTCTTTAAAAGAATGGGAGCAGGACTGGCAGCTAGCTAAAAGTAAAGCTAGCCAACATTATCTTCAGTTTGCCAGCAGGCCTAAATGGAAACCAAACCAGCTCCAACTTCCTAAGCAACTTTGGTCTACAATCACCCAGCTGAAGTTAGGGCATGGATACTTTAGGTCTTATTTAGTCAGACTACCAGACTACAATACAGAAGACTGCCCTAACTGCCAATATCAGCAAAGACAGACCCCTTACCATCTGCTCATGGCATGCCCAGCATATGCTAGAGAGAGAAGAGACACTATACTTAGCCTTCCCCAAAGAAACCAGACTCTGTCCTACCTATTCAACACTTCCACAGGGCTAAAACAGCTTTTGGCATATCTAAAATCCACAAAGATAGCCACTAGAAGGTGGCTACTAGCCTTAGCTGGAAGCTAAAAAAAAAAAAAAAAAAAAAAAAAAGAGAAAAGAAAAATATAGCTCTTGCTTATGTCTCCTGTCTATCTGCCAATTATTGAATTTCATGTATTTGCCATATATTTGTCACACATCCTATCATACTATCATGTTTCCTGCATCATACTTTGTCAATCATCTGTCAGTTATAACCACTTGCAATATTTCTGTACATCTCTCCCCTCTTTGTGAGTTTTTATATTTTGCCTGTACCATGGCCAACCCAATCATGTATTTAGGCATCAGAACTAAATCCTTGCCTCATTGGGGCAGGGTAGAGCATGCATAGTCTTAGACTGGAAAATGCTCTCAAAAATGGAAGAATAATAATAATAATAATAATAACTAAGGGAAGCAGAGGCAGTAGAGGATAGCTATGCAGACAATAATAATCCTGCTAAATATTGGACAGTCACAATTCTTGGAGGTAAACCATGTTAGCACATATCAAGTATCCATGTTGAAAGAGTAGATTCTTCAATTGCTGATAACTTTCTGCAATTTGCTATAGTATCTGCACAGGCAGAGACCCCTTTCAACTGTCTTCAGAGAGTTTTTGTATTGACATCAAATGCTGCTGCAACCTTTGGGATAGATGGATATTGACCCTTTTTGAATGCATTAAGGGCTAAAAGAATTCACCCTTCATAAGATTTATCTTCCATGGCAATGGTGTGGGTGGTAGAGGTAGTTGATAAAATAATAAAATTATCGTACTAGCTATCGTGGAAAAGGGGGGACTCTCGGTGTCCGATTACGTTATATCCTCATCAAATATGTTTCGAGTTAAGGTTCATTAATGATATAAAGTACGACTCTTATAGAATAGAGTTAGGTTCAAACATCTTGTCTATTTATATTCCATGCCTATCAAACAATGAGTCTCAGGATACAATTTAGCTGCTTCAACATGTATAGCTTCTTCAAAACTTGGAAACAGGCCACTGCGAGGACTTCAGGCCGTATTCAACGGCCTTTTGAACATTGTCCACAATTGCCTTGGGCGTCCATGCGGGCTGTCCGCCACTGTAAACTCCTGTTCGGACAAGGATCGAGTTCCATTGACTACCATAACAGCTTCTGTAGGAGTTTGCCCCACGGATATCTGACTCTGGGTTATCTCCAACCATATATACTGTCCTCAGAGGAAGATGATCAGTTTCTCCGAAGAATTTCATCCGATTGCGGAGTAAATGCCGCTCTGCAAATTCGTATGTGATGTGGGATGGCTTTCCAATCACGGTCTTCTTCAGCTCAACTCCCTTACTGGGGCCACCGGTTACAGCTGCCCAAACGCCCTCTAAGGCTTCACGGAATCCGCCCTGACCTAGGCGAGGTAGATGATAAGAGGCAGCCCACCATAGGTCAGGGTTTGAAAAGTAAAGAGGCGGCTGCCCGTCTTGCTGATAACCGCGGTTGGGAAGATCACTCCGGCCATTCTTTTCGGATTTGGTGCCAACAATGCCTTGCGAGGATAGTAAAACATCGACAATCACTTGGAGGTCCAGGCCCCAATCGCGAGGGTCGTTATAAACGAAGATTGCGTCAATCTTGGGTCCCTTCGAAGAATCGGCATTTGGAATAGGCTTTGCAAATTTTTGGTAGTAATCCTTGAAGACACCTGAATATGGCCAGATAGAGGGGTTCGAGACAAAGATATCACCCGGAGTGACTACATTTTTGAATCCATACCTGATCGATGCCGATCAGTACCACACTGTTCATGTTCATAACCAACCGGTAGCGGGGCAGGGGTCGGTACCTTTCTGCTACTTTTCGGCAATTACCACCTTCACCCCCAACAACAAGGACACACTTATCCTTCAGCTTCGTGTCTGGTTCATGTACAAGTTCCGCGAATGGTGTATGGCTCTGAACAATCACTGATTCGTCTAACGGCACTTTGAGCTTCTCACTGATATCTGCAACCCTTTCTGTTTCATGCTTTCCACCACCGTTTGTGAGAAGCATAAAAGGAATCCCTTGCTCCTTGAGAAAGGTGAGGGAGTCAGCAGCACCGGGGATCGGAGTAGAGGAACGCAGGAGGACACCGTCGATACTGCTCGTAGATCACTCAGATATTTCGTTCAAGCCAATACTGACTGGACAGTATTTAAGGGGAGAGGAGATAGTCGGCACTTACTCAAAAGCGAAGGCAAAATCTGGTATCAATGGTTTGGAATTGACTGTCTGTAGAGCTCTCCGGCCAGGCACGGAGTCTAGATAAGAGCGAACACACGCGTTCCGCAGCAGCCTGAAGGGCAAGGCTCTTCGAGACATCATCTTGAAGTAGACCGAAGGAGAACAAAACTATGAACACTCAGAAAAGAAGTACAATTGGAAGTTATTAAAATATGATAGAGGAAGTTTCAATTATGCACCGGGTTTAGACTGTCCGAATGCATCACTTCAATCAACTGAGCTCGTACGGCGGGCTATATGTACACAAGTGTCATCTGAATGCCAGGCCAAAAGAAGCTGCAGAATTGAAGCATTAGGATAATGTCTGTATAAATTGCCTATTATTATTTTATTTTAGAAACCGAACACCACGGTTAGACATCCCAAACCATGCTAGATGGTGGCCAAAACAATGATCGAAATATCCATGACCCTGCCAATTGCAAGACGGACCGAGACACATCAAGACTCCTTTTCCATGATCCCATCTAAGAAGAAGAAAACAAAAGACAGGCCCATGATAATAATATACAGTGTGGCATGTATATTAATGCTTACATGCCAACAAGTCTTAATACAAATTCATATACACCAAGTGTAATGACAGCCGATGGTATAGAGCGCACCATATGGGGAGTCAAGCCTCCATACAAGCCTGCCAGGCCCTCTTCTTTGCCAATTGTCACGAAACACTGTACTAGGCCAGTGTATTTCGGAAGGCCATTCTCCAAAGGCGCTTGACGCAATCTAGTTCTGACCACCTGGAGTAGAGTCAATAAAGTTGCACAATAAACAGGCGAAGAAGCCACATACCTCATGAGGATACGTCATTAGACCTGCAGCTAGCTTGGCAGTACCGGCGGCACCGCTCGTGCTGATCCAATGTGCAAGCTCATTCCAAGCAGGGGACTTTGTCCCGTCTGTTGCCCCAACTGACCGATGCAAGATGGACTTCAGACGTTCGTAAAGGACCAAGTGGAGTGCTGTCTCGACTGATCCCAAATAGCTCGCACTCAATCCTCTGTATAGACCCTTCACACCTTCATAGCGTAGGACTTGCCTGACGCAATCAATGCTGTTTCGGTATCGACGAGCCTGGGAGCCATCAGGCGTCTGTGCCCTGTCAAGTTGTAACCTTGTTTTCACGAGCCATATAGGATTTGTGGCTGTAGCAGTTGCTATTCCGGCGAGAATGGCAGCTTGGGCATGGACAAACATAGAGTCTTGTCCATTGTTGAACAGCGTTGCCCCGATCCGCTTGCAGTTCCCGTATACATAAAATTTGATCGCAGTTGCAGGCACCACTCCCGCTAAACTTGGCCCCAGACCTCGGAAGAAGGCCGGCCAACCTTCAACTCGATAGATAGAGTTGATTATCTGGATGGTTTTGTGGCTGGAACTAGCCCGACGAACGAGCGTATGGTTGGAGGAGTTAAAGGCAGCGAGAGGTTGTGTAGGGGTTCGATACAAGTCTGACTGAAGCCGAGTCCTCAGAACATCGAGTGGAGAAGTCACAATTGCGGTAGCAAGGCCTCCGCTCCTAGAGAACAGAAATTAGAGTCGCCAGAATGTTGCCGCTCAGAGACCGACATAACTTACGCGCCAGCAAGAAGGTGCACCAAAGGGCCGGGAGCCCTTTTCTCTGTCACATGTCGGGTGTTAATGGGCGTGCTCCTCTCAACATGGCCTCCCTGGATCTTTTGGCTTTCCTGCATCTCGACAGAGCATTTTTGTTGGGAGACTGTCAGGAGATGACAGGAAGAATGAATTTTTTGGTCGGGTGAATCGGCGATACTGTCCGCGTCTTGTCACGTGAATACATGGGAGCGGCGAGATGCGGCAAAATCCTCGAGGAACGGAGGAAGCCGTCAGCCTTTTAAGTCTCATATTATTATAGCCAGCGAGCAGATATTAGTGAAGCTTGCGCAGTAACGCAGAAAGTGAGAAGAGTCACAGTAAAATCGGAGCTCGAGAGAAATTGTGTCCCCGAATCAACACGACTGATAGCAACAACGCTGGCCACGGCAATACATGATATCATCCCACTGGAAAAGTTCTCTGCAAGAGAAAATAATCGAATGGCAAACTATGAATGCAGTGGAAGACCATGCGCTCGACTCATCAGATCTACCTCCCTACTGAAATAATCGTGCACATTGTCCGGTTCATTGCCGCAGATGGGGCTCGCCGCCAATCGACGTTACATGCATGCTGCTTGATATCGCGTCAGTGGTATCTGGTAGCGGTTTCATTCCTCTATGAGATGCCCCAACTGGGTATGGGCACTGCGTTTACGCTGTTCACAAACACTGTTGCACCGCCCATTCGTGTGCGAAAGAGACGTGTTAATCTAGGCAATCTTGTTCGGCGACTGGATTTGAGTGCGCTTGTTCATCACAGTTCCAACAGTTTGACAGCCAGGCTATTGAATCGAGTCAAGGAGAATCTGGAAGTTTTCATTGCCCCAAGGGTCTCGTTTTCGTAAGTTGAGAGTCGGATATTGCTGCATGTATGCCGTCTAACGTTGGCATCTAAATCCATAAAAGATGGAATAGTCTCCCTTCATTATCCAAATGCCTTAACCTCCGCTACCTCGACCTAGCCCTAGTCAGCGACCCGGTCCCCTTCTCTAGTCTAGAGAAAGCCCTAAGACATCTCGAGAAACTCAACACTCTTCGACTGCCCCGTCACACATTCCTTACTACACCCACAGCAAACTGGCCCCCGAGACTCCAACGGCTACAGGTCAGCGGCACATTCTCCCCATCAACGATCTCATCCTTCCCCTGGCCCCCCCTCCTTACCTCTCTGACCCTGAAAAACTGTGACGATCTTTCTGTCAGCTCCCTGGGTCCTTTCTTGAGTAGCCCCCAACTAGACAGGGGCTTGAAACGCCTCACGGTCTCCAACCTGAACCGTAATCTCCAGCCAGAATCTATCAATGCCATCCCCGCCTTTCTCCCCAATTTAACCTTTCTCAGTGTCCCGGGTGACTTGGTGGAGGATACCTTTCTTGATATCGTCGCTCATATGGCGCCACTGTCCCTGCAGGTGCTAGAGTTCGGGTATCCATATAGTAATGCGGAGCTGGGCTTTCGCACGAAATCCCTTCATGAGGCGCTGAATGGCGGCCTCGCCGAGCTGCGATCCGTGGGCTTCGCAGAGGTCTTCGTCACTGAGCAACGGATCGTCGAGGACGAGGAAATAGAGCTCGCATTGCAGGCGCTTGCTATCAAGCGGGCGAGAGATAGGCCTGTCGATGGCCACGTTGATACCGACGTGGGAGTCTATTACCTGTAGCCAGTGGCTCTTCTCGGATCGCCGTGTTGGCTTCGTGTATAGTCATGTTCATTGATGATTTCACAATATATGTGGCACTGGCTAAGTGGCGATAGTCCGTGCAATCCAGCCTGGCATGCGTGGAGTAAAGTTTGCCAAGGGACATATTTGTACCAGATGAAGTTGAACGTGCCTCACTGGCCTATATATAGTAAGTGACAAACCTGATCCTAACTCTAACAGAATAGTATGACTATCAATGCAAGCATTCTAATAATTCTTAGTCACTGGTCCTCCTAGAGCAATGAAAAGGCTGAAGCCGCATTGCTGATATCTAACAGGACACAATAGCTTTCACGACACGCTAGAAACAAGGCGCGTAGCTGCAGTGTAAACCTGTCTCTATGCGCCGTCGAAAGCGGTCCCCAGCCCACGGAGACGGCGACTCCCAGCCGGTGAAGGCTCTCCAAGTGAAGCAGGGCGGATTCATCCATACTGTCCCGACTGCTCGTGCCGGCTCGGGTCACGCTATGAATGCCCATTTCAACGAGCCGGGTTGTCAGGTCGGCGAAGAAGGGATCTTTGACGCAGTCGGCCAGGACAATTGATTTTGCCTCGCCATTGAGAATAGCAGTATCCGAGTGTTGTGTGTCTAGCGTAGGCAGTTACAGTCGGCTCAACTGCAGCCTTATCTGCGCCGTCTGTGGTCCGAGAAATTTCTGCAACAAGACAGAGCAGGGCATTTACCATTTGAAACGGGTCCGCGTAGCCTGGGACGTCAATCAGCTTGAGTTCGCTGGCATGTTCTTTGAGCATAACCAAGAGGGGCTTATCTCTTGTATGAGAACTGAAGACCGACCTCTACTGTTGGTCCTCCGAACGGAAACACCCGCCTTCCCATCCACTGTGGACGTCCCATTGCAGAAAGAATAATCCTTGTCAGAAGGGATTTTCCTGCAGGGAATGCGCAACCCTCTGCTCAACGAGGGATTATAAAACTGATACTATCTGGTCATGCCTTCCCATTACCGGTGGAAAGGCTTAGGGCTTCGCATTGCAAGCGAGCGCCTGTATGTGGGCGCTGCCCGCTACAAGACAAGTGACCGCCGCAGAGTACCGTCCTCGGGGCATACATAATAAACTGTGCAGTTGCGTCTGCTGTTAATTGTCAGGTAATTGTAGATATATAACTCATTAGGTGTTCATGATCTTGATAATGCGGCTTGGCCGTCGTGTTGAAAAGCGAGCATGAATGGTGTGTTTGGCCAGTTGGTCATGTAGGGTGTTCGTCCTTGGTGCGTCATTGCGCTCATGTTTCTCTCATCTTCTTCTGGAATTGACAGAACATACCAGGGACATCCTTCTGTATTGTATATACTGGTTTTTCTGTTGTGCCGCCATTCTTCCGGCGTACAACAACCCTTGTCGCCTGATCGGCATATTATCTTGTCAATCTCATGTTCTTCTTGGTCATCCACAATGACTGGTGAGACATCAGCAAGGTTTTTGGCACTGGTTGATGGAAATCATCCTTGTAGGCTTGTTCGAGGTGATCACTGAAATGATTGGATGTATTTCCATGTGTGATGGCAGTTCCAGCTTATATGCTAGGTCACCTACACGCCTTTTGACTGAGAAAGAGAAAGGACCATAGCGAATCGGAGACAGTTTTAAACTGTTAGTAGTGTATAACCAGGTATCTTTATATCGGGTAAGACATATGAAGGCTGATTCCTTCAGCTCAATTGGTTACTGCTTCTTGTCATATGCTATTGCCATCTGTGTTTTTGCGAGGTCAATGGTGTCAATAATCGCTGTGTGAATTGCAATACATCTCTCTAGGAAGTCCTCTCCACCCTAAGGTGGTCGGGAGAACTCAGGATGGCACACCATGTAGTGCCTTGAACGGGCTTACTCCAGTTGTTGATGAAGGTTATGTGCTCAGTGTCTGTTCTACATTGTCACGGAGCTCAAATCTAGAAAGAATGGAGAACGCTATTCGACTATCTAGGTAGCTATGGGGAGAAAGGAAAGGGAAATGACCAATGTGACGCTGATGGCCGCGTGCAGCCACTGCTCAATGTGGATGGGGTTGGAGATGGCAGGGGTGTCGACGGGACGCGGCATGCTGGGGTCGGTCCATAGCGTGGTGACGGCGACGTCGACGTAGGCGATGGAGGACGAGCGTGGCAGGGGGCTAACCGTGGTCGTGGCCGTGTCCAGGGCGAGGAGGGAGAGGAGCATGGATTACTACAGTCGTGAATGGACGGGCTACATGAACATGGCATGTAAATTTATACGGCAGTCGGAGTACGGAGTAGATAGCATCAGGATATTATGAATCGACGCCGCCGCAGCGTCTGATCAGCTTATCCATGCTCTCTTCATCCGACGCTGATAGCAAGGTTACATCAAGCCTTCCCTCCTCGCCCAGTATCGTGTACTATGCCCGCGAAGGATGCTCCTCCTAAATCACGTACTGCGCAGTGTCAGCATCTGTCCAGCCAGTGCCCATAACACGGTTAATCGTGCCAACTTACCGGGACCAGAAGATACGGCACCTGTCTCTCATACTCCGTCCACGCATCTCCATACTTGAGTCGGCAGCGTCGAATGTCTCTCCGCGCACGGTGCGCGATCATGACGCAGAAGAAGGTCGGATAGAACCAGGGGAATGGGCTGTCAAAACCGGTGATCAGCGCCCACGAAAGCGCAAAGAACACATCGCAGGCATAGTGCAGCTTGCGCGCCATGCCGTACCAGCCATCTGCGAGGATCCTGTCGCCAGTCCTCGTCGGTATGGCCTTGGGATTCTTGAGTTCCTGCCACGGCAGCTGGGGGAAGGTGGAGCGCTTGACAAAGGTGCCCCGCTCGACCATGCGGAACGAGTTTTTCTGGCTGTTGCATGTGTCCCAGACCCAGTAGACAAACAGGTAGGCTGTGAAGAGGGCAGCGAGCGCCGGCTTGCTCCAGGCATACGTGGACGGGTCATGGTTGGCCAGGTACAGCGTGCAGTGGCAGTACGACATGGGGACGCCACTCATGTTCCAGAAAATCAACATAAAGCCGTTTTTCTCGTAGTACATGTCCCAGGTAGTCGTGATGAGATGCTCGCCCTTGGCGCAGGAATTGGCGTAAAGAAAATGGGCCATGACGAGAAACAGGACCTCGCCCGAGATGTAGCCGTACTGCTGGTATTGGCGCATGGCGGCGGCGCAACTGAGCCCGAACAGAATAAACCAGGGGATGCGGACCTCTTGCAGCATCTTCAGATCGATGCCCAAGATGCGCGGGTTCAGCTCTGCCCCCATGAAGAAGTCATAAATGGGGCGGCCGGTCATGCGGTGCTGCGCGCCCCGAGCAAGTGCAGAGAAGTAGACGACGAAGCTGGTCAGGAAGCCGGAAAGAATGGACACCGACAGCAGCGGCCCAAACTCATCCAGCAGCGTGTACAGCGGGAAGATGCCCGTTGCATGGAGCACCACCATCAACGCAATCGTCGCATAGAAGCTGGCGTACGCTGAACAGTGGTACTTCAGCTGCTTCCCGCCCAGGTGAGTCAGCGGCTTGCCGTACGCGGTGTAGCCGGGCAGCAGCGCATAGCAGGCGCACTCGAAGACGTAGTACATCCAGTAGATCAGCCAGGTGCGCGCGTGCGGATACGCACCGGTGCGCACCAGATGGACCAGATGCCAACCAAAGTCGGGCCACGACTCGCCGTCTCGCGGCCAGGGCAGCTGTCCATCGTAGTATGTCGCCCCAATCCACATGTAGTACATCAGCAGGGGGAAGCCGATCATCAGGCCGAGTGCGCCCAGCGACCCGCCAAACTCGACGTGACCCGAGTAGTCGACCTTGGGGTCCATGCCGGGGAGCCAGCCGCCGGTCCTGGTCTCGCGGGCAAAGTCATGGGAGAGCCGGCTGGTTCCATTGGTGGTGTTCCCGTTGGACGCGGGCTTCGCGGTGGCATCTGTGGTGCGCGTGAGGCGTGCCTGGACACCTGCTGGAGCCATGGCACATGCAGGTGGTGCTGAGGCAGTGTCGAGAGCTGAAGCAGATTCTTAGGCTACCGGTGAAACGGTGGTAGTGGTGGTAGTCGTAGTAGTCGTAGTAGTTTTGTTGTTCTTTCACGGTAACCCCTTGGTGCGGCAGGCCACAACAACCAACAACGCAGTACTGTGTTTCTTACGCTGCATGTTCCCTGCATGCTCCGCGTACGCGTGAGCGAGTGCATTAATATTACTACTGTATTAGTTGTGACGGTTAGCGGGGCGCCGGAAACGGCTGCCATTGAACCGTTCATCTGCCGGCCACTACCGCCTGCTATCATCGGATATGTTCTTGCTACTTGTGGTATAGCGCTTACCGCTTCGGGGATCGCGTCGGCTGGTCGCCGCTTTTGTGGACGTCCCCTGCCGCCTCAAAATACCTCATTGCATCTACAGTAAAACCTCGTTATAACGAGCCTCGCTATAGCGAGATCCTTGATATAACGAGCAGCCGGCCCCGCCACAATTAATTTTCCCATATAAATAACGAGATCCCTCGAGTCTCGTTATTTCTCCTCCGCTCCCCATACAAAATCTCATTATATCGAGGTCCAAGAAAGCTAAATTATGCCTCTATGAACCTCCATTCCAACCTCTCAAAAAATTGCTCTACGTGCTAGGAAACGCCTCTATCCTAACACCACTCAAAAAGAGCTCTGAGAATGGTTTCAAGAAGCCTATAATCATACACTTTCATCTGGCTCGATTTCAGATATCCTCTCTCCAAAATATAACCATCTGGATACGAGATCCTTACCTCATTGTGATACCAAATGCCAACACCGTGAGAACTGGCCTGAGCTAGAGAACACCTTATTTGAGTGGATATTAAGAGTGGAGGGACAAATACCTATATCTGCAGAGATTATACAGCAAAAGGCTCAATTTTTTTTGGGAAAATATATATCTAGGACAAGAAATGCCAACTTTCAGTAATGGCTGGCTTCATAATTTCCAAACATGAAGATCAGTCAAGTGGTATAGGCAACATGGAGAAGATAGAGGGACACCAATTCAAGCAGATCAACAAATAATTGAAATTAAACAAGCTTTAAGTGCGTACAGCCTTAAAGATCAGTTTAATTATGATGAAACTAGACTGCTTTGGAAGCAGACTCCAATATGAAGCCTTTCAACAAGATAACTTCTAGGCCATAAAAGAGAGAAAGCCTGCATTTCTGCTCTTTTTCGTTGTAATGCTGATGGTTCTGAAAAGCTTGCTCCTTGGTTTATTGGAACAGAAAAAAATCCATAAGCTTTTCAAGCTGCCCATATCAATATTGAGAATCTTAATATATTTTGGCGAAGCAACCGCAAAGCTTGGATAACTTCTCAAATATTTATTGAGTTTCTTCACTGGTTTGATAGGCAGATAGCTGGAAGAAATGTTGTCTTTCTGATAGATAATTTCTTTGCTCATCAAGCTGCTGTTACAGAGATTACTGCCAATAGAAATCCTCTTCAAAATACTCTTATTATCTGGCTCCCAGCTTATTCAACAAGCTGATATCAACCCCTTGACCAAGGCATTATCAATTGTTGGAAGACATACTGAAAGAGATATTGGATTAAGTATATTCTTCAGGAATTTGAGTCCAACTGTGATCTTACCTATACTATGAATGTTTTGAAAGCAATTCAATGGGGTTTGCAAAGCTGGGAATTTGATATATCTGGCTGAACAATTCAGAACTGCTTTAGAAAGGCTCTTGATTCACAATCTTCCTATGAGGAGCCAGTGGATTCTACTGTGATAGATGAGATTCAAAATAGCTTTTCTCTCTTTAAGATTTCTACCCCTATTCAGGATGTAATTGTGAAGGGCTAAAGCAAGATTTGATTCAATCTAACGATGCCAGATGCTATCTACCAAAAGCTTCAAAGAGAGGAGGAGCTCGTGCTGCTCGACAACTCGTGTAGATAGACTGCTGGGCACGTGGTTGCACGTGATCCAGGACGGGCTCTGGCCCGTTACACGCAGGCTTACCAGCAGGACAAAGTATTGGACCGCAGTCGTCCCCTGAATCAGTAAGTGGGCCGAGGAAAAGCTTTATTGGCCCGAGCCTGACTGGCGCTGCTGTCAGTATGCTGGATAATATGACTCGCGTATGTAGCTATTGAAGTCATAGTTAGGGTAAGGTCATATCACACATTTAGCGACAATATCTCTACATATATCCACACCAAATGGACCACACATTGAAATCAATGATGCGCAGTAGCACGGAGTTATAATACGAATAGACTTTCGGAAGAGTTTCGTCAAGCGCAGTGTGTTGAGAGTATGTCTCTATAGGGCAAACGGGGCCTTTCGACGCAAGTGTACTTCAAGACTCCCTGGCAGTTTCGAGAGGCCTTCAAGTCGCGTGACGGAATATAATTATGTATATGTACATTTTCGTCGACATCCAGAGTGCTTTTTTCCACGCATGCCATCCCTTCCTGTCTACTCATCTAGTGTATCTTTTCATAGCCTTCAAAGGCTAATAACCCGACCTGAATTTGGCAGATATCAATATCTATGGGATGTCTTACTAGCAAATGTTTATCAGCTTAAGCAACAAAAACAACAAATCCAATATCTTAAAAATAATGAGATATCCTCTTCCATAATTAGCTGGGCAATGAATCAGGTGATTAAGAGTGCAGAGATTACAATGCAAAATGTAATTTTATTATAAAATGTCGGTGGTTCCCATGGCTCAGCTCCTTCCTAGTTAGGTTTAGCCCATATTAGTCAGCGCACTGTGTAGATAGTTCGCCCGGCTCCGGGCCTCCCTAGCTAGATCAACCAACTCAGCGAGTTTGACCCCCTCCAACATAAAATAAGGTTCAACAACTCTGTACAGTCCAGGAAAGAAAGAATAAAAAGAAGAAAGCACCAAAATTTATTTAAGATGGAGAAAGTCTTACTGGTTTACAAGGCCAGCAAAAAATTCAGCAGATGGAGGAATTACTTCAACAGCAATCATCTCAGAGGCAGTGGAAGCTTGTTAAATGTAGTAATTGCAGCCAGACTGGCCATAATTACTTAAGATATCCTGTTAAATAGCCTTCATTTATTTGGTATATAGAAATATATTGAATTCGTTGATAATTCCACAGTTGTACGAACCCATAGCTAATTCTACACCTCCTTGATAGTGCGGGTACTAACAAATCTTTGCAGGTGAGCCATGGTTCCGGTCTTGTCGTTGGTGCCAGAGTCACGGCTACCACCCAAGGGCTACTGGCCCACGGTAGATCCAGTGCACTTGGTGTTCAAGTAGAGCATTCCAGCAGCATGCTTTAGGGCAGTTTGTGCCTGGCGGCTAGCATACGGATCCTTGGCATAGATGCTGCCAGTGAGACCGTAGCAAGAGATAGTGTCAACGAGCTTGAGGGTCTGTTTCCACTCCGCGTCGGGATAGACATAGACGCCCAGGATAGGCCCAAACAACTCTTCCGACATGATATTATGGCGAGGATTGGACGTGCGGTAAATGATAGGGTGCACGCAGTAGCCCTCTTCCTTCGAGGCCTTGCGACCCGCAATGAGCTCCAGCTCTGAGTCAGTCTTAGCCTTCTCAATGAACTTGTTGAGTTTGTCGCGGAGCGCTCATAGATGACTGGATTGATAAAGTTTCCGTAATCCTCGACGCTACCGACTTTAAGAGCGTTCGTCTACTCGGTCAAGAGCCTCTGGAACTCCGGCCACACAGACTCGGCGACATAAACACGCGAGTTAGCGGAGCACTTCTGGCCTTGATCTTCAAAGGAAGCCCGAATGTTGTTCAAAGCAGCACTCTTAACGTCTGCAGAGGAGTGGACCACTCCCAGTTCTTACCACCGGTTTCATCGATCACACGAGGGTAGGAGCTATAGATACCCTTGGCAATGCCATCTCCAATCTTCTTCTGGAGGCCCTTAAAGGTAGCGGTTGAGCCGATAAAGCTAGGGGCTCCGAACTCCGGTCGCTTCAGGACGGCATTTGTAACTTTCTCGGCGTCGCCAGGAAGGAACTGGATAACATCCTTGGGGAGGCCAGCCTCAATCAGGATGTTGTGAAGCAACCAGCTAGAATGCAGCGCATAGTCCGACGGCTTCCAGATAGTGACGTTTCCGAGAAGAGCTGAAGGCCCAACCAGAGTAGCTCCCAGAGCAGTGAAGTTGAAAGGCGCAATAGCGTATGTGAAACCTTCCAGCGGGCGGTATTCCAGTTTGTTCCGGTTCCCCTTGGGGTGAATTTTGGGCTGCTGGGAGTAGAGAGCCCAGGCTTCTTGAATGTAGTAGCGAAAGAAGTCGGCCGTCTCCGCGGGGGGGCATCAATCTCTGCCTGCCAAATATTCCTCCCCTGGCCTGTTATAGTCGCGACGACCATCTCCGAACGATACTTGCCTGTGAGGAGCTCACAAGCGCGCAGGAAGATAGCTGCGCGGTCTTCAAACGGGGTAGCCTCCCAGGCTGGTTTGGCCTTCATTGCAGCATCGCATCGATCGCATCATTCACTTGTTCGGGGGTGGCAGAGGCATAGTTAGCTACGACCTCACTGTGCTTGGAAGGGTTCAATTGAACAAGTGATTGCTTTGTTTCAACCTGCAATCGACAGATATATGTTAGACAGTGTCTCTATTAAATCGACTCGTCGTGTATCTCTGGTTTAATCCCTCACTTCTGCGCCATTGATCTTAATTGGGATAGTGATGGGGAGTTTGCTCTTCAGCTGTTGGATGGGCTTGGTGAGCTCAGCTCTCTCGGGAGAGCCCTTGGTATAGTGCAACTAAAATAGATTGGGCAAGACGGCCTCCCAGGATCTTCAACTGGAGCTAACCTTCTTCTCATTCTCAAACTTAGGAGGATGGAGCATGGTCAGAGACCGGCGAGCGGCTCCATTGCTTGAGGCCTTCAGACGGTGAAGACCGGCGATGCGAGTAACTGTAGCAGGCCACATACCTATAATTCTGGCCAGTCGAAATTTGAAGCCCTCGAAGAAGAGCATGAAGATCTCCCTCTGTCTGTAGATGTTTTAAGTACGGCCAAGGCAGCATGCTGTGCCCTAATTGCGCATCCCGACACTCGGAGGACTCTCCCGACTTGATGGAGCCATTGAGTGTGTGGAAGAGCATTGTGCACTTCAACTTATGGTCCTAAACCCTCACTAGCAGATGTAATCTTAATCGAGGTGTCGATGTTGAGATATATCTGAAAAAAAAGATAGGATTGCCATCTAATTGCCTTCTGTTGGTTTAAAATAGACTTATCTGCCGGCTTAAGCTTCTTCTCGTCAGGATGCGTGAAATACAATATTAGTCTTAGAAACCTGGCAGTTTCAGAAAACTATCCATGGCTTAAAAAAGAAAAGGAAAAGGAAAAAGAGAGCTGGAGGCATGGGAGGAATGCTCATTATACAGCATGAAGAATGCAAGACAAAGAATCAAAATTATATATGTATATGTCCTCAAACGACCGGCTCGCACCACGCATGGAGATGCCTCCGTGGAAAGTACGCCTCGATGCACTCCCTCCACTCCATGTCTTCCGGTGTCATACCGTCCAGCGTCATGTCGAACTTGCGTACCATAGTCGCCAGGGCAATGTACATTTCCGCCCACGCCAGGTTGCGCCCGAAGCACATGCGTGGGCCGCGGCTGAACGGTACGAGCCACTGTTCCAGCTCGCCGGCTCCCTCCTCAAGCCACCGCTGCGGCTTGAAGTCCAAGGCATCCTCAAAGATCTTCTCGCTCTGGTGCACATGCAGAATGATCATGCCAACAGTAGTGCCTGGTGGGATGTGCCGGCCGGATATCACGGCCCCTCCTGGAGGAACAGTACGCGTCAGTGAAACGCCGGACGGCATGTGCCGCAGCGTCTCTTTGATCGTTGCGGTCAGCACAGGCAGCGCCTCCAGCTCCTTCAGTGTCGGCGGTTTCTCGATGTCCGGCCATGCGCCGTGCAGCTCGTGCTTCAGCCGTGCGAGATGCTCGGCGTGGTTGAGCAGATTCCAGTGTCCCATCACCAGCGCCGTCGCCACCGTGTTCGCGCCGGCGAAAATGATGGTGAGTCCCTCGTCCTGGAGCTGTGCATACTCGGGCACCGTGTTGTTCTTGTACGAGTCTGCGTTCAGCATGCGGTGGAAGATGGTCTGATGCGGCGCCTCGTCGAGTTTCCGCGGGTTGCGCAGCACCTTTGCGAGCTCCGACTGGATCATGGTCCGTACCTGGTAGATCCGCGGGCCAAGCGCCTTGGAGTCGGGCAGGAAATGCGTCACCAGATGCGGAGGGATGGAGAACACCATCTTCCGGAGCAGGGGGAAGTTTCGCAGGAGGGGAATGGCGCTGAGACTGGAGTCCATGGCGAGAATCAGCGGGTCTCGGAAATTAGGCGCGTCAAGGGCGTGCAAGCAATTGCCAAAGGTGAACCCCATGATGGTGTCCAGCGTGAACGATCGGAAGGCAAAGAGGAGGTCGATCGACTTCTTTGCTGCGTTTTTCCTGGTGATTGCAGACGCGAGAGTGCTAGCCTGCCAAGTCCAGTTAGCCGGCATCGCTGCAAGAGTGCTAAAACAGCCAGGAGAGTCTTTACATTTCTCCAGATCAGCGGCTCGACATTGTCCATGGCTCTCTTCGAAAACATGGGCTGCAGGACGTCTCGGCGCTCCTTGGCTTGCTTGTAGTTCAAGAACACAAAGGACCCGGACCGGACGCCCGGAGTCGTGTACAGTCCTTCGTCCTTGTCCCAGCGCTTGGTGGCATTGTATATGTCATGGAAGGCGGCTGGGTCTCCGAAGTGAAGCTTCACGTAGGGCATTAGCGGAGTGCACAGAATGGATACGATCGAACCGACGAACCTCGTTGGGCGCAATCCGTACAACATCTCCTGTGAGAAGCGAAAACAACGATGCGAGTCAGAATATGCCGTTTCCATCGAGTAAGAGCCACTACATACCGTACGTCGCATGCAGCTGAAACAGCTCTTGGGCCAACGTCTCCTTTTTCCACACCTCCTTGTACGCCTTCCACCAGCTGGTGGCAGCGGCTGCTCGGGGACCAGGAAAGCCACGGAGCGGGTGGAAGTAGAGATTGTATACCACCCGGCAGACGGCAAGGAGGGGGAGCGTGATAGCCAGCAGCACGGGGAGTATCATGGCGCTGTCTCAGAGTCGGCGGTATTTCAAATAATATCAATATTATACCATCGGCGTTGCAGAGCAGGGCACGCTTGTGCTCTTATAACCGCGCCGTCGCTGGCCGTTGCAGGTAAAGACAGCCTCCCGGCATCAGCAGCTTGCATTGGGAGCAAGAGTCAGATACATACAGTGTATTTTACCCTTGACCCTCTGCACAGCCTCGTGCATGGAGAGATTGGACAAATACAGCCCTGTACACCAGCATCGGCTTCTTGGTGTGGATTATGTGAAGCACCATGTATTAGTTGGAACCTTTTTCCCAACCGCCTCCATGGCTGCATCCTGTCAGTGTAGCAGCTCTTCAGGATGTATGATAGGGCGTGCAGACATTTTGACCAGGCCATTCACATTGCAGACCCCTACTCCTCCGCCCATGCGGGACGGCACGTAGTTGAAGTATGAAAGTTGAAGTATGAATGCCTGATGAATGAGTGGAGCATCCTCTGCATGCAACACTGCAAGTAAGCCTGCAGTGCCAGATTCGGGCAATGATAGTCTCCGTATGTCCCACAGGCATATCAGCAGAGTGACAGTTTGGCGTGTTCATTGCTGCAGTAAGCTTACGAGTTCAGAGACAACTCTCCAGGCTGCAGAGTACGCTCACTCCATTATCTCCCTCTTTATCTGTTTATTTTTATTTATTTATTTATTTAATTTTTTTTTTTTTTTTTAGTGACCTCCATCGCGATTGACGATTCATTCCCAACCGCCCTCGAGAATACTCCCGGTTGTCCCTCAAGTTGAACAACATACAAGCATGGAATGGTGGGTGGCTGCTGTGCTGAGCGCGTTGCTGTCCTTGATTGCTTACCGCAAGCTGGCTGGTCCTTCTGCACATCCAAATGAACCACCGGTGATCCCGACATCGATTCCCTATGTCGGGCATCTCGTTGGGATGATGCGCCATCGGAGCCTCTACTACTCCAAGATAAGGTGAGTGCGCAGACCAGGCACGCGAGTGAAGCCATGTCTTAACCATCGCCCGCAGCTCCAACCGTTCCGAGGGCATCTATACCCTTCGTATGCCAGGGTCGACGACCTATGTGATCACCTCGCCCGCGCTCGTTGCGGCCATGGACCGCAAACACAGGGCCATCTCATTCCAGCCATTCGCAGTCGAGTTCGGTAGACGGGTTTTCTCCATAGCCCATGGCAGATACGAAGATGTGCTGGCTGCGGACGAGAAATGCTTGCACCAGTCCCTGACGCCGGGAGAATCTCTTGATTCGATGCTTCGAGTCTCGCTCGCGTCGGCCACCAAGATGCTTTCGTGCGACAGCTCTTTCGTGGAGGGTGTGAAGGGCCAGGTCTTTGACCTTTCCACATGGGCTCGTCATCTCATGACACGCATCACCACTGACGCAGTGTACGGAACCTGTCACAATCCCTTTGGGGACCCGGAAGTTGAGGCCGGATTCTGGTAAGCAGCCTGCGTCGTGTTCCGCCTGCGCCATCACGTTGAATCTGACCAGGCTAGGGCCTTTGAGAATGGCTTTTATTTGTATCTTGGAGGCATTTCCCCTCGCATCCTCGCACCCGCCGCCAGCGCGGGTCGCCAGACCCTATTCGACGCCTTCGCCAGGTATCACGCTGTTGGCGGATACAAATCCGCGTCTCGGCTTGTACAAGCGCGCTATGACATCCAGGGGGAACAGGGGCTCGGGGTTAGCGAGTCCGATCTCGCTCGGCTCTGCGCGTTGATTTCATTCTCGTTTCTCTCCAACACCGTGCCGACGGCCACCTGGGTCCTGTGGAACATCTACTCGAACGACACACTGCTGGCAGAGGTACGGTACCTGCTCGCAGCGTGCGTGCGCACGTCTTCATCGGGCGGCAAACCGACTCGCACGCTCAACATCTCACGCGTTATCAAAGAAGCTCCGCTGCTGACGTCCTTGGTCCACGAGACGCTTCGGGTGCAGACACAAAACGCGACGTTGCGCACCGTCAAGGAAGACGTCTGGCTCAACGACCAATGGTTCTTGCGCGGCGGCTCCCGCCTGCTAGTTTCCCTCAGCCAAGTCCACAACGACACTGCCGCGTGGGGCGAGGGCGCCAGGGACTTTGATCCCAAACGGTTCATCCGCAGTGACGCTATGTCTGCGAAGTTCCCGGGTCCGGCCTACCGGGCGCTTGGCGGCGGTGGGACGATCTGCTGCGGTAGACACTTTGCCGTCCAGGAGATCATTGTGGTCGTAGCCATCATGGTGCTGCAGTACGATTTGAAGCCCGACGGCGAGCAGTGGACGCTGCCGGTGCGTAAGCCGCACATTGCGAAGACACTCGTTTTCCCCGACGGCGTGCGCGTTATGCTTTTGCCGCGGGGGGATCTCGAGGACAGCGAGTGGCAATTTACCTTTTCATGATCGAATCCATCTGAATGCATATTCTGCCAACGCATCACTCGTGTAATCGCTCCGCGCAGATCAACGCATGCTGGAGGATGGGCCGAGTGTATGCGAAAGCGGTTCCTGTAGTAGGTCTTGGCGCCAAGGCGCTTATTAATATGTTTAAACTGCACCCATTGCCTTTTTCGGATTAGTCACTACAGTATTTAACTAACTAATTAATAACTAACTAACTGACCCCTACGGTAACCTTCGGGGTCGCGCGTATTGCGCGACCCTGCCAACCACCCGAGCACCCCAACCACCCGAGCACTGATTTTAGAAATTCGTAGAATTCCAACCCATCAACTTTATCATATAATTTAACCACCACCACCATGCCTAAATTCAATAAAAATTACGAAGATCAAATGCTCAGAGCCATTGACGCATTAAACACACAAAAGCCTCCAAATATTGCTAAAACTGCGCGTGAATATGGAGTTAAACGGCAAACCCTCTCTGCAAGGTGGAAGGGACGGTCCAATCTACTTGAACGGCCACCAACAAACACCAGATTGTCAGAAGAGCAAGAGAAGGCTCTGTGTCATTATATTGATACTCTAGAGCAATTAAATGTGAAACCACTTGCACGAATGATCCAATCAAGTGCCAATTCTATCCTGAAATCAACCCATACCAACCTAGACACCCCTCCACCTACTGTCAGCGAGAAATGGTTAAACCGATGGCTAGGAAGGCATCCTGAATATAAGAAGCGTCGCTCTAGAGCTATAGAGCTTGACCGCAAGCGTGCAGAGGATCATGAGGTTATTCAGGAGTGGTTTCAGAAGCTCCATCGGACCATTCAGAACCATGGGATATTGAAGGAGGATATCTACAACTTTGACGAGACTGGCTTCAATATTGGTGTTGGTCGTGATCAATGGATTATTACCAGGGACTTCAATACTAAGAAGCCCCATATTGGCATGAATTCAAATCGTGAATATGTTACTGTGGTTGAAGCAGTTAACACAGATGGTTGGACCTGCCCACCACTTATTCTCATGAGTGGGAGTTGTATACTTGCAAATTGGTTTGAAGCTACTGATATCCAGCAAGAATATTCAATTGGAGTATCAGAGAATGGCTATATGACTGATATGATTGCCTTCCAATGGATTCAGTCATTCTATCGGCATACTAAAAGATATAGGAAGGGCCAATATACCCTTCTTATATGTGATGGATATGGCTCCCATTTAACACATGAATTTGTTGAATTCTGTGAGAAGACAAATATCATCACATTCTTCTTACCTCCACATACAAGCCATTTCTTGCAGCCATTGGATGTTGGTGTTTTTCATGCATATAAGCACTGGCATTCAGAAGCAGTTGCAGATGCAACTTACTCAGGATGTGGTAAATTTACTAAAGTTGAATTTCTTCATGCTTTAGGGGCAATTCGCAAGAAGACATTCAAACAGCGTACTATTCGGCATGGATTCCAAAAGACTGGCATTGTACCATTTAATCCCTCAATTGTACTCGATCAAATGCCTCAACCAGATTATCCATCTTCTTCATCTACCTCCAACAACAATGATGTTGATTCCTGGGGTAGTACACCAAAAAAAGCCAACCGATTTAGGGAGATTGGTGACAGAATATCGGAGATTCATGATACTGATGAGGATGAATTCAATAAGGGTCTAGAGCTGCTTATTCGTGGTGGTAGTATGCTGGCATCATATTCAGCTGCTATTGAAGCTGAGCTTGACCAGTATATTAAGGCTGCTAGGGACCGCGCAGCTCGATCACAGGCCTCCAGACGCAGGATTCGCAAGGGAGGTATAGTATCAAGCTCAGAACTTGAAGCTATAAAACGAAATACAGCAAATATCAATGAGCAGGCTGAAATAAAGAGGTGGAGGGCTAAATACAAGCACTGCCTACCGGAGCTGTTGGATGTGTGTATTCAACGAGGAATTATTATACGAAGGCAACGGCGTGCTAGGGCCCAAGCAGAAGAGTAGAGCTTTGATTTAAATATATTTTGAAGCCAGATACTATAGAATTCATTGAGATATTGAAGCTAGAAGGGGGGATTTCTAAAATCGGTGCTCGGGTGGTTGGGGTGCTCGGGTGGTTGGCAGGGTCGCGCAATACGCGCGACCCCGAAGGTTACCGTAGGGGTCAGTTAGTTAATAAGTAACTAGTTAACTAACTGTTTGCTTTTTCCCACATGCTCTTCTAATTACACACATAAGAACTAGTGTAATTAAAGAATTTATGCCTAAGCCTAGTTCGAAAATTTAGCCAGTACCAAGTTAGTGCGGTACAGTTTCCTGCGAGAACAGTCTTCCGGCAGCCCCATTTGCCGCGGGCCGTCATCTATTCTGCCTAGACAGGTCGGCCCGTTATCCGCGATATTAATAGCCAAGTTAACTTCTAGGCAGATCGAGGACCTAAACCGCTTGGTGGGGATGATACTTCGCTGGGAAGCACGGTGGGTGGTGTTCAAGAGCGACAGGCAGAAATACCGACCATGAGTATACCGTCAACTGGTATGCTAACTTCATCTCTGCCATGTTTCAAGCGTTGATGACTGCACAGATTCACTTACAGGATCCGTATATCAACTCACTATCAAAGATGCCCAAGCAATTACAATGTCCGACCACATCCGGGGTGGAATATGATTAACAAACACATACAATATGAACTTCCCGCCCTTCATCACGATCCCCATTTCTCAAGAGATGAGTGACAGGTTTGCGACACAATGTCTGCAAATACTGCGGATTTACACACTTTTGGTACGAACGTGGGTCCTCCCTTATAAACAGACCCTACATTTTTAGTTAGTTAGTTATTATTATTTAACGTCGCTTGGCGGTCACGTGGCGGGTGACCGCGGCCTCCCGAAGGGCAACCGGACGTGCCTCCCAAGCGTGTACTATCTAAAAGGATCTAAATACGTGCGCAACGATCTAAATACATGCTTAAAGGAGACAAATTTGAGCACTATGTGCCGTAGAGTTGGGGAAGTTCCCAGCACTGCCCTGGCTGGGGCTTCAAGCGGTAGAAAAACCCTGTCTTGCCTCCCTATAGGTGAGAGGGGGAGCCAGTCCCTCTTTCCCAGGAAGATATGTGTTGACTGTACACTACTCTGTGTTTAGGTGGGCCCAGTTTGGGCATATATCCGTAAAGAAGGATGTGTTTTGCACGATGCGGCTGAATTCCTCAGCCCCAGCAGCAGTCCCTAGGAGCCAGTCAATGGTTTTTGCCGGCCCAGCTAGTGAGTATTTCCATCTCTCCTTCCAACGCTTCCTAGTATGTGGGCAGAAGAAGAAATGTACTGGAGTCTTCAGCTTCTTGCAGGAGCAGGTTGCTAGGTAGTCTGTGTGGTGGAAACGTTCGTGATATGCTGCATAGTCCCCATGCCCAGTGCGGGCTGCAATGAGCCTGCCTAGTACCCAGCGTGGCAGTTTGTGTTCCTGGGCCCGGCTGCTCTTCGTATGGGGGCAGATGCCCAGGTCTTGGTATGCCTGGGGTGCGTTGCGTATATACGCTGCCTGGGTGGCAGTGCGGAGTTGTTGTTTCGCCTCTCTTCTTAGGTATGCCGGGGAGGGGGGGATGTGGGAGCCATCCATGGCTGCTCCCTGCTTTGCCAGCCTGTCTGCCACCTCGTTCCCTGCAATTCCAGTGTGCCCTGGTACCCAGGAGACTCGTACGGGCCTGCGGGGAGAGGCTAGGATATACGGCAGGCTGAGCCACCGTGTGGTGAGTTGGTGGAAGGTGTCCGTGAGATGGCATCTGTGTGGCGCGGGCCTGCTATCTGCTAGTAGACTGGCTGCTGCCAGGTTGTCTAGGAAGATGTTCAGCTAGTTAGTGTATGTGGTGCATGGCAAACCAACTGCTGCCCAGAGACCTTCCACAGCGCCCATGATCTCCGCGTCATAGACCTCTGTCTGGGGGCCTGATGGGCCCTGTCCCTGGGTGACTAGGATGGAGCTGTAGTATATGGCGTATCCATATCCAGCACCTTGGCCCGTGTGGGAGCTATCTGAGTAGACTGATATGGCTAGTGGTGAGGAGATATGCCCTTCCCGGAGGGTTGGCAGCATGCGTAGTGGTGGGAGCCGTGGCTCTACCCACCTGCGTTCTGGTGCTGGTGTGGGGATGCGTTGCAGGATCCTGGTGAGCCTTGTGTTGTACCCATAGTTTGGGGCTGCATGGATGCGTGCTATGGGGTGCTTTGCATCTAGGCCTGCGTATCTAGCAGCTGCCCTCTGGAGGGTGCTCTCCAAAAGGGCTTTTGGGTCTGGCAGGTCTGCCTCTCGGAGGAGTGCTGTTGTGGGTGTTGTCTTGTAGGCTGGGAGGATTGCTAGGGCTGCTATTCGGAGTAGAGACTGGAGGGAGCTGACAGCCTTTAGTTGCTGTTGGCCAGCATAAAAGAGTTCAGCTCCATACAATGCTGTTGGGAGGACACACTGAAGCACTGCAGCACGCATAGGTGTTACTGGGCACCCATGTTGGGTGTTGCTAAGTCTCTGGAGGTGCTGTGCTAGCTGCTTACCACAGCTGTATGCCCAGTTGATATGTGGTTTGAAAGTAAGTTTTGTATCCAAGAGGACCCCTAGCCAGCAGGTGTATGATGTGGGAGAGATCTCACCCACACCAGGCAGCCTGACTGCTGGGGGTGGCTGCTTGAGTTTTCTAGAGAAGTGTTGTATCTCTGTCTTTTCAGCTGAAAAAGGGAGACCTACCTCTGTTCCCAGGGCTGTTACTGCCTTGTATGTTTCCACTAGTTGTTGGGATGTCTCCTGGAGAGAGTCCCCTACAAAGAGGATTCCTAGGTCATCTGCGTAGCAGAAGGAGGCTTTGTAGGTGGCCACCACCATTGCTGCATAGAGCAAGAATAGGATTGGGGAGAGAGGGGATCCTTGTGGGAGTCCTCCCTTTATTGAGGCTTTGGCATTTGCCTCTCCAATCTGGGCAGATGCCGAGCGGTTGGAAAGCCAATCTTGGGTCCATAGGAGCAGGCATTCATCCCATCCCTGAAGGCGTAGGTGTGAAAGAAGCCTTTGGTGGTCTACTGCGTCAAAGGCTCCCTTTACATCCATCAAAAGTAATGAGGCTACCTTTCCCTGTTGGAAGGCTTTCTCCACTCTATGAACTAGTACTTGGACGAGGTCAATAGCAGAGCGGCCTGGGAGGGCACCAAAGTGGCATGGTGTGAGTAGTTTTCCCTGGATTGCTTGTACAGCCATCCATCTTGCAATGAGACGTTCTAGGCCTTTGCCTAGGGTGGATAGAAGGCTGATAGGTCGCCATGAGCCAAGTTGGGTGAGGTCTCTCTTTCCTGGCTTTGGCAGCATGATGATTTTTGCTGCTTTAAAGATCTGGGGGAAAAGGCCTTTCTCCAGGCTTTGGTGGTATAATGCTGTAACTGCATCTCCTATAACAGGCCATAGTTCTCTCCATACTGATGTGGTAAGGCTGTCCTCCCCAGGGGCAGATGGGAGAGCTACAACAAGATCGAGACAGAGGTTCGAGATATTTCCCTCGCAGGCACGTGCAGGGGCGGTCAGTACAGGCAGAACAGGCCCCCGGACCGTCATACGGTGTACGTTGGTCCAGCACCATGATAGGATAGCTGTGCAGACAATAATAATTCTGCTAAATACTGGACAGTTACAACTCTTGGAGGTAGGCCACAGTAACACATATTAAGGATCCATGTTGAAAGAGTAGATTCTTCAGTTGTTGATAGCTTTTTGCAGTTTGCAATAGTATCTGTACAGGCAGAGACCCCTTTCAGCCATTTTTGGAGGGTTTGTGAATTAACATCAAATGCAACTGCAGCTTTGGGAATTGATGGATATTGACCCTTTTTAAATGCATTAAAGGCTAAGAGAATTCGCCCTTCATAAGATTTATCTTCCATTGATAATAATGTAGGTGACAGAGGCAGTTAATTGAAAGAGTTGTGGTGCCGGTAGCAAAAAGCTGTATCTCTCGGTGTCCGATTACGTTATATCCTCATCACTTTCTTTACATGTCTCACTTTGGATCACCGTAGGTGGCGCATACACCGGAATACTATAAAATGTCTTCGATATATCTACTCATCAATCCTAAAATTCTGTTTGATCTCAAGACCAAAAAATTGAAGGCAAGACTAAATGGTCCAACATAAGGCCAAGATGACAAACCATTTTGACTGGAACAGTTTTGTACAACAACCTGACCCAAAAGTTCAAAGTAATCTTGCCAGTTCAACTAGAACAAATGTGGAGTTTGTGCGTCGCAATTTTCAAAGGTATAGTTGGTACAGACATCCTGAGGTTCAGTCTCCACCATGAATTCTACATGGCTAATTATGGATCCATGATACAGGTTCACGAGCTTGCTTGACCCACCAGATTATCAATATTGGCTCAAAAATGTTACATTGCGAGTAATTGAAGGCTTTCTCCGCTGGTATCTTGACTCCCATACGGTCAAGTTCCAATCAAGCTTCCTTGTATTTGCTAGATACTGGAGACTGGAGACTTCTTTGGTGTGAGGAAACAGGTCGACTCCTCAGCCATGACTTGAGAAGAAATATGACTAAGGTAAATTATCGTCTGAGAAAAGTGGGAGTAGAAACTACTAACTTAATATTAGTTGGTATCTACAACCCTTACTGATGAGTATGAACTTGTCTTAGAAGGCAAGACTCAACCACCAATGAATGTTGATGACCTCCTTTACACAACATCTCATCTCACATTGAACTCTATGTGGTGGACAATCCAGAGAATCCAGAATGCAAAGTGCTTCTCATGCGAGTTAAGCATAGGCTAACTAAAGGCAAGAGAAATAAGGGCGTCGCTTAAGTTTATATTCCTACTGGTCCTGGGATATATCTAACCATTCCCGAAGGCCAGTCTACACATATACAGAACGGAATGACAGCCTTGGCCTCTGTGTTATCCAAGACATACTAGAATATGCATTTCTTGATGATGCCTTTAGCAGCGAGCGGATCAAAGTGCCTCGGGATATCTGGCGCTACACTAGTGTTCCTGCTCACCGACTCAGCACTCCCATACACTTTAAGAAGAGTGTCGAAGAAATTCCAGTTTTTAGGCGCTCTGTGCGAGATGCAGAGGGTAACTGGATCACACATCCAACATTAGCTCTCCCGTACACTCGAGTTCAACAATATGAGATCGCCACCAGCAAATCTGCAGGTTTCAAAGATGGAGGTTCTTTATATAAAGTATCGAAAGGGAGCTGCTTCCAACTTGAGTAAGGGAACTCTCTTCTACAATGTGGGTGCAATTTTTAGCTGTTCTTTCAGGTCATCTGGATGAGCATTCACGTAATAAGATCATGGGTCAGACTCAAGGCTCAGCGTTCAAATACTACATCCAAGTTATGGATGACACTCAATCAGTCTTCTTAGAGACCCCTACAAGGGATGTCTTACTTAAGCTCTCGACTAACTCGGGATGCCTCTGCTCCACAGTGCCTCAATAATCAGCAAAAGATGGAACTTGAGATGGATGCTGAGTTGGTTAAGCTAAAGTCTAAGTGCAAATGCCTTTGTCGCAAAGTGATTGCAACGTACCATCAATTGCACAAGGGGAGAGGCACTGAACTTTATAATGATTACCGAAAAGCCCAAAATGATGTTAGAGCAAAACGGAAGAAGCTCCATAAATCAGCCATGGACAGACAGCACAAAGACTTTTTTGCCAATTTTGGGAATCAGATTATTGAACAAAATTATCATGGCGAGTCAATCAAGTTCCAACCTGACCTGTCCCACGTGGTGCCGCTGCGGACACAACTTGTGGAACCTGAATTCAAGAACAGGGACGTCGACGCTGTTGATGATGCAGAACTTTTGGAAGACCGTATCCAATCTCTTGAATTACGCCTGGAGCTTCACAACTTGAAGATACCGAAGGCGTTGCACAGACGGATCAAATTCAATGATCCTGGAGACGAGCCTCCTGCTGAAGTTTCCATGCCAATGAAAAGTAAGACTGGTCTTGAATGCCCTGTGTGTTTGGGTCGCTCCAAAGACCATCCAAGAGCCAGGCGCTGCCAGTATTCCCGTAACTATGCGCTGCAAGATCACTTCAAAACACATAAATTATCAAAGGCTTTCCCTCAGGGCCGTCAATATGATTATCCAGGTTGTGAGGTTATTTTATATACACTTCCGTCCTACAAGTTGCATCAGGCTGATGGGCATGGCATTTCCTTATAGGTGTATCTATCCATTTTACTTCAGTGCTTTCATTATTATGTACAGCAGAAAAATGGCGCAAATGGTTATACTCTTGAATTATCATGGACATGTCCCCCTTCATGGATGCCAGGGATGGGGGGGCCGCCATATCATCAAATGTGTGTTATTGAGCGAATTCAAGACCTGGGGAATGCCAAAAGCTGACCTTTTCTTGTGTAAAAATTAAGGTGAAGATCTGATACCAGCTTTATGAATAAGGCTTTGAGGAAGGTATTTCTTTTCTCATCAGCGATGTTGTGGGAGCGCCCTCTTGTCAGCAATCATGGTGGTAGTAAGCCAGTGAAGCTCCGACTACCGACCGCACGAACCGAGTCTCTCCAAGCTCTGTGCTGCCTGGATCAAATAAATCAAGGAAATCACATCAGATGTCAGATGCGAGGCGGTAGTGGTAAATACGGTAAATTCTCAGGGGAAGAAATTGAATAGATTCAACTAGCCGATGCTATATGCCTTGCGCATATTCCTGTTGATGCTTGGGATCCTTGGTGATTCAGACTTCAGGCTGCAACTTGCCAGCTCATCAAGGAACGCCATCCGGGCACAAGGAATCCTTATGAGTGGACAGAAGCTCACTAATACCTTAATATATACAAGGAATAGTAGTAATGATGTGCTGATTTGAAGTTTCATCATAAATCCATTGACTAAGATTTATTAAAGGGGCTATTTACTTCTGCAAATAACGTCTGCTATTGATTCTACTAAATCCCATGTTGCGTTACTGAGTGACATTCGCAAGGCACAATAAAGACAAGATGCCCCCCCAACAGGCCTCCCTATCTCTTAGTCCACCTCCCCTTTTCTTCAAACATACTTCTCTTTCTCTTTCTTTTAGTCCTCTCCAAAAAATACGTCTCTTGCAATGAGTGAAGAAGTTGTACTCAATGTTGATGTAGGGCCAGATGATGGTCTCTACAGGATCCAGCGTGATCGAAAGGTTTTATATGTTCTACTCAAGTACCTGGAACTTATCCCAGAGGATTCACGAACACTCGGCCCCAGAATCATCCGCGAGCTGTCCAAACTCGAGCAATGGTTTGATAATTGGGATACAATTACCATCGACAAAGATCAGACTGGCATTGTGGTTAGGCTGAATGAGTTTCAACCACACAGTATACCTGAGCGGCTGATTCAAAATGACTATCTTCAAGTTGATATTCTGGATTTACCGATTCTTGGTCGACTGAAATGTCGGACACTTTATACCTGCCTGAATGGGAGTCCATGTTATGTCAAGTTTGCTAGATTTGATTATGAACTTGCGCCAATTGCACGAGAGATTGAAGTCTATCATTTTCTGAAAGACAATCATTTCACCATGATACCAAAGTTCCTGGGCTATGTCTATGAAGGACCACACCGAGTCATTGGGTTTCTACTTGAAAAGATTCCAGGACGACATGCCAATATTAAAGACCTTGAGGCATGCAAAAAAGCCCTTAAGGAACTTCACAAGTTTATTGTCCATGGGGATCTCAATCAGTACAATATAATAATCACAGACAATGGCCCAAAATTTATTGATCTGGAGACGTCTTCCATCAAACCCCTGAACAAATCCATTGAATGGGATATAAAGACCGACCTAGAAGTGCAGTCTCTGCATGCCAAACTTTCAGATGACTCCGGCATTGGACGTCCGTTCACACTTCAATAATGAGGTAATTTAATTCCTTTAATTTGTCAGGTATATGTTGAACTAACCCTGTTTCAATCAAGAGGAAGTTCTTACCTGAATCGCTGGTCAAACATACTCGGCATTTATGTGGCGAATTTTTTTCCTCCTCCCGCTTAAGGGTCCCGCTGGCACATTTCTCCTCTGTTCCGTGGTGTTTGGGACATTGGACGAATTCCGAGTTGCGATCATGTCCACAGGTATGATGAATGTATTTATCCTTGGACGAGCGGTCAACCCCCGACAGTAGTAAAACCCCCATAATCAGTCTCAATCAGTATTCCCCCATGAAGATCTCCTGTGTAGATTATCAATGGCGACAAGAGCTTATAGAGCGCATATCAAATTGAATGCCTCCGAATCGTTCGAACAGGCATGCTGACAGAGGCTAGGACTGAGGCATCAATTCGGAAACCTCCACACATTCTTGATAGTTTGACATCGTGTCCGAGACCCGACTGGCTACATTATTGACTGCCGTCACCAAATGCCTATTAATTCGAAGGCGGATATGCCCCTACAGTATTAAGATACATTTTGTGGTTGGTTAGCGCTAAGAGTAGGAAGTTCAGCCCAGGGCTAGAGGATATAGCTGGGCAATGACAGAGGCTCGATAGTGGCTCGACAGAATTATGAAAGGAGAGAAACAAACCGCTGGCCGTGCCAGCTCGCGCAAGTGTTGCGTGAATTGATTTGAATTGAACCAGTTTCAGGGTTTTCTGCTCGTTAGAGCTGTTCAACGCGATGATCCATATCAAACCAAGTCAGGCATGTCTCTCACCCTCAGCCTTATACTGCCCGCGGTTCAGCAGCACATCTTTACTGACTTCAAGCACGACCAGCAGAAGAAGCTTCCTCTTTCGGGTGTTCGACTGGGACAAAAAAGGGCAAGCTTACCCGGCAAACTCCCGATACGAAACAGAGGGAACAAGTATATTGCTGAAGCTCATAACAGCTTAAATAGCACCCCACCCTTTACAACGGATTGCATATATATTGAGACCGCCGATATGTCTCCATCCGGGCGACCCTTCGTTGCGACTGTGATCTTTCACATGGTAGGTCACTATCAAGATGCATGGCTCGATACCCAAGATTATATTACTCTGTGGTAACAGCCGATAGCGATGTTTATTTTAAAACATTCTCTCATTTTATATTGGAAAGCTAAGTCGATATGTCCGGGGGAAGATTATTCAACGGAGCGGTTGTCTGACAGCAGGAACATACTTTGCCCCGATTCACCAGTCAACTGTTGAATGGCAATTTCTTGAAGCTACTTACTGGGTAAATCCGGACCTTTTCAAGATCCCACACCCCACTCTTGGCGTAGATGTCTTTGTTGATCATTTCTCGAACTTCTTCGGCGTTCTCACCAGTATATACAACCACACTTCCCAAGAACCGTGCATCTTTTCCTTCCTGTGGGTGTTCTGCGAAAATCGCACTTGTATAGTGTGTTGGTTTATGAGCGAGTTTTTGAATAATACCATAAATGCGTTGGACTGACCTCCATCGACACTTCAGGATCTGTCATTGACATGGAGTAGACACGGGTTTATACTGAGTGACCCACTTTCCGTTATGTTTCGTATAGTAATTTGGTATCCTTGGCATCACGGTTGTCGTATCTGTGCCTTCCTATCCACACCGTCCCGACGTCGGATAGCAGGGTACCATAGGAGAAAATACTGTCTCAGGGTTCCTCAAGGTTTTGGGGATTGCCTCGGGTAGAGAAATCAAGTTTGCAGAGGAACCGAAGCCGAAGGAGATGGCAATGGGTAGATCTGTCAGCAAACGCGCAGGATGACATTCATAGCCAATCATTTCCTGAAGGCGTAGAGTGACCGTTCCTCACAGGTCAATCAGGGCGACAGAGAATCGGTTTTGCCAATAGTCTAATCAGAGGTCGGCACAAGGAGCGAGCGCTCTTCATCCGAAATTTGCGGTATCGATATCAGCTGGTCTGGAGCCGTTGAGAGGGAGTCGAGGGCTTCACAGAACAAGCCCGAGATCCTTTTGATAACGCTGGTTGGATACAGATGCGTGTTGTATCTGAAGTGTAGCTCCAGGGTCTTCTTTCCAGGGTTGGTCTCGGAGTTCGGTTTCGAGACCAAATGTCCTGGCAGACAGAGAAGCCACAAGTCTGTTTTGTCATGCTGTTTCTCCTCATACATGGAATCAACTTCCAATCTGTTCTCACCGTCGTCTATCCATGTCTCTGTTCCGAAGCTCGCGTTCTCGACGTTGACGAAATTGACAATAGAGGAGAATCGTTCGTTTTGGCCCCAATTCGTGCATTTCTGAATGATATGCTTGAAGCCCAGCGACTCATGGGGGATTGAGGAAATAAGATCGGCTTGAATCCTTTTGAGGAGCTCGATATTGGTCATGTTCCGTAATAGATGGACTCGGACGGGCACGAAGTTCACACAAGGTCCGACAACAGTTTCGATACCCGGGATGTGTACCTGGCGCCCGGATATGAAGTCACCAAATACGACATCGAGTGAATGTGACAGTGAGGAGATTGTCAGAGCCCAAGCTACCTTGACGACTGTGGCGACGCTGACACCGTGATGTCGTAAGTTTGGCTCTAGAACGGACTTTCTATATTCTCCATCAAGAATCTTGTTGAATGGCGGCCCAGAACAAGCTCGTTGCACGAGTTTTGGCATTTGGCTTTTCTTCAGACGGGAGTGCCAGTACATCTCTGCAGTGTGGATGAAGCACGGGTCCTGAACTACCCTAGCGTACTCGTGGAATGGAAATGTGCGTGGTATTGGCAAAGAGACGTAGAGCAGGCGAAGAGTTTGCCCAAATGTATGCGCACAGAAGCCATCATACTGGGCGTGAGAGAGCCGCAAAATGAGCCTATGGCGACTCGACGACGCTTTGATGAGAGAAAACCGCACGATTGGACTTCCGAGAGGACACACTCGATCTTTCGTGTATAATTCATGACTTTTACGTTCAATGTCATCCACAGTCACTTGGTGAGTCTCGAATGGAAGAATTTGGTGCTGTGGTATCCGCATGTAGACTTGGTCATCCGAAACTTCGAACACGGCCCTGAGAATGGGGTGTGTGGCCACAAGTCCTTTGCAGCTTTCCTCAAGCCTTTGCAAGTCGAGCTGGCCATGAAAGTCATATGTTAAGTGATCGATCCATCCTCCATTGAGCGCGCCTACGCGCACTGCCCATTCCTGAAAGTCGGTTGCTCTCAGAGTAATTGGGTCGGTCGAGCAGGCCGCATCGTGACTGACACCGCCGGCGATGACCGCACTTCCAGTGTTAGCATCTGAGGCCGCGGCAAGCTTGGCCATGTCTCTCAATACGGGGCACTTCAGGATATCTTGCGTTCTTAACTCAATTTTCTTCTCGCGCGCTGCGGAGACAAGCCTTATAGCTGTCAGCGAATCACCACCCAAAGCCAGGAAGTTGCTCCTTCTTCCTATGTGTTCGACATCCTGATTGAGTACATTTGCCCACAACATAGCGAGGATCTGCTCTTTCTCATCTGCCGGAGGCTCAAAGGAGTCATTGCCTACGGATAGCAAAGATGCAAGTAGAGCCTTGTAACCCACTTTACCCGCGTCGGTCCGGAGCTTTCTGCGATCAATCTTGGGGCCTTGTGGAAGCTCGTTCATAATCAAGAACACCCTTGGAACCATGTGCCGAGGAAGGACATTTCGAAGTTGCTTCTGAGCATCCGAAAGAATTGTTTGACTATCGAGACTTGGGCCTGTGCCTGGGTTGCCGACAGTTTCCGATGCCAAGCGACAGAACGCTGTCAGAAGAGGTCGATCTGGAGCATCAATTGGCCTCACTAGATCTACAATAGCTTCTGATTTAGGCGGAAGTATATCCCGGAGTTTGGACTCAATGTCTCCCGGTTCCACACGTTGTCCATGAATCTACAGTTACGATGATTAGAGCACGGATGGAGCAACATGTATACCCTTACGTACCTTGATCTGAGCATCCGCGCGGCCGTAGATCGAGAGACTGCCGTCTGTCTCATATCTTCCCAGGTCACCCATTCTCAAGTATCTGCAGCCTGTGGCAGCAGCTCGTTTTTGCGCCCAAATTGGAGGATCGATGAATGTTTTGGCCGTCTTATCAGGATCATTGATATATCCAGCTGCTAGTTCATGACTTTCAAAGACAATCTCACCGACTGCGCCTACAGGCACTAGTTGGTTGGCGTCTTGCGGATCGACAAGCCACGAGAGTCCGCCAATGGGGAACAGACCATGTCCGTTATATTGGGGATTGCTAGGGTCTTTGATCATGAAGCCACCCTCGCTAGCTAACCAAATATATCAGTCGCATTGGGATTACGTCCATTCAATCTCCGACTTACCCCCATAAAGTTGGATGAAATGGACATGGCCTGCCCAAACTTTTTCGAGATCGCGGCCGAGAGGTTCGCCGCCTACACATAGGTGCTTCAAACTCGGGACTTTCTTGGGGTCGAGTGTTCTAACAACTGAGGGGGTCATATATGACCGAGTTGATTGCGATCGATTGATGAATTCAGCTAGGCTTGATGTCCGCTCAGTTTCAGATGGCACGCACAGGGTTGCGCCGTGAAGTAGGGCACGGAAGTTGTCACTAATAAGTCAGCGCCAATGTACTTTGAGTACTTGTTCCTGGATAGCCTACTCACCCAACACCGGCAATGAATGCATAGGAACCAAATTGGAGAATCCGTGCCCCGTTATTGTATTCCGAATTCCAGATGTAGGACTGGTGTTCTGAAGTCAGGCGATTGTGAGTATGCATAACTCCTTTCGGTCGCCCAGTGCTGCCGCTTGTGAACGCCACGAAGGCCAAATCATTAGGCTCCACACCACCTATGCGCCATGCATCGGCTCCATTTACTGGCAGCCCGTCGGCCTCGAGGAGGCGAGGAAGATCCTCAAGATTTGATACTGTGTAATATCCAGCTTTCTCGAACCTTTCTGCATTGATAACATCGCTGATGACGATCTTCGCGCCCACCTCCTCCACAATCGCCAACAAACGGTCATCTGGATATGCGGGATCCATAGTAGTCAAGGCACCGCCTGCTTTCCACACCGCAGTCATCGCACATGTAGCCCATCTGCTTTTTTCCATGCAGATAGGCACGATCATATTCCGTTTGACGCCAAGTTGTGCGAGGCGCACCGCCAACACAGTACTCAAGTCGTCAAGCTCCTCGTAGGTGAAACAGCCGTCGGAAGTATAGACCGCTTCCTTATGTGCGTTGTCGTGAAAAACCTTCTCGAAGTGTTCATTCAGGGTTTGATTGGCCGGTGGCGGTAATTTGGCGTTCCAGCTGCAGATGAGCTGCTCGTCTCTAGTACTGATTAGGCTGACACGCGAGAGCAGGCCATCGATACCGGCGCTGATCGCAGATAAGATGCTCTGGAATGTAGTAACAACATTTTGAGCGCACCAGCTGTCCAGTAGGCTCGTCCTGTAATGCAGGCTGACCTTAACATCGTCGGTAGGGGTGGCAGAGTGTCCACCTTGAACATGTAGAACCATATCAGAATCAAACGGATCCTCCAGTGGTTGCTTGCTAGAAGCAAACTCCGAGAAACAGATTGAGGTGTTGAAGCACTTGAACCCCGCCTGACTTTCAAACTCCCGGAAGTGCGTACCGATTATCTCGTCGTCGGAATTACTTAATGGCGTTAATTTCAACTTCCGGAAGTTGTCAGATATCGAAACAGATACATCAAATTCAGCCGTAAGCAAACAAGCCGAAGAAACCTTGAAGACACCCCCCGAGTTCGAATTCGAGCTCTGAAAGAGGCCGCAGGATATACTATCGGTGCGAATGTAAGCCTTGAGCAGCAATGCAAACGCGAGTGTACACCAATCATTTTGGTTCAAACCTGGCATTGCTGAGTCTGGCTGCACAAATGTCTTTGGTAGCGACAGCAACGAAGAATATGTTTTGTAGACTGGGGAGGCGACATGATCAGAGCGTAGACACGGAAAGTGACAAGGATCCCTGCCTAGCAGCGAGGATGCTAAGTGGTCCCGTAGCGACATTTGGAGATGAGTCTGGACAGAGTAGTCTGTTGCTCAACAATAAAATTCACAGCCGTGCTTAATCAATCTCAAAACTAGCCGCTGAACAAAGTTGGTCTCCTTGATTGAGGATCACAGCTTAAAGTATCGATAGCAAAGGACGCTGCCACTGGGAGGTGAGCCAAGACCGAACTTGATATTCGTCTGTAATTTGCAGAAAGTGAAAGGGCAGAAATACTTCGTAAGTCTGAGTTCTCCGTGCTGGAAGGTGGAAAATGCTTCTGCGCGACCTCCACGGGTCCACCAAGACTTGGATCGACCAAAATTGTTCAGCAACTCAGCGAGTGGAACAATAATGTCCATGCAACTTGTCTCGAGGGTTAGAGGTTCATCAGGAGTCATTCGACGTTGGAGAATGGGCCGAGAATCGCTGCAGAAGTCTCGGACGTTCCGAGACGTGACTTCGGACAGACCGTCGCATCAACTTGCAACAGCTTTCAGCCGCCTTGGTGCTCCCGAACCAACGTAAAGCTCAAAGTTAAAGACACCAATCTGAATAAAATTGCCATCAGAGTCAACCCATGCTATCTAAACTTCGGGAAAAACAAATCTTTGGGATTCCTTTGCGAGGCCGATTTCGAGGTGACATCCTGGGTCTGACGCACTGAAGACAACAACGATATGTCGAGTGTAGTCCTCGTACAAACAAAGATTGCCATGAGGGTGAATCCCCTTAATGGATTCTAGATGTCCCCTTCCTTCTCGTAGGATACTAGAAAAAAAATATGCTGTTATTGATCAAAGCATCGGCAAAGCTCCATTAGTTGTGATGAGGATATAGTTACTATTTTGGACGGCTCCCACTAGTTAGATACATGGGTCTGTGTGCTTATATAATCCAATGTATTATATAATACCAAAATAAGTGCAACTGGAGAGTAATCCAGCGAGTAAAATAGGAGGAAAGGTGGTGATGTGGATCAGGAATGCGATGTCCGGATGTCAAATACTAAAAGGAAACCGTAGGATTCATAGTATTCGTCGTGAATGCTCTATGCCAATATACTGCCGTCTCTAGTACATTGTGAAGCTCTTAATTGCTCCATCGCTCTATATGGGATTCGGGGAACCCAGGCACCTTTCCTGCCGGATCATATATACTCCGTATCCCGGGCGGATTATTAGATAATCCACCTGTCCGAAATAGTATATCCTCATCATAGATCAGCCAACCCAGCGAGTGACCCCCGCCAACATGTACTATTCAATAGGAGGTATGTCTCGTGTTGTTGTATTCCTATCTAGGTGCCCGAACCAGCTCTACTATATCAGGCGAGCGCGGTCGGGTATCGGCTCGGCCCACCCCGGAGAAACCTTGCGGCACCTAGAGATTTTCGCGCTAAATTCCCTAGGTGAGTTGACTGCCGAGCTCAGGTCCAACTACGCACACTCTAAGAACTAGTTTACCTTCGATCATGGCGGATTCAAATCTTGAAAAGCTCCAATTCATATATGACTATGCTCAAAATGATGACCATCACACTACAGATGAAGATGACTAACTACTGTCTCGGTATATTTGACTGTGCACGAGCGTAGCCGGCTGCTCGGACAGGGCCGTCCTGGCCAGCATCTTCTGAAATTTGATTTTTTGTGATCAACTGGCCTGTAATTTATACTACGACATTGACTATAGTAAGTATTGCCAGGTAGTAGATCCTCCACCCCCGCTATGGACGCGCCGAATATTGGTCAGTTGCCATGCGGCTGAATCCACGTAACTAACCGAGCGATGTCACCTTGTCGGGTTGGGGTACTGCCGGACCCGCCCTGAAGGCTCGTTGCGGTCGCGCTAATAATTGATATGAGGCACGCGATGAGTTTTCTGCGATGGATGTCTGAAAAAACTCACACCGTCTCGTCACCTCGTCACTTCTGAATACCCATTTCCCCCACTATGACTGAAACACCTTCCGCTGTCCAACAGCCGCTGCGGATCGGGACCCGACGGTCCAACCTCGCCGTCGTTCAGGCAGAGGGCATCCGCGACCGTCTGCGAGAGATCGCGCCAGACCGATCCTATGAGATCGAGGCTCTTCGTACGTTGGGTGACCGAGACCAGTTGACGGCGCTCTACAACTTTGGCGCCAAGAGTCTTTGGACCACCGAGTTAGAGGAAAAGCTCACGTCTGGTCAATTGGATGTCATCGTACATTGTTTGAAAGGTGAATCGATTTTCTTTGCGTTGTATTTAGGTTCAAATATTATGTCCAAATGTTAACTGGACTAGATATGCCGACTCGGCTGCCCGACTCGTGTGAGCTTGCAGTTATTCCGCGACGTGACGATCCCCGGGACGCCCTGGTTGTCAAGGCCGGCCTACCGTACACGAGCTTGATGACTCTGCCCCAGGGCGCAGTCGTAGGCACTTCGTCGGTTCGACGGTCGGCCCAGCTCCGCCGGCTGTACCCCCATCTTCGCTTTGCCAATTTACGCGGTAACGTGGACACCCGTCTCGCAAAAGTAGACGATCCGGATAGTGAGTATACGTGCATGGTCATGTCAGCGGCCGGCCTGGAGCGCATAGGCCTCAAATACCGCATCAACCAGTACCTCCACTCTAAGGATGGGGGCATTTTCCATGCCGTCGGCCAGGGCGCCCTAGGCTTGGAGATTCGCAAAGGAGACGCGAAGATGCGCACATTGCTTGACCAGCTAGCCGATCACGAGTCCACTCTTGCTTGTCTCGCCGAGCGGTCCCTGATGAGAACGCTAGAAGGCGGCTGCAGTGTCCCCATCGGAGTTGAGACTGAATGGATTCAACCGGACAAGTTGCGGGTGAGTGCCATCGTTGTCAGTCTGGATGGCTCCCAGAGCGTCCAGGGTACCGTTGATGCCAATGTGAAAACTGCCGACGAAGCCAACGCACTCGGCCAAGAAGTGGCGGCAAGACTGGTCGCGGGAGGGGCAGAGGCGATTCTGAACGACATCAACGCCAACCGGCCAGCCAAAGACTGAGGGCTGGACATACTATGTTTTGTGGGCGTCTGGTAGAGAAAGGTGTCGCTACGTCCTCAAACGGTATAGACCAGTATACGGATAGGAGGAAGAGATCGGACGGAACAAGTTTCGAGAATATATAAATGATCACTTTACCCCAGAGAAAAAGCAAATTTTTCATGGCAGGCCATATTTGCCTTATCTTCTGCCCCGTTTATAACTAGCGGGAATACATTTTCTGCGCTACACGCGACATAACATGAGAACATCATAACCATCGCATACCAAATTTGGACCACTACAACTGCAACCTACATTGTATTAATGATGGAAAGGCATTCTAAACTCTTCGAATCTAACGATCGTCAGGCAACTATAGAGCTAGTGGTGCAGCAGTTCCGTGATTTTGCATCTTCACCAGCCCAGCGTATACACCTCCCTTCTTCATCAACTCTCTGTGATTGCCAATCTCAGCTAATCTTCCCGCCTCTAAAACGCAGATCAAGTCCGCATGCTGGATTGTGCTCAGCCGGTGCGCGACAGCGATCGTGGTCCTCTTCTCCGAAGCTTTATTCAACGCTTCCTGTACCATTGTTTCGGACCGGGAATCCAGTGCAGCAGTTGCCTCGTCCAGGAGCAGGATTTTGGTATTACGGAGGAGAGCGCGTGCAATGGCCAAGCGCTGTTTTTGACCCCCGCTGAGCATGACGCCCTTGGACCCTAATTCTGTGGTGAAGGCGTTGCTAAAGAATAGCCTTGTCAGCAAAAGTAGACAAACTATAGGGGAAAGTGGATGAAAGAGCTCACGGTAGTGATATGATGACGTCGTAAATGTTCGCGTCTTTACAGGCTTGCACCATCTCCTCCTCCGAGACGGAGTCCATCGTGCCCAGCAGCAAATTTTCTCGGATGGTACCGGAGAAAAGCATCGGTTCCTGGCCGACCAGTGAGATCGCGCTGCGGTAGCTGGCCACATCGAGTGTAGAGATGTCCCAGCCATCAACAATGACCTGGCCCGACACTGGGTCAAAGAAGCGTTCGAGCAAGGCAATTAGGGTGCTCTTTCCGCACCCGCTCGCCCCGACTAGGGCAATGAACTGGCCTGGCCGGACCGTCAGGCTGAAGTCATCAACGACGACGCGGTCCGGTCGTGAGGGATAGCTGAAGCTGACGTTCCGGAATTCAATCTGACCAGCGCAGGTCTCCTTGTTAAATGTCTTCCCGGACGTGTCCCAACTGTCAATGCTCGGACGGCGGTCGAAGAGGGATCGAAGGTCTCGGGCAGCATTCATGGCCTTGCTCATGCCAGGTGCATAGGAGAAGATAACACCGGCGGTCTGCGCGCCCGATATCAATGCCGCAAAGCAGATGAAGAATTGCACGACAGTGTATTCGTGGTTCGAGAGCAAAGTGCCTCCATACCAGAAGGCTAGAGCTGCGCAAAGCAACGTAATAGACTGGGACAAGGCGTAGAAGGTTGAAGCTTGCAAGATGGAGCGAATCGACTCCCTGGATTTGCTGAAGATGATGGAGTCATAGTGCTGTAGCACTCGAGTCTCCATGGTGAGGCAAGCCACGGTTCGAATGGCCGAAACAGCCTCGCTGGCGTACGCCGCAGAGTCCTGATGTGTCTTCTTCATCTTCTCTGCAAACAAGCTCAACATGGCCAACCGGACCCAGCCAAAACCGGCGACCAGTGGAATGGTGGCTGTGCAAACCAGAGCTAATTTCCATCCGATGATCAAAGAAAGCACGATACCTCCCACGATCGTAGCGAGGAATGTCAGGATTGCACCTAACACAGGTCCGCTCAGCCCTTTCAGATCAGTCGGGGCCGAAGACAAAAGCGATGTCAGAGCCCCAGTCGAGTTTTGCTCCATAAGGAAGAATCCTATTTCCTGTCGGAGGATATGGCCAAAACACTGCTTGCGTGCACGGTGAACCATTTTCTCTGTCGCATAGGCGAAGATGATACCGTGGCAAAGCCAGACGACTAAAATCCCCAGTCCCATGGCCAAGTACATCAGTGACCAGAAATTGATACGTTCTCGCAAGTGGTGTGCAGAGGTTAAGGAGAGTGCGTCAACTAATTTGGCAAAGATGATCGACTGACTGTGATGAGTGTTAGAACTGTCTTAAAAGACATGACGGGGAGAACGATCGCATACGCAGGGACACTTAAGCCAGCCACAACGGCCAGCATGGTTGCGACAAGAGTAAGAACTGATTCTGGTCGACTTAACTTGCCAATTAGTTTCATGGTATTGGTCAAACCGCCCCAGGAAGATGCGGTATCTTCCGATTGAGCAGACTCTGAAGGTATCGAGCTGGAGACGTTTTGGGGGTGGGAAAGAGATGTCTCCTCCTCTTCAATCTTGGGCCTGAACGAATTTTCATTGTCCATGATTGATTTCTTATCCAACAGTATCTCGGTATACGTTTCCTGGCTGCTGATATAGCCAGCGTCCTCCGCCCCTGGACCTGATTCACTTGAAATTTGTTGTTTACGCACCAGCTCGGCGTAGTGGGCATTTCTGGAAATCAACTCGTCGTGCGTCCCTTGTTCGACGATGTGTCCATCCGCCATCACGACTATATTGTCCGCATCACGGATTGTGGATAACCTGTGCGCGATGACGATCGTTGTTCGACCCTGTGAAGCAGCAGCCAAGGCCTTTTGCACCGATCGCTCGGCACGCACATCAAGGGCCGATGTCGCCTCGTCAAGCAGTAGAATTTGGGGATTCTTGATGATTGCACGGGCAATGCAGATGCGTTGTTTTTGGCCCCCGGATAGCTGAGTACCTTTCTCTCCGACCTCAGTTTGGTAGCCTCGCGGCAAGCCCGAAATGAATTCGTGGGCGTTAGCTTTGATTGCGGCTTCTTCCACAAGACCTTGCAGTTGCTGTGCTGTCAGCGATGACTCCTGTCCCGCGAGCCCGTAGACGATATTTTCAAAAATTGTTGTGTTGAAGAGTGTTGGCTCTTGCCCGACCAGGGACATCTGACTGCGCAGCCAGTTCAAGTTGAGGGACTGGATATTGTAATCGCCAAGCACTGCCGATATCTCACATCAGTTAGACGTTGAAAATTTCTCGCGGCAGGGAAGGCCTACATATATCTCCTTTTGTTGGGGCATAGAATCTTTCGAGCAGCCCAATGATGCTACTTTTCCCACATCCAGATGCTCCCACGAGCGCGGTCGTCTTGGACGCAGGAACGACCAGGTTTAGCCTGTGGAGAACCGTGACCTCGCGGCGAGATGGATAGATAAGCTGGACGTCGCGAAAACTGATGTCAAGACCGCCATGTTCCGGACGTTCTCCTCCATCCGAGAAGGGATCCTGAGGGGATTGTCGTGCAATGGCTTCCAAGATGGCGGTGGCTGCAGCGATGCTGGAGATGAATGTTTTAGCATTGGGGGCAACACGTCCAACAGCCCAAGCTCCTATCACAATGGCGAGGGTGGATGTGGTGATGCCCGAGATACTGATTTCGCCCCGGACCAGCAGCCGCGATCCCTCCCAAAAGGAGAGGCCATAGCTGAGGTAAGGGACGGCGTTCACCATGCCGATCATCAGCGCCGTAACAATTCCTGCCTTGAGGCCCGGCCGTTCGGCGGGTTTCAGATGGTCGTCGTATCTCTGAATCAGCTTTTGCTGGATACCAAATGCCGTAACGTGTTCGATAGAGCTGATGGCTTCCTCCGCCAATGTGGCACCACTGCTCTCCAACGCCTGCGACTGCTTAGTCCATTTGACCGGAAGAACAACCCCAACCGCGCCGGTCACGGTCAGCATAATGACGGTAGACGTGAGGATCAGTGCCAACTTCCAATTCTCCACGAACGCGATCACGTAGGAGGAAATGAAGGTGGCGGCGGCTGTTAGGCTGACCGAGAGATTGCCGGTGATGGCTTCCTGGATTTGTGTGATATCGGACGTGATGCGCGTGGTCAATTCCCCGGCGCCCAGGGTATCGAAGAAGGCCATATTTTGACTGATGATGGACCGTAAATACGTTCTTCGTAAGGTCCGAGTGATGCGTTCGCCGGTGTAATAGAAGCCAACCGTCGTAATGTATACCGACACGAACAGCCCGATTGCGAGGTACACATAATACAGCGTGAATCGCGAAATATCCGATTGGAGTGTGGCTCCAGAAATTTTGCCATTTTGAAACCGATCAAACGACGATACGAGTTGACCATATAGCACCTGTATGCATCCATCAGGTGGATTTTCTATCAGTATATACGTTTCCAACCATCATTTTACGGCCGTCCGCCATCAATAAAGAGCGAAAGATAAGCGATGCACTTGCCGTTAAGAGCGGATTGAGACCTCCAGCGACAATGGCCGCAAAAGCACTAACGCCGATGATGGCGAGGTCGAGAGGCGTCGCGAAGCTGAAGACTGTGCGGGCCTGGGGGCGACTAGCTGGGAGGCCATTTAGCTGGTACTCAAGAACCTCGAGCTCTCTCTCAATCATCCCCGGGCTTTTCGCGGCAGACGGCGACTGGGCCATTGCTGGCGGCTGTGTTTAGGTCGACCTTCAGTGTGGTGAAGAACAGGAAAGCCTCCAGAGTTCATTTCGTCAACACTTCAGCACGGATCTCACATATGCGCTTTGCCAGTAATGAACTCGATCAATGAATCTGGGCCCAAACTGGCCTGTCTAGTGCGTCGCTCATAGTGACTCACCCCCTGGGCACGGTCTAATCTCCATGCGTCGAGAGAGCTGTTCGGACTCTCCGAGCCTGCCCCATCTCGACTTAATTGAGGGCGCAACCGTTTCGGAGGTTACGAGCAATAGAAGCGTTCATCCATAAATTTAACTTGTAGTGCGATTATCCAATCTAGCCAGCCACGGAAGATGTTATACGAACATTCCTATACCGGAAAGCTCTTCAAACCAGACGCTACTGAGAATCATGAAGTTCATTGACCATTCTCTTAGCAGACATGGATGATTCGTTATGACTTCCAAGAAGGACGCCTCTGGAAAGATCGAGGTTGAGAGAAAAAGTGAAGGATGTCAAAGGATGAAGGAGCATGAATCATCCAGACTCACAGAGGGAGGGTTGGGGGCAATGGACGAGTCGTGTTCAGGAACTCGACCTGCGCTCGAAGCTCATTCAACCAAATAAAATGAAGAACAATTGATGATTAGACGGATCAATGACACCCTGGATTAATTGCTGACTGATTATGATGAAAGAGTTTTGAAGTGCTGGTTGTACTGCGAATGAAGCGTGATGTGAGACGTAGGGAGACAGTAGGAAATCGATGAAGGAATTGAATCAAGTATGATTGTCATGTGGCTGTCAGTAGCTGCAAACAATCAGCTCAGATACGAAAGAACATTTGTGATAATCGATTGGAAATAAAACTACACTTTGTATTGAATATATAGCCTCTTATATCCTATCAGCCATTCATGGAAAAAAAAAAAAAAAAAAAAAATACAACGCGAATCATGCATTAACATTGCATTAACATTTACCATCCCTTCAGTTCTCCGTTGGCCGCCCTTGCCCACGTTCTCTACACTTGTCTTAAGACTTGAAGAAGTTTACCTGGTCAGGACATTGTTTTGGTCACGATGGTAAGACATTTGTCTGCTGATTGTGGGTGTATTAGCCGGACAACATCGTGGCCTCAAGCGGCCTATTTACAGCCACGTCTTGCAACGATCTAGACAGTGTGCTCATCGAAGTTGGATCTGAAGTCAAGCCCAGCTGCTCATCCGTCCAAAGCTGCGTCACCGCGGCCTGTTGCGCATCCCACACGCCCGCCCGCTGCCAATCCGATGCTTTGCGCAATCCCAGCCGATCCCAGATTTCCACCAACGCGCTGACCAGAGCATCTTGCTGGGCGGGTCCGTGGAACCCGGTAGGCGAGATACGGACGCGCTCCATGTTCACGGCCACCGTCGGACTGTTGATCGCTTGTACATAGATATGGTACTCATCGAACAGGATATCAGTGACCTGGCGAGTGAGCTCAGCATCGCCAATCATCAGGGGCAGCAGATGTGACCGATTCGGCAGCACGGGCAGGTCAAACGCCGCCATCTTGCGCTTCACAGCCGCGACGTTGCGCTGCAGCCGGATACGACCGTCTTTGTTGTGCAGCTGATGTTGGATGGCAGCATGTGCGCCCGCCGTGACAGCGGGAGACTGGACCGTCGTGAATATGAAGCCTCGGGCGACCGAGCGGATCATATCAATCAGGGCTGCCGACCCGGCGACGTAGCCACCCATGGTGCCGAGGCCTTTGCTGACGGAGCCCGAAATGACGTCCACTCGCTCCATGGCCGTCCGCCCGTTGGTTCGACCGGATTGATGTGTGGCGAAATCGAGGTGCTCTGCGACGCCGGCTCCGTGAGGTCCGTAGAGACCAATTGCGTGGGCCTCGTCCATGAATGTTATCGCACCATATCTATCAGCGAGGTCGCAAATGGCAGCGATCGGTGCAATAGTTCCTGCCTTAGCTTAGCAGATGGATTGGGACAACCGACGGAAAAGTTGGTGGATGGAACAGAGAACTAACCACACATTGAATAAACCGACTCGAACGCGATGATCTTGGGGACCTTGATTGGATATGATGCCAGCAAAGCCTCCAAGCTAGCCAAGTCATTGTGTTTCCAGACGTGCCGCTTAGCCTTGGCATGGCGGATACCATCGATCATGGAGGCATGATTGAGCTCGTCCGAGAAGATGACGCAGTCGGGTAGCTGGGATCCCAGCGTGGACAGAGCAGCCTCATTTGCAGCAAATCCCGAGCTGAAATAAAGCGCCGCGGGTTTCTTATGTAGCTGCGCAATGCTCGCTTCCAAGGCTTCCACGAGGGGACTATGCCCAGCGATGTTTCGCGATCCGCCCGAGTTGGCGCCGTAGGTGTGTAGAGCGTTCTCCATCGCAGCGATCACTGCTGGATGACTGCCCATAGCCAGCTATCGATCAGGGTTATAATTCAGACGTCTGATCCTCCTTGAAAATGTCCCTTGTGGTGCTCAAGAGTGCGCTTTAAACCATAATCAAGGGGTAGTCATACATACATAGTCATTCGAACACCAAACATCGACCTTTTTGCCGGTTTGATTGCACTGTGCCAGGGGAAACTGGTCCTGCAGGCGGGTTATACTGCGGAAATAGCGATAGGACTTGTTGCCCTTTTTTTGGTTGATAATGTGTTGATACAAGCCCTCGTACGGAAAGGATGCGGGTTTGGGCTTCTCAATGCTGTCGCGCAGCGGCGCACCGACAATAAAGGGAGTGTTGAAGTTGAGATTTGATTCAACCACGGGCATTGAAAGGCATGATCTGTTCGTGGTGTAGCAAGCTTGTTGTTGCATGGACACATGGGCTCGAACATATCGTGCCAGGCGGCGGCGATGCACCGGAGTAGCCATGGGGAGTCAGTTCTCTGATGTCAAGCAACGCACAGGAAAAAGAAAATATTGAGCTTTTTGCTCTACCTGAGCTAGCTACCGGAGAGGATGACTCGTGTTGATCCAGCGCTGGGACAGTCATTTTGTCTTGTGCTTGTGCCGCACCCCGGCGCTATGAAGGACCATGACACAGGCCATAGAAAGGGGTGAATGCACCAGCGCCCACAGTCGATGTGTAGCAAAACCCAAGAGTTTCCTTTCCGGCAGCCTAGCGAGAGTGAGATTCGTCAAGAGGCGGCTGCCAACGGAGTCACCGATTGTTGTATTGGAGGCGGAGGTGAGGAGCTACCGGAGACTCCGACGGTAACTTGAGCGAGCAGAAGGGATCATTGCCCGACAAACACCTCTACGAAAGAAGCGGATCATCTCGAACTTAAGCCATTCTCTGAAACGCGAGCTGCATCGGGACTAAAATGAGCGGGTCTCAACATCAACGTACTCAATGCCCTTCATACGCGCCATTCGGGTTGCTGTAAGGAATCAGCTGAGCGTCGTAAAGAATATCGAAGTGCCTTCTGTTTTTTTTTTTTTTTTTTTTTTTCCCTTTCGTTTTTTGTAATTAGACGATTCGCTCCGCTCCGTGTCTCTTTCGAGACTTACTTTGCTTCGTCGTCGTCGCCTTATCCAACCCATTCGTCACCGAGAAATGCTTACCATGGAGGGTCTCTCGCGTATATCGCTTCGAACATGCCCATTCTTGCGTAAGACCTCGCCCGCAGTACTGCGGTCACTGTCGACGAGCACCAGGCGCCATGGCTCTTTATCGAAGCTGCAGGCTATTGCCAGTCACTGTCCGGTCATGGACAAAGCAATGGCCGTGCAGAGTGTGAGGGCCGGTCAACAAGCATCCGGAAGTTTGGAGACTTCTCGCGCGTATCATTCCCGCGCACCTCACACCCGCTTGAAACATTCTCAAGCCGGACTGGATTGCCAGGGTGCATTTGACTATGAAGCCTTTTACCAGCAGGAGTTGGACACGAAGAAGGAGGACAAGTCCTATCGCTACTTCAACAATATCAACCGATTGGCACGGAATTTTCCTTGCGCCCATATGGCAGCCCCGGAGGAACGAAAAGTAACCGTCTGGTGCTCCAATGACTACCTTGGGATGAGCAGGAACCGCCATGTCCTGCAGAAGATGCATGAAACCCTTGACACATACGGCGCGGGCGCAGGAGGCACCCGGAACATCTCTGGCCACAATCAGCATGCCGTCAAGCTTGAAGAGACCCTTGCTCGTCTGCATAAGAAGGAAGCCGCCCTGGTGTTTTCTTCGTGTTATGTCGCCAACGATGCCACGCTGGCCACCCTTGGCAGCAAGTTGCCGGACTGTGTCATTCTCTCGGACAGCAGCAATCATGCATCGATGATTCAAGGTATTCGCCATTCAGGCGCCAGAAAGATGATCTTCCGGCATAACGATCTGGCGGATCTTGAGACCAAGTTGGCTTCGCTTCCTTTGCATATCCCCAAAATTATCGCTTTCGAAAGTGTCTACAGCATGTGTGGCTCTATCGGCCCTATCGAGCAAATCTGCGACCTGGCCGACAAGTATGGTGCGATCACCTTCCTCGACGAGGTTCACGCCGTCGGCTTATATGGGCCTCACGGTGCTGGTGTTGCCGAGCATCTGGACTATGAAACACACGCCGGAACGAAGCCTTGCTCTCGAAAAACTGTGATGGATCGAGTTGACATTATCACTGGCACCCTCGGCAAGGCGTATGGGTGCGTTGGGGGTTATATTGCCGGCTCGGCGCAGATGGTTGATACAATTCGGTCGCTGGCCCCCGGGTTTATTTTCACTACCTCCCTTCCACCGGCGACCATGGCGGGGGCTCAGGCGTCCGTTGAATATCAGATGGCCAACAATGGAGACCGGCATCTGCAGCAGTTGCACACCCGCATGACTAAGGCCGCCCTCCAGGCGAAGGGAATTCCCGTCATCCCGAATCCATCCCATATTATCCCTGTTCTAGTCGGCAACGCAGAGGTAGCTAAGCAGGCTTCAGACATGCTGCTCGAGAATTGGGGTATCTATGTGCAGGCGATCAACTATCCCACCGTAGCGGTCGGCGAGGAGAGGCTACGCATCACTCCTACCCCGGGCCATGTGCAGGAATATCGTGAGCAATTGGTGACTGCTCTAGATGCAGTCTGGACCGCACTGAGTATCCGGCGGGAAAGCGACTGGGCTGCTCAGGGAGGGTTTCTAGGGGTGGGCCAGGATCATCAGGCTACTGAGCCACTGTGGACCGACGCCCAGCTGGGTTTGGAGCCATTCGCCGCTGCTGTGCCAAAGGATGCTACTGATCCCCGGCCTTTCGATGCCATTCTCGATACGGAGCACAGCGATAATATCCAAGCTGCTGGGGCAACGCCTGGCGCATAAGGCAAGATAATTGAAACTCTCCACGGCTAGAGTGGTAAAACTCGCTCCAGTTGGAGATGGAAGTTCCGAGTTCACGTGTACGGAAGTCACCGGCAGAATAATGATATTAATGCCTTCCACCACAATGAAGTCTAGTAGAACATCTAAGAAAAGCATGATTATAATATAGTCTTTTCGTTTCAATTGCTCTAACAGTATGTCCATTAATTTGTAGCCTATGCTTGTTCTCGAGCCTTTGAAAGAAGTGCTTGTCCCATGCAGCATGTTCAAGTTGCCACGCCCTTGAGCAGCGGTGTCACCTCCGCTGCTCCTCTGATCCCCGCTGTTAACGCCCCTTCCATGTAGCCCTTCCACTTCACTGCCGTCTCGGTGCCCACAAAATGTACATGTCCATGAGGCTCGACAAGGAATTCACCCGCCTTTCCTAGCAGTCCGGGAGGGGTATAGGGACATGGACAACCCATGCTCCATTCTTCGGACGACCATTGCTGCTCGATATACTCAATCGGTTGGTGGGCATCGTCGCTATTGAACAAGTGGGCCAATTGCCGCAAGACCGTTGCCTTCCTCTCAGCCGCAGGTAGTTGAGACCATTCTCGTCCGGGTTGACCAGCAATGAAGCTTGTCAGGCGGAAATGCGAGCAGGAGTAGTCACTGGTATCTCGAGTCGCGGCTGCAGGTCCCACAAACGACTGCGAAGCACCGCTGAGACCCTTGTCTTTCCACCATGGCCTGCTATAGGAGACCATGGCCTTGGTATAGTAACCCAAAACAGTAGAGTTCGCCAGGAGCGCCTTTCCCTCAGGCAATGGGGGAGCGAAGTCGACCTTGCTGTATAAAGGGGTAGAGATTGCCACGATGACCTTCTGGGCTCGGAAGACGTGTCCGGCCGTGGTGTGAACGACCACACCATCCGAGCTCTGCACGATCGATCTGACCGCCGTGTCGAGCCTGACACTTCCCGGTGATAGGGTTGATGCCAGCGCCTCGGCGATCGATTGGGTGCCTGTTCTGACCGTGAGATATCTCCCCTGAACTTGCCCCGACCTCATCTTCATCAGCCCACCCTGACTCTGACAGTAGACAAAGAACGACGCAGCACTCAGCTCGCCGGGCTCGCAGCCCAGCATAACTCGTGTCCACACGGCGACGGTCGCTAGCGCAGCCGGGCTCCCTCCGCGACTGCGAACAAAGTCTTCAAGCGTGATAGCATCGTGGTCGCATTCGTGGCACCTCGTCAGGTTGATCTTACTGTATTCCTCCTCGAACAGCTCCTTCATACGCTGAACGTCCTGATCCTCGTTACCAGGCAGCTACCATCATCAATCAGCATCATCTCTCTGTCGACTGCGCTTCATCCCATTTGACGCTGCCCTTGGTCCCCCCAACTTACCGGGGCTTGCTCGCCGTACGGATGTCTGATAACAGAATGGTCCAGTCCATCACAGTTCAGCTGCAGGATCGCGTCGCCCTCCACCTTAACCGCCGTGAATTCAAGGCCGAGGGACTGGGCGAGTTGGTACACATGAGGCTGAGTGGTATCGTTGAGCCACTCAGCGCCCAAGTCCGCCACGCCGCGGCCATCTGGGCCGGCTGGAATGCTCCATGTCTTTCCGCCAACACGCGACCGGGCTTCCAGGACCACCGCGGCAAAACCCGCGTCCTGGAGCGAGCGTGCGGCTTGGAGGCCGGATAGGCCTGCCCCGACGACCACTACACTAGTTGTCTCGAGATCCGATGCCATGCTAGGGAAGGTCTTGGTCGAGCCTCTCCCGTTCCGTTCGCCGGGAGAACGTCGGTAATGGGGCAAAAGAGGCAGTCGTGAGGAAGTCTGCGAGCTGGCTGTATATCAACCCATAATTGGTACATGATCGCCATGCAGGGCAATGACAATGGCGATACGGCTGCCTCGTGTACCGTATGATCTCCAGCCATTGTGGCCGACGCTCGGGGATCTCACACCCAGACGCCCGCTCCGAGCGCCGTTCGGACGGTCCGAAAATCGACGGATGTCAAACTAGGAAAGGGAGTCACTTGGGCGAAGCAAAACGACGGATCTCGGGCGCTAGGAGGTGACCGCGTGAGGCATGGGCTGCCAAACGCGATCCACTATCGACCAAGTTAGTAAGCGCTAGACCTCGCCAAAATCGCCGGTTGGGCTTCGGCCATGACCCAAAACCCGCCAAGAAATTTGGATACACGTAATATATACCATCTTTCATAAAATTATATGTGTAATAAGCTGTATTTCAGCTGTTATTCCGTAAAATACAGCCTCGTGGGTTCTTGGCAGGGTTGTGGGTACGGAGTACCCAGAAAAGCAATATGGCGAGCTCTAGTTAGCGCCCTTGAGCCGATGTATCACTCTGTATAGTTGATACCGAGTATGATTGTCCGTCCACAATGGGGTCCAAGTCCCATCAGTACCATCCACCAAGTGTGCTGCGAGGTTTTCGAAGTAAATAAGTAATGCGATTCCTTCCTAGAATGTCTCCCTGGTGAGACAACGACCGTGTCGCATCCCTCCCTGCCCTCACTCACATCATGACCGTCACCGATTCTCCATGGCCCCGAGATGGCACGGCCAGCATTGCCAGCCAGTTGAAGAGTGGCTACAACCACACAGTGTCGGCTATGTGGCAGGCTGAACGGCAATTACACAAGGTGAATATTCTCGGCTCGTGCCTTTTCCGGCGGAGAGAGCGTCGACGATGGACAGATGCATACATAGATTGATTGATAGAGTGCTTATGCTCAAAGAAAAACAAAAACAGTCCATGTTTATCTACCCCGTCTTCCTCTCTGCCGATCCCGACCTCGAAGAGCCGATCACCAGTCTTCCCAACCAGTACCGCCGGGGCATCAACAAGCTGCTCCCACTCCTCGCAACGCTCGTGGCCAAGGGGCTACACTCCGTCATCTTGTTTGGCTCTCCACCCAGCAGCGACCAAAAGGATGCCTCCGGTTCGATGGCCGACAGCCCCGACGGCCCCATCATGCCCGCCATCCCCCAGATCCGACAGGCGTTTCCAGAGCTGTATGTGATCGCGGATGTCAGTCTGTGCGAATATACCCACCACGGCCACTGCGCCGTGACGTTCGAGGACGGGTCCGTCGACAACGAGGCATCAGTCGAGCGGGTGTCGGATGTTGCGCTGTCGTTTGCTCGCGCAGGCGTGCACTGCGTCGCGCCGTCCGACATGAGCGACGGTCGCATCCGCGCGATCAAGCTCAAGCTCCTACAGCACCGTCTCGAGAGCAAGGTTGCCATCATGTCCTACTCGGCCAAATATGCCAGCTGTCTCTATGGCCCCTTCCGCGAAGCGGCTTCCTCTGCGCCTGCATTTGGCGACCGCAAACGCTACCTGCTGCCGCCGCCGGCCCGCACCCTGGCCCGCAAGGCCATCTTGCGCGATATGCACGAGGGTGCCGATATGATCATGATCAAGCCTGCCTATCCAGATATCATCAGCGATGCCAAAAACGTGTCCACCGTGCCCGTCGTCGCCATGCAGGTATCCGGTGAATTTGCCATGATTCATGCCGCCGCCCGCGCCGGGGTGTTTGACCTGAAAGACATGGCGTTCGAGTCTACCGAGATCATCGTCCGATCTGGGGCGGATGCAATCCTCAGTTATTTTACACCCGAGTTTCTGGAATGGTTGTGAACGCGCTGGAGGATGACTTGTTTGACCCACTATACAATGAACTTCTTAAAAACTTTCCTATGTCGCTTAACTGCTTCAGTCGAGCACAACGGTCTAATTGTATGGAAAGATCGGTGAAAATACTAGACCGTTCCGTACTCCGTGCATAAACCTTTTGTGTAGTTAGTGACCAACCTATGTATACCTCCATTATAAAGGGTATAACAGGGTATAGTCTTATACTCTATATAGTCCACCATACCCAGATATAATGGAGTATAGGGGACGCAGGAACATACCGGGAAAAGGTATAATGGGAGGGAGATATATAAGTATATGTTCCGGGAGGAAGAACCATCATACGTGTATCCTGGAGTTGTGTATAAAAGAATGCGATCGAGAGCTCAAGGGAGCGCATCGTATTAGGGATGATAAACATTAATGATTGTGAGCCCAGCTACTTCTACTGCTGTGATATCTGGGGAAGATGGTTGAGTGCATGTGCTGGGAGGTCCTTGCCTACGTATGTTAGGTTTCAGGGCCTGGCTTCCCAGCGGGTGGTTGGGCTGAAGGGTTGGTATCTTGGGTGTGTTTTGGTGACATATTTTGGCATCTTGGTCCAGGGCTCCTGGACCAGGATGATGTCTGCCTTGAAGGATAGCAGCTGGTCATGAGAGGGGCCACTCCTCCCTATGTTAGCCTTTGTAATCCTCATGTTTTGTGTTAATAATCCATCTGTCCAAAATGGTATATCCTCATCATTCTAATGGAGGTATATCGTTGGTTGCTAACTAGATAGGCCTACATGGTGGAAAAGGGTCAGCGAGGGCGGACTTATGCGGCAGAATCCCACGTAATCCAATACCCCCCCACGCACGAGCTGGCCTGAAAACTAATCTAAAGAATCTAAATACAAAAATCGGCCTCTATTGGGGCCTTCAAATGAGTGAGTAAATGGCAAAATTAAGCAGAAAATGAGAGGTTCTGCTTTGGCCAATCAGAAGCTGTAAATCAGAATAGAAAATGTATCCAAAATGGAGGGATATACGCAGTTTAGCAGGTGCCGGTGAGCTCCAGGAAATGGTCGAATTGTTCAGTTCGTAGAGGTTTGGTCAGACTGTCAGCTGCTTGTTCTTTGGTAGGGCAGGCCTGACATCTAACAATACTGTCTTGGACCTTCTCCCGAACATAATGGTAGCGTATATCGATGTGTTTGGATCTTTTGGTGGTGAGCTCAGCTTCAGCCATGGCGTGAGCACCTTGATTGTCGATATGGAGAGTAATTGGTGGGCATTCGGTTGGGAGCATATTAAGCTCATTGATAAGGTTCTGGAGCCAAAGGGCATCTTGGCTGGCTTCACTTAGGGCCATATACTCAGCTTCATTGGAGCTGAGCGCAACGGATGTTTGCTTGCGGCTTTTCCAGGCAATTGGGGCTCCGGCAAGCAGAAAGATGTATCCAGATACTGACTGGCAGTTGTCTGTCAGTTGACCGCCCCAATCAGAGTCAGTATAGCATTTAGGCATGAGGAGGTCAGATATAATGGACTCCGTAGGCCTATGATAGGTAATTTGCCAGTTAATGGAGCCTTTAAGGTAGCGTATGGCGTGTATAGGGGCACGCCATGCCTTTTGGGTGGCTTTGGCGTTATATTGGGATAGTACGCCAACTGTCCGGCTAAGATCAGGCTAGGTTTTGGTGGCTAGCCAAGTAAGGCAGCCTACACCATGTTGATATTCTTTGATGTTAGCTTAGTTATTCACAGGAGCCGCAGAACTCGGGAGCGAGATTGATAGGAGGATCACACACCTACTTGGCGCCCAAGTGCCCGGCTATCAAACATACATGCGCAACGCAAGATTGCGACCTGTGGACTTTACTCTTTAGGGCCTCTCATTATAATTTCGAAAGACTCACTGTATATACTTTCATTTGTCTATATATTCCCTTTTACTTTTCCTTTTTCTTCGCTTTCTTTGGTTTGTGATAAACATGGCTCATATCTTTCTTCGACTATAGGAATTATCAGATCTATCAAGCCGGTGGCGAATCAAGCATCGTTTCATTCATAATGCCTCTTAGCAGGCCTGACCGATGTCCTCTCATCTAGAGAACACCTCATCCGCCTGTTGTATACTGATCCAGAGGCGGCATGAGGATCTGAGGCTGGTAAATTCTATTGCTGTTGTGACCCCCTACTGACATGAAAATCTCCTGGTCGAAAATTGGGTCCAACAAGTTCACACAGTTGCCTGGCGGGTTAGCTGCCAGGTTAGATACTGGGAGCGTGGAACCGGCCCAAGCAGGCCAACACGCCGATTCTTGTTCAAAGTTGCAACTCATAGATAGCAGTCCCTGGTTTGTGGCCTGCTCTCTAGCCGCTTGTGAGACGCTAACGGGGGAAGGATGATGTGACTTTTCGGCTTCACCTGCAAGCTTGGGGCTATTTTTTTGCTGTCGCAGGACCGTGATATATGCTGGGGACGCCAAAATCTGGCCACTCTCGGACGCCTGAGTCTCTCGAATTTGCCATGCCTCGACGGCCATCTTGTTGATTGCGCTGTAGAGGGGACCCAGTCTGCTCTGTGAACCCTGGTAGAGATCTGGCCGGATATCGTAGAAAATACGGATCTGCTCCCACGCCTTGTCGGCTTGCTCTTCATGTGGATGTGTTCTCAAATCTTCCAATATGTGTATCAGGCAGGACCATGCAAAATGCTGATGCCCGTGCCACAGGAAGCCCTGGATTGATATTTGGTTGCTCCCTTTGTTCTCGTACTCCAGTACCTTCAGCGCCGCCGAGAACATTTCTTCTCTGTCCTTTTCGGTACAATCAATTCTGTTCTTGCCACACTGGCATGATTGCAACATCTTATACCGCATTTTGCACAAGGTCAGACGCGCCATAATCACTGTGTAGAAATGTACCGGATTCAACATGTCGCAGTAGCGGAGGACTTCCAGCTCCAACTCCTCCTCCATATCTGCAACCGCCTTCTCTCGCTCCGCACGGTAGAGTTGATCGACGGCAGACCTCCGCGTTTCCGCTGCCAGAGAAGCCCATGGCCTCCTCCCGCAATTGACTTGCCCCATGAAATCCATAACCTTGTAAAGCAGGTTGACGAATATCATGTCTGTTGGCCCCACGCGGTTCTTGGGAGGATCCTTCATGCGCGGAGATAGATCTGCGTCGTTGACGTTGCTCGGTGCGGTCATTTCGCAGTCGGGATTCGGCCAGTGCAGCCCAACATTATGGGCAGAAATGGTGTCCTGCATGACAATCTGAAACCACAGTCTGCGGCGCATCTCTACTTCGAAAGGGGTGACGTCCGCGGTTGATATCTTTCGGTGTAAGCCCAATCTCTGGGCATTCCGCTTGGCAATCCCCGTCAGGTTCCACACTTCGCTGGGGTCTACGTGTGGACCAATCGCCACCTATTTCCCATTTTTGTTCGTTCAGCAGCGAGCGCAAACCCTTTGATTTGGATACGAAACTCACCAGGTAGAGCGTGTATGCTTGGAGCACGCCCAGGTTGCAGGATATGAGAAAATTCGCTCTCGCCAAAGCTCTCTCACAACCATGGAGATACATCGACAGAAGGACCGATCTCTTCTCGCCAAGCAGCCGCATGCAGGCGGCGTCTGTGATTGAGACGAGCGCACATGCCATCGTCGCAAAGAGAAGGGCCTCAGTCTCCTTGGATGCGTGGCCATGACCTTCGACGGCTTCCGCCAGTGTCTCACTTGCCGATGGAGCATGGAGAATCATGGTGACGGGATGCACGTTCGAGAGATATATTTGCCATAATTGACGAAAGCGCTCTGGATTGGGGTAAGGCGTTTTCAATGAAAATCTCTCTCCTGAAAGGCCTAAAGGAAGGCCACTAGCCCTGTACCCAGTCCCCGTATTGAATGTGAATCTGTCCTTGTCCTCATTATGATTTCGCTCCTCCTTTTCTTCTTGCTCCAAGTAGGGATGGTGAAACATCGAACCAGCATCAAGCTACTTCGATCCTTAGTACTCGCTTTTGATCGCGTCGGTGCTATTTAAACGGGGCGATTCTTACCTCCCTTCCTATTTTCGTCCATAGCTCCCCTTCGAAATAGCGACTCTGGTTTCCAAAAACAACTAGGTGGCTGTCAGGGAAACCAGCAGCAATGTCCGCTCTTTCCCGTGGTGGGTTCTGGGCACGCTGAGGAGAATCGGTGATTCTTCCTTGAAGCGATCCTGAGAGAGATTCCACACCCGCACTCAGGGTTCTCGACCGCAGCTTCGTCTGGGGCGGCGACGCTATGACCATCTTTCTACGCCGGCGCTTCTCACTTTTGGGCTGCGGAAATTCACAGGCGGCATTGTGTTTGATGCAATTTTTGCAAGGAGCCACGCGATCACAGCGTACTTTGCGGTGGGCGCATCGCAAACAAGACAAGGGCTGGAGACCATTTGCTAGTGGAGGTCCAGCGCACGTTGCAGCCATTGTAGGAAACAATTGGACTTGGAGATTCCGCGAGATGCGATGAGGACAGTTGCACCCGTAGTTGTGGCTTCCTCGGAACCCCGTCGCCACTGATGTCGTGTCTCCATTTTGTTTTCTTCTCCTTTTTTTCCTAGTTATTCCCTTTGCATGACGAACTCTATTTCCGTCTAGTGTTGTTCCAGTTCGGTTCAACTTTTAGAACCGGGACCAAAAGGTGGAACCGAATGGAACCTAATTAGGACTAAATTCCACCCTCCCTTCCTAATTAGGCAAGGACCTACCTATCTATGTTACATTAGCCTTTCCAAAAAAGTGGGGCTTAGCCATAATTAAATTCCATTTGGTTCCGGACCGAACCGAATCCCACACCAATTTCGTCCTAGCCCTGTAGGATGTTCCATTTTTTTTCCGCCCCTCTTCAAACGCGGTCTCCACCATAAGCAAGCTTACCAAGATGCCGCGCGGTCTCGATGTTTTCTCGGGAAGGATGAAGGGGCCAAAAAGGCTTAATAAGGTATAGATGTGAGATCGACCCACCTCATGGACCCACCTACTTGTACTATTGCAGACAAGGGCCGGAAGGCTGCCAAATACCCTGAGAGGGTGGCCAACTATTCGCAGACTGCCTGCAGAAATCCGCTTTCTTCACACAGATCTGTGAGCAACAATGACTAACCTCATCTTCATTTCCCCTCTTCCCTACTACTCTCTGTTCTCTGCTCTCCTCCCCTTCCCTCACACTGCGCTGCCCATAGCCAACATTACACCAACATCGTGACAGGGCTCAACTTCGTAGCAGCACCGCCCGCGTGGACTGGGACTCTTTTGTATCTAAATTACTCCTAGCCAGCCGAGTTAGCTTTGGCCGTCTTTTGTTCCGTTCCGGAATTTCTGCCACGTGATATGCACGTGCCTACCCTTGGACGTTAAATAATACAATTGATGTGGATCAGGGGTGCGGCGTCTGGATACCAGATACTAAAAGGATACCGTAGGATTCATAGGGATCGTGGTGAACGCTCTATATCGATATACTGCTGTCTCTAGTACATCTTGAAGCTCTAAAACGATGCGCTTGCTTTTGCCTTATCCATTACACCTTGTGTTGTCCCAACATCCGTATGTTGGTCCTTCCTCCGGAACATATATACTCCGTATCCAGGACCGGATTATCAGATAATCCACCTGTCCGAAATAGTATATCCTCATCAACAATCAATCGATCAATCAACCAGCCGTTAGCCTGTATGAATGCCCTACATTTACTAGGCGCACTCTTGGTGCTTCTTGCGCGCATTCTTCCTCGTATTCTATAACTATCTGTCTAGTATCCGCTCTACTCAACCCCTGACTAGCCTGGCCTGCACTTGCAAGACCGCAGGCTTCACATGAACCCGAATTTTTAACCCAAACCCGCACCGCTGCGGGTTCGACTTGGATTTTACGGGTTGCTTATGACACTCTACTCCACCGTCTGCCTGGACGACAAACCTAATTTGCGATCTACCCGAGTCTGATTTGCCGCGGTAGTACATCTCAATTGGCCGTCCCACCCCGTGCAGGATCACCCGGTAGTATCTTCAACAGCAAACCAATCACGTACCAAGCCCATTTTGATATACATACTGTGCTACAGTACGCCCGGTAGTAGTGGGGCCCCCACAGAGCACTACTGTATCAGTTAACTACGGAGTAGAAGCTGCAATGTGTCATCGGTCCATCCCCACCGGTGAGATTGCCTTCGAATAATGATTCGGGTGAACAACTAGAGAGGGCACATCGAGATAATAATAGTTGCTGACACACCGCGGACTAAGCAACATACAGGGTGTACACCTGTTATTTAGGTCACGTACACACGCATGTATATATTAGTCAGCAGGCGTATATGCCACGTGGCCTAACGAACATGATGGGGATCAGGGGTTCGGCACCTTTCCCTCCGGAACATATGTACTCCGGATCCCATAACCGGATTGTTAAATAATCCACATGTCCGAAATAACGTAATCAATCAGGAAGCTGGGCACCCCTTATTCCTCAATTTATTCAACATCACAATAATAACAGATAATTCTAAAGAAGGCCGCATGCAGCTGGCTCTTAATGCCTATAAGAAAAGGTAATTCTTCAATTCAAAAGGCTGCAGCTGCATTTAATGTTTCTCTAAGTACTTTAATAATTAGGGTCCATGGAATGTCTACAAGAAAGAATACTATTGCCAACAGTTGGAAATTATCGGATAAAGAAGAATCTACCCTTTCAGTATGGATTCTAGATATAGATTAACATGGCCTACCTTTGCAGCTGTCTAATATTCCCTATTTAACTTACCTTTTACTTAAAGCACACCTTCTATCCTTTAAGCCAGCTATTATTAGAGAATGCTGGGTCTGCCACTATATTTAATGTCATAAAGAATTAAAGTCAAAATATAACTGGCGATATAAAAAGACTGTATTGCTCTGTATCTAGAAGCTTTTACTTGGTGTCTGTCATTTTCGGAGTCAAAGCTAGTCTACCTTTCAAAGCCATACTGCTACTTCGCATCTCATATTCTTTATTAACGTACCTACTAAGGACTCTTTTCTATCGTCTTCAGAATATCCTCAAGGCCAAGTGGCCTTAAGAAGGATCGGCAGACCTTATCTGACATCCACCTGGAAACTGTGATCTGCGCTTACTCTTCTGTGACTTCATCTATCGTGAAATGGAGCTTTTCAAGGACATTTCATTTGAACAAATGTGATAGCCTTACAAGGACCAGAAAAGCAGGCATACTTTATAATTCTACCACCAGGTGGTTTAGCAGGCTGGCTGGAATTAAGAAATAGAGGTTTAATGCATGAAGCCCGCGCGAGTCTTCCCCCTTTCTGATACACCTTGAGTTATTCCATAGTTAACATAGCACGCAACTCGCTCGTTCTGAGCCTTGCTCGTAGCAGATGGCGCTGTGCATATCCCTTGAGGGAGCTCGAGCACCCCAGTACTCTAGAGAGAGGACCGACACCACCGAAGACCCGTCTGCATCCAGCAACGGTTTGCAAATACTGAGAAGCATAGTTTATATCTGGCGGTCCAGCCAACATGCCGGAGAGCGCCACCAGGGTCACAGTGGACCAGATGGCGACATTACCTTCAGGACATCCAAGGTAACGGAGTACAGGGACCAGGTGATAGCCTTTTCGGTTTCGTCCCAAGAGGTCTCCCTGCTTACCCGACCGAGCCTGCACTTAGTATAGATCATCTTCGAAGATCATAGTCAGCCAATGTCTGCCGAGTTCGACGACTACTGCGGGATATTCCCCAATAGCTATGATATTCTCCATCCGTGTTTCTGGCATTGACGGTCATGGGGATGCTTGGCTACTTTTGGATGAAAGCCATATGCTCATGGCAGGATCCTATGCTGTGGTGGCCGGTGGGCGTGCCGTACGACTGCTGAGTATGGGGGGAAGGTACTATAATTTGGCATGTTTAACTCAATCCAACCTCTAGTTTTATCCTATGTGGAGATACTTGAATATCTCACAACGTACCCCTTACCTCTATCAATCATTGATTGCCATCCATATTCTCCGTAAGGCCTCCTTCAAATAGTCTCTGGGCTGGGTAAAGACAATCCGAAACCACCCATCTCCCTCAGCCCCGAACAGCTCACCACTGGCCAGGAAGACTCTCCGCTGCAACAGCTGCTGCATGATCTTTTTCCCTACTTTTTCGCTATTTGGAATATCCAGGTGCAATTCTCGATACCTCTTCCCGAGGTTCACCCAGAGGAAAAACGTAGCATTACAGCCCAGCGCATGTTGGATGCCGTGAATTTTAAGAAGCCCCACGGTATACGCGTATGAATCGCATAACTTTTCCTGATTTTCCCTGATATATGAGTCTGTGAACTCAAAATCCTCTAGGAGAAGCGATGTCAGGTGGTCTGAGATTCCCGACGAGTAGGAATACAACGTGATGCTCTTCAATGCCAAGTGTAGGTCTTGATTAGCCTGGGAGATGAGAGCACCCACGCGAATCCCGTTGGCACCAAAGTCCTTGCTCATCCCCCAGAGCACATGAACAAGTTTGGGGTCAATAATACCAGTAACATCAATAGATAAAGCAGACTCGAACTTCACAGGGGGTGGCCCGTTCTGGTCCACTGTATTCGCGAAAACTGATAATGCGTATATCTCGTCGCTGATGAAGTGCACATGGTACTTCTGGCATAGCTTCATTAATTCAATAATTGTTTCGCGAGGGTAGCAGCGCCCGAGCGGATTGTGCGGATGGCAGAGTATGAGTCCACGGACACATTTTCCGGTATTTCGCTGGAAGTCTAGAAGTGCTTTTTCATATTTCCCAACGGCCTCGATGCTGAACGGATCGACATCATCAAAGCTAACCTCGACAACTTTTGTTCCCGGTCGTAATGAGATGTCCGGGATAAATGTGCCATAATAAGGTCGACCCAGCAGTATCCCTTCACCAGGATCAGCAAATGCCCACGATACATGCTCGATAGCGGGCGAAACGCCGTTCGTGACGATGAGATGGCTTGGTTCGAGGGGGTTAAATGGGTTCAGGTGGTGGTTGAGGAATTGGCACATAGCACGCCTAAGCCTCGAGGAACCGCCCCCGCCGTCATTGTAGGTGAGATACTTGGCGGGTAGCTCAAGCTTCTTGTTGAGGAATTGGAGAAGCTTATCGTGCATCAAAGCGTTCTCTGCGACGCCGACATTCACGTAGCCTGCTGGATTGGCGGACGGGCACCAGAGGTCGTTCATGATGTCCCACATTAGGTTCTTGGAAGTGGCCTCCGAAGCACATTGTGCCCGCTGAGAGACTACGCGAGGCTTGGTTTGGGTCACCATTTCTGTGGTGTCAGTCGCAGGGAGGGTAAGATCAAAGAGGCACAGGGTGGGAATCACGACGAATTATGCTCCAGAGGAATGTCGGCTGGCGAAGTGACTCACGATGGATCGAGATCCGGCTTCGGAGCTGTGGATTGCTCAGAGTCTGTCCAGTATCCAGTTTGTGGCATGGTTACCAGTATTTGCCGCAATCACCGAGTGGAGCAATTGCCGAATGCATGACTACTGTACACGGCTTGGTTGGCGCCCGTTTCTGCCATTCTGATAACTACCCGTGCCAAGCGCACCTACACGTCTTTCCCCGTGTAGGTGCGCCGCATCCCAACACGACTTTCATCCCAACACGAAAAATTCTTACCTCTCCACTAAATCCACCACAACACCACCAAAATGGCAGATAAATATAAGGAAGAAGAAAAACGAATATTAGCAGCATGTGAAGCCTTTAAATCAAACCCCAAATCCAAATCTATTCCCAAATTGGCTGCTGAATATGAAGTTTCTTACCAGTGACTCTTTCACCAAATCTATGGAGGAAAATCATGATCAACTCAACCACCTACAAGGAAACAGCTTTTAGATGAGCAGGAAGAGGCAGTGAAGGGCTGGATAATGTAACGGGCCAGAGCCCGTCTTGGATCACGTGGAACCACGTGACCGGCAGTCTATCTGTTAGTACACGTGAGGTTCTGCCGTCCTAGACCGCCCTCGCTACCTATCTCACGGCACAGGCAGGCCTACCTAGTAATACGACCATACATGCGCCTATCCATTACTATCTACACGAGTTGTCGAGCGGCACGAGCTCTTCCTCTCTTTGAAGCTTTTGGTAGATAGCATCTGGCATCGTTAGATTGAATCAAATCTCGCTTTAGCCCTTCACAGATAAAGCATCTGGATGATATTGGAATGCCCCCAACAGCAGAGATAATATATGGTTGTGCAAATTATCACGGTGCTGGACCAACGTACACCGTATGACGGTCCGGGGGCCTGTTCTGCCTGTACTGACCGCCCCTGCACGTGCCTGCGAGGGAAATATCTCGAACCTCTGTCTTGATCTTGTTGTAGCTCTTCGAGCTACGTTCTGTCTACCTGCCTGTACAATAGCTTGCCTGCCTGTCTGCCTGTGTGTTCTTTCCAATCTATTTCAGTTCCCTGATCACCCGAATCCGCACCTTGACACAAATTCTATACTACAATGAGACAACCTAGGCATTAATCCTCCACCTGAACTTGGGAAGACCTAGGCATATTAATTTATCAAATGCCTTCCTCCTAAGTATAAATAGGTCAAACAGACCCCTTAAGAGCCAAATTAGATATATATAAAAGATATTAGAGTTGTTTAAGACTTCTATTTAAAGCCAGAATCAACTATAAAGATTAATAAAATTCAACTAAAGAACATTTACAATGCAGATAAAACTGGCTTTCAAATTAGCTAAGAGAAGAAGTACAATTCGCATTTACCAGGAGGTCGCCGTTTCCGGCAACTCCCTCGTTCCGGTTTAGCGCCCGTCCCGTCGCCGCCTGATGCGGTTTGGCCTCTACCCGGTCCGGTTTAGCGTCCCGCGCTATACCGTGCCGGGATCTGCTGCCCGTGCCCGCCTTTCCTTCGTCCGCTGAACTATATAAGGCCGCTGGTGCGTCGCTCCGCGACCACCTCCTCTCTCTTCCTTTTACTTCCCTCACAACGCTGTCCCTCGGGCCCCCCTGCCATCCCGTCACGCGCGCCGGACCAGCCTGCTCCGGCCCCCACCCTTCGGAGATGACCGTCCCCCAACAAGGACTGCTCAGCCTCCGTCTGCCCACTGTCGACCTGCAGGCGTGAAACCGCCGGGCTACCGTGAACCGCGTCCGCAGTCCGATTCCCTAATCTCACTGGAGGAGGGGAGCAACACGGTCTTTGCCGTGTGACCTGAAAGAACGCCCCGAGCCTAGTTTTCACTAGGCGGCCTCTTTCGTCACACCCAGCTGGCCGACGCTGTTGCCCTCTGGACCATCCAGCCTCGATGGGTGTTGCCTTCGCGAACTCCGCCAGATCCTGAAAACCAATGGCGGAAATGCCTCAGTGGAGCTGCCTCACGCTCGAGACGGAGTTTAGGGGATTTCGGTTGCGTAATCGCCTCGGCGCCTGGAAATGATCGTTTGCAGCCAGTGCTTTCTGATTGCCTCGAGCGAGCGAGAACACGTCTGATTGGGAGGAATGACGTCGTGGTATCCAGCGTGAGTTGCGAAGAGTGATGGAGTTGTCACATGGTGTGAAGCCCGTTGGGACCGCCAGTTTCCTGGCGAGGCTGGCTTTACCACGCAACAATTCCACAAGTCAACCCTAGATCCCTGGTTTACGTGGCCGCTCCTACGCTGGAACTACCTCTTGGTGATTGGACAGTGCCGACACTGAATGTGTAATCGTAGGTGCGAAACGCCGAGACACGGATCATCGTTCCACACCCCTTCGTTCTGGCTACAATGGATTACGGATCCAGCAGGATCAGGCCGGTCAAATTCCGGTCCACCGCGCTTGCGGCTTATGGAGGGAACGGCTGTATTTTTGATCTATCCCACGAGAGGCGTGCTTCCAGGTATATAAAAGCGGACCCAGTACCCGGAATTTCGAACTTCGACGGTCCTTGTCTTCCCATCTCTGCCTATCCTTTCCTTCGTCCTCTCCTCACCTTCACTGGAACTTCTCTGTTCTGATGTTAAACGATGTCTATCAGCCTTGATAATATCAACTTCTGCTACCAACCTCCTCCAACGAAACCGATTACTACCTCTCGTTGGAAGCCGTATCAGGTCCCTCCAACCCCAGCACACATTCCGCATCGGACTTGCCTCGTTCCACCTAAGCCAGGTGTCTCGGCGGCGAGCAACCCAATGCAGAGCGGTGCTTCAGAGACTGCCCAAAGCCCGAGGAACTCATCTGGTAGTATGTATGACCTACGTTTGATCCTTCTCATTGCATTAATAACCTTGGATGGCCTTCCCAGCTGCCGGACCAGAAACGGCACCAATCCAAGCAGACGGGGGTGATAATCGCAAAACTGTGTGTCATGAAAAAGTTGCTGTGGAGGATATCTCGGACGAGCAATCAGACGAGCAGCCATCCCTCCCAATGCAGCCTGCCTCTTCAGAGTCTTCTGAATCAGGTGCAACTGAGCAGGAGTTTCCAGGTAGGCATGATTTCCGGAGACGCGATATACAAACTTACATATGGTAGAATCGCCAAGGAGTACAAGTCTGGACCTGCCCGAAGAAATTATTGAGGTCTCACGGATTTCACGTCAGGGCGGTGTACGGCCGACGCCGTCGATTTGTGACAACTCATCTACACGTATCTGTCGGTCACCATCGGTGGGCATCCTGGAGGGTGCTCTTGGCCCAAAAAGGGCGTCTCAAACTGAAGATGTCAGTATCGAGGTAAGAGCTGTTGGAGACTCATAACCAGGAAGCTGCAAGCTTTGACGCTGAGGGCGCAGGGAATACGGCACGTCATACGGAGAGCCTCAGATACGATAGCTTTGGGACCGAAGGCCGAAGAGGTAGAGGTAGGGACCACGCCAATGTTGGTAGGGCACCCGCCGCCTCTGGCCCTGTCCAACCCCGGCTGCCTGCTGGACAAAGTTGCCGTGGTTGCTGTCATCCGCAGCCTAATATCACATCAGTTTCTGCAAACTCACCGATCCGTCAGCCCGACCACCAGACCACCATGACGACGACTGATAGCCCTCCATCCAGAATTCCATATGTTTGTGATAGCTCTAATGACGAATGCGAGAGCGTGAACGGTCAAGCTGTGAATGGACTGATGAAAGGTCATTCAACGTCGACCTCCGGACCCACCGGCGAATCAAACACATGCGTGGTGAAGAGAGGCAGGCATTTTCCCGGTGTTGAGACAACAGAAGGATTTCCTGCGGCTTCGGCCGATGACTCCATGAGAGATGATCCAGGTGTACCTTACAGACCGCCGGAAGGCAGCTTTCCATCCACCACTGGTGAGGCACTGGAGGTCTTTGGCCGAGGAATTTTGCGCATCCAACCCCACGGACCTCGGAATGCGTATGTGATCACATTTCTGCCGGATGTCGTTCAACTTGCCTCTATGCTACCGATGTCCGAGATGTGCGAGGAGTCGTCCCACTCAACCAGTCGTCAAATGGCCAATCCAGAAAATGCCCTAGTGACTGACAGTGGTGTGTCAGGTGCACAGGGGGACCTTCCGATCGACCCGTTGATTCTTGCGGATGGGCCGTGGGAGACGGGAGATCCACATCTGCCCTCCCCCTTGAGTGATGACCCCAAGCCTTCGGATACGATTTGTCCATATCCAGACCCTCCGCCCAGTTTCTCCAGTCCACTTGGCCCGCGAGACTCAGTCGAATTGGGACAGCGCAAGGAGGCCCAGTTTACCAGCTCCCCTGACGTTCGTCACAGCAGTGCGGCCGGCAATCCCCCCTCTAGCAACGCAACAGGTCCCACCCACTGTGGTGGACAGTCTAAGTCCCGCAAGCGAAAGCCGCGCCGCGGGGATGGACAACCATCCAAACGGGTTCGAGGCTCTCATACATCCGCTGCAGAAGGAGATGCACTTGCGGCGCTTCATACCTACTTCCTGTCCCTGCCACCGGACAAACGCTTGCAATTACTTCCTCGGCTATTGGAGGATGCCCTGCCACATCACATGCCTACGCTTGATCTGTTGACAACTGGAAACAGAAATGCTCGCCCAGCGAGTACCCCGACTCCACGGTCCGACGATAGTGAAACCGATGTTAGCTCCAGAAAGGGCATGCCGTATTCACCTCAAGAAAAACGGCTCTTACTGAAGCTGAAGAGAGAGAAGCGACCTTGGTCGGAGGTGAAGGAATTATTTTCAAAGCAATTTCCCGGCCGGAGCAAGAACTCTCTTCAAGTGTTCTTCTGCACGACCCTGAAGAAGAGCAAACAGTAACACAATATGCCTTCCTTACCCTTTTCTGCTTCAAACTCTATAAAGTGAGATACGTAATTGTAAATTGATCAAGTCGTGGATATTCCCAACCACCATGTTCGGACATCAAGCAGTCCGAAGTATACCCGAATTCAGAGCCAGGTAGGAACTTCCTACTTCTCCATGAGAACTTCCCACCCCCCTAGGAAACTTCTCCCCTTCCCACGAAGACTTCTCAGAGACCATTATGGCCTTCCAACCGACAACTGAATGTCATTGAATTTTGCACCTGTTACTAGACAGCTCACTTAGCACTAACCTTTTGACTCAGTGCCAACCACAGCTCATTGGCCTTTCTTAAAGTGGTCAGCTGAACGCTCGCGGCGTGTCAGATTGGTTTGGGGCAGACCTGGTTGATTGCGGTGGAGATCCTTTGGGCCTAGGTGGGTGGGTCTGCTCAATAGAGACGACTACTTTTAATCATAACGACAATCGAGGAATCGTCCACGAGCCTCTTGTATCAATGTTTTACCTGTTCGGCCTAGGTAACCCGTCACTCCGTCTCCAAGGGGAAAAATTAGTCATCGCAGCTCACCTCTTCCACCCCAACCACCAAGCCCCCCTTCCGACGTCGTTTCATTTTCTCTTCATCGTTCGCGCCTGCTCAAATTATCAAGGTGTCCCGCCATGTCATCGACACTATTCCTTGGTCAGACTTTGAAGGGTCGGACGGGGCTCTACACCATCCGAAAACAACTTCAGGACTGTGTCTGGCTTGCGACGTAAGCAGTCCCTGCCTCTATGGTTTCAGTGTGAGTTCATATTCTAACATTGAAAACCACAGGAATGAGTCTGCACAGAAAGTCATCGCAAAGAGTGTCCGGCACTTTCGATTACAGAACGAGCGAGATATCCTACTTCGTTTTCAACGCCGTACTTCTGCTATCCGCCCACTCATTGAGGAGCTCGAAGATACCAATTCCCCTCCGACACTCATTCTAAAATACCTCGATGACGATGTTCTTAATGCATCGAACAAACAACGACTTACTCATTCCGATGTGGTGTTTGTCGCAAGAAAGATTCTCGAGGCACTTGCTGTCTTGCATGATGAGGGATTTGTACACACTGGTGTGATTAATTGAGCTTTGCATCTCTGCTGCTGAACCCTGCTAATACGGACTGGTTATAGATATCAAACCCAGCAACGTATTAGTGAATTACGGTCAATCTGATCTTCGTTTTCAAGATGTTCAGCTGGCAGATTTTGGAAGCACCGTTCACGTGGACTCCATTCATGCGCAACGCGGCGACCCTATCGGCACTCCTATTTTCAGAAGTCCTGAGGCTCACCTTCAAATGAAATGGGGTACTGCAACAGATATTTGGTCATTTGGTGCAACGGCAAGTTTCAACCTCGCGGCGGGAGACCTTTGAGCGAATGTTAACGTCGATGTAAGCAAACAGCTTATAAGCCTCCTCTACGGGTCTGGATTTCACATTTTCAAGCCGGATGTTCCTCCAGATCATGACGAGTACGATGTCAAAATTCTTCTGAAGCATCATAGATGCTTCGGCCCATTTCCAGAGTCGTACGAACAGATCGCGGACCAACAACGGTTAGCTGTTCTTGCTTGGGTCATGCAGAACAGTCCACCGGAGACTCTACGGCCATTTCATCTTACCACTACCGAGGAAATCTGTCAAGATGATAAGAATATTGTGCTAAGGATAATGAGGCTAGACCCTCGAGATAGGCCATCTGCACGACAACTTTTAGAAGACCAGTGGTTTAATTAGTCTTGAATCTGACTGTTTTGATTATCTCAATCTCCTATTTCAATCTGGAATGTGCCCATTCCATGCAAAGTCTGAGAGACACCTCTTCCACGCATAGAGTATCGTCGGCATAGGCTACCTCTCTTCCCCACCCCAACCCCGATATCCGCTTGCCAGACTTCAATACTCCATCCCCAAATATTTCATCATTCTCGCCACTCTGGGTACCTGCGCACCACCGGAGAAACCCTCTTACAACCCTAATCCTTGGTGGGGAAATGCACGCTCTTTCCATCGCCGTTTTCATCGAAACAGACTCCAGTATAGTGGTCTCGCGGGTCATTGTCGCTCGTATGCCGAGTTTCCCTGTTCATCTTTTAGCTTATGACCAGATGCTTGGGCTGAGGCTCCGCTTCGACCTTTGGCAAACATCCTTTGTTCCTGATGGCACCAGATGTTTCGAGGCCTCGACGGCTTTCTTGAAGTCCGGGCCTTGCTGGATCGCGATGGACTCAGGCCTGAGCCAATCGGAAGTTTGAGTAGCCACGGAGAGTGTTATCTCTTGTCCATTTTTGGCGATACTTCCAATGGGAACCTTCTTGAGAATTCGATTGAAAGACATGTTGAATATACAAGTTCTGTGTGAGTGTTTGTGTGTGAGTGTATGATATGTGAAAAAAGGTAGTTTGAAAGATGTACTGACGCTTTCAGATGGTGAGTTCTTCGCCAATATTCATACACCTTTCTCCCAGCTCACGGGGAGCATTGAGCCATGACTTTAGGCGCTCAGGTTCCGGGAACAGGAGCCCGAGCACGTTTCAAAAAAGAACAGGGTAAAGGTAGTTGGTTCTAGGTGCTCAACTTAGGCGCTGGGTTGATGCTGAACGACCAAACAGCGTCGTCAATATGCTTCCTGTTGGATGGAAGGTGTGTGCGTTATGCGGGCTGAGACTATAATTACGCTGCCTTAGCTCACTACCTACCACCTCCATTTCCTTATCCATTCAAGGCTAATGGAGCCGTGGCGTACAGTCGCATCGCTATTTTGTCTGCGATCAACGAAGACTTCTCAGGGACCATTATGGCCTTTCAACCGACAACTGAGTGTCATTGGATTTTGCACCTGTTATTAGACAGCTCACTTAGCCCTAACCTTTTGATTCAGGTGCCAACCACAGTTCATTGGCCCGTCGGCACACCCGCTGCGGAGGCGCTGCCGCAAGCGCTATGACATGAGCCACTTCTTTTAAGTTAGCACATGTCACTCGGCTACCTGTTCATTCGGCCGCTAGTTCCTCAACCCCTCAAATCTTAGTGACCAGTCTGCCTTGCCCAACTTCTTAAAACCCAACTTCTCCAGAACCGACTTTCTTCCAGCACATTTACCGCAGTCCCCCTCTTTTTCATTTTGCACAACCTAGCAAACATGATTTACGATTTTGACCTTTACAACCATCCGGAATCAACTACCGACGTGAAGAACCAGTTGAAGATTATCAGATTACCCCTCCCTCATTTTCCCACCCTTACCGTCACTCTTCCCATTACTCTTTCCACTATTCTTCCCTATCCTTGCAAGCCTTTTTCAAAGCCATTCAAACCATGTCTGTCAATCTTGATAATATCCACTTCTACCACCAACCCCCTCCGCCTAAACCATCTCTGCCCACTTCCCGTTGGATGCCTTATCAGACCCCTTCAGCACAACACTGCTTTTCACACCCCCTCCCACCTAAACCACCTGTTGACGCAGCAGCGACCCTCTCGACGTCAGATAGGGGTCCTACCCAGCAACCTCAGACTTCTACAAGAGAAGGTGACATTTCGTACATAACAAGGGTTCGTAATGAGTTTGATGTCGAACTTGAGAGACTCTATGGCAGGAATCACTGCCCACACCCGAATAGTGCACCAGCCAAATCTGGAGAGACCCTGTGGTCATGTAGCTCCCGATGGAGCTGTTAGGGATGTCACTCAGAATCAGAACACGTCACATGTTGGTATGTAGAATGCGACGTAGTTATATTCCATACACTTGGCTAACTTTTCACTTGATATGCTCAGTAACGCGGGAGCCAGCACAACCAGAGGTGAGTGCCAGTGATGACAATAAAACTGCGTCTCAATCGAGTGTCCAACAAAGCATCTCACAAGAGTGGCCAAACCGGGAGATGTGTCAATTGGTGGGGGATGTCTGTTCTTCAGACCCAGCATCCATAACAGCAGAAGCAGAGCAGGATCTTTTAGGTAGGCATGGTCTATTATCTCTCCGTGCTTAGCCCTTTTCCTAATATACTCCAGGTCCATCTATCACCACGAAGTTGCGCTGAGACAGTATCCTGTCGGCACAGATATCTTCTCCAGCAGCTAGCTCCCATAGTGCGTATACCTCTCGATCACCTTCAGCCGATTTATCGGTGTCGTTCGATACATCATCACACTCTCGAGACGAATCTCGTGCTGAAACTATGGAATGCGATGACGCGACTCTCCAAAATACCAGGAATGAGATCAGGAATTATCAAGTTCAAGGAGAGTGCCTGGGCGATGAGGCGGCCATAGCGCGAAGCGTTAAGAACAACAGATCGTCAGTCACAACAAGGCCTAGTCCAGCAAGCAATGCAGAAAGTGGAATCTTAAAAGAGGTCCAGCCATCTGCAGTTTCCAGTCCTAATCGTCCACTATGTTCAACCAGACTCTCGAAAATGCCTCCGACGTGCACCCGCTCCCTCCACCCTCGGCCGAACGCAAATACCGACCCAGAACGACTGCCCTCCGTTTCTGTGGTAATCATAGTCCGTGAATCTGATAGATTGATCGCTGATACTACGACAAATCCTCAAATCCGAAGTCGAAACGATGGTCGGCAGGACGGCAGCAAATGCGACGGTGCTGACGATTGTACGGGAGTACAGGACTTTCCTAATAAGCGGTACTGCTTTGAAGCAAAACGGCCGCGCAAAAGACGCAAACCTGGAGCGCTACCGAGAAAAGCAATAGAATGTAACCCTGCTTTAACCAAATACGCCACCAGGAAATGTGCGAACACATTCCAAAATCTTTCCAACAGTGACAAAACCACCGCGAACGAGGCACAGGAGATCTTTGGCCGAGGGGTTCTACGCATCCAACCCCACGGCCATCGACGCACTTACTCTTTTACATTCCTTCCAGAGGCTGTTTACAGTGAACTACCGTCACCACCGCCGCGGGTATCTCCTGAGCATTCAACATGCTCCGATAGTCGCTCTCAGAGCCAGTCTTCGCAACGAGCAACGCGCAGACGGCGATATAAGCGAATACCTTATACACCCACAGAGAATCAACGTTTGACCGAGTTGAGAGGTCAACGCGGTCTTCCCTGGCGAGAAGTTGCGAAACATTTCAAACATCGGACCCAGGCATCTCTTCAGGTTCAATATTCCAAGATACACCGTGAAGCTGTGGGTAAGCTTTGAGAGATGAGACCCGATTTATTCATGGAAGGAATATCTACTCACCCACCATCACTGGAGTATACATCGGCTTTGTCCATGGGATACACTGGACATTGGACAGATGATTATCTGGGATTTGCTTTGGACCAATGCGAGAACAGATTCATAGGTCACATCAATCTGTATTTAGAATGGTTAACTTATTGTCGGCGAAAGAAAAATTAAGAGTGGAAAGTCAGCATAGATCTTTTTTATATTAGAATAGCTATCACATTTAATGTAACATTCGGTCTTTCTGCTAATACGACCTGCTCATCCTATCCATGTAGCTCCTCTCAACTTTGCAGCCTGCGAGGTAAGCCAAGTAGCTATCGTATGGAACAACCCGTTGTCATTCGTCATCTCATTGTTCGACGCAGACGATGGGGAATACCATGGTTCCCTTAGAGCGGTGGCAACGAATTCTTCCTTCGTTATCTTACCGCTGTCCATGAGCGCTTTTCTCTCCTCCATTTGCTCCAAGGCTTCATCATAGTTATCCAACTCATTGATCTTCCGCGACGCGAACGCCTCAAGCAATTCTGGTTGGTCAAATTCCCTCTCACGCTTAGCCCACTCGCTAACCCCCACATGTTGATGGAGCTTAGTAAAAGGAAAACTGCGATGGTCGTTGAAGCCAGATGAGAGGAGCATGTGTAGCCACATGGCTCCAGAGGCTTGCGACCACTTAACAAGGCTAGAGAGCTCTCTCTCCTCGTGGCCTGGCATTTTTGCCTCTTCCTCCTCCAAAACATGTATGAAGATATCTAGGTACTTAAAGTATCGGGTAGCAATCTTGGGGGGCTCTTCACCCTCGTAGTCCCATGTGCTGTTAACAGGTCTGTCTTGGAGAAGCCACCACGGTGCCGAGCCAAACAGCTGCGCGGGTCCAATATATGACCACTCAAGATCTACTACTCCAACAACAGTAAGATCCCCTTTGCCACGAACAATTAGATTCGCCAAGCCAAGATCGTCACAAATTAATTTAAACTTGCAATGATCATACTTTGCATTGACCAAGTCAGGTATCAAGGTTTTTAGAACCTTGAACGCCACGTATTTGTTCTTAGCATCGTATTCACCAACGATCGAGTTTGGCTGGCGAACAAGCTGTTCCCAGTCTTGCCCGACGACATACTGAAAATACTCGGTGGTCGTCGCAAACCCCTGAGTTCGGTCACCTGGGAATCATTCCTTAGTCAACGCAGTCGATTAATCAAAATGTTAAACAAGAAAACAACACGTACCAAAAGTGTCAACCCCTCCATTCTGTAGAATGCTATGTGCCTTAAAAGTTAGTGGCCGTGGCAGTGTAGGGCCATGGACTTCAGTTTGTGGCGAAGATAGGCTACCGATCTGATCAAAATCGAGCTTGAAAATCTGAAGGAGAAAATTCGCCAACTGTCTATAGATATATTCAACATCACGATCGCTGATATCCTCCCTCATAACTCTGCTGGGGCGATCGGCACTGGGATCCCGAAGAAGATCGCTAAGGCTCACACCGTTAATAAAGTCCATCATGATAAACGGACCGAGGCCAAGTGGATTGCTGGTAGCGGGACCCCACGCCTGGACTGTCGGGACGGGAATGGTAGTCCTGTCGCGGATAAGACCCAGAGCCGTTACCTCCATCGCAACCTTCTCATCGGTGTAGTCATCACAGACCATTCCCGCGCGAGGGAAACGAACCATCCAGGCCGTGTTGTCACTAAAGACCATCTTTATGCCAGCATTAAATGCACCGTGGTGAAAGGTACCATCAAGTTTACAGGGAAGCTTGTTGGGATGGAAAGTAGACACCCATTGACAAAGACGACCCGTTCTGTGGGTCTCGTTCACCTTATCAACCCAGAGCTGGCCCTGCACCTGGTGGACAAGATCAATAAGTGCATTGGTGTCCATAATGCCAGAGAGATTTCTGATAGATAAGTAAAAGGATTTGTAGCAATACAACTTTAGCCAGTAGGTTTGTTTAGGGACGAGTGAGGTGGACAAGGAAGGGGGGCGGGCCCATTTATGGTCGGTTGGCACGAGCATCGCTGCCTCAGGCACGACTCCATTTTCTCGGCCTAGTATCTATTATAACACTAGGCACACAGTTCATGGGTTCAGTTATTTGAACGTTTTATAATTATCTCAAACGCGCTAGTACTCCCAGATCTCAGCTATATTGTCTAAATAGCACCATCAAGTCAAATGTATTTCGTCATAACGTTACAGATAGAAAGGATAGAAATTTAACATTTACAGTCGCTTACTTAAAAGTTGACTTACAATGCTACAGGATATCAAGAACGGAAATCAAATAACCAATTTATAAATACGTCAACACAGGTTTGTCAATAGGTCTTATGAAGTTAGGCTAGAGACGAAGATGCGCTTCCGCAAGAGAACTAACTATTCGACAAAAACAATCCACTGAAAGCGCCAGAATCACAAAGCCAGAGGAGCTAAGGAGTAAATGTTGACTGGAATGTTCTCTCTCGGAGCAGATCTCCCAAGTTGATAGAAAAGAATTTACATTCCAAAGACAGTAACGACTGAAATGGAGCAAAGTTGTGGGTATGATGGTAGAAACAGTGGTCAAGCTTCTGGCTACAGACTACCAGCAAGGCTAGGTAACTAGCCCGAATGGTAATCTATCCGGACTTTCCGCTCTTCGTTTATTGATAAGCATCAGTACATAGCACGCCAAGTACAACAGATTGGAAAGTTAGGGTCGGGGACGAACAGTAGCACCTCCTTTGCGGCCTTCTCTTCAGCCTCGCGTTTCGCTCGTATCTCTTTATTCCTGCGACGCTTCTCAATAGAGGAATTGGCAGTGTTAACCATCTGTCCAATGGCATTACTCCCAGCGGTAGCAATCGCGTCATTCACTTCCCTTCTGGCGTTGGGATCAATGTTGTCGGACATCGTGGGCAGTCGTAGAGTAGATTGTGAGTTTGGCTGTCGAGAGTCAGGCTAACGTTCGAGACAACTAGCTTTGAACAGGAGGTGATATAAAAGGGGAAATACAAACGCAGCACTTCCGCCTCAGTTGTAGTCTAGATATTTTTAATGATGGTACGATAACGAGAGGGCCATTGTACTCTTCTTATATCGCATAGATCCTTAGAAAAAGGTACTGTTTTCACAAAAGTATCAACTGCTACTAATGAGAGGGTAACGGGACGTAAGCTCTTAGCGATTTTGCTTTTGCTGTTAGCAATAGCGATATCTAAAAGATACTATTGGATGTATGGCTCCCAAAGCTAGTTGAATCGACGAGTGCATATTATGCCTGCACCGTACATTCTAGTAGTCCAACCAATCAGAGCCTGAAATGGATGTGATGAGGTGCGGATCTTGTGAGTATCGAGGCCCTATGAATTGCGGTTAGCCGCCAAATTACCACATCGTGTAGCCTTATCTCTGGTCCAAAACGCATTACAGACCTTCCGGTAAGTGCGAACATGCAGCTAGCGCTGTTAGAGTATACTACTCATTGATTCCGGGTTGGCATACGTAATGCATGCAGTCGACTCTTTGACGTACATGAAACGCTAGAAACCAAGCTGATCTGAATGGTTGGACATGCAATCTCTACGAAGACGACAGGATCAGGTAATAGTGCTAGCTTGGCGCATATTGGGCTATAGCCCTATCCCGTCTCATTTTATTTTTATTCATTTAACTCGTCCAACGGCCTACAGCTTCTAGCGCCCATAGGAACCTGGTCGATCATTGTAAGTGGGGACAGTATAATTCGCATTTACCAGAGGGGCGCCGTTTTCGGCAACTCCCCCGTCTGGGTTTAGCGCCCGTCCGATGGCTGCCTGATGTGGTTTGGCGTCGACCCGGTCGGGTTTAGCCTCCCGCGCTATACCGTGCGGGGAACTGCCGCCTGTGCCCGCCTTCACCTCGTCCGCTGAACTATATAAGGTCGCTGGTGCATCGCTCGACAACCACCTCCTCTCACTTCCTTTTACTTCCCCTCGCAACGCCGTCACTCAGCACCCTGTCATCCCGTCATGCGCACCAGACTAGCCTGCTCTGGCCCCCACCCTCAGAGATGACTGTCTCCCAACAAGGACCACTCAGCCTTCATCTTCCCACTGTTGACTTGCAGCCATGAAACTGCTGGGTCACAATGGACCACATCTGCAATCTGATTTTCTGATCTTACTGGAGGGCTCAACCCAGACTTTGCCATGTGACCTGGAAGGACACCTTGAGGAGGTCCCACCAGGTGGCCCATCACCATGTCCAGCTGGCCGACAGTGCTTCCCTCTGGGCTATCCAGCCTTGACAAGTGTTGCCTCTGCGAACTCAGCCAGATCCTGAAAACCAATGGCAAAAATGCCTCAATAGCGCTGCCTCTCGCTCACGATGGAGTTTAGGAGATTCTGGTTGTGTAACCCCCACAGCACCTGGAAATGATCATTTGCTGGCTGTGCTTTCTGATTGCCTCAAGCAAGCAATGGATGCACCTGATTTGGAGGAAGTATCTAGGATGAGTTGCGAAGAGTGGTCTTGTTGCAACCTGTGATGGGAAGCCTATTTATACTGCTGCCAATTTCTGGCTAGGCTGACTTCACAATGCAACAATGTCACTGGCGAATCCTGGAGTCCTGGGTTACGTGGCCACTCCTTTGTTGGAATTCTCACCTGCTGATTGGGCTGCGCTGATGCTGAACCTGTGGTTGTGTATGTGAAGTGCTGAGACACTATCTATCATTTCCATACACCTCCTTTTGGCTACGACGGATTACGGATTTGAGCAGGACTAGACTGATAAACTTCTGGTCCACTCAGTTTGCGGATGAGGAGGGGTACGCCTGTATGTTGGACCTATTTTGTGAAAGGTATGCTTTTGGGTATAAATGCCCATCTGTCACCTAGAGATTCAAGCTTTGACAGTCCTTGTCTTCCCATTGCTGCCCATTCTTTCATTTGTCCTCTCCCTGTTTTCACTGGAATCTCCCAATACTGGTTTAAACAATGTCTATCAGCCTTGATAATATCAACTTTTGTTACCATTACCCTTCACCTAAACCGGTTACTACCTATCACGGTGCTGGACCAACGTACACCGTATGACGGTCTGGAGGCCCGTTCTGCCTGCACTGACCGCCCCTGCACGTGCCTGCGAGGAAATATCTTGAACCTCTGTCTCGATCTTGTTGTAGCTCTTCGAGCTACGTCCTGTCTACCTGCCTGTACGATAGCTTGCCTGCCTGCCTGCCTGCGTGTTCTTTCCAATCTATTTCTGTTTCCTGATCGCCTGAATCCGCACCTTGACACTACCTCTCATTGGAAGCCATATCAAGTCCCTTCAGCTTCAACGCACATTCCACATCAAGCTTGCCTCCTTCCATCTAAGCCAGGTGTCTCAACGGCAAGTGCTCCAACCCAGAGCGGTGCTCTAGAGACTGCCCAGAGTTCGAGCATCTCACCTGGTGGAGGTACAATGGAGATCTGCAATGAATTTGACATCAGGATAGAGGGTATGACTCTGTTAGAACCCAGTTCGAATGTGTTGGAGAAGGGTCCAGGGACACGCCAGACTTGTGGCTTCCTTGATGGGACTGCCAAGGATATATCCAGGAGCCTGAGCATCTCTTCATCCGGTGGTATGTGCAACCTGCGGCAGATCCATTTCATAACCTTACTAATTCTCAACACTTTCCAGCTTCTGTGTCAGAGCCAGCACAAATCCAGATAAGCAATGGTGATAGCCGCAAAACCGCGCATTATGAAATGATTGCTCTGGAGGATATCTCACAGGAGCAGTCAGAAGAGCAGGTGTCCCTCTTAATGCAGCCTACCATATCTTTTATCTCTGGACTGGTTGCAACTGAGCAGGAAATTCCAGGTAGGCATGATTTCTGGAGATAGGTTAATATGACCCTAACATATGATAGTCTTGTCAAGGGCTAGAACTCTAGGCTCACCTGAAGAAAGTATTGAGATTTCACAGATTTCACACCAGAGCACTGCACGATTGACACTGTCAATTTGTGATAATCTATGTGCACATATCTCTCAGTCATCCTCGATAGGTTTCCTGGAGCATACGCTCAAACTGGGAAGGGAACCTTGAACTGAAAATTCCCACATTGAAGAAAACACTGTTGGAGACTCTCAGGGCCAGGAAGCTGCAAGCTATGAGGCCAAGGATGCAGGGAATGAAGCAGATTGCATGGGGAGCCTTATATATAGATCTGTTGGGCCCAAAGACTAAAGCGCAGTTACAGGTGGGAGAGATGATAGGGGCGCTGCCGCCTCCAGCCCTAAGAGACCACCCACTAGACAAAGTTGTTGTATCCACTGTCATCTGCAGATAAATATCAGAAAGCTGAAGTGAATCAGATCAGTTTCTGAGAACTCACTGATCTGTGAGCCCAGCCGACAGATGACCATGACAACCAAGAACACTTTATCCCAAACATCCTATGTTTGTGAAAGCTCTAACAAAGATTATAAGAGTGAAGGTTATCCGACATTGACATCTAGACCCATTGGCAAAACAAATGAATGCCTGGCAAAGATATGTGGGCATTTGCCTAGAGTTGAGGCAACAGCAGGATGTCATTTGGTGTTGGCCAATAACATCACAAGAGAACATTCAAATTTACTCTAGGGGCCACTAGACAGCAGCTTTCCATCCACTGCTGATGAAGCACAAGAGATCTTTGGTTGAGGAATTTTGCATATTTAACCCCACAGACTTCAGAATGTGTATGCCATCACATTTCTGCCTAATGTCATTCAACCGGCCTCTATACCATCAATGTCTGAGATGTCTTGGGAGAAGTCATCCCACTCAACTAGCCGTGGACAGGCGAATCTGTTAAGTGCCCCAGTGGCTGACAGTGTGCCAAGTGCACAAAAGGATCTTCCCATCAACCCTTTGATTCTTGCTGATGATGGGCCATGGAAGGTGGGAGATCTAGATCAGCCCTTCTCCCTGAGCGATGATCCTAAGCTTTCAGAGACAATATGTCCATATCTAGACCCTCCGCCCCTTTTCTCCAGTGCACTTGGCCAGTGAGACTCTGTCATGTTGGGGCAGGGCAAAGAGGCTCAATTTAGCAGCTCCCCTCATGACCATCGCAGCATTGTGGCTGGCAAACCTTCCTCTAGCAACACTCCAAGTCCTGCCCACAGTGGTAAACAGTCTAAACCCCACAAGCAAAAGCTGCGCCGACCGGATGGACCACCGCCCAAACACGTTCAAGGCTCTCATACGTCCGCCACAGAGGAGAATTCATTTGCGGCACTCCATACTCACTTTCTGACCCTGCCGCTTGACAAGCATTTGCAATTCCTCCCTTGGCTGTTGGAGGGTGCCCTACCATATCACATGCCTAGGCCTGATCTACCAACAACTGGGAACGGAGATGCGCGGCCAGTAAGTCCCCTGAGCCAACGGCCTGGTAGTAGTGAGCCTCATGGCAGCTCAAGAAAGGGCATGCCTTGGTCATCTGAAGAAATAGGGCTCTTACTAAGGCTGAGGAAGGATGAGAAACGACCTTGGTCGGAGGTGACAAGATTATTTTCGGACCAGTTTCCAGGCCGGAGCCAGGGCTCCATTCAAGTATTTTGGAGCACGACCCTCAAGAAGAGATAAATTTAACACAACATGCTTTTTCATCAATTGATTTCCATTTTCTGTTTCAAAATCAATCTACATAAGTGCGATATGTAGCTTTAGAATGATAAAGTCGTGGATGCGGCCGACCGCCACGTTCTACTTGGCACGACGGCTGGGTAAAACAGGGACATCTTTACATCTTTTAAGAGTAGAACGGAAAGGAGCACAGTGATATTTCAGTCGCTACCAATACGGTCAATGTTGTCGATGGACACCGCTGCCCTCCCTCTCTGCCTCGTAAAACATGGGAATTAAATGGTGCACCTTTGCCACAAGTGAATCAATGATCATGTATGATGAAATGCTCGAGCGGCGCGTTTTTCATAGCCCGCCACTAACTCTGCACCTCCTGGCAACCAAGTACTTCCTTGGGGTAGAGGTTTTTGGCCATCGTAATAGGTAATAAGATCGATGCAACACGATGATTGCAAGGGGAGAATGGTTTCTGCACCTATACTGTACCACGATGCCAACAATGACAACCCGGACAAGCTAGTAGTGTTAAAACATGCTAGGGTGCATCCAGGGGTAACAGATTTTATAAATTATATAATATTTCTTTTATTATCTCCACGGTAGTAAAGTAATAGAGGGCTATTTTATATGGCATATAGAGTTGGAGCGCTCGCTGACTGAAAATAGTGGTGGACAAGAAGGGAGATAAATATAGTAGTTGTAAAACGATTACGATGTCGCTTTTTCCGCGGGACGCAGAAAGTCTTGTGAAAACCTGGTTATGCCACTGGGAGCGGCAAAGCTCCCTAGAAAACCGTTGCTACTCCTAGGGACAGCAACACTTCCTCCCAAGAGCTGATCATACAATCCTCAGAGCCAATACATCTATATATCCTCAACCGAGGTGAAATTCGAAATGGGTGTCGGATTCTCTGATAGAGCAAGCGAAGCCTTTTGGGAAAATCCTAACAAAACAGATCGCCGTGTATTCCGACACAGACACAGAACCCAGGATTATCAGTGCCTCTGGTCAAGAAACCGCCCACAATGTCATTGCGTATAGTATTATACTAAGCCTTTTTGCCCGTAAGCCAGGGGTCTTGCAAGAGATCCTTGGCGGTAGCTCTTTCCTCGGGCATCCAAGTTAAGGCTCTTCGGATGAACCGGAGGAAGCCTGACTTATCCTCCAGCCGAGTCTCGAGAGCTTCCATTGTCCGATCTTCCGGAATGGGAGCAAGGCCCAACCAGTTTCCTGTGATCTCAGGAGTTAGTAAGGATATTAGTTTAGCGCGGATCGTCTTCCCATATGTTTGCTCACAGAGTAGTAAACATACCTTGCGCATCCCAAAAATCAGCTTTCCTGTTTGGGTTTTTAGCAAGAAATTCAGGGGGAGGCGGCCCTAACGCAGCAATCAGCTGGGCGAGATGAGCAGCATCATAAAGGTCGCCATCCTCGTCCCGCGCTGTAAAGAGTCTCTTCGGCTCTAGGAGGTCCCAGGCCTTTCCTCAGAAAACAATTAGTCATCGGGAAGCAAGGTGGGTACATAAATAAGAAAATCAGGGCCTACCGTCAGGCCAACACTCCAAATATCTACGGGGTAGCTCCACCCCACGTAAAGTAATGTTTCAGGGGCCCGGTATTCCAATGGCATTATGTCACCACCGTGAGGTCCTGGGCCGATCCTGGCCTCGCCGAAGTCAGATAGCAGCATTGGACCTTCCTTAGGACGCATAAGACGCGAGAGATAGATGGTCCGTGAGGACGACACTGGCTTGCGAGGCACTGGGGATGTGGATTCCTTTTCCTCAAGATTCTTAAACAAGCTATTATCGTAAATGCCCAGAAGCATGTTGCCAGGATGTATATCTATCACATCAGATATTAATAAACAATGCATTAAGCCTAGAAAATTTTTTTGGAGGGGGGGACGGCACGATACCAGTATGGACAACTTCTCCCTGTGAATGAAGAAAATATAAGGCCTGGAGAAGTTCGATAATGGCGCCCCTGACAAAGTCCTCGTCAAATCCATCTCGCCTGAACACCACTTTCATGTCACGCAGGCTCATTTGCGCGGCTTCAAAGACAAGGATGATGTGCTTGCCGTGTGGACCATTGACTTCGAAGGAGTCTAACAATCTCCGGATGTTACCCCGTCCTTGATGTGAACTAGCTGCGATGCGGCGGGCAATATGGTGGTAAAATGGAATTTCACGATGAACCGACGAAGTATGCACATATACCTTAAGCGCAACATAGTGATGAGCTCTGCAATAGTTAACCACACATCTGAAAGCGGAAAACTCGTACACGCCCACATTAGGTCTCGAGCTAGCCAAGTAGTCGATGAAGAACCGAAACCAAGCTTCGCGACTATTTGGAAGCGGTTTTGGAAAATCTCACCCAGTCGGACAGGATAGAATCGATCAGCTCGATAATCAGGCAACTCCTCCTCTTCAACGAGCTGATCGTTACTGATAGTTGTGAATCCACTAGAGGGAAGCGACCGTGGCTCTTCAGGAGCGTTTGACGTTGATTTTTGACCCAGTGGCAGGGTTAAGAGCGACTTCGACGAAGATGTGAAACTCGCCCATAGCGAGGACATCTTCACTCTGACATGCACAATTATCGCCGTTTGTATTCTTGCCCTGGTACAAATCGTGCTTAGCCGTGTTCGAGATGCAAAGGCTGGTCCTAGCAAGGTTGCCATAGTCATTCAAGGCGGACATGCTTTCTTTCAACTGAGGACTGAACCGGTGTTATTAAACACATCGCGAGTGCGTCGTTCCTGAATTTACCCGCATGGGGCAGCAGACCCACACTATGGTCAGTTATTGGCTGAGGAAGCTTGTCCATGTGACCATTATCAATGTGAAGTGATGAGGATATACTATTTCGGACAGGTGGATTATCTGATAATCCAGTCCCGGATACGGAGTATGTATGTTCCGGAGCCCTAGTCCTTGGGTTTCTAGCCATTCTACAAGAGCCGTGGCTCCTGCAGTGAGGGCGTGTAGTTTGGTTTCTGATTGCCATAGTGGGTGGTGGGTGTTGAAGTCTCCTGTGATGATAGTGTTCCGTGGGGCAGGGTATTGGAGTAGGGTGTGGAGTGTAGGTGTGGTGGGTGAAGAGGGAGTAGCTAGGTCCTTTGGGGGGTGGTAGACATTGATAATTGTGAGGCCATCTACCTCTACTGCGGTGATGTCTGGGGAGGCTGGTTGTGGAAGTGCGTGAGCTGGAAGGTCTTTGTGTACATATGTTAGAGTTCAGGGCCTGATTTCCCAGCAGGTGGTTGGGCTGAAGAGTTGATATCTTGGGTGTGTTTTTGTGAGGTGTTTTGCCATGTTGGTCCAAGGCTCTTAGACCAGAATGATGTCTGCTGTGAAAGATAGCAGCAGGTCATGGGAGGGGCTACCCCTCCCTACATTGGCCTATATGATTTTCATAGTTCTTTTAGAGAGGTCTGACTAGCTAGCTCTTGGGCAAGCTATCTTAATGGCTGATCTATGGCCTAATTTAAGATGTGTGGGCTTGCCTGTGCAGCCTGTGCCTTACCAGCTTGTTGCTGGAAAGTCAGTCTCTTAGCTTTGTGTATTGCCGCTAGTGCTTCTTTAGAAAGGTAGGTGATGGTCCCTTTACAGGAGATAGGCTAGGTTAGGCACTTTGGGTAGTCTGCTGCATGGGGGCCATGGCAGTTAATGCATTGTACACAGCAGGTATGCTTTATTTTAGTGGAGCCACAAGAGATGCAGCAAGTGTTAAAGCAGCAAGCTCATATGTCATAGAAATGGTGGCAGTGGGAGCATTGTAGTGGTCTTTGTTTGGGGCATATAGGTCTAGATAGGCCAGAGATGCTAAATAGTTGTATTGCATGTTTAGGCTTCTTTAGGAAGACAATGACTGCAATGATTGAGCCTGCCTCTGTAGGGTGGTTTGAGAGCTTAACATGACATGGTTTAATATTTGTGATATGCTTTACTTCAGTGCTAATGTCTTCTAGTGTGGTTTCTGTCCATCCCTCCAGGGACCAGAGCCTCTGGGGAATCTGGGGAATGACAATTTGGTGGTATTCTATTGGCATTTCAAAGTATCCATCTACAGCTAGCTCTTTTGCTTGTGCAAAGAGTAAAAAGGCCTTGCCTTTGTCTGTGGTTGTGATGGCGTAGCCTGTGAGGATTATCTGTACATGAGAGATCCCTCTAGAGACCTTTCCTGTAAGAGCTATGCGGATTCCATGGGGGCCTATTTCCCGCAGGATGGAGGGTTCTGGGAGGCAGAGGAAGATGCAGTTACCTATCCTCCTTGCCTGCTGGGGCTGCTTGGCAGGTTTGGGTCTGGTGGCTTGCCATCCCTTTTGGTCTGGTTCTGGGGCTGCTACTAAGGCTTAGGATAGTGCTTGGGGTGTCTGTCCAGTTGGAGTGGCTTGTTTGGCCTGTACAGGCTCTGGAGTTGGTTTGGGGAGAGCTATGGGAGGCGTTTCTGGTCCTAGTTGGGGTGTGCTGCCTTTGGCCAGAATCAGGAACCTGGCTGCCAGTCCTTTGGCAAGTTCTTTGGGCCAGCTGTGGAGGGAGGAGACAGTTGAATCAAGTGCATCTGTGAGAGAAGTTAGTGCCTGCCTCCAATCTTTCAGAAGGAGTAGCTGGTCTTCAGCAACCGCATTGATCTGCTGGCGAATTGATAGCGTGTTTGGCCTGCTAAGTATTGGGCCTGAGAGAGTGCCAGGCATCTTGTCTGGGGAGGAGAGGGCTCTCCGTTTGTGGGTGTTGCGGTGGAGGGGGGTAGGGGTGGTGGGTTCCGAAGGAGGATCCGGCTTTTCATCCCAAGAAGCAGTTCTTGGGCAGGGGACGACCGCAGGGGGGTTGTCCACCTCCATCAGGTGGAGGGTGGGCGCTATCGTGTAGGTAGTGTCTTGCGATGTTGGTATGTTGGGGAGACAGCGCGTCGTCGCTGTCGCTTTCGAAGTAAAGGGCGCGTAAGTGCCTTCATTTGCAGGCCTACCTAGTAATACGACCATACATGCGCCTATCCATTAGATATTTGTTGGATCACGTGGGATTCTGCCGCATAGGTCCGCCCTCGCTGACCTTTTCCACCACGAAGGCCTATCTAGTTAGCAACCAACGATATACCTCCATTAATATTTCCTCGCAGGCACGTGCAGGGGCGGTCAGTACAGGCAGAACAGGCCTCCGGACCGTCATATGGTGTACGTTGGTCCAGCACCGTGATAATTAGTAAGCCAAGATATCCCTCTCAACACAAAACAAAAACTTGTCGTCCAAAAGCTACTATCTGAGGCCTTACAATGGGCAGACCACCCCCATGATATGTCACGACGGAAGCAACTCCTTCTCTGCATAACTGGCGAAGGGGGCACTGGAAAAACACATATACCCAAGGCGCTTGAAGCCGCCATGGACATTCTGGGACGAAAACATGAAATCATTCTCACAGCACCCACAGGTGCCGCTGCAGATACTTTAGGTGGCAGTACCTATCATACTTCCTTGGGAATTACCATTTCGTGTAAACCAGCGATGACCAATCGGGTCAGAGCACTATGGGCACGGAAAACAATTCTAGTCATTGATGAAATGAGCATGGTTGATCTACGGATGCTAAGCATCATTAACAACCAATGCAAGATTGCTCGCTCCCTTGACAGATCTTCTCCAGATCTCTTCGGTGGCCTAGCTATTGTAATCCTTATGGGTGACTTCTTTCAGTTTCCTCCTGTTCGCGGTCCACCTTTATGGAAGGAACCAAGACCTGGCAACGACGAAGACGAAACTGGCCAGTTAATCTGGCGCCAGTTCAAAAATATTATTATCCTTGATGAACAAATGAGACAATCTCAGGATCCCTTATTCTCTGACTTCCTTTCCCGAACAAGACGTTCCCATCTAACAGAAGCGGATGTTGCTTATCTTAACTCCAGAACCATCACATCACTCACAGCACCCGATCTAGATAATGCCACTGTTATAGTCAAATTGAATGCTGTTAGACATTCCATGAACCGCATTCGTATAGAAAACTTCGCGCGAAAACAATCTCAGAAGATTTATCTATTTGCTGCACTTCATTCCAGGACTAAATCAACTGGGACAACAAGTCTCCGGCTTCGAGCCCATGACCTACTACTGCAACCGGATCACAGCGCTCAAATCCCATTTGCTGGTCTTTTTTTCTACACTCGTAATATGCCTGCAGTAATGCTAACCAACGCCTGTACGGCGCTTGGCCAGGTCAACGGAGCCACAGGCACTGCAGTAGGTATTGTGCTTGATTCCTCAGGGAAGTGTCACTCTCAAATCTCAAGATGTTACTAATACATCCCCATAGCCGAGTTCTTTGATATGGATGACCTCTACACATTTTGCACAAAGCCACCTGCATATGTCTTGTTCAAGCCTGATCGGCCTCAAAGTTCGAAATTTGACCAACTCCCACCTTCAACCATGCCAATATTTCCTATAGAGCGGTCTATCTCCCTAAAAGGCTTGTCCGTAAGGAGGAAACAAGTACCACTATGTCCCGCATTCTGCCTCACTGATTATAAGGTGCAAGGCTCAACACTTTCCGCAGCAATCCTAGACTTAAAGAATGATCCCACCCGACGAGGTCAAGATTCTCACCGAAAATATTGCTCTTTATACGTCCAACTCTCTAGAGTACGATCATTTAGCGGACTCCATATCCTACAGAACATTGACATCGAAGATCTTCAGTTCACACCCGATCCTCAACTATTGACAGAAATGGAAAGACTGCAAAACCTGCAAAATGAAACACTCTTTTCTTGGAGCCTTCATACTAGCCTATGATTTTCATCTTGGAATAATCAAATAGAATACTCCTCCAGGTAAATACATCTACTGCTTATCTTTTTTACTTTTAGCCCCATTCAACTATGTACTAATCTTCTGATTCCCAAATGAAAAGCTACGCATCATATACCTGGACAACCTGCATAAATACGAAACCTTATGCGGTATAAGCAAAACATAAAATGTAAATCCTCCAGTCAGCTTCACACAAAACCTCCGGTGAGAAGATATTCAGATATATCATATACTCATATTCATTAGTCATATTGACCAGATACTTATGAACAGTGACAGTTGTTCAACACTACCTCGCCTCACCCACCTGCTGAAAATCTTTACCCACATATTCCCCGCGTTTCTAATTCCCACCCATATTGTAGCCTCCTTCAGCTTTTCATAAATTCCCTTGTTACGCAGAGAATTCTCAAACACAATCCCTACCAATGCCTCCAAATAGAACATCCCCTGCTATTATTCATATTCGAGACTTCATTGAGCATGTTGAACCGGACCCAACCCGCCCTGATAAAGGTCTTGCACTGCAGCTATATGTTTCACTTCATATCCCAGATAAAGATGTATTTTCCGATGATGTTGAGCAAAAAGACATCCCAACCCTAGTTCGATTCTTTACTGAACCGAACCGGTCTGAGCTTTACCAACCCAACGCATTTATTTACGCCTGGGGCTCCTTTTTAACAGCCACTACACAAGACCAAGGCTTTCATATCCTTCTACATGCTCATACTGTAAACCGGTAAGAAGCTTTCTGAACTTGAAAAATGCCTCTTCTCATCTAGTCCAGTCACCCAGGAAACCACGAAGATACAGACTCCTATTTCATGCACTGCCCAGAGGCTGCCCACCCAGCCGTGACGCTCCTCGCTATGGTGAGCCAACGTGGAGGAGAACTGAACAACGGCCCAACACTTCTACACTACCGTCTCCAATCAACTGTCTACAACAGCTCTAGTCGGAGCCAGCATACATTTCCAATCACTGCCTACTTCAAGAACGGCCAGCGCTGGGTTAACTTCCCACCACTAGCTCCTAACACACAGGTGTTTATCACAGGACGCATATTTGGGGTAACCAAAGAGAACCAGCAACTAGCAATAATCACAGATGATATACACTTCCTTCCATCGCTGACCCAACCTTTACCCCCGAGTCCATCTTCTACAACAGGCAAGCGAAAACGAGAGGACCGGTGGGCGCAACGAGCTACTCCCACCACTCCATTGAAGTCTGCGCGTCTACTTAATACAACAGTCTCATCTCATCAAAATGACATTCTTCATGTCCAAGATAGTCACGAACGAGTTGAGATTACAGAACCCGATGATGACAGGGACACTCAGATAACATGGACAGAGACAGCGGATGAAGCTGAATCATCTCCTCAATTAAACTCACCTACTCCCGAGCGACGGTCACAAAGACCACGAAAAACATCCTATGCCGATGTACTCGCCATATCAAAGTAACTTGAAGGCTTTATTATTATCCGCTCATGGTCTTATCCACTAACCCTATTCTGTCCACTTAGCCCATCATTCCCTTTTCAATTCCACAACAGAGTCCTCATACACTCTTCCTTCCCTTTCACCGTTTCAGGTTCATCGTTTCAGGGCTTACAGCGTGCGGCAGCGCGCGTCACCAGTAAACGAGCCCGCGAGACCGTACGCGAAAAAGGCTGGAGCTACCATAGAAAACCGTGTTTCCACGCACTTCTCTCATTCGCTCCCCGCTTGTCTTGATTTTGCAAGGCCTTGTCTTGGCCTTAGGGTTCTAGGGCTTCATCTGCAGGTCTCTCCTCTGTGATTGCTCCATTGTCAGTTCTTATGCATTTATTTTACTTTATTTTACTATCACGCACTGCTTGATATTACCACTTTGGCGCTGGAAAGAGAGATCTCTGCATCTTCATGCTTACTTTTGAGTTTCTATGTATCTCATGCATCACGTATACTGCCATGACCGCTTCTTTAAAATTTTGATTCCTCCTCTTCCACCTCCCACTAATCTGCTATTTGAAATGCTCTATAGGGTGTTTCAAAATGTCACTCCATCTCTTTCCTATTATTACCCCGCATATCCAGACCCTAGGGGGTTTGGTGCTTAATAATATTGTCGACACAGGCTCAGGTCTGTGTGTTGGAGCTATGGATGCAATACTTGCCTTTTATTGGCTATAAGTAACATACCTTCAAAATTGTTGAATGAAAGAATGTAGAATTGAATTCCCCGAAATTTCATTGTCAACTTAAACTTGAGAATTTCCATCTGCCCTTCAGTACTGTCTGCCCTACGGGTCGATCTGGCTTAATTATCATACCTTGGTTGAAGTATTTTGAAGCTCATCCTATTGGGAACCCCCTCCATCATGAGAATACTTCCTTTGATGAATTCTGCCTCGTCTGCTAAGAGCTTTGGCCAGGCAATCTGCTGCATCATTTCCAGGTGACTAGGTCATCACAGTGCCTGCGGATCTGTTAGACGAAGGGTGATGCCTCCCTGTTTTAATCCTGAGGCTGACTAGAGAAAGCCGGAACAACAATAGAAGTGTTTACTATACAGGGTGTCCGAGTAAAAACAGCATTGATAACTAAAAATACCAGCGGAAAGTCGGGGTATATCGATATAAATCCCTGTGCACCCACTCAATCCTCCTTCTGGCCAGTCTTGGATTTCTTTCACACCAAGACTTTCGTATCTGCCTCTCCTTGGCACTTAGTTTTATATTGTCTGCCATGCCAAAAAACCTTTCACACCAACGTTGTCGGTCTAGATACCGCTGTTGAACTAGATTTTCAGCCCTAGAACCGAAACGGGGTTTTTGGCTTGACCCAGGCTGCAAGACAAAAAGCCATTGTAAATCATCGCCGCGTGGCATATCTGTTAATTTGTTGACGTGATCATAGAGCTTCCCCATGGTGCAGTCACTTCGAAGTGATATGATACTGTATGGGTAGGGACCAACCCTTTTCCTAAAACAAATTAATGTTTCTTGGGCTGCAGGAACTGATTGTTGAAAGAGCATTCGGCGCCATGATGCCTCTGGCCTGTTAAATATCTCGGGATCATCTCTTTGCATGGGAATATATGCGACATATTCTCTGTTGTTTCTGCTCTTTGGGTTTAAGTAACTGGATGAATTAAACCACTCTATAAATACTTCCTGTAGAAGAGGGTTGAAAATATTAGAGTGTTGATCTTGGAGGTTTAAGCCAACTTCGCCATGCTTTCTACCAACCGGGACTGGACGAAAGTAAAGCGCTTGCTGTAATACAGGTGATGAATCAATAACATCTTTCCAGTATCTGCAAACACGTTGAGAATGAAGAAGATCACGCATGGGAAGATAAAGGAGGACCTGTTCCAAGAGTTCAGGTGTCTGTAACGCGCTACTTTTCGTCGATTGATATTCTCTCGAAAATTGATCCGATGAATAGTGTCCACCAAGCAAATCAATATTGTTATGAATATCCGCAGAAAAAAAAGACCAGGCCACCGTGGCCGCATCTGTCCCCAGCGCTTCAATCAGACCGGGAAGTAACTTAATTGCGACTTCTATTCGACCCTGCGTTTGTCTCCGACGTTCCTCAGCCGTTGCAGCTCGTACCTCTGACATAATAGTACATTGTACAAGGTACTGCAAGGCCGATTCTGGCTGCATATTGGAATAGGATATCCTGGATGTTTCCGGCTGAGCATCTTGAGGGCAGCAAGTTGACAGATAAACCAAGTCCCAAATATTAATATCCGGCCTCGATTCCATAACAGCCGATAGTAATGGGACCAAGGCGAGAGCGCTGTACTGCCCATTATCTACTCGGTGGAAGAGGAGGGCAAGCTGGCCGCTAAGTGAGCCACGGCTGCTGCGAGAAGGAAGAAAGCGTGCTGCTGGTACGAGTTGAAGCGATGCGATCAGATCGAGCACAATATCCCTTAAGGCTGATTTGTCCATTGTTACTAATACACCCTAGCAAGTTGTATAGAAGAAGAAAGCACCTTGATCATTGATATCCGGTCCTGATCCTTGAGAGACGCGTGACTTAAGAGTTTCCCAGAATGTTCGTGCTCTGGAGCGAAAATCAAGGAGGTCAATACCAATCGGTCTTTCACCAGCAATCGCCGCTTCAATAGAGGAGAGCATCATAACCAAGCAGTGTATCTAATATAGACTAGTTCTCAAGATTCAGCATATGATGATAGGGAACTTGGAAAGGTTCAGCCGGGCGGTGAGCGTTGCCAGTTAATTATCACACATAACCAATGATAAGGAAGATTTTTGCCAAGATTTCAGCGCTATTATTTGGCTACTTGCGCACTGATAGTGTTGGGGCTCTGGTATTGAGACTGTATCGTTCTGTCATACGGACCGCATGTACACTGCACTCGGGTTAGACGTGTACATAGAACTATGTTACACTATACTTCAAGCTAAACAAACTAAACGCTTGAATACAATAAATCCTACTTTTCTTTCCTTATCGTTTCAGGGCCACGGTGCGCGCAGCGCGCGTCTTCCAGTAATAGATGGATCAACGGTAATCCATGATTAGCCTATATTTGGACTAGCGCACCTTGGCGCTAATTTAAGCAGGAAAAGAGTTCCCATTTATCAAACTGATTCAGCCGCCGACTGTATATCATGGACAATCGCTACGGGCCGACTCGACGCCGCATAACCACGTAGATGATCACCAATCATCCACCAACTTTTGCTTTTTCTTGGCATTCCGAGGCTAAAGCCAGTAGAGGACAGAAATAAGCGAGGAACGATGGGAGCGACTGGGCGCGACGGCTATGATCATGTACTATCAGGTACTACAAGGTACAGGGAAGGAATAAAAGGCTAGGATGTGGTAGCGCCGCTATGACTTACAGTCCCAGTATCAAGCACAGCCAGTGACCCAACTAACGCAGTAGAAGAAGGTAGGGGCGGTGCGCTTCATGTGCTTATTGGCTACTGCGCCTCCCTATTCTGAACACGGGTGAGGGTCTCTGCCGCTGTGTATTCGTGACTTTCACTGAGGCAACCAGGTGACTGCAGAACTCTTTTCCCCGCGTACATTCATTAATGACAGCCTAGTCGCATGGTGTGTATCACCGGCAGTCTTGTTGAGTATATAGAGTAGATGACATGATTGGACTTGTGATTTAGCTCGACTGGGCTATTGCCAATTCTCCTCCACTAACCAGCTACAATATGCTTTGAAGCAAGGCAGCCAGTCACAACAGCTAGTACTCTTAGAAGCACAGTCTCTCCACTTCGTGACGCTTTCCCATAAAAGGCGCCCACGATCCGACGCACTGGGCGATGCATCAATAAGCTTGCGTCCCCTATCTTACTGCCCTGGTCGCCCGTCTCCGAGCCTACTTCCCTGGCACTATGTGTTTGTCTTTCTGATCCTCTCGGTATTTAGACCCCTGGCCTTCGTCCGTTGTCGACGTAGGATCCCTGGTTAACCTCCAATGTAGCCTCGAGACCTTCTTGGCCGTGCGCCTGGTGATCTCAGGCCAAGGTCTTTTAGGTTGTATGTAATTCTACCTGTATTTCACTTAAGCGATTCATATAATGAATTCACGGAAATGATATGTGTATATAGCGTAGATGGATGTAATCCGTATGCTTACTCCGTGCTAAAACTACTAGATATACGTGCGCATCATTGATTTTCAATGTACAGTCTATTTGGCGTAGATACATACGTTGTGGCCAAATGTGAATTATGACACCTCCCTAACGATGGCCTTAAACTCCTTTTCAATCCGTTAGGTGAATGACCGTCGGCTCTTTACAGCCCTCAAGACCGATTAAAAGCATATGTGGGGCTCTGTTAGGAGAGGACGGCTTCTTGGGACGCACCTGAAACACACATGGAACACTGTAGCCTTGAGTAACTAGGTCAGACACAATAATTGGTTGGGGTCAGCAGTTCGGGGTGCTCTTTGAGCACCCTGGGCTGCTGAAAGGCCATCGAAGGGGCCATACCGGCAAGTAAAGCGAACTACCCTCGGCCAGAATCCAACAAATCTGCCGAGGTCAGATTTGGTAAGCTGCTAATTCAGCATTAGTGTACTTTATACGGTAGTCGGAATGTTTACTTCATGCTGTTATGAAGTAGGTCAGCAGCAGGTGCAGCATCCCCAGAATCGTGGTTGCCTCTAAATAGATACGTTGGTGTACATCAAAGGAGCTCAAATTTACAAGGTTTTTTCCTACTGTACGCTATTAAACCCAGACATATCGCCCGTGCTAGATGCCTGCCTTTCACTTTTCCAATTTCATTTTTGATTTCATAATATGGCGGCGAAGAAAAGGACCATCCAGCGCCGGCAATCGGACAGTGCCAGGTCAAAGTCTCAACAGCGGAATCGACGGGGAAGACACTTGTTACTGAAGGCATTTGAGTACTGCAAGGAGTGTGACGCGGATGCGTGCATAACAATTCGGCTGAGACATAATGGCCAGATTATCTTCTTCAATTCTGATGATGGCTGGCATCTTTCACAAGAGTTGGTAAGAGCTTTCTTCAGCCCGTGAGACAATAGCAATCTAACCGACTTAGGCTACGTGCTATCCGAAGCCCAAGCAGGTGACTTGGCAAGAGCTAGCTGCTGAATACAGATCCTAAAGTATGGCTACATAAAAAAAACGAGCTACGAGTTAGCTTAAGTGCTGGCACTTGAAACAGATGACCCGCTGCAAGGTGCCGAATACTAGTTGTCTCAAGTGAACAGTATCTGGTGCTGGTGGCTGGATCGTGAGGATAGATGCAGATACACCGTCCTAGGCAGCAAAGTAATGCTTGGCAGATTGATCACATGTGGTTTAGTTGCGGCAGCTTCGCAAAAAAATAATCCTATTTCAATTCCAAGCGGTATCACATTGTATGTAGTTCATCGCGTCGAGAAGACTAAAGCGATATACTGCAGCCCCGAATAGTGCCGCAATGTACGGAGTAAGTATCCAAACCTTCATATCCATCGTCTTCCTGAGCCCTATGAGCATATGCTTGACTCCTGCACTTGTCGTCCACAACCGTACCCTCTCTCACCGAACGTTCATGGATAACAGCCTTCCCGATGGACGATGTGGCCTCGATGGACGATGTGGTCCGGGTGGGCGATAGAGTCCTGATGGACGGTGAAGTCTGGTGTGACAGAATCAGAGGCGTTAAGGTAACGTTATTTTGCATTGGAGCTAAGGCGCTGACCCACAGGTTGGACCCATATACGATAAACGCAATCGATGACCCACATTAACGTGATCAACCACCAAGTTGCAAGTCCCACGGAACGGTAGGGAAGGAAACCGAAATTTCAAAAACTTCCCGTAGAAACTTTGCCATCTCCAGTACGCGGCCTTCTCGGAAATTTCTTCTTTCGGATGGGGACAAAGGAAGATATCGAGCAGATGGAGACCGAGAAAATTGAGAGAATGGATAGATCAGGTCAAATCCCACGATATAGGACCGTGGCAGAGATCAATCAGCGGTAAGCGGCGAAATGGGTATGCTTGAATTGTGCAGTAGCGAGAGACTAATCTCGAGAATGGCCTCAGACTTTATTGACGTCGCCACCCAGAGAAGAAACGAACGGCCCAGTAGGTGATATTGAACCCCACAGACATCGCAATGTATCTTAAGGTTCCTCTAATGGGACTCCAATGTGACCAAGATCGACGGACCTCCCAAATCCACTGATCCTCCAGAGCTTGCCAGTAGCGGTGAATTCTCAAAATGAAACAGCCACCCAAATTGGCCCGCTGACCGTCGGGAAGTCGGAAGAACACGCTGGGAGGGGCTCGGGTGCATTCCAGGGAAAGGATAGTGTTCTTGTTCCAGCTATGAAACGGTTTGGGGTGCACTTGTAGGAGAGGACAGCATCAAATAGGAGAGAGGATGACCACCAACTAGCTAGTCAATAATGTTGCTGATTCTTCCACTGATTCATTCCACATGTACACTTTGTACATGACCTTTCCCGTGTTTCTGGGGATCCGGGAATGAACAATGAGGTTTCTCAACAGAACGGGAGCAATAATTAATCGAAATCAGAATCCGTTGCTTTCTATTCTCATTTTATCTTCCGGCGGATGATGGCACCTGTGAGTATGACTGGCGGAGCTGGGAGCACAAGTCACGTAATTAATCTACTCGAACGATGTCTGCTGAAACTATGAGAAACATTCTCCGGTTCATTTAATAACGAAACCTAGAGCACAGTATGAGTATGGACGCTCTGCAGACGTAGATTAGTTCCACCTATTTTGCTCCGGTCAACAACATAACACGGAGTTTCTTCGAAAACATTTCCCCAAGCGAGGCCCTCTTCAGACCTTTGTCTTCACCATGTGAAACTGTCCGAATCGTAGCCATCAACGCCCAAGCCTCTTTCAACTTGTTCAATTGCCTCCTTGTACGCACGCGTAGTTTTTCCTCTTGATACAGAGCGTGTGGATAAGTAGGATTAACAGGAACTAAATTGAACAGCAGGGCATACCATTTTCAGACTTGGAGGCAGCGATAATCCAGGAGAATCAGTGTTGAAATGAATACCCGCCTGTCATCTCATGCCTGTCAATGTTGTTCATAGCAAGCCCGTTCCCTATTTTTAACCCTGGCCCCTCCGCCAGTTGGCGTGCCAAAGGACTCGCGACCCCTCGGGGATCGTCCTTTCAGGCCCGCATTGCGCAGGGACTTTTGGAGTATCTTATACAGAACAGTTTTGAAATCGAAACGAAACACCCTTTGAGTCAGAACACGTTGAGATCCCTACCCAGAAGGATTTCGATTACGTCTTCTAATGGTTATATCACAGGATTGACCCGGATACAAATTTCAGAGGATTATGGATGCAGAGTACTCCAATTCTTCGACAATTACGCTATCCCTACGAAAGGGGCATTAAAAAACCACAGATCATGGCCGTTGGAGGTTAAAACTGGCCTCCCTTTCTGGGCATGCTTCATTGTATCATGTGGTTGGCAACGTCGTTGGAGGGATTTGATTTAGGAAAGTATGATGATGCTTGTGCAGACGCCAGTATGGATGTCTCAAGAGATCGCATCATTTTTCGTTTTCTGACCGGAGTGTACCGTGATTGGCTTCTTGGTGACGAGGATGAGGACGATGAGATGGCCGAAAAGATGCTAGGCCCTCATATTCAAGCCATGTCTTCTGAGGTTGAGGAGTCAAATGAGTGGTATGTTCAGCAAATGGAAGCCTGGAGACATAAAATAAGACACTTCACAGCCAGGTTGAGGAAATGGAAGAAAATGCACCAGATACGGCCGAATTGGACATGCGGTTCAGGATCTTGGAAAATGATAAGTGAAAATTTGCAAACTACAATGGAAATGGCCAGAGAAAGATCGAGAAGTACAAGAATTGCATCCAGGACCTGGACGAAGAGATCATGATACAAGACTGAGGCGGATCTCCAAGCAGCTGAGGAAGAATGAACAAGTCTACAAGCTAGCGTGGACCAGAAGGAGATTGCCAGTCAAGACATTGACCAGATGAATTTTCAGTAAGAATGTCTACACAAGAGCTCGGAAGTTACTGTGGTGCGACTCGAACAAATACATGCGTGTATAACGGAAAAGGAAACGGAGGCAAGCAGAAAACTGGAAGATCTGGAGCAGGTCATCAGGACATACAACACTCTTGGCTGTCAGAACCTCAACGATCACAAGATAGATCTTTCTGCATCTGAAGTCAGCAGTATGCCAGGTGTCATCTCTCCAGAGGCAGATCGTCTCCTGGCAGGGCTATTTACTGGTTATCAGCCTGCCCGTCTGCTCAACCTTGACCTACGCGGCTGGATCTATGGCAGCCTGCAATCTCTCAGGAAGGAGATCAAGGAACGAAGGAAACAGACCATGGTTGAAGACCTGGGACAACGCAATCTTCTCGATAAAATTAAAGAGGCGATAGATGAAAGGAGACACCATGTTGAAACCGTGGAACATAAGCGACGGGCAGCAGCAGAGGAATTTGAACGGGCCAAGGCGACCACAACAACACAAAAGCTGCAATCCGAAGCACAAATCTGGGCAGTGGAGAAGAAAATGGCTAAAACGTGAGCTCATTATCCAACAGCATTCAGCAGATGGAAACGTGCAAGCCGAACACCAATATTAAATACGAGAAGCTTACTCCCACGCGAATACAGTCTACGAGGAGCTGCACACCATTATTGAAAATATGCTGAATGGTTTGATTAGTTTAAAGGTGCAAGCTTAAAAGGGCTTCCCCTATTTTTGTGATCGACCAGGTGGGCAGGGGTTGGAGGTGAGCTACAAGTGTCATGGGCTACGCCCAGGCATATTGCAACTCAGGGCTATACCTGAGTACCCTACCTGCTCTATTCGTTTCATTTGTTTTGTCTGTACCTTTTGTTGCATTTGTTCTGTTTGCTCTATTTGCTCTGTTCTCTTAAGGAATTCTTCGTATACCTAGCTTACAATGAATTCTACATTCAAACTATTGCATATACATGATAGATGCATTATTGCTGTTGCATTGAAATGTACATGTTCGATATGATCGTAGTGGAACAGTTCAAGTATGCATTTTCATCTATTCCTAAATAAAATAAACGAAAAGATGTTTCAGTTCCTTCATTCTTGAAATAATTTCTGGGAAATAAGAAAGCTTGGGAATCAATCCAAATCCAATCCCCATCGCAAGAGAGCGAACTGGTAATAACACATGCCGGACAAGGTCCAAGGTAAAAAAACAGTAAGAATTAAAAGAAAAAGGCTGCATTCGATGCCTACACAATATTCATCACATCTAGCTTGACACCTTCATTAGAAAAAGTAAAAAGTCAAAGTGAAAAATGTGAAAGAAAGACACAATGGAACAAGACTCCTCCCAACTCTCAACGGCTGGTAGGGAAATCGCGCATGCGGGGACAAAAGACATGCAAATCAAGCGCAAAAGAGCTGGGACCACGACATACAGTTTTACAGAAAGGGAAAAAGCATTATCTAAGTCACAGATGCAAGGACACCAGAGGCGAGGCCTTCTTCATCCGACCTGATGGTCATCTTGGTCGTGACGCCTGTCTTGCTCGAGTAGGCCATCTTGATCACGCCCGCAACTTTGCCTCCTGACACTGTCTTGCCGAAGAGCTTAATGGTGTGAGTGCTGTTGCTAAGGGCGATTTCACTTCCCTCCAGAGGTTGTAGAGAGAGGGTTGCAATCAGTTGCTCAGTAGCGTCTGCATATAGGTCAGGAGGAAGGAACGAAGATAAAAGGGCAGTGGATGAAATACCTGAGATGCCTTTCATGTTGCTCAACAACAGAGTCTCACTAGCTTCCTCTCCTTCGCCAGTTTGCTCCCAAACTTCATCGAAGCTGGTAGCGAATGCCGGAATAACGTAATCACTACCAGTGAGATCCAGGTCTTCGACCTGGTACTCGTCTTCATATCCTCCTTCCTCGGGCTCACCAGTTGTAGGATCAATTTCCTTGCTGGTGAACTTCAGGACATTGGTAAATGAAGTGATGGGGAAGCTGAACTCCCCACCCAGGTTCTTGAAAGTAACATAGACAATACCGGGCTCATTGGTTGTAAGCTTGGGTGCAGGGACGATAAACTCCTCCTCGAGAACATCCTCCTCGGACGGGGTTGCCACAACGGTTACATCTTCAAGGACGGTATCTGGGAGTGTGTTCTTGATATCATACTGTATAACAGTGTGCTCCTTAAAGATATGCTTGACAGCAGTGACAACGTATTCCGTTTCGCTTTCGGTAAGCTCAACGGGAGAAGATGATTTGAGCAGAGTTCCATACGCCTTGAGCTCTGGGATCTGCATAAGCCGCTCGGCATATTTTTCGGTTGTCGTTGCGGTGGTATCTTCGGCAAGGCCGTTTGCCTTCTTCGGAGCTTCGGACGGGGCCTTGAGAGTGGGTGTTGCAGTCGTAAGTTTCTTCGTCCTTTCCTCTGCCAGGGCCTGCTCTTGCGTAACAATGGGGATCTCAGAGACGTCGAACGCTGCAGCGAATGTCGATTTATCTGTCGACGTCACGTACATGACAAGTTGATGTTCAAATGTAGGAAGAGAGAACATGGAATCTACTGCAGTCAGTAAAACGTACCAAAGCATAAGTGAACATAAAAACGTCAACCTCACCCGTTCTGATGAAACGATTAGCCACCTCATCTTCTTCTTTCATTAACCTGAGATTGAGAGCAGCACGGTCGCGGACTTCATCATCCGTATCGTCAAGACACCTTGTCAGGAGAACAGAAATACTAGATTTCACCTCTGGGTCCTTCTGGCCGACACCGAACTTAGCCAGCGCAGTCACAGCAGCCGCACGGACAATGGAATTCTCCAAAACGACTCTGTTGTAAATATAGCGGATATACTTAGTAGGTTGAGGAGTCTTCGGGCCCTCAACGCCAAGAAGATGCAATATTCTAACGGAAAGCTTGGTGAATTCGCAGTCCTCGATGAATTCGCAGAGGTGCGCAAGAGCTAAGTTGATCAGTAAATAGAGAAATTGATTGTTAAGGGGGAGAGATAGTAGAACGTACCTTCTTCCTTGCTTTCAGGAACAAATTTAATCAGATCAAACATGCTTTCGACAACACTCCGCTTGAATTCATATCCGCCCTCATCCCTTAGAATACCGCTCAAGAAGGTAAGCATTCCAGCTTGCTTGCTCGGGAATTTTAGACACAAAGTCCGAATGGCTTCGACGATGGTGATCTTGAACTCATCCGTGATATCGGCCATGAACCCAGAGATTTGCTTCATCAGGCGGTCAACGCTGGCTTCGTTCCCTGTCTTAAGTAGGGTGGTGATGGCGAAAGTTGCAATTGAGCGATTGCTATTCGAGATCAGAGCTTCGATATCGGGATTGCAGATATTGACGATATGGGGTTTGAACGTCGCAAAGTTGTGAAGGATTCTGATAGCCGCAAATTTGCTAATTGCACGCGGGGACGAGAGCGAAAGTTGAAGGACGTGAACAGCCTGAGAGGCTTCTGCGTCTGTGACATCCCTTAACTCGCATACAGCCTTGGCAGCCTCGAAGTTGACCATTTCATGCTTGTGTCGGAGCCAGCCATCAAGCAACTGCATCATGGGCTTCCTAAGGCCGGGGTCTTCATCTGCTAATTTGGCCGCTAACCGAACAAGTAAGACAAGAGCAGCAGGACTCTTCACAACACCTGCGGCTCCGTACTGCTGTACCATCTTGACCAAGGCCATCCTGTCATGCGAGCGCATCTGGTACAAAAGTCCAATGGCGTGATATTGAGTCATGTAGTTCGATTGTGAGATGGCATGAGCCTGAGAACTGGACGCAAATCCTAGGAAGCCAGTCGACTGCTTTGATGAAGATGCCGCCTCCTGGGTTTCGCTTTGCCATCTGCGCACGACGTCACGCGCAATAGGTAGAAGGTGGTAGGAGGATACCAACGCTGCTGAGGAGACGGAAGGTGTCTTGTCGACGATGGCAGTCTTGATGAGCCGCTCGATGCCTTGCACGGTTGTGGCCTTGAAAAGAGCGAATTGTCAACAAACATAAGGAATCTCAGGGGGCGAGTTTCATTGTAGCTCACATCGATAATACGGCAAAGAGCCCGGATAGCGTTCGCCCGGTAGACAACATCACTACCAACAGCAGTGTCTTTCATGATGATACTGGTAGACATAATCACATCCTCGGCAGTGCTTGACAGCTCCTTCAGGATCAGATAGACCATCTGACGCAGAGAAGGGTCCTTATTCTGGAACAGCTTTGAAATACCAAAGAAGAGTGTGGTCGCTTCGTTTGTCGGGAATTGCTCCCCGGTGAAAAGGAGGACTCCGATCTTGGTCAGGAGAGTGCGACATCTTCGGGGGGAGATATGGGAGGAATTGAACAATCGGGCTGCGAAGACACAAGAAACCCACAGGGGATCAGCAAATTTGAGCTCAAACAGCAGCCTGATCTTTCAGAGAAGCCATTGGAAATCTCACGTACCATCCTGAAAGACAGACGTGCGGTCGAGTTTGATCATAGACTGATCCGCATCGTCGTCCTTTTTGACGTAACTCATCTTGATCCGGAGAGTTGATATATATCACAGACAGCCAAAAATTCTTGTCCCAATCTTGGTATTAATCAAGAAAGCGAGTAAACTAAAGGGGAACTGGCCGGCTGGTTGACAGTTGAGACCCGCAAACTGATCCAGATTCAGCAACCAGGGCGGGTTGGGTAGGTAGTACGGACGGGCTTCAGGGAGGATGGGATTACCGCGCCTTCATCATCCGCAAGCTGCACAGACGGGGGAAAGAGAAGGGTAGCAATAGAGGCAAGAGAAAATAGAGTTATGGAGAGGCGTCAATGACTGTCGGAATAGTGACAGGAGAACTCGCCTGTTGCGGTGCGAGGGATTGGATTTCTTGGTTGTCCTTCCTGACAGTCGCTCCAGGTGTCCTTCCCGTGTCTGTGGGCTCCGCCACGTGTGGCTCACGCTGCAAACAGTGCAAACGTCTCCCCATTACGTACATCACTACTAGTAACCACTTGCTGCTGGTGATTATATTCTCTGCGATGTCGATATCTGCGCAAGATACTACGGAGTATATTGTGGCCATAACCAAATAAACGATATACATCCCCCCTAAATTCCGATTCAACCGCTCATTACCAAATACAGTCATGGAAGTCCAGGTGAACCCCAACGAAGACACAGAATGGTAGGTAAGGCACCTGCGACAGCTGCAACACCACCACCCCAGGCGTATACTCAAGTGAAATTTTATATCCCTATTACATTGCTCACATTACATTGCATTGTGAATGATACAGGAATGACATCCTCCGCAAACATGGCATCATCCCCGAAAAGCCACAAGACCCCGAACCTCTCATCCAAGAGGCACTGCTGGAAGCCGAAAGAAAAGCGTACGAGAACAGACTAGAAGATAAAAATCTAGACGAGCTAGCCGAACTCGAAGATGAAGAGGATGAGGAATTCCTAGAACAATATCGGTATGTTTGTTTTTTATTCCAAAACTTGTGACAGAAAGTTACAACATATGCAGCATACATGCATCTGGGCATTGATATTGATAAAGATGAAAACAGCCAAAAACGTTTTGCAGAACTTTCTGCTCTCAAAAACACATCCATCTACAATCAGGTCTACCCGCTCCAGAAAGTCGACTATGCGCGAGAAGTCACTGAGGCATCCAACAAAGCATTCGTCTTTGTCAACCTTACCTCGTCAACGGGGACAAATACCGAGTCGCGCGTGCTGTCAGAAATCTGGAGACAGCTTGCTGCTAAATTCGGGGATGTAAAATTCTGTGAGATTCGTGGTGACATGTGCATTGAGGGGTATCCCGATAGAAATACGCCGACGATTCTTGTTTACAAGGATGGGGAAATCAGGAGACAGTTTGTCACGCTCAGGGAGTTGAATGGGGTTAGGACTAAGGTTGAAGGTAAGTTATGACGAAAAAATTTCGAAACTCGTTTCCTATGCTGTAACAGCTAGGAGGGTTCAGATGACCGGAACGTATACGTTTCTGACGATGCTGACAATCGATGCTACCGATTGCAGATCTTGAAAGGGTCCTAGTTGATCTGGGCGCAGTGAAAGAGAGCGATTCGCGACTTAAGAAGCGCTCTAATTCCTTTGCTGACGACGAACTTAGGCCCGGAGCCAAAACGACGGTAGATAATGACGACGACGACGACGACTGGGATTAGGAGATGTCACTTGGAAGTGTCAAAAGAGGCGACAGTTAAATGGTGAATACTCGTGCGTCCATTTTGTAAAACATGAAACTATAATGAAGTGCATGTGTTACCAACAATGTCACTAGAAAACCAGCACGATCAGCAAGAATATGCTAGCAGTTGCCAGACCGAACTTCCAAACATTGATAAAACTCCCCGGACATTGCATCTGTACCAAGGAAAAACAACAAAAAAAAGGTGCCCTTTATACTATAACCCATTATTTGCAGATGCCCACGTTCCTTTTCCGATTTACAGAGTTATACGTAATCTCCTCGAGCGCCAAAGTACTCCAAACCAGATTAGATCAAGCGACATTTTGACCAGTGACCAGCGAAAAACTGAACGCGGTACAAAACGAAGCGATAAATCAAAAGAAAAAAAGGGTCTCAAATCAACTCATCACTCCCCCCAGCGACACTCGCCTGAATGGCCTGCCGTACCTGGCTTTCCTTAAACGCAGGCCCCTGCCCATTGCACTGTGCCAGCCCCTTTAACCGCTCAGAAACATCCCCGATATCTACGAGACCACGCTTAAACAGCTCGTGACTTTGTATCAGATCCCACGTGGCAGCGGCACTGAGGAGCTTCTCGCCCGTTGTCTCATCGAAGGTAACGCGGTGCGGAGGGTTCAGTCCACTCTCGGGTGCGATAAGGGAGAAGAAGTCTGTCGGGGAATATTCCATCGGCCCAGGTACAGGTTCCTCAAGAGGGCTGCGAGCATGGTCATTATGGTTGGATTGGGCAGCCGCCTTCGAGGTAGCGCGGAGGATTTCATTCTCCGTTGCGAATCGGGCGAGCTCTTGCTTCAGACGCTCGTTATCAGCCTGCAACGTCTTCGAAACATGTTCGAGACTCGCGACTTTTTCTTCGAGTTCTCTGACATGACGTTCCTTTCTTTCGCGGAATGCTCGTTGACTGTGGTGACGGTTATAAAAAAATCAGTTACCTCACTCGAGCTGAAAGGGGGGAGGGGAATCAAGTCAACCTACGCAGCTCTATTCTGTGCCTTCCTCCGACTCTGCGCAGGGGTCAACGACTCCTTTTCCTCACTGCTGCTCCGCCGGTCGGCAAGCATGTCATCATTCAAATCGGAGGCCGGGTGAGTCGATGAATTATTATTTGTATTCGCAACATCACTGCTGGAGATGGATCGTGCAAATGGCTCCGGGGAATGCGCTGGGGGGATGAAGGCAGTGGCTGCCGGGTCCAGGGGAAAAGAGGGGCTCAGGTCGTGAAGATCGGAGTGGTGGTAGTTATTCTGCGGACAAGTTAGAAGCAGAGATCAGGGCCACTTCTTTGATTGTTCTCCAAACTGGAGGGGAGAGGAGAAGACAAGAAGACATGCCGGATCGTTAAATGGGTTGCGAAAATGGTGTGTCTGAGAAGAAGGCTGGGGGTCCGGTGTCGAGATCCCGTACAGCGAGAAAGGTTCGGCCAGGGCGTTGGGGGGATAGAAAGAGTAATCCATTGAAGAAGCAGGCGAGCAGCAGAGATACTGGACTGGTGAACGGTCCGACACAGATAGATGATATCTGATAGTAGTGCCTCGGGGAATTTGGATCTCAGGCAATAATGATTAGCAGCAACTAGCGGTGGGTATACCAGTATGCTTCTATTATGGGATTGTCGAGCCAGGGAGACGGCTGGGTTTTAGGCGGAGGCTGTGCAGAGACAAATTTGACAACAGACTCAGCTGCAGAAACGTCCGATGCCGCACGACAGCACCTTTGTAGAAACACAAAACAAGTTCCGGGTATTATTTTTTCTCTTGAGGCTGAGATAGAGGGCTGAGATATTCAATAGATTAATAATATCTGCCTCCGTACAGAGCACCAAAGGCCAGAGGGGGTGGCCTCTGCCAAGTCTGCAGCGAGTCGATGATGTCCATTGCCACCCGAGTCTAGACGCATCACGTGGACCGCCCTACTGTACTTTCTGCCGAGGAACAGAATAGCAATGCTCCCATATTATTCGTGGTGTGTGTGCATGAAAAGTAACTGTCTGGTCGCGATCAATCCCGGACTGGCGCAGGCCCTTGCTAGGAGCCTTGCGTGCTACAATTTGGAACGATGCTCTGGACCCGCCAGCCCTCAACAAGAGATGAGTGTGTAAGCTAAAGCACTAAAGACAACGCATGATGAAAACTCGCGAAATCGACGCAATACCACCCCGGAAGCGACCCTAGCCATTTTCCGTCGCCATTTACCCAGCCGGAGGACTCGGATGCCGTCGTCTCTCTGCGCTCACTTAAGTGCCTGCTCTCAAACCACATAATCCGTTCGCGTACAGTCACCGTAGCACGTGCAAAGAAAAACCCAGGCGGCCGCCCCTGAAAATTATCGCCTCCAACACAACACGACCCATGCAACTCTCCGACCCCATCCTCTTGCTCCTCTCCTTCTAGCAGCGTCGTCAAAACAAAACATTGCAGGGTAAGATCAAATTAAGAACAAGCAAAGTAGTACAGAAAACATAAGGGCAATAACAGGGGGAACAGAAACAGCAAAACGGGTCACGTATTCAAATATTTCCAGCAAAGAGTTGTCAATAGCCAGAGAAAACGTGCCCCCGTAATAAAGCTGATGGCTCCACTTGCATCTCCTTCTCTCCGACCTCAGGTTATTTGGAGGCGTTGAGCACCACAAACCGAATAGCTTTAACCAGAAGTCGGAAAAGAAAACAGAATAGCCAGTCAACAGGAAAACGTTTCGAAATCGCCACCGGCATAAAATGGTGATACTTGTAATCATAAACAGCTTCGCAGACTCGGGATGACACAATTGGCGGTCAGAAAGTTCCCACTGAAAGCGAGAAAGACAACTGACCGGCGAGCTGATGACTTGTGTAAAATGAACGATCCGAAACGGTGTAGATCGAATGGCGATCAAGAGCTGGATAAACGGCTAAAAGAGATTGCAATAAGAATGGAGATCCGGAATAGGAAGCCCGAGAGAACTGCTGCACGTTACGGAATGTACTAGCATCAGAATGGTCCCAGGCTCCCATGTCAGCTGGTGCCAACACGCAGGTAAGCAAAACTGTTAAGAGTAAAGCCACACTGCCATGTTGCACGATCAATACCACTGAGCACCAGTCCCATCGTCCCGCTTCGAACGGCCACCAGCGGGTGCATAAGCACCAGCAGCAGCAGCCTTGGAAGCAGAACGAAGCCTAACGCCGAAGACTATGAGATTAGTCAGATTCTGGAATCAAGGAAACTTCCCCCCACGCCCAGCGTCACTCGCAAACACTAAACGCAGGGTGGACAAGTGGCGCTCCATACGCGGAACTTCAGGTCTCAGATACTCACATCCTATCGCTCGCTCCTACACCACGGGTGGCGTCAGGAGTGTCGAGGTTGACACGCTCAATGACTTTGCGACGTTGGCTCGAAATAGCGCCAGGCTTAGCTGCAGCTGCAGCTGCATTTCCCATGACACCGCCAGCGTTGGCAGTACGTCGCTGTTCCTCGGCCTCCTTATCCTTCTTGTTCGCGTCCACGATCATGGCAGCATTCTTCTGGTATTTGTAGACGGTCCAGTCGAAGACGTAGTCATACTGGAATGACTCGCGGACGAACAGGTCACGGAAGATCTTCCGCAGGTAGGAATAGTCCGGCTTGTCGTCGAAACGCAGGGAACGGGTGTAGTTCAAATAGATAGCGAACTCGTTGGGGAATCCGCGGCACAGAACCTCAGTTGGGGTCGTCATCTTCTTCTCCATGATGCGGTCATACTTCTGCTTCTTGGTAGCAGCCTTGAGGCCCTGCCAAGGAAGGGAGCCTCGGCAGAAGTAAAGCATAACGTATCCCAGAGACTCCATGTCGTCACGACGAGACTGTTCAACGCCCAAGTGGGTATTGATACTGGCGTAGCGAGCAGTTCCGGTCAGGTTCTTGTTCTCACGGTAAGGGATATGGAAGTGAGTCTTGGGGTCCCGGTATTTCTTAGCGAGACCGAAATCAATGACATTGACCTGGTTTCCACGCTTGCCGATACCCATCAGGAAGTTGTCAGGCTTGATATCACGGTGAATGAAAGATTTGGCATGGATGTACTCGATACGAGAGATGAGCTGGTCAGCGAGTAGAAGGACAGTCTTCATCGAGAACTTCCGATTGCAGAAGTTGAAGAGATCCTCCAAGCTGGGACCGAGCAGGTCGATGACCATGGCATTGTAATCACATTCGGTACCGAACCAGCGCACAAAGGGGATACCGACGCCACCAGCGAGGGACTTGTAGACACGGGCCTCGTATTCAAGCTGAGGATGCTTGGCCTTGACACTCTCGAGTTTGATAGCGATCTCCTCACCAGAGATGATGTTGGTTCCTGTTCAGACATACTTCTGTCAGACAGCCTGAAAGCTACATCGTGCAATGAAATCTGCTTCACTTACCGAGATAAATATCACCGAAACTGCCGCTTCCGATCTTACGACCAATACGGTACTTATTACCGACACGCAAGTCCTGTAACATACGCGTCAGAGGGGCATGAAAGTGAGAAGAGGGATAGGTTATAGATGGTCCTACCATGGTAGTCATCTTGGATTTGATTGAACACAGCTAGCCGCCGTGTAAAGCTGGCTTGAAACCTAAGCCGTTACGTTTGTCAGCAAGGAGGGTCAGGTAAGGGCGTTGACCAAGGCGTAACTGGAAGAACGGTTGCAGACAGGCTGAAAGAGCAAAAGAAAAAAAAAAAGAAAAAGGAAAAGAAAGGAGAAAAGAGAAACAGAAGACCAGAGGTCAAAGAAGGTAGCAAACAGAGAGAGGGATGGATATATATAGACGGGAAGGAGAGGAGTGAATGGAGTCAGCCTTCCTGGTCTGTGGCTGTAGCAGTGAATGTGTCCCAATCAGGCTAAGGGCAGGTGACAATCGACAGCGAAGTGAGATATTAGGCGGGACTCCCCCTAACCCACAGGGTTTATGGAATGAATAGAAAGAAGAAGATGAAGGAGAATCCCAGTAGACTACGGAACAAACCTTATTGACAATGACAAATTTTTCAAAGGGGAGTGGTGGGTGAAGTGAGATAGCGGTGATGTCGGTTTCAAGAGCCGACCGTAGAACCGGTGGGATGGCGAAGTGGAAAGCAAGCAAAAGGCGGAGACTGGGAGTCTAAGCCCGACCAGCCCGAAGAGAGAAGGGTGGGTAAGGGAAGAAGGTTGAAAAAAGAAAAGGAAGAAAAGGAAAAGAAGTCTTCGAGAGATGAAGACAAAGAACCGGGAAGACGCGGCGAGCGATGAGATCAAGGGTAGGCGCCTTGATATCAAATAGTGGCGGGAGAAAGGGAGGAAGAGAAACGGAAAGGGGGGGAAGGCCAGAAGAAAAAGCAGATAAGAAGGAGGCAAAAGGGCGTGAGGCGGTCTGGGGAGAGGCTTAGCGAGTGGCATTACTCCTCCTATTTAAAACATTATTGTTGCATTTGCACTGCTTGTTGGGCTGCAATCGCTGGGCGGTAATCATGCCTCTTGGGTACAGTAATTAATCGTTGATTCCCAGATTTGGTGTCTGTTCTGGAGCGTCGTCCGTCATTCTGATCCTCATTCTCGACTGGCATCCCGAGTATTTCTGCCGCAATTGGCCCCCGTCGACCAGGAGACTCCTGGTGAGCAGCAAGATTTCGGAGGGACAGATCATGGCTGGTATTATTACTTAATTAAACTACTTCCATTCGTGCTCTAGTGACACTCTACTAGGTAGTCTATAAATAATCATCATGATACCACATGGAGTGGTACATACTGCCTAGCGCCCAACGATGGAAGAATAATACATAATACCTTGGCAACAAAGCAGCCGGCAAGACTCATAACCACTTTATCAGAAAAACAACACAGGGTCTGCTCGGAAGAATAAGATTTGCAAGGTTCCATCTAACGTGGCAAAAAAGTAGGCATTCGATGCCCACGAAGTTTTCTCCTTCTTTGAAACCGTCACCGTCTGATCAGGGATCCTTGTCCTGTCCGGAACGGGAATAGTCGGCATGCGGGAAATGCCTCAGATTCTGTATACCGTACGCATATTACTGTAATCCAATTACATACGCTCCTCCGGATGATAGATGTACCAGCACCGACCGATATCCATGATGTCCATGATATCTCCATAATACGGAGTTATTATTACTATTGCACTCACTCGCTTCCTTGTCTGGACCAGGCAAGGATTAATGCCTCTCGGCCTTGGAACAGGCTATGGAGCCTCGATAGTCTCCCACGTTCCAGATCACAGCGACAACTAGTGGGTAGGAACTAATAGTCGGTGGGCTATGGACAGAGTGGACTCCAAATATCCAGTCCCACTTCTCCAGATCCTGCTACTAGATATGTAGTTCGTTAATTCCTGCATTGACATATACAGAGTAGAACCTGAATAACTTGCAGGACGCCAAAATAAACAGCCCAAATTCTCTTTCAAACTCATGCTACTATAGGGTATACTTCAAGGTATCAATGACAACATTAAAATGATCAGTCAATGGATGAATGAGGCTCGTGCTCAATCTGCACATCGTCAACTTTTGAACCCATGCAGCTAACTACATGGACATGGGATGAACCCCCGGATGGAAGCATAATCCTGTCGATTACATTCCTTTGTCAGGAACAAGCTAAAGAAGGCCAACGCGTGGAAAGAGCATAATTTTTGCAGTCGAAGAAGTACATACAAGATAGTATCACAGGATAATAGGAACAAACTGTAAGATAGATGGACAGCAGAATGAATGATAACATAATAACCACGCGCTGAGATATATCGATTTTTTCGTAAAGCCGTCGTGGATAGAGTAGAAGTCGGGGGGGGAAAAATACAAAATAAAATGGGTATTGAAGAGGGAGGCGAAAAGGGCGAAATAAGAGAAGATAGCAATAAAGAACACTGAACTGAAAGAAAAGACGGGAAGGTGAAGAGAAGATAAGGGATATATGAAGAACATAGCATGCTTAACCCGTCCTGCGAAGAAGCAAAGGAAGAGAAATCATAGAATTAACAAGCAAGCAAATGGTAATAAATGTGCCCCTCCCCAAAAATAAGTGACCGACATCAAGACAAGCCGCTAGCAACGAGTGCTCCACAATCGTTGGATGCATCCTGGGATGCATCCACAAATATAGCCTGTACTTTTCCAACCTTCAAAAATCAATTTCCACCTGTCGGGGAATCGGATCTTGATGCTTCCTCCTCATCCAACCTGCGCCGCCAGTTAGCAACGCTATCGCTCAGACCACTACCCTCCATGGTATCTCTTGTCGGAGTGCGATCGAGGTCAAGTTGGCTACTCAAACGGTAACCCCGATTAGTATTCTCCCAGTGGCTGCGCAATGCCTCCAACTCGCTCGCAAGAGAATCAAGGGCCAAGGAACCACGGTTATCAAGAAACAAGTCGTCGTGGGAGACAGCGCTATCCGCTCCTGGATGGCTGATAGTGCCACTAATCGTGTTGCTCGATGCATTACTTTGCGTGCGTGAGATGCTGTTGATCTGCGATTGACGACGATAGTTTCCAACAGAGGTTTCAACTTGATCTAGCAGCATACTGACTTTCTGTTCAGCATCAATTGCACGAGACTCAAGCAGAGAATTCTCATGTTTGAGCTGCTCCAGTTCACCACGGCTCCTCTCCGTTACGGAGATGAGATCTTTTCTGCTGCTCTCGTACTGCGACATATATTTATCCTTGTCGGCTTTCGCAGTAGCGAGCTCCTCTTTGAGGCTGGCAACCTGTCGTTCCAAGTTTGCAAGTGACGATGTCATCTCTTGCTGGAGATCTGAAACAGCCTTCTGAAGATTCGATCGTTCAGCTTCCCAATCGGCCGGAGCCTCTGTGATATTACCGGACTGCTGCGCTATATCATGTTGCACTGCCTCTAATTCGGACTGGATCTTAGCATTCTGGGTCTTGTACCTCATGAGCTCATCCTTCATCCGCTTCAGCATCTTCTCTGTGCCCTTGACGTAATGAACCGCAGATTGGTAATCGGTCTCGAGTTGCTCTAATTTCTCTCTGTAAGCACGATCTGCTTCTTGCTCGCGAGACTCAAAGGTGGCCTTCATTTCCTCATGAGCCTTCAGGCTGGCTGAAAGCTGCTGCTCCAGCTCGCGCAATCGATTTTGCTCGGGCGTTCCATAACGAGACCCCGGGGAGTCAAGCATTGGGGACCGCCTGCTATCCGCAACGCTAACCCCACGCTCGCCAAGAAGGTCCTTCAAGGCAGAATGTTGAGCAGCTAAGGCGCTAGTGTCTCGCTGCTGAGTTTCAATCTGCGACTTGAGTTCCCTATTCTCAGCAGCAAGCGACTGGCTCTCTTTCATCGTGGTCTGCAATTGCCTTCGAAGCTGAAGGCCTTCTCTGCTCGCCTGCTCCTGATATGCTTCTAGGCCCGCAATTCTTTCTTCTGCACGACGGAGCTTATCCACAGATTCGTCCGCTGCAGCTTGGTTAGCTTTTGCGAGGGCGTTCGCCCTTTCAACCTGTGCTTCGAGGACATTGACACGTTGATCGGCAAAGGAGCGTATCGAGCTATCTGAGTCGAATGACGACGCCCGGTCAAGGCCGGACAGGAACGCATTTTTATGAGTTTCCGCTTCCCTGGCATTGGTTTCGGCGAGGTTCTCCGCATCTCTGAGACGACGGGTGACGTTCTCAAGCTCTGCGGTTCGTTCCCCATGCTCCGACCTCAGCTGTAATAATTTCCTCTCAAGTCCCTCTCGAATCTCGCGCTCCTCTTCCAGCTGCTTTTCGATGAGAGTGGTTTTAGCTGCAGAGGCAGCAACGGCCTCGCGGAGGGCACCAAGGTTATTGTTATGGTCTTTTAGACGGCTTGACGAGTCTTCCAATTTCTGCAACAGCTCCTCCTTATCAATAGCCAATTGTTTCACCGAAGTCTCTGCTTCCGAACGCAGCAACGTCTCTTGCCTGGCTGATGTCTCCAGCCTATATAGCTCTGCACGCAGACTTTCTATCTCCAATGTATTAGTCTGCATTTCCAGCTCTGCCAAACGCTTCCTTGTAGCCTCATTGGTTTCTTCGGCTAGCTCTCGTGCACGTTTCTCTTGCTGAAGCTCCCCGGATATTGCTTCCATTTTACTCTTGAGATCCGTTTGGGAAGCAAGAGCCAAAGCTAGCCGTCTGCTCAAATCTGTGTTACGCTCAGATGTCGCTTCACTGAGGTCATGAGAGGGCTTGTCGGGGGGTGGAGTACCCGCTAGACATCCACCATGAGCAGCTAGTTTAGCTCGCGAATAAGCTGCCTCACTAAGCGCAACGTCTCTTTGATACTCAACTTCTGCAATGCGCTTAGAAGCAGTTGCGGCTTGGCGGTCCACGGTTGCCTGCATCTTTGCAAGCTCCGCTTTCATTGAGAGGAACGCTTCGATTACCGGACGATGATCCTCCGCCAGCGAGTCTGTTGCACGGTCATCCAGATCAAGGATGTTAGAAGGATTCGGTGTGTAGCCTGCCTTCTTAGCCAGGGCCAGCTCTGATGCATACCAAGCATTGCGGCTCTTGGTGGCTTCGAGCTCCTTGATCAGGGCCTCTTGATGCGCGGTTAGTCTAGGAGAGCGAGGTTCATCTCCAATGGATCTAGAATTCCTGTAACTCCGAGATTCGATCGAACCCTCAAGGCTCGTCCGTCGACTGATAGAATCATCCGCACTATCCATGGAGCTACGCTGCCGGTGATGACGCAAAGAGCGCTGCCGCGCTGGTGTAATCAATGGAGCTGCTTCACCAGCCTCCATAGCCCTAGCAGCAAGCCTCGATTGGGAAGAAGGGGGACGAATTGATGACATAGAATTCTGTTCGTGACCCGGCTTAACATCTTTCGGAGAATCTTTCGCGACCGGTGACTCTCTACCCCTCTCCGGGGCCACTGCCCGCACTGTATCTGCAGGAGAAGCAATTCCACGCTCCATTCTTGTCGGTGTTTTACTTCTGGGATTCATTCCAGGTTGGGTTATAGGTCCCCTAGGGCCAGGAGAGGGCGCTTGCACAGGAGGTGGAGGGCCGGACGGTGTCTGCGATATTGATGCTCTCGGAAGTCTTGATCCTGAACCCGCTCCTGGTCCAATGTCTGCTGGCCGTCCACCCGGGCCTGCAATTATGCTTTCCCGTGAAGGGCCTTGCATTCGTCGCTGCTGTTGATCTGGCGGCGTAGCTTGGGCCTGTCGAGATGTGCGGCCAGTCGGAGGACCAAACTTATCCACGCTCATTTTCCGGACAGCTGGACCTCTCTCCCCATTGGGTTGTTCGGTGGGATATCGAATCTTGGCAGTGTCGAGAACATATACCAAGCTTAACTCCACAGCATCTCTGGGGGCAGAGCTTGGCTCGCCTGCCATGACAATTATCTGCCTCCCAAAAGCGGTCATGCTATGTCCGGACCTTGGAGAGGGGGCCGGGCCCATGTTCTGGAATGAGTACCACCGTCGAGTGGTAATGCGAAAAGCTGCCAAATCGCCGAGGTCAACACCCTCGTCAGTACGGCCACCAAATATATACATAACGTCATTAACGAGGGTTGCCGCATGTCCTTCCCGGCGGGTAGGTATGTAGCCAACGCAATCTAGCTGAGTCCACGAGTTGGCGCGCGGGTCGTAGGACCAGACATCGTTGAACCATTCAAGGCCGTTCGTCCCTCCAAACCTACAGTCGTTAGAACTTCACACTAGATCCAAGGAAGGAATCTCCATACAGATATAGCTTGTCATTGAAGGTGACCATTGTATGGTTCGTTCTTGCTGGTGGTATCTGACCTGGAGGCGGGCCGCCCTCATGACTATTCCGAATGAGAAATTCCCATTTATTGGCAGGATTCTGAAGCTGGTTCAAGTCAAAAGCAACCAAATCATTGAAGAAGTAGCCTTCGACCTGTCCCCCGAACACATAGAGCTTGGAGCCCAGTATATTCAATGTATGGCCGTAGCGTCCAGTGGGCCGAGGAGGGGGAGGTAGTGCACGCGACCATTGGCGGGAGGCTGAGATAAAAGGGATTAGCAAGGCAAAATGCATGTTCGAACTTGGAACAATACGTACAGATATTCAAGAGGTATAAAGTATCATCCAGTGTGTCGTTTTCATCGATTTTGGTATCACCACCAAACACGATAAAAGCGTTTCCAACTAGCAGGCTTGCATGTCCGACTCTGGGCCCGGGTCCTTCTGCAATGGTAGCAATTGGACCACATGAGAGGTTTCCACTCTCAATCTTCCAGATATCTCCCTTGACCGTTGAACCATCTATCAGCCCACCCATCATGTAGATATCACCCTCTTTCGAGGAAACGGCATTGATTGCTGCACCATAGCGGGGGAATGGGTTTCCTTGAGGTGAGACAAAATTTAGCCGTCGCTGCGACCATGGATATAGGGAAGAATTTGGGCTGTAATTGGGGACATTGCCGTTCATCATCTGCTGACGCTGAGCCTATGGTGTCGTTAATGTCTCGTGGATTCTCGCAGGCACTAATAAGGATAGATTGATGACCGGAAAGCAAGAATTAAGGGGATAATAGAAGATGAAATAAGACTTAGGCATTGGACGGGTTGAAAACGAACCTGCGGCTCTGATTCAGCTCTTTGCCGTACCCGCTGATGGTCTTGACTACCTGAGCTGCTGGGCAAGGAATTATTGTAGCTACCGGGGGGTGTTGGCGGAGTCTGGGGAGCCCCATCTCGCTCCTTCACACCATTGAGCATTGCAGCATGGGCATTGTGCTGGAATCCTTCGGGCGTATGAGCGTTTTTGGATGTTGGCAGCGAATTTTGCTGGTGTTTCTTGGACTTGAACAGGAAAGCCATTATAAGAGCAAAATCATAAAAGGTCGTTCAGAACAAGACACGGCAGCTGGGTATCTAGGAAAGCAACAGGTGGAAGCTGGACCCGACCCCTTCGAGAGGCTGCGACAGGAACCAGCGCGGGCTTCGCAGGAAGAGCTTAAGGACGCGAGAAACAGGCTGGTCTAGCATGCACTGAGCAAAAGTTAGCATTCAGGGAATATGCACACTACAAATTGAACGAAAAAGGTAAATGGGTGTCACCAGAGGTGTGCGGCTGGGGTAGGGTGAGCAGCGCCGTCTGCGAACCAGGAGACTGTACTTACTGAGGAGACTTCACAAAAGTCGACCACAAGTCTGGATGGATTTGCGGGAAAAGACAGTGAGAAGTCAAGCCTAGAAGGAGGATAGGCGGGAACGAAAAAAAGAAAAAAGAGTCCGAGGGTACAAAAAAATCCTAGGAGTGCAAGGAGAGTCAAGATGACAGAATTAGCCAGGGATCTGACCCGGAGCGAATTACGGAGAGAGGCACGGGCGTTTCAAAGTTCGGTGATAGCGGTAGCTGGGAGAGCAGAGTCCAGGGGAAAGGAGAGCGCAGAAAAACGCCACAGCAGGCTGGAGATCTACTGCAATCTATAATTGACCCAAACAGCATTTTTCACTTGCATCTCTTTAATATTGTCTAGATTGTTATTTCCCAGCGCTGGACGCAGTCCTCCGTGCGCTGAACCTTTTCAGAAAGTGATCTTCGATCTTTAACAGACAATAGACATAGGTAATAATGATTACATCCAGCGTGGTCTTTCTAGCCTTATTACGGAGTGCAGTATACAGGTACACACACAGAACATGCGGCAAAACTCGCTCGTGGTTGTTGTCTGGCCATAACAGGGATACTACTGCATGAGGGGATGGGGCACCTTGAGCTGTCTGAAAAAGTGATGCTGCATTTCGACTTCCCCTCTTAATTCCCCTCCATCTCGTCGGTGTTTCCTCCCACGAAACTCCGGTATACGAATGATTTGCTGGAGATGACATCCGTGGATAACATGGTATTGTCAGACACACTCCACCTAACACTGTACAGTCTCCAGCGTATATGTATCCAAGATGCTCCAACCTGACTTTGGACTCTGGAGTTCCCAGGTTTCAACGGCCGTAGATGGGGCCACGGTTGGGCAAATCAACACCAGATACGATTCTTTAAGCTGGGCGAACGGGCCAGGGGAAAAGGGATGATGAGCACGCTTTGGCCCTATCAGCAGCGCGTATATTTTAGGACCTGCGCCACTAGGTCGGATTCCAGTGCCACAGTCTACCGAAACTGTATTTCGAGTGCGTTCGACGGAATGGCGGAGCGCTGGACTTAGAGCTAATGTGTTGGGAAGTTATCAGTGGTCGTGTTTCCTTCTCTTTTCTTGTTTCTTTCTGAAAAGGAAGGGAAAAATATGATGCACGTACCCTTGGCATAGAGAAGGCAATCTCACCTGGCGCCTGCAGGCATACAGATCATATCATATTAGTTTTACCCGTTGTACCCGACAATGTTGTGGGTGTGGGACGGATCCACTATCCTGACTAGCATCAAGATTTTGCCTTGAATCGTGAATTCAGCCATGCCCAATGCATGCTGTGCTGTGCTGTACATCTTGCGCATAGAGCACGGCGTATACGGCTAAGTTGGCAGACAACTGGGCTTTGCATTTCCAGCCTCATAGAGGAGTGATGATTACATCAGCAAATACTTACATAAATCATTCAAGCTTCCGTCGGGATTACTGATGTTCCGGGAAGAAATGCCAAGACTTCGCATCCTGACGACTTCGATGCTGTCCGGACGTGGAAGATCTCTGCAGCCTGCTCCCTCTACACCCGAAGCTAGGGATTCTGGCGAGTTGAAGAAGTGGTGATCGTCGTTTGCAAGGGTCTCTTCTTGGTGTGTTTATCTTCTTTCCAATTTTGATTATTCTCGTACTGGCTGGTCGACTCCTGTCCGTTCTCGCGGTGCAACCCCACGACTAGACTGCTCACCGCAAAGACTCCCTCTGGTATGGTAGCTGTTGTACACTCTGCATAACGTCTTTCTATTGTTAGTATTGACAAAGTGAATATAGCGTCGCGCATATTGCTTGACTGCCCGCCCAACCCGACCCTAAAACTGGTCGTTTCTACCTTCACATAAGGTTTAACTGCTTCCGCCGGCGATTTTGGGTCGGTCTCTCACTAGCTTTCCCTCGCACGCACACTTCGGCGACTCTCGTTCGCTCCTCCCCCAGCCTGATACGATGAGCTACTATACACTATGAAAGATCCCAGTTTGAATATGGATGGAAGTAAACCCTCAAGTCAAGAGACGGTTTACGCCAATGGTGAACCCCGCAAGAATCAAGGCAAATCAGCCCGTGTGGCTTTTGGGCCGGAGTTGGAAAGGCACATCCCGCCTCGTGACAAGTCCCCTATTCCGTCGCTTCCACATCAGCGATCATTCTCCACAGTCGAGAAGAACCAGTCCCTAGCAGCCAGACCCACTAGCTCTTCCACGGAAGAGGGAACAGTTATTTCGAAAACTACTTCCCGATTGCCTTCCGACTATCTGTCAGATGTCGAACGACCGAAACCAACTTTGAAAAGGGCGAAAAGTGACTCGGGTCACAGGCTGGGGACCAGTAAGGCGATCAGCGACGATGATGAGGATTTCGCCATGAGGCATGGATGGCAAGAAGAATATACCTCCACCGAGTATCTTAAGATACTACATTCGGTGAGCATGAGCGGAATACCATCTCTACTGTTCAAGTCTGATTCTTGCAGAATTTCTACATGTACTTCACAGAGAAGCGCCACGAGACAAATGGCATTCCAAGAGATCCTATTGGAAGCTGGCCGAGCCAGGATTGGCGCATGAAAGACCGCTTGAAAACGGTATCCGCTGCTCTGGCTATTTGCCTGAACATTGGTGTCGACCCCCCTGATGTGGTGAAGACGAATCCCTCAGCAAAGTTAGAATGCTGGGTTGATCCCACATCGACGACGGGTGGTGGTCAGAACAAGATCATGGAGCAGATAGGAAAGAAACTGCAAGAGCAGTATGAGACACTCAGTCTAAGAACTAGATATAAGCAGTATCTGGACCCGTCAGTCGACGAGACCAAGAAATTTTGCATATCACTTCGTCGTAACGCCAAAGATGAACGGGTACTCTTCCATTATAATGGCCATGGTGTCCCACTGCCCACCCAGTCAGGCGAGATCTGGGTTTTCAACAAAAACTATACACAGTACATTCCTGTGTCCTTATATGATCTTCAGTCTTGGCTTGCAGGTCCTAGTCTCTTTGTCTTCGATGTCTCACATGCTGGAAATATCATTCAGAATTTTCACACCTTTGTTGAAAAGCATGAAAGGGAAAATATTGAGGCAAAAAGACGAGACCCGAATGCCATCACGCAGAACTATGGTGATTGCATACTTCTCGCTGCCTGTCAGAAAGTCGAATCTCTCCCAACCAACCCCGACCTGCCTGCGGATCTGTTCACCTGTTGCCTGACTACACCCATAGAAATAGCACTGCGGTATTTCATTCTCCAGAATCCTCTTTCGACGAACCTCTCCATCGATGAATTCAGGGTCCCTGGCCGACTGCAGGACCGGAGAAGCCCCCTCGGCGAGCTGAATTGGATTTTTACTGCAATCACTGATACGATCGCATGGAATACTTTGCCCCGCGCTCTTTTTAAGAAGCTCTTCCGACAAGATCTTATGGTGGCTGCGTTGTTCAGAAATTTTCTACTTAGTGAGCGGATCATGCGAACCTACAAATGCCACCCTATCTCCTTTCCGGAGCTGCCAGAAACTCACAACCACGCACTTTGGAAGAGTTGGGATCTGGCAGTTGAGATGGTGCTGTTTCAACTTCCTGCTCTTATTGATCACGAGGAGGGGCGTAAGCAGTATGAATACCAGCACTCTACTTTCTTTGCTGAACAGCTTACGGCATTTGAGGTTTATCTGTCCTCTGGGCCAACCGAGAAGAACCCGCCAGATCAGCTTCCAATTGTCCTACAAGTCCTTTTGAGTCAGGCGCACAGGCTTCGAGCATTAATCCTACTGAGCAAGTTCCTCGACTTGGGTCCTTGGGCTGTTCATCTTGCCTTGAGCATTGGTATATTCCCTTACGTTGTCAAGCTACTACAGTCAGCAGCTCAAGAATTGAAACCGGTTATGGTCTTCATCTGGGCGAGAATCATGGCGGTAGATCACACAGTCCAGAATGATCTCTTGAAAGATAACGGAATTCATTACTTCATATCGATTCTTAATCCGTCTTCGCCAATCCCTGTTGGAAACGCCAGTGAGCATCGTGCAATGTGTGCTTTCATTGTTTCAATTTTCTGCAAGAATTATCCTCAGGGACAGAATGTCTGTCTTTCGACGGAGCTATATGATTCTTGCTTGAAACACTCCACGGACGTTGAAAATCCTCTGCTGCGACAGTGGTCGTGCCTCTGTTTGAGTATGCTGTGGTCTGACTTCCCTGAAGCGAAATGGATGGGCATTCGGTGTGCCGCACCCGCAAGGCTCTGTGAGCTCAATTTTGACCCTGTGCCAGAGGTCCGAGCCGCCATGTTACATGCCTTAACTACATTTCTGGGCATTCCAGATCTCACAGATCAAGTTGCGCAGATTGAAGAGTTTTTGGCCATGGCAGTTCTTCCTATGGCCTCAGATGGCAGTGTGCTCGTTAGGAAGGAGCTTCTTGTTTTCTTGTCTACCTTCGTAAAGCGTTATCAAAACAAGTTTGTCGTGTCAGCCTACGAGGAGCTCCTGGAGGAAAAAGAAACTCTCCTTCGCAAAACTCAGAGCCAGAAATTGGAAGCGATTCATGTTGAATCAAAGCAAAACGATCTCGGGAATATAAGTTCAAAGCCACAGCTATTGTCTCACAACACGACCTTTGGCGCGATCTGGAAACAGCTTCTCATTCTATCCGTCGATCCACATCCCGATATCTCACAGGATGCAGGCATGATCGTTGATTTCGTCCACTTTGCTCTATTGGAATCCCCCATGGCGTCTCTAGCGGAAGGCATCAGAAATGAGATTTCTGTACTCACAGGTCGTACTTCACAGAAAACACAGGCTCGAGAAACACCAGAAGCGAAGAAAGCCGTGCGCCCTCCAACTCCTCCCAGCCAAGTCCCTCCGAAGCAAGAGGGATACATCTCCTTGGGTATCAAACGAACAGCTAGTGTTGCTGCGTCACTAAAGAATTTCGCTTTTGGCAGCTCGTCTGCCGAGCCACTACCCCCAGCAGTTTCGAAGACAAATGCTTCACCACCGATAAGTAGGATGCCCATTACACCCCGAGGTCGAGCTCCGCCAGAATGGACCCGGCCGCCAGAGGTCAATGACCAACTGGCACCCGCTACGGCGTATCACCAAGCGCCAACCCCTACACCCCGCGGGTTTGTGCCGAGGGACACGTCCATTTTACCCAAATTACCCCTGAAAAGCAGATTCCTAGATTGGGCTACTGAGGTAATCCCCAACGTCCTTCACAGCATAACCCAAGAGAACCCAGAAGAGGATCAGAAAGTTCTTACAAGTAGCCAGTATTTCCGGGAACCCCAAATGAAGCCGAACGAACCAGATGAACCTGGTAGCGCAGATTACAACGAACGTCTATGGAGACGCGGTCGTAACGAAAGGATCATTGCGGAGACACAACCCCTTAAGGGAAAAGCAGGCAGCAATCGATGGGATAATTCGGTTGCACTTTTTACGAATAGCACCCGGCCATCGAAGATGTGCTTCCATCAATTTGAGGACCACCTCGCGGTTGCCGACGACAGAGATACTGTTTCGTAAGTTTCCACGCTATTTGGGCATTTTTGATCCTCGCTGACGAAGTTAATAAGGATTTGGGACTGGCAGAGCCATAAACGTCTCAGCCGCTTCTCTAATGGAAACCCTCCCGGCTCAAAAATAAATGAATTCCGTTATATAAATGAGGATGACCAGGCACTTCTGATGACAGGCTCTTCTGACGGGGTTCTTAAAGTTTTCAGAAATTATGAATCCGAGAAGGATGTCGAAGTTGTTACGGCATTCAGGGCATTGCCGGAACTTATTCCTAGTAATAGAAACGCAGGCCTTGTTTTTGACTGGCAACAAGGCCAGGGCAAGGCTTTGGTCGCAGGTGATGTAAAGGTCATTCGGGTGTGGAATGCTGCGACTGAAGTCTGCACTAATGTATGTCTCCTTCATGAAATAAATTCACGTTTGACATGAAGCGGATCCTAACCATGTCCCTTTCTATAGGATATTCCTGCACGCTCGGGTTCTTGCATCACTTCCTTGACATCCGATCAGGTTGCTGGGAATGTCTTCGTGGCTGGATTCGGAGATGGCGCAGTTCGTGTCTTTGATCAACGTCTGAAACCCACAACAGCTATGGTCAAGGTCTGGCGTGAGCATAAACAGTGGATCACAAATGTGCACATGCAACGTGGTGGCCTGAGGGAGTTGATCTCTGGCAGCAGAAATGGCGAGGTAAAGCTTTGGGATCTCAGGATGGATAGTCCTATCTCGACTATTCATGCCACCAGGGATACACTGCGCACCTTAAGTGTCCATGAACATGCTCCAGTTTTTGTTGTGTATGTGCATCTTTCCGTATACCTATATGCTCTTTGACATGCTAACCCATCAAAGTGGTACGAACCGCCATGAAGTCAAAACTTTCAACGTTGACGGCACTTACCTCTCGACCTTCGAGCCGTATTCGAGCTTCCTCCATCACACCCGATCTGCTCCTATTTCGTGTACGGCTTTCCACCCCCACCGTACATTGCTTGCATGCGCTGCTCTTAATGATAACCACATCAATCTCGTTGCTTGCTGAATCGATACAGTCTACATCTTTTGTTATGGATTCATTTTCAGGGCATTACGCTTGCCTTTATTTTTTTATTTTATTTTATTTTTTTTGATGATTCATCTGTTTTTATTAATTCTGTATGCAACCACATTAGCAGTAGTAAGTATGGCGCCTTGGGTCATGATGTTTGCAATTTCTCTTTCGGGGATGTTCTTTTTCTTCCTCATTATTTTTCGATCTTACTTGTTACTCTATCTTATTGACAAAGTCTTTCATATTTAATCCACGAAGCAATGATTTTTGGTGTGGGTTGGTGGTGTTGCCGAAGTTCTATTGCACAAGGTCTTGTTTTTCTGTCTCCCTTTTTTTTCTTATTACCTCTTTTCCTCCTGTATATTTTCCCTACTTTTACTTTGTAATCCTTTCTCCCCGTCCTTCACTTCGTTGCCTCACAACTAGAATGTGAGTGGATATGGCCCTTACACAGTATCAATTTTCTCATGTGTCTGTGCAGAGTACAGTCGGATAGAGTTAATAATGTTCTGTACATTGATCAATCAGTCAGTCAGTATCATTCTTGAAGGTAGGTAGGATAGATACTTACCTACAATGCAACGCAATTAGATATTTCCTCGCTTGGTTAGTTATATATTTGTGATTGAGTGGGAGGTAAATGAATATTAGCCAGTTAATCGCCTTGTTCTGTAAGATAAAAGGCGTCCTGGTTCTATTCAATAAGGGGAGGGAGAGTTGAAGGTTACATGGTGGTAGAAGACTTGACGTTTGAAATATCTACATAAGTCGCGACTACATAATCATTGTTGAGGTAAATAGCGACACAACATAGGTAAGGGACAGGAATCCATATTTTCTAGACTTCTCTTTAACCTGGTAAGTTCGAAAGCTACTGTTTCCACTTGCCCTTGATTTTACATCTTCCCCTCGGAATAGGCGCATCACTTCTCTCATAACCTATCCCTTATCCCTCAATATAAAACAGCCCTAATAATCTAACATCCTTTCAGCTTTCAAGACGAGACAACAACCAAGTGACTGCCTAAGGCCCATATGATTGTTTCTCCAAGATATTTTTGCTCGACTTGACAACAAGAGAGAGATTGTATGTATGTATCCTAGTAGAAGTCCCTACTGCCACTCGCTGAGTCTTCGCGAAAACGTTGGTGACGAGGATTTATAAAGTAATCATGTTGCCCGTCGTACCCGTCGCCGTCATCAATGACGTATGACTTCAGATTAGCAATGACATTTCCCAGAAGCAATGTCATCTGTCTTGAAATCTCTTTATCCTCCTTTGAGTAATTCGCGCCCACGATTTTCTCACACTTGTCAGCATATTCATCCGCTATGGTCGCGATCTGCTGTCGAAGCTGACCATCCCTGCGGCCGTCCATGTGGAACCAGTCATTAGCTTCTTTCAATCTTGGATTTCCAAGCGTATCGTCCGCCAAGATTTGGGACCATGTTGCGTGATTTAAGTGGGTTGGCTTTGAGAGTCCTGGGGGGGTCCTCAGTGCCCTTCTAGTGGCTGTAGAAGTGGATTGGGATACGACTGGAACCTCCAGTCGTAACTTCTCCCACGAGTGTCTTCCAATACCAAGCTGCTGATGAAATTGATGCCAAGTTGACTCAGCAAAATTAGTTTTGGGTGGCTTAAGAGAGTGACCAGCGTGCCCAGTATTTAAAGAACCCTCGGTTGACTCTTCAGTATCATTGCTGAATTTGGGCCTTATCGGCTGCGTTCCATAATCCAGTTTTTTCTCGGGCTTCTGCCTGAGTTCTTGCCCATTGTGGCTGAGCTTTGCTGGGCCCGTATCTTTCAATGACAAATTCCTCTGGGCTCCTTCTTTCTCTTTCACTTGTTCAGTTTTGTCCGAAGAACTACCAGAACTAGGAGCCTCTATGTTGGAGGCCAACTCGTTTGCAGAATTAGAAGAAAGATGGGAGAATGTAGCAGGTGCCTCTTGCTGTGGTGAAGGCTCGGGGTTTTGCTCTCGTTTGGCAAGTTGCTGTCGTTGCTGTTCCAAAAGTTGACCGCGAATTCTCTCCCTTTGTATTTCTTCATCTGCCTCTATCTTCGCTAGCACCGCATCCCTCAGGGCTTTTTTTTTCCTTTCCACTTCCTTCTGTCTCGCTTCTTTGGCTTTTTGGGCCTCCTCAGCTTCAACTGAACGGACATCAGAACCGGAAGACTTTGCCGCAGCTGAGGTGGTGGAACTACTGGCAGTGTTATGGGAACTATGATGAGATGCAGCAGGCGTCACCGTCTGAGGAGGAGGCTCATGTGAGACAAAGGGAGTAGTACGGCCTAAGACTCCTTTGGCAGGCTTTGAGTAAGTATTACTCGACAAATTGGGACTGTAACCGGCCAATTGTCCGTATGCAGGCTCTCCTAGACCGTACTGGAAAGATGGACCATACTGGATATCCATCGTATGGTAGTGATAGTGCTGTGGCATTTGGCCATAATATGGGTTGGCAGCACAGGGACCCGTTTCATGAGGACGGTAGGGCAGTTCAGGTGCGACGTGATTGTCTGCAATGAAGGAATGGTCACGTTGGACTCGACCAACAGTTAAACCTCCATCAGCTACTGTAGGCCATGCACGATAACCTGGACGGTCGAGACGGCTTGGCGACCTAGACTGTTGATGCAAACCAGCTTGGTAAGGGGCATCAAAACCAGCGGAATAGCTCAGCGGGTTCTGCTGGATCTGAGCATCCACATCCCTAGACCACAGACGCCTCTTCGTCTCATCCTTGACACCTGGATTGACACTTGGGCGTTGCTCTTGTACTTCGTGATGTGGGAGTCTGCCGTTCGATATTGACATGCCACCCATTTCACTTTCATTGTAGTCTAGAGAGAGGCCAGAGCGAATTTTAGGCCTGGAAACACCAGGAAATGTCATGCTATTCTCCGTATATCCCATGTAGTCATCTCTACCATCGTCCAGCGGAAAAGGTTTCCAGTTTTTAGAGCCTTTGTTTCTAGAGTTTGTTCTCATACTCAACGCGGTCAAGGGAACAGGACGAGATGACACCATATCATCGAAACTATTAAGTTCCCGACTGGAATTCAGGGTATTGGAAGCCGGGGAGGGCCTTGTCGCGCTCTGGAATTTGAGAGACGATCTCGCTGCCACTATTGTCCGCTCGTTGTGCTGATGGCCCGGTAAAGGCGCGAAGATACCACCAGGAAGGGTTCCTTTTGGTCCCCTGGCCGTGTCGAATCCACCTAGGCGTGACATGGGTATCAAATGGTTGACAGAGAGGACAGCATGTGGTAAGAGTGGGTGATACTGGACAGGATGAAAATCATCAACATCTGAGAGATGAGAAATTGGGTCACTTTCTGAGGTGAATGGATGGCCACCTGATTCACTGGGCAGTCCAGTACTATCTGGATTGGCAGGCTGAGGGTGCAAGTTAGAGACCGTGTGGTTGCGTGTAGGTTCACAAACTGATTCTGATTAAGGGGAGGATGATGGTTTAGGAGACTCACCTGGTTGATGGTTGTGGAAGTAGCTGCGTCTAGGTTGGCATTGGGAAGCAGGTGATATGGATGGGGGGTCGACGTCCTTCCCAAGACGGTAGTATTATCTGGGGTTGCTTGGCCCTTCGTCTTCTTCTTAAGACCCCTTTGTCCTGTGCAATTTATTAATCAGAAGACCAGTCTGACTGAGAAGACTTGGAGACTTGTATAATTATGGAAGGGCAGGAGGTGAAGAGGAACTCATGCTGATGATGCCTCTTGGTCTTTTCCTCATCAGGCATCTCCTAGAATTCACATCAACAATCCAGCAAATCAAGGGACCAAATGAGTAATTAATAGCATACTATGCCCCTTGTTTCTGTATCCAACAAAAACCAAAAAAAAATTAAATAAATAAATAAATAAAATTGGGAGACAACACGGCAGGTTGGAAGAAGAGTTTTTGTTTAAAATAGTTCTTGGATGAATGAATGAAGTACGGTTGGTGAAAGGTATCTCCTGGCAGGAGAGAAGTGAATGTATTGGGACAGCAGCAAAACAAAGACCTTAGATATATAATACATGATGGACAGTAATGTAAAACAGACAACATGACCAAGACAAGTATATGGATCTTGTCGATTCCACACGGGGTTTCTTTTTTGTACATCTGCAGCCTCCGAGACATTTGAACTCGAAAACCGCTGGTGATATCTGATATAAAGGAATGGAATGAGTTCGTTCTCCATCGGTGTCGATCTTCAGCATGCCAAAAATTCATAACAGGCACGTTTCCCGGTCCATTCTTTCCAAAGGGCAGTGTGATCACATCCTTACCACTGGCTGTGTGGCTTGTCCATACGCCGTGCAGTGTCTGAGATATCTCTGGAGGCGGCGTTATAGAAACCACTTCCACGCCTACCAGTATTGCCCAGGCTTTGACTGTGATTGCCGCTGCCAAGAATGTCTTCGTCAACCCTGTACAATTTTAGTCAGCTATGCGACATTAGGCTGAGATCCGGTATGTACTAACCTCCGGTGACTGTCGGCAGTGATGCTGTATTTTCCAGAGACGTTACTTGTTGGTTCATCATGAACAGTGGTAGAGGAGCCATACCCGCTGCCATAACCACCGCCGGTGCCGGTGCCGGTACCATCGCTGTCACCAGAGATGCCGCCAGAAGATCCATAGTGACCAGTAGTAGAGGAACCGTAACCGCTTGTTCCAGTACCGCTACCATACCTGTCACTAGAGATACCACTAGTAGTTCCATGACGGCCTGTAGAGGAACCATATCCGCCGCCATAACTACTGTCAGTCCCACCACTTGTGGCAGTAGTAGTGCTGGTACCATAGCTATCACCAGAGACGCCACTGGTTCCATGATGATGACCAGTAGAGGAACCATAACTACCAGTGCCAGCACCATAGCCGCTACCAGAGACACCATGGTAGCCTAGACAAAACATAACGTTAGTCCGGGATCACAGCTTGCCTCTAGGAAGAAGCTCACTCTTGTCGCTGTCAATCGTAGAAGTACTACCCTTGTCCTTGTCACCAAGGGGGGGCGGTCCTGTTTTGGCCGAGTAGTCACCATAGGCGCCACGGTTGCCTATGAAAATTAAGTCAGTTTTGCACATGAAGTATCACCTATACTATTTCCGTACCTCTATCACTATCAACACGAGGGTCTAGCTTGTTGGCAATGTTGCTGTCATGAGGGCCAGTCTTGGTAGTAGAATCACCGTAGGTATCACGGTCTGGCAAGATAAGTCAGCTCTGCACATACATCACATGGGGAAGTGCCATTGCCAAGAAGATCGTACATATGCCGCTGTCTCGTTTGTTCGCAGTTTTGGACTCATTAGGACCAGTGCCAGTGATGTAATCACTTGTTGTTCCTTGGGAATAGGTATTGGATGCCTTGCTAGAGTCCTGGGCAGGCTCGTCGCGTTGGCCGGTAACGGTGTTCTTGATATTATGCAGTATGCCCGACATGATGGAATGCAGTAGGATAAAGTGTAGTCGAAGATATAAGGGTCCTTTTTGGAGTTTTTGAAAGCGTCTAAGACGTCTTTTGTTTCTTTCAAAGACAGGAAATCGACCATGCCAGATTCACCGGGGTTTATATGCTCAGCGAGCCCCCTGTTGCAGCAAGTGGTTGACGCCATAGATGGTCGACTGACAAGATCGACAATGGACAAAGTGAAGAACAAGCTTGACTTCTGGCTACTTTGGAGAATCATGACGTTCTAATGCGATAACCCAGAAGATCATAGGCAAGGAGTAAAGTCTGGTGTTTCGAGATGGCTTCTGATGGCACAGTGTTGGCCATGATGGTGTGCACCACGTTGCCATCTGTCGTCAGTATCCGCCACGGATCACACCTTCCCCGCTTAAAACCAAAGGGAAAATAAACTGGTTAAGTTACAGCTGGGATTACTGTCTCGCATGCGAACCGTGGTACAAGGAAAGACCCCGTACTCCAGTTCTGTCCTATGTTCGGGAGTGTCTTCTTAGGGGTCCACGTCCATCTGAGATCTTCAGACAAGCATTGCAGCTGTGTAGCGTCCAGAGTAGTCTGGAGCCTGAGGATGTTCGAACACATTCCACCGTCGTGATTTGATTTGGAAAACGCGGAGATGAGGATTGCCAGTGATCGACTGCCGAGCGACGAAAATAGAAATTAAATACTAAACGCGGGCGCCACGCAACGTCATACGCAGTACGTCAGTAGCGGCTGGGCAGACTGTAGTTGTACAGACTGCAGCGCAGCAGCGTTATTTGAAACGATGTACGCGCTATTCTCTTCCTGTCAATTATTATTATTATTGAAACTTGAAGTGTCTATTATTACTCTTAGCAGACTGGCTTTCCTGCATCCAACACGTGCCCGTGTCTTATGAAGATTGACATGAGACAGGAGACATGCGGAGACAAAGTAGCTCAGCAGAGAGCTTTCCTCCCGTCCGGCAGACGATAATAGCAATGACAATGGCATTAACATTAACCATGCCCATAATCAAGACTGTTTGATACTGCTCTTAATACTTATCCACAGAACTATAACTGGCGCTCTGCCTAGAAGAGCGCTCCAGGCAAGTCCCGTGACGCCAAGTTGGCCGCCTCAGGCAATGCTGCCGCCTCCGCCTCTGGTGATTCCATCACTCTTCGCCCTCTTCTTCTTCTCCTCTTCCTCCTGCTTTCAGTGTCCTTTTCGTCTCCCGTCTTGCTGTTGAATTCTGGCCTGCTCTCCTCCATGATTGCCCTCCCCCTTGCTCCCGGGGCCCTTCGATTGGTCGTGACTTGAATCTTGGATCAGCCCCCTCCCATAAGCGCCAGCGCAGACACACGCACTCCCCCCTTCGACTTCGACCCCTCCCGCCTCTCTGGCAACATGCGGCTTCCACGATTGATCCTTTTCTTCTTTTGTCTGGTGTTTCTTCCGATTTTTCTGACTCTGTTTTCTTTCCTACTCTCATCTTCCAGTATTACTAGCCCCAACTCGCTCGCTGGTCGAACGAGTGGCTTACGCGCTTTCTTCTCCTTCAATGTCCCTTCCTCTCTCTTCCCACCCTCTGCCATCATCAGCCTCACCGATGACAACTCCACCTTCTTCCTGGCCAGACCTGCTGCGTTTGGCCCGCTACTACCTGCCAAGGGGCTCAGTGGCCAATTATGGGTCGGTAGCGGTTTTGGAGAAACTGCCGATCCCACTGCTGCGGGCGAACTTGGCTGCTCCGATATTCCAGGATGGGAAGAGGGCCGCATGCGTCACAAACAGGATAAGGTGACAACGGCTACGGAGAACATGCCAGGGAAGTCTGTAGCTGGAACTGTAGGCGGTGGCCCTGCTGCCCCCCAGAACCGCCGCCAAACCGAATCCGGCCTAGAGTCCAAGTCACAGAATGGCAAGAGTGATAGTTCCTCACCACCTTCGACGAATGATGGAACAGATGATCACCTTCACCATCCGCTTCCAGAGTCTGATGCTCCAGGAGAAAGCACCTCTGATAAGCGTAGCGAGCGGTCACAAAGCAGACCACCGGCACATGCCGATATACAGTCACTCCAGGAGAGTGCGGAGATTGCGGGCAGAGTGGTCTTACTGAGCAGAGGTGGCTGCGGCTTCTTAGAGAAGGTCAAGTGGGCTCAGCGACGAGGAGCCATTGCCTTGATCGTTGGAGACGACACCAAAGGGGGAAGCCTCGTGACTATGTATGCCAGGGGGGATACCTCTAACATCTCGATACCATCCATTTTCACATCTTACACGACTGCTCACCTTCTGTCCTCTCTCGTTCCCCCGCAGATAATTGGGAATGATGCGAGTCTGAAGGTCGAGCACAAGCCATCGCATACTCGACCTGGAAGTCCTGGTAAGCAGGATTCGGGGTCATGGTCTACAGCCACTCCCTCAACAGTCCCATCCCCGATATCAACGGGCTATTCGACGAGTACGTCGAACCGCAAGGCTGGACTCTTTTCTGCTCTCTTTTCTTTATTCGGAATCGGCAACCGTGCTGGAAAATCATCCTCATCAGTAGAGGACAGTCACCGACCCCCTAGTAGTGGGAACATTGACTGGGTTCTGATGGACCATTGGGATGAACAGCTCACCTCGCCTGGTATTTCGATCGGGTCCACTGATAACGGTCGTGGTAGCAGCTTGCCAAAGCCACCAGGAAATCCGCCGTCCAAGTCCAGCAGCACGGATGGAGATGGTTTCCTCATCGGCATACATGACTGGCGTGATCCCGACGTAGTGGCTGCGAAGGGCAGCCAGCCACCAAAGCCAAGTAGGGCTGCACGAAAGGAAGGTTCTCCATCGCGGGGAAGTGGTAAAGGTTCAGAGTCCACTCCAGGCAGTGCTGAGGACGACTTCAACACATCCGGCTGGTCCGGAACAGTTCAGTCCATTCCTGATCCTCCCCTTGGCTCGAGGCAACGAGGATCTTCAGGTGGTGAGAAATCGTCAAGCGCATCCAATTTCCCAAGTCGCGAGGACGTCGACGTAAGCGCACACTCAGGCTTATGGGTAACCTTGACTCCTGCAAGCATGTCTACGAGTCCCTTTTTTGACACCTTGCTTGTTTTGGTCGTCAGTCCGTTACTTACGCTATCTGTTGTATACGCCCTTCTACTACTTCGGTCTCGTATTCGACGCAGACGGTGGCGTGCTCCTAAGTCCATTGTAGATCGCCTCCCAGTCAGGACCTACCACACGATCACAACGACTTCATCCACGACTGGCTCTGTCCGGTCCTCTAGTCCCGATTCGTCTTCACCGACTGATCCTCTACTTGGCCTTGGAGGCCGATCAGACTTGCCGTCGTCTAGACAGCGGTCTCAGACAATGTCTGGAATCGTGTCAGGCACTGCGGAGTCGGCGAAAGTTACGGCGTCGACAAAAGGACAAAAGTCTGGGGCTGGTTCAACTCTGTGGCGACGGAAATATACCGGCAGGCAAGTGGAATGCGTTGTTTGCCTGGAGGAGTATGTAGATGGACAAAGCAGGGTAATGAGCCTGCCATGTGGGCACGAGTTTCATGCGGAGTGCATGTATGTGGTTCAAGTTGGATTATTTCCTACGGTTTTTCTTTGCTAATATTATGATAGTACTCCCTGGCTGACAACCCGCCGGCGAACTTGCCCAATATGCAAGGGCGACGTTGTTCGGTCTTTATCTGAGTATGGTCCCATGGAAACTCGCCCCGAGCATGAGCAGACAGCCGATAATGGCTCCTCCCGTGACCTAGGTGCACCCCATAATGCATCCTCCGCTCCAGTCGGAATCTCTGACTTGGGTGAAGATGGCTCCCGCGATATAGAGCAGCATGCCGGTTCCGACGCTGGTTTCCGGGAAGGACGCACATCTTCTGCCCCTACTACTTCTTGGGCGAATTTTCCCTCCTTGGGATTTTCGATCTTCAACGGGGACACAATCTGGCATCAACGGCGAGGCGACAGAAACCGGTGAGGGTACCAAAGCAGGCTCCGTTGGATCTTTTTGAAAGTGGTGCTTTTTTTTATATTTGCTCTTGAAACTATCAATGTACTCTTAGTTCCCGGCGTTGATGGTATACCAGGTGTGCTTACGAGGGCAACAATTGGCGGCGTTCAGTATTGGAAAGCGGCTAGGATGTACGGCGAATATTTTTCAATCTACCACCTGGGTTTATTCTCTTTTTTTGACGTCAAAAGGGTGCCTTCTAATCAGGCCATGCTGCGAAGTAAAAGCAAAAAAGTTCGGCCATCCTCTCCGACATACCCGGTTCGTCGTATGTTGGCGTTTTGAATTCAGTTCTCTGTGGGTGAGCTCGGCAAGCCTTCTGCGCTTGTTAGGCGTAAGTGAGGTGGTAGAGGCTGGTCAAGTTGAGTATGAGTCCTGCGCTTCTTTTTCCCTGATAGCTGAAGTGCATTTTATTTTTAGCAAGGTAAACAGGGCGTAAGGTCGTTTGTTACCAATGGGTGTATCTCCCAAGAAACAGACACGTCACAATTTCAGTGCCAGTTTACAATCAATGGAGCCTCAGTTGAAATAATCACGTTCGAGTCAGATAAATGAGCAAAACAACCCCGTCGAACGAAGTGTAAAGGAGCAACCATGAACCAACAGAAATGATTAAGTTCATTTTTATGACACCGGTGTAGGACAGAATAGCCCCACCTTCATTATTAATGGAATCCTTTCCGCACAGCTCTGCTCTCGACCTAAGCAGTATGCAGAGACCGTAGGGGAAGGCTGCTGCCTACCATATTATAATCACAGCCAGGGAAACATGGGGCAGAGAAATGCTGAGGACGCCTACTCCTCCACATACTGCAGTGGCTCCTGTAAATACAATAAGAACACCATAGCGGCTCCCGTATGCCTAGCCAACAGAGCTTCTGAATGAAAGTTTGAGAAGCACCTCACTCAGTGGACTGCTGGTTATATTACCAAAGCCCTCTTCCAACCTGAAGGTATGCGAAGACCATCCCCGGATCGGTTGGATCTTTTTTCTTGTGTATTTCCCCCATAGCCGCGGGCCATGTCGCAACGAAATACTCGGTGAAAATATCGTGAATGACACTGGAGGCATATAATAGTCCTAAAGAGAGAGAGAAGTCCCAGAGACAAAGACACATATTACACTGCCTATAGTCGATAGCAAGGTGCATGTGCCAGTATGGAGGCGATCAACCAGGGATTCCATAATGACATATCCAAACTTAGATACTAAATTCAACAATTAACGAGGGCCAATGATGCCAGCGGCCCAGATGCCCCCTAGCCCGCGTGCAATCGTTGGAAGGTAAATGATAGGCAAAAAGTAACCTATCGCCTCGACGATATCTCCGAGTTGGAATCCAAGGCAAGACAGTCCCACGAAAAACTGAGACCGAACGGTCGGATGCTACTTGCAGCAGATGAGATTGGAACCCTCAATTTGACGCAAAAAAAGAAGAGGAATAAGAATAAAAACGAGGATTGCCCAAGCTCAAGGTGTAGTCCGGTACCCGTAGGTATTGAGAAGCCATTGCAGCGTGATAGGAAGTACCACGCCAGAAACGCTTATCCCTGCCTATAAGACAATTCGTCAAGCTTAGCATCGAATTCTAAATATTGACAACAGGACAGTAGTGAGACCTACCCACATGAATCCAAATGCAAGTCCCCTCTTGTTTACAAACCACTCGTTCAAGAAAATAATGAGTGTCACATACGCCAATCAGCGCCGTTACCATACGCAAGACCTTGCGTGATATATGAGATGGGTTGTGGACGTAGAGAATGGACCTAAAGCCAAGGTCAGACACATAATTGCAGAACCAACAGGTGTTTCATATCGTCTTAGTCGGGTAAAAGCGAGAAGCAGGACAAAATCAAATGGAGCTGATAGATAGCTTGCGCCCTTTGCATTCGATGTCAGCAGATTACTTTGAGATGAGTTTTAAGACATATTGTATTAAGACAGCCCACCATTGTGCAGGTTCCAATAATCGCTATGCTGCCGGAACTCTTGAAGGTCTTGTGCATAGAATAATAATCCTGAAAGACGAAGGCGAAGGCTGTTATTATCATCTCTTCCATTCAGTAACTCGAATCAACCGTAGCTTCTAAGTTGAGTAGAAGACAGAGCCCATACTATGGCTTCAATAATGAAGCCAGATGCTAGAAACAGCCATGCATCTTTCCCACCGTCAGTCGGGGGAAGATTTGTGATGGAGGATTCATCGTCATAGGTAGGAGACTGGAAGGATTCACTGAATGTATCACGGTGGGATTGAGTATGTCTAGTGTCTGATCCCATTCTAATCGACAACCACATTATATTAAGAATACGTCGATGGCCAGGAAAGAAAGCGAGGAAGTTGGTATTCTGTCTTGAAAAGGGCGGGGTGCCTTCGACAGGTTGAAATACTGGTGTCGACCAAGGCACTTTGTGCCCGAAGATGGTCCGACATCCTCCTTCTCATCATTTTCCTGTCTAATATATCAAGTTCAAATGGTTAGGGATTTGATATCCTATTTTGTACTTGATATGTTAGTATTGACCAGCAAATTGCTAACACGTCAGCAGAGGGGAGAATGAGCAGATAACCACAAGCTCTCATGTGATTATTTTGTTGTGAGACTTCACCGTCTCCGACTGCACCTGACGTTAAATAATTCAATCAATCAATCAACCATCCACACCCTTACTTTTCAATTATGATCCATTTTACTGGTTCTGCCACAAAGCACAATGCAGAGCTCATGTTGACTTTTGAGATGGAAAATGTGCTGGTATATGAAATCCTGTTGTCTATGTGATCCAGTCAAAATGCTGCCCCAGCGTGATTGACAGGTATTGGCAGGCACTATGCCCGGGTTGTTTTACAGATCATCATCACGGAACTTTTTTTTACCTCGTATTTCTTGCAACATTCTATCTGGTGCTCATTCTGCAGTTCAAAAGTACCTGCGGCCATGATTTTGACAGATGATGCCGAAGAACAGAACAAACGACACAAAACAAAGCAAGGGTATAATTGATCATGTAACTCCTAGTCTCCTTTTTTTTTCTTCTTGTCTCTGCCAGAGAAGTGGGATGAAGAAAGGATGAAAAGTGTCTTAATGAAAGGAAGAAAGAAGAAAGGGGAAGAGAGAACAAGAACCACAAAACCGTCTCCCCTGGAGAGGTATATGGCTCCGGGAACGAGAAATGAAATAACCACAACAGGCAGTCAAGCCAGAAGATGATCCCAAGATTGAGACTGAAAACGACCCGTCCTGCGTACGGTCAAAGGAATGTGTGACTGTCGTAGCTCATGATTGAGGACGCTCGACCGTTTTACAAGATCGATCCCAGAAGCAAGGCGAAGGACCCAGCAACGAAGGCAGGAAAGTTTGCACTGGCAAAGCTCGCAGCACCTGCTGTACTAGGGATAGCTGAAGATGCAGCAGCGGCTGGGACACCTGTACTGCTTGGAGGCACAGCGCTAGAGGAAGGTGTCTTGGAAGGAGAAGCAACGACTGGAGGTGTCGAGCTGACAAAAGCGGAAAAAGTTGGCGTTGGAGCTGGAGTTGAAAACGTGTTACCGATTCGATAGACAGTGCTGGTGACAGTTTCCGTTGTGGTTGAAGTGGTGGCCGGCGCCGCAGCTACGAGCTGGGTCACCAGCAGAAAGAGTGTGGTGATGATCGCAAAGATGTTCATTTTTTGGAGAATCTATGCACCGGATCTGGCTCAAAAGGGAAAGCGGTTACCCAGAGGAGGCCTTTCTTGAAGGATTGTTTGCACTGATGAGAATAGACTCTTGCTTGTGTCACAGTAATCTGAGACCGGCACAGATAGTGCAAAGGAGCGTCAGGATCTACTGAAAGGAGAGTGGAGGATAAGAGCTGGAGAAAGAAGGACAAAAGGGACAGAGCCGCTCCTTTATGACTCTTCTCTTTCATAAGAGGAGGGAAAAGAATCGAACCCACCCATGCCATGTGGCACAAAGAAGAACCATGGCCTATGGACATGCTTGTGAGTTGAATGGTGTGTCAGAATCCACTATGCGTATTTTCTCTTCTTTTTCAATTTTTTATTAATTATATTTTAGGCAATTCTGTTCTTCGCCGCAGGATCCATCTCACCGGCTTACCACAACTCGTATTGACAATGGATGGAGAACTTTTGCTTAAGGATTTGCCTCCAGCGCGGGCACTATTGGACCAGAGCCCCGATTGACTTCCAAGGCTACCCCAGGGCTTAGCGTGGCAGAAGCAGTCTGGAATAGTCGAGACGATTTATTGAATTCCTGATCCTTCAATATTACGGTGGGTTTGCTGGGCAGCTATGCCCCTATTCTCTGTTGGACAACGCAGTCTGCAGGTACTCGTGCCGCGCACAGTGTGATTCGTTGCAACCCCTGGCGCTAATCGGAATCGAAGAACTTTTTGCCTTTGGTTAATTTAAATTCTGATGATTTATAAATATAATAATAATGGAAATAAAAATAATTAAATGTCAGCATGCGCTGTTCGCCCTCACCGATGACGACATGCAATGGTCCAGCTGTCAATAATATTAATGCCTCGTGTTGGTTGTTCTTGTAATTAAATCCCAATAATACGTAGTACCTGCTTTTGTTTGCTCATTATTGCCTGACAAAGCCTACTTATGCTGAAGCACACAAGGAAAGACAGAGTGCAAAGACAGGGAATAATAGCAATAGTAATTATTAACTCGGTATGTAGTAATAACTAGCGGAAGAGATGGAAATGTCTTCCACTCGCAGCTCCACCCGCTTCTGGACTTTTGCTTTCTTTCCCCTATGACACACTTGCAGGACGTGGGGGCATCCTTCACACCCATTATCCTCTTTCAGATGTATCTGATTCTGTTACAAAGGAAGGCAAACGCTGTTCAGTGCACACAATCTAACAGAGTCTGGATTCATACATGCGACTTGATTACGCTGTACGGAGTACATCGATGATGGATACCTTGAAAGTTCTAAATGCCACACAATAAAAACCAAAATAACCCTCTGAATGGCTGGCCTGAAATTACCAAAGTAGGATGGGTCCCCGGAAGGCCTTCCAGCGAGGCATCTATGTGGCTATGAGCCGTGCAAGCAGTCATTGGGCGTATGTTCGGATCCTGAAGCCAGGCCATGCTGAGGCTGCATAACCACCTTCGCCCTTCCAAGATGACTAAAAATTCATTGTCTAGACTCTCAAGTCATGCTGGTTTTTGTGTGTTGACATGAGCACGATGTCCCAGCTGGTCAAGTCGTATCTGCGTCTCGACATTCTGCTTCATGTTAGCTAAACTTCCCTGCCTGTGTCCTTCGCAGCATCATCACGAACCTTCACAATAGCACCGTTGGTCTGGCTCATTACCGGCGCTTTGTCGGTTTGGGGCTACGATCTCGCTCCGCAGCTTGTCTGCCAGCCACCAACTCGTCGCTACAGTCCGAGATGTGACCAAATCGGAGAATGCGAGGAACTTTGAGGCTGTAACCGGAGAGAGTCTAGTGGGTGGGCTGAGAGGGAAGGTGCTGACATTGCCGTTGGCGCTGACTGTGTTTGTAGAATCGGGACGAAGCTGACGAGCCTCTAATGATGGCCCTGTCCTCGTTTTACACATGGTGTTACAATACGACGGACCGGCTGCGGGGAATAGTTCCTGGAAATTTTGTACATGGCTTTGATATCCTGTTCTGCTAGTTATCTTTATGGTTTTCATAGACGTCCGGTTGAATTACAGATCAAAGATCTCATCGAAGGTTAGATGTTCTTTCAACATCTCTTCCTTAGCTTGTTGCATTTTTGTCTGAACGAATCTATCCAGTTCATTTTGCTCGGCCTGAGTCAGGAGAGAAAGCCGATCCTCGAGGGAGTCCAGAGGACCAAAATATTTCCCATCAAGAAATATCCAATAGATATCATCAAATGTAGAACTCCTTCGCTCCGCAAAGTAAAACCAAGACAGCCCATTTTCCATAAAGCTCTCCATCCGATCCGATAGACGCAGCGACTCCATCAGCTTCCCCTTGTGAATCTGTCTATCCTCGCAGTATCGAAGTGCTTCAGAAACAGCTCGAGACGCGGAATGTACCGCTCCAGAAACTTGTTCAGGTCAGACTCCCAGGCTTCAGGGCTTTCAAATAGGAGCCACCACGGCGCGGTGTAAGTGAATACAACTGGCGCAACATACATAAAGTCCCAGTTGATAACTTCAATGGCCATGGGATCCTCGGAGACAAGAACATTTGACGGGAGAAGGTCGTCGCAGTGAAGGTGGAAAGAACCTTGTTCTATTTCAATCTCCCGCACTGTTCTCCGAAATAGACAACATGCTATGCATTTCCTCATGCAGTCTTGCTCGTCTTCCGCAGCATCATTGCGTTGATACTTCAAATGGAGAAAATGTTCTTGCCAGGTCCTGGAAGTATTCGGACGCGGTTCCAAAGCTGTGCTCGGGAAATTCCTTAGGAGGAAAGTTCCCAACACGCACGAGTGCGTTCATGTTGAAAGTTGATAGTCGCTTGGTCGCTTTCCATTCACCTGCATCCCATCCCAAGGCTCCAATCCGTAGAAAAGCTTTTTGCAGAGCTGTAACAAAATCTGAACCATCCCAAAATAGGCTCTTTTAGATTGGAGTTGGAAAAACTTGGATTCAAGCCAGGTGTTGGTATCGATGGATCTCCAAGGCATTGGATAACTTCGACGACAGAAGTGGCAATGTAAGGACCGCAACCCCACATTCCGCCCTCAAGGACGGTCGGTAGCGGCATTCGTATATGACGGTCAAGAAATTCCACAATTATCATCAGCTCATGAACTGTCTTTTCGCGGCGAAACTGGCTCCGACCCAGAATAGGAAACCGAGCGAGCGCGCGGAATCCGTCCGTACATCACATTTCACAAAAGCCGGTGATGACATCTGAGGCCTCGGTTGCGCGTATACCTGGGCGATGTTTGCTTGCAAGGATGACGGGCAAAGCTGATGATTGTCGTAGTAGCAATAGTTTCAGTCAACCTGCAAAGAGCCTTTGGGACTGCTCTTGCCAGATGGCCCCAGTCCATATTGATATATGGCGGCGGACATCCGATCACGGTGTCACGGTCGATGGATTAACGAGGGCTTGGGCAATAGGCAAATGGTTGGAGATGAAAAAAGGGGTACAAGCCATCTGCAACTGGTGTATCAGGAGCGTTTCGAAAGAACTACATACATTAGGTACTTGATCCTATGCGGAGAAAAGGGGTGGAGGAATGCTTGTAATGGTTCGTTCATTTTCCAGACCCCATATTTAACCTACTACCGCAGCGAGAGCCTTTCGGTTGAAGAATTATGGTCAGTGATGGATTTCAAACATGAAATAAATGACGGGAAATATCGATAACGCCATGGGAATATATTAACAGCCGAATGAAGGCTATTTATGCATACTCCCTATCAGTCCCCATCCAGATGTTGTTGATATAGTTATGTACATTTAGTTGGAAGTTCGTTTCACCATTTATTGCCCTTTTTGCTTTTCCGTTTGGTCCAATTGATTTTCATCCATCGCGGACCTTCTGAGTAGATGCGTAGTCTCCTCCTGGATTATTATTATAGAAGGGACGCACATGAGGCCCAGATTGGAACACCTTCGCGTTTCGATGTCCTATCAGCTCTTGCTATCTACTGGCGGTTGTATCGTGAGGGATACTGTCGGGGAAGCATCATCGGGGGTCCTCGAGCCCGGATCCAGGCATCGTGATAGGGTGATTCAGAGCGGATGACGCTGCCGATGGACATGAAAAGACTATTTCAGAGTCGAGGAAGGAATCAGAACCAGCAGATAAAACGTAATTGTAGTAGTGAGTCAGGTTATAAACATACCCGAACGTTGCGCCTGAGCCGGCCATATACTTGCCTAGTGTCCGCATCACACCGTTCGGGGCGCCGACTTGGAAGATGGTAACGGTTCCTTTATTTTCAGTATTAGACAAATCAATTACCCTGAGGAGAGTGTGGTGTGATAGGGAAAAGGCCATGGCTGATATTATCCTTTTTTGCAGCGATACGCACCTATGATGAAGCCCATGATAGCACCCACGGCTGTAAAAGTAAGTATACGCATCTCAATTGGCGATTTGAAGAACGGAAATGGGATTCCAACGTACTTCCTCCCATGAGAGCACCCATTTTCACTGGAAAAGATAATGGTGGTCAGTCATAATACTCGTTGAAATTATTGCTCGACATAAGTCGTGCAGGTCTCAGAACTTACTCTTCTCAAAAGTAGAAGGGCCTGCTGGAGGGCCCGCAACAACCGGCATTTTGAGATAGCAGCAGACTTGCAAATATCAACCGAGAGAAGGGGCAAAGCAGAGCAGAGACCTTTGGCGTCAACAGTGCAGCTATACTACAGCTGCCGGGCAAAGCTATGCCGACGGGACGGGTCACTTGACTGCGCTGGAGAGTCAGCTTATGTAATCACGGATCTGCTCCCCGGAGGACAGATCACGTGAAAGAGACGGCAGCGTCCAACCGGGCGACAAGTCCATGCGCTGACTTTCCCAGATCTCTCTTCCCCCCCCCCCGGCACTGTGGCCACCCATGGCTTTGATCCTGGGCGCTTGGGTGTAATCCAAATCCTCCTTGTCGCTAATCTCATATCATTCAGAGGCTGAGGTTTTCGAATCCTGCTTCGTCTATTGCTTCCCTCCGTTCCTGTGTGCGCTGAGAAAAAGACGACTCAGCCCGTCGCTCCGTTTTTGGCTGATTATTACTCCGTACTTTTTTATCCGACGCTGTGTCTGTTCTGTTTAGGCCTGGGGCACTAACGACCAATGCTCTGAGCCCCTGACTCTGTTCGTGGTTGTTATCCAGGTAAGTCTGCTATATCACTGAATCATTCGGTATCTGCCCTACGAAGCCGCCTCTCTCCATTACGAGACAAGTTTTAAACGTTCCAGTGAGAAGGGACGCTGCTAACGCGACGCCTTCACAGTCAGCGACACAGACAACGTAACCAACGACTGTTCGCACTTATTACGACAACCCCCACTATATTATTGTTTCCGACAGACTGGGTAGCCAAAGTTCCTATTGCTGCGACTTTCATCGCGTAACGATTTGAAACCTTAACGACTTAATCTCATACTCGACTGTTTTCGATATATCCTCCATGACTGCCGTGGCATCTCCCCCTAGTGTGCAATCAGGGCGTTTGGGATGGTACAATTCTAGCGACGGTGGACAAGGAGGTCTGTCTTCGGTGAAAACAGAAGAAGTATCACGCATGTTTATGCCACGGAAGAGCCTCCAGAGATCGAATTCTTCCTCTTCGTTAGGATCAAACTCGTCCACTTCAACAGTGTCAATCAGTTCTCAGAGCACTAATGCAGGGCAAAATGCCAATTCAGAATTAGGGGCCTGGTCGTCGTCGAAGAAGAAGCCCAGCAGGAGTATCTGGCCCAGCGCCAAATCTGAACCGGTTTCTGGAGTGACGAACGCACGGTCACAGGCATCACCGGTCTTATCCACTGGGCCCACAGCTTCCTCTACTATGTCGGCAATTCACCAGCCCTCGCATGTGCTCCCATCACAGCATATCCTTCAAGCTTCTCCACAGAATGGGGCGCGCCAAGTCAACGGATCGTCTGGCGACCCGCCCGCTATTTTGACTCTCATACCTTTGAATGGCACCTTTGAAAAGAAGCATATCACGGTTCCATATTACCCTGAGGTGTTACGGATCGGCCGACAGACAAATGCAAAAACTGTACCAACACCGGTAAACGGCTATTTTGACTCCAAGGTTTTGTCTCGGCAACATGCAGAAGTCTGGGCTGATAGGAATGGTAAAGTTTGGATTAGAGATGTGAAGTCATCAAACGGAACCTTCGTTAATGCGATTCGCTTGTCTCCTGATAGTCGTGAATCTGATCCTCACGAGCTTCACGAAAACGACATCCTAGAGTTGGGAATCGATATTGTTAGCGAAGATCAGAAGACTATCGTCCATCAGAAAGTTTCAGCTAAAGTTGAACATGCTGGGATCTATGGAGCCGGCTTGAATATCCTCGATCTCAACTTCGGTGACCTTGACCCTGCCTCCGGTAATGGTCTTCTCTCATCACCTCTTAACCAGCCAGTATCGCACTTTCGTGGTCGATCGGGCAGTACGGCTAGCAATCGTAGTAACCAAAGCGTGGCCAGTAGCCAAATGAGCGCTTTACAGCAGCAACGTCAGGCGAATTACTGGAATTCTCCCATTACGATTGAGCACGTCGTTAAGAGGCTAACGGTATGGTTATCTGGCAGCACCATCTTTGACATTGTTGCGTGCTGACTCCAGATCAGAATGAAATGAAACAAGCTAGACAACAGGCACATGATCTTCGACAAACGGACGATTTCTTGAAGGCGGCGTCAAAACCAGGCGGCGTTGAGAAAGAGAGGTCCAAGCACTCACCGTTGGATGGTAACAGCCTTCATCGCCAGCTAAACGGAAGACCGAAGTTACCACGTGTAGATTCCTTGTCAAGATTCTCTGATCCTCCCGCGCCACCTCCCCAACAGCCCTTACCGGAAAAGCCTGGTGCACCACCGCGAAATGGAGGAGACGCATTTTCGGCTCTAAAGCGCTCCGATACTGAGAAACCTAAGTCACCAGGCCCCAACTCACCGGCTTCACGCGAGTCTAGCCAGATATTATCACTCATTGAGGCATTGTCATCTGCCAAGAGGGAAATCGATAGTCAAGGTGCCCGTGTGAAGGAGTTGGAGGGATTATTACGCCAAGAGCGAACCGCTCGTGAATGGGCAGAAGAGAGAGTTAGAAAGCTTGAAAGGCTGTCCGGCGATGGCAAGAAACAAATTGAAGCCGGGTCTCGCCTTGAGCCGTCTATAGAGAAAGAACAGGGAAGTGCACCTGAGATATCAGCGCGAGAGAGTACTCTTCAATCCAATGGTGATATCACCTCGGACGCTGCTCCCACTGTGGACAAAAGTGCGGGTGATGCGGCGGCGGATCTCAAAACCAAACAGCTGGAGCAACGTCTTCAGGGGCTGATGCAGGAGATGGAGGAGATGAAGAAGCAGGTTGCCGCATTCAAACAACGTGCGCAAAAAGAAGAGGCTGAGAAACTCGAAGCCCGTAAATCCTTGGCGGAAATGATTGACATGCTGCGGCGAGAACGCAGCCAGGATAGACAGGTACCACAGGCAGGGACAACTACAGATGCTCAGAGCTTGGTGACAATGAGTGATGTCTCATCTGCGGGCGAGGAGGTTGAATTTCCGAGATCAGGCGCCCAAGACCTCACGGGAGAAAGCCCCGAGTCCGACGTGTTACTCCATACCAAGGAGATTGAGCATGGTGCCACGGCATTAAGAAGCCCGTGCGAAGGACGATACAATCTCCTGGAACAGTCTAGTCCTTACGCGTCGATGCTCGGTGTTGTTCTATTGGGGGTAGGCTTGATGGCCTATCTTAATGGATGGCAAAAGCTGGACAAGTGATTGTTCTCATTCTACACTGTCAACAGTTTTTGCAGCTGTTATCGGAGTTTTGGATGACCTAAACATGAGTTTTCTTTTATAGCGTTGGGTCGTTTTACTTTCTTTTCTTTCTTTCGTCCCTTTGGTTGATGGGTCTTTTTTTTCAAGGCGATTTACTTCGGTTATTGGCCCTACTGTTATGTCTAGGCTAGGAATGGGTCTCTGGGATTGTCAGTATCTTTCTTTTTTTTTGCCTTTCTCCTTGTATTTCAACTTCAGCCAATTAGTTTTTGATTGCATACTTGACCTTCTCTTTTTTATGTTACTGCACTTTTCTTTTTCTGTTTCATGTTGATTATTACACTGTTGCCTTACTCCCAGTTACGATCTCCTGGAGGCTACAATCCTTTTCATATTATATGCTGGCCTTCGGCACAGTTTTCTAGACGGCAACTGTCCAACGGATTCTACGCGCGAAACACCGTCTACTAGTCTTCTTCTCTTCTTTTTTTTCCCTTCTTCTCTGTTTGTCTCCGTGTATCTACATACTGGAACTGCTCTCTATCTCCTGTGGTTCAGTTGGTATAAGATCTCCTTTGTACATGACGGCGGCAAATACAACACTTCAGCAACATTGGGATTTTTTTCACCTTTGTTGGCTCCATCTGAATTGATGTTTGCTACGTCTGCCTTTCATTGTTTTACTTATTCCTTTTACATACTCTCGTGGACTTGGCTCGAAGTGAGGGGTGGTTTGAGGAGTAATCGTCTTGTGCGCTTTCCATGCCTTCTTACTATGGCTTCTTGTAGACCCTGCAGTTACACTGTTCATGAGCAGCGCTGGAAAGACAATAGTTCCATCTAATGATGAAGTCCTCTCTTTATCCTCCATTGCTGATTCTGTGGTGCGGCGGAATTGTCTAGCAACGATGTAGGTTCCCCTGCAGCTGGAGCAACTCGTTTCCTTCGAATGAAGCCTTGTGATATGCCGGTTCTACCAAGGACTTCCTTCCTCGACTTGGGACGAATCGAGCAGCGCGCGGAGGTGGATATGCATGCACGAAGTCTTCTCTATAGAATGTTTCCTGGCGAGTCAGGAGACTATGCACCGCATGATGGATGGATTTGCATATCCCGGCAAGGAGGGACCCTGGCTCATCTTCGTCTTTCTCCCTTCATCTTCTTGGGTTTTCCCCTGTTCACTTCAGACTCACAGCAATCTCGACCATATTGACCCATCTCGTTCTCGTTTCTGGGAGCTTGATATCTGATGAGATGGCTGTGTTTTTTCTCTTCTTTCCCGTCTGCTTTGATGGAGCTGGTCGTGTAGAGGTAGATGTAGAAGCAGCTGGTCCGGTAGAATCAACCGTGAGTGACTCCGAAGAAACCGGAACTGCCTCTGTTTCCTCATCCTGCTGCTGTCTTTCTTTCCCCTTCCCCTCGTCCTCGGAAATAGCTCTGATCGTCTCCTCATCCTCTACAATATCATCCACAACAAGCACACTTCCCGTCTTCACCCGAACCTTATATTCATCAGGACGACCCTCGAACCATTTCCCCACGCTCAGCGCCTTCTCAATCGCCCTCCCCGTCGCTTTAATAAATACTTCCTCATTCCATCTCCGCAGTTCTTCATCCGCACTCGCAACTCGTGTCAGCTTCTCCCTTTCGCTCAGCTTCCCGCTCGTCTTCGACAGAGCAGAGGATATGGCGCGCTTCTCGGCATATCGAAGGAGTTTCTGGACGCGCTTCACAGCACTCATGAATGGCGTCTTGGTGGATACGTAGACTGTTTTTGGGACTTGGGGGCCGGAGTACGGGGAGGAGATTGGAGGGTGAGGGATTGGGCGTTTTTGGACTTTGGCGTCTGGATGATAAATCAGTTTCTTCTTTCTTTTTTTTGTTTTCTTTCTGTTTGTATACGTGGCCATCTGTGCCATGAACAGAAAAAGCCTCCTATGGATATCAAGGAGGGGGGAGGTTCTGACGCACGTTTAGGCAGCTTTATGAGGTTTTTGTTCTTTTTCTCGAACTGGAGTTCTCGCGTTAATGGTCCCGGGGCCATCGTGGATGCTGGTGATATATTGGCACTGTTCACGGTACTTTAGAATTAATTGTATCGAGTATTTGCAGGCAATAATGGCTGGCTGGGGATGTCGGCTTCAGGTCGAAGTTGGAGCTTCCCCAGTGATTTTTCTGCCAAGGCTTCGACTTAATCTGCTTATCAGTTATCGTGAATCGACTACGTATTCTCGAAGGTACCTGGATGTTCATATGGCGCGAAGATGGGAACAGAAATGGATTGTTGGAATCGTGTTATTTTGAATTGTATTTGTTTGATTTGTATTAACTGCTTGAGCGATGATGTGTGGGAGGTCCAAGCAGCCTCTCCTCCTTCCCACTAAAAAAGGCTGCACCCGGCACACACCACTGCTTGAGACAGCAACGAAACAAGACGGCCTTTTCCTGTCTGTCCCAGGAAAGAAATATCAAGCAGAGGTCTGCTGGACAGCTACATGACTAGGGTTACAGAGGCCTTTGGGCAGAACCCCTAACAGGCAAACAACATGGCGCCAGTGAATCCAAGAACCACAAAAGGACAATGTGTATCCAACTTCCGCATTATGGAGCACTTCCAACCTCTTTGACAGGTCAAGAAATCTGAAATCATAGTATTTCATATCTGTATTCAATAGTTAACTATAGCCTGGATGGCCCTTGAAGTGTAGACACCGGACAACGGACAACGGACAACGGATAATGCCTAACGCCATTCAAACACTGAAATATCGGACAGTCCAGCCCGTATATGCTGGTACTGGGACCGACTGTACATGTTTGGGATGAATAAAAATGAGAGAAAAGGGAAAGGAGACAAAATGAAACTGACAATGATACATTTCTCATTTCTACTTTACGAAGATTGATAGAAATACACCCCATGAGACTTCGTCTCCGTACTGTACGTTCCAGTTCCCAGAACTGAGCCGGTCTTCATCGGCTCAGTGGCTGCCAGACCCAAAGAACAATAGGAGACGGAGCATGTTCATGACTAATAGAAAGGGTTGTCTCCGGATGATAATATTATCCCGAGGCAGGTACTTTGGTTAACTGGACAGGGTAGGATTACAGAGAGCTACCTGAAACTCGTGCAAAAAGTATATATATATATGCTGGTATGGAGCTTGATCGAATTTGACCATGACTCATTCCTTACTCAACATAAGAATAATAATGATGTGGAATATTTTCTGATCCATCACGCTCATACAGCGTAGAGACTCAAGACTCCGAGTTGAGAGTCATCTCTCAGCTCTGTGCGTAAGTACGTCCAGTCCTTTTCTGCAGCACCCCGTGTTCGTTCCTTTTCGATCGTCCATACAGAATGTGATATACCATTCAAACGTTTCAAGTCTGTCAAGGAATAATAACTGACCGCTATTACATCTTTGCTGACTGATAGAAGGTATTATTATTGCTTACCCCTTGGTTTGTAAGACAACCTGCACCAAGCGTTTGACGCGCAACTCTCGAATGCCGAGTGCAGCGTGTGCATTTACCTAGATAGTGTCTAGGTATGATTAGTGCTGTGCGTCCAGATTCCATAGAGCAGTGCTGGATAGAATACTCCGCACGCTACTCCGTACTGCATATGCGGATTCAGGCTAACATGCCGCGGCAGTGCAGCGAGTTCAGGCATCACAAACGTATCCAACCAGGCCATGGAATTGGAGACAGATGGGGTTCTATAAAAGGAACCAGCTGTGCAGCAATAATAGTACGTACAGTAGCTGAAATTCTGGCCTCGGCCAATATGCGTTAATGTGCTTGCGCGTTCAGTGTCCGTATAACTTTTCCGGATAGACACTGGGTACGGGGCTTCATTGGCCTGATCGGCCGTTTTAACGGAGGTCCTGTTGGTCAGAAGATAGAAATTCGCGCGATTTTCGTCAACGTCGACTCGTACCGGTGGTGGGACGTGCAGTGTCTAGACCGTCCATCGCACCTTTTCGTTCTTCCATAGTGTCGAGTGGAGCTACACTGTGGGATTGAAGCCGCCAGTAATCATTCCGCAGTGGAGGAGAGGCGAGAGCAATGGCACCAATGGAACCCCGAAAAAAAGGGTCGCATTGGGCAGCGCTGAGTGGCTTCTCCTCCTTTTCAAGGTTGCAATCCGGCCCAGCCGATCATCCTATCATGGATAGTCATACCCAGCACCACGGGCCTGGTGCGGAAGACATTCCCCTTCAGGTGCTCCCCGACAGAGATCCAGCGTGTGAATCGCGCGAACGGCTTCCTCCTTGGTTGCAGCTCTAGCAAATAGAGTTTAGAACTGGCCTGTGTCGCGACGCGGTCGGTTTATGGTGTATCATATCGACTCCGAGCTTGCAGAGGTAGTTTTGGCCGCCGTTGAGCAGTGGAACAAGACAGCCATGGAACTGGGCCACCTATCTCCAGCACGGATCATACAATGCCATGTACGCTGTCGATTCTCTGGATGCTGTGACTCTGTGAGCCCTGAGGAGATCGTGGAGTTCCGATCCGACAAGTGGCGTGTCTTCTCATTTGATCCCGAGTGGATTCTTCCCAGGTAATATGGAGGCTCACGCTGTGTGGATCAACAGGTGAACCCTGCTGTGTGCAGAATTATTCTGTACTCTGTGTGTATGGCTGCGCCGTAGTAATAATGCTGCAGACGTCCTGCGCTCCGGAAGAGGCCCTCCGTGGACCAGGTGATGGAAAAACTGTCCGAAATTCTGTGGCGACGATCTTCTCTATCTTCTCTCGCGGCCCTGCAGGATCAATTATTATTATTATTGATGCCGTTCGTCCTTGTCTGCTCTGCTTCTCAACTCACACATCCTTCATTCTCCCACCCACTCCTCTCTGTCCTTAGATCTGTCGCTTTCCTTTGTCCCAAGGCGATCTATTCCAATTGACATTCATTATAGACTGTTCCTTCTTTCGCTTTCTCATTTTCCCTTCTTGCTTCCATACAAATAAGCTTTCGGGGTCCGTCCCAAGTGCCGAGGCCTTTAGTATCTGTGCAGTGTGTTCGTCTCGTGTTTGCGTCGGACCAAGGCCTGCTCCCTGATCTTCTCCCTCTTTTTCATCCTATCTCTTTCTTTTCTGCTTTCCTTTGTTAGCTCAGGATATATACAGTCGTTCTTCACTGGCAGCTTCAACTCAGCAAACGGTTCTGAAGAGAAGTGTGGAGATATCCAAGTTTGCGTGTTAACAAGACGCCTCATTTCCAAACGGCTCTCACGGTCGAGGATCATTATATCCATCGAAGTACTATAGTCTGAACATCCTTACAAACACATCAGGCTTCTTCGCGCTGGAGTGGACTTGCAAGAGAAGAAAGTCGGAGTAAAACGATAGCGACCCCTGCGTTGACATTGCTATGGCGACTGCTATCCGCCACAGGTGAACTTCGACAAACAGCGATCCTCGAATCTCGTCCATATAACGTACACATAACCTTGACCTTTGTCCTTCCCTCTCTATCTCTGGGAAACTTCCTTGCATCCTTCTCCCACGACCTTCCTATTACTCGTCTATCTTATTTCTATATCTGTTATGGCAGCCACGGAAGCTTCACCGGGCATGGGCGTCCCTGATGGGTCGGCTCTTCCCTGGATCCTTGACCACTATCTTCGCTATCCCGGGTCCTATGAGATCCCTCTTCGGACCATGTATTCGCTGAACTGCAAATCGACCAAACGAGCTCCCTCTCCAACGCCTGGAAAAGCGCACCCAGAGTCTGCGTTCTCTAAGGGATACCCCTCCAAGGACTCTCCTCCGGACGCAGCAGCCGAGTTCAAGGCCCAATTAATTCGTCAAATAGCTCGTTTACCGTCGCAGCCGTGCTCCCTCCCCCCAAGCTTTATCACATCCTTTCTGCGCCGCTGCTTTGCCGCCAAATTGGACGAAGTCGACTTTCCCCAGGCGCTGACGGGCTTGGATTACCTCAGAGACCTCGATAACCGCCGTCGAAAGGAGTACGGTGCAGTCTTGCAGCGGCTGGGCGTTAATCCTGATCAGTTAGGCAAGGAGCCCCCTGCTCTCTCGTCTTGGGTTGAGTCTCTGCAACGCCAATATGAGGGAGCCGATGCCCTCTATGCCCAGGTTTATCTTGGCCTGCGCCGCTGGGTGAGTAACGAGTTCTTTAGACGATCCTTTGCGCCATGCTAACAGATGATGCAAGGCTTTGATCAATGAAATGCTCCTGGAGCCTTACAACAAGGCCAACTGTATTGCCATGCTCAACACCTTGTTCCCACCAGTCACCGACTCAGCAAAGATGCCCACCTCGCAGCTGACACCTCACATTCTACAGTCTCAACGAGACGGCTTTTTTCGTTATATCTGTGCCAGAGATACGAGTGGCAGACAGGTCCTAGACCAAGTTGTGATGCAAGGTGCGCGAGAAGGCGATGAGACTGGATGGCCGTTGGTCCGGGATGCATTGGACCAGTATCTGCGAATCGCCAATGAAGTTATCGACCAGTGCTTTGCAGTTCGTGATCGTACCACTCTGGAAGAAGAGCTTGTGTTTCAGAGTCATGGCCGTAAGACTCGCAAAGCCGACTCAGGTATCAGTTTCGGCTCTTCGGAAACGAATCCTTCCGTCCACAGCAGCATCAGCAGCATCGATATCACAGACAAGCCTCTTCCGCCATCTCCAACTCGTGAACACACACCGAGACCGGGCGGTTCTACGTTGGAACGACTGGCGCGGGAGCTCCGAAAACTAGGTGATGGCAACAAGATCAAAGGTCTGGCAAAGATGAGAACAAATAGCGCTCTCAGCTTTCGATCAGAAAGTCACTCCGACAACTTGGGTGCGGAGTCCCACTTCGACATAGATGATCGCAAACGCAAGCGATTAGTCTGGGAAGCCAACAACAGGAAGAAAACACATGCGAAACAACCCAGCCATGATTCTCGTTAGAAAGACCCATCGAGAATAATAAACGAACGTCATAACGAGCACCCCAAAACCCCGCGTCATATAAGCCATATCCAATGGCGGCTAAAAAGTTTTGGAACTCTCTAAAAGCATATTTCAGTGGGTTGATATTATCAACGCTTGATTCATTATCTATCCTTTCCTTTTCTCGCATACACTTATACCCTTTACATTCTTTCTCTGGAGGTCTCAGTTGGATTGGCTTTAATATACCATTGGGAGATTTGGCGTACGGCATGGCAGGACAGGGCAAAAAGATATTAAAAGAAACTGGGAACACGAACCAAACAACTTCATGATCGACACGTTTATGAAACAAAAAGCAACAAAAGACAAAAGTCCTTTGGAAATTTCTAAAAAAAAAAAAGGTTGTGCATTTAGCGCAATTTTCTTTTTTATATCACTGCTAAATAGTTTTGCTGTTATGCATTCGAACGGCCACTATGCAGTGCATACTTGTATCTTACTGAGAGTACAATATAGACCTATTTGAAATTGATTTGCCATTAGTATAATAGTTAAGATTGATCATTGTAATAATTGCTACAACCGTTCTGCAATAGTATAGTACTCGGCAACCAGCAAGTCGGCGAGTGCGTGTTTGGCTGCTTCGGCTGACGTAGCAGCTTTGGTCTTAGTATCAACCTGGCAACGACAAAGTGTCAACATTCAGCATATCGAGCTCACTGCTTATAACAATGTCAACCTGATGGCATTGCTCATGGTGTAACTTCTATAGCTTCAATTCATACACCTGGCCTTTTTGTCGTGATGCTTGTTCCCCTCTCCCGAGCGATCTAACTCCTGCTTTCCTCTCTCCGGAATAACGACAGATACTCTATATCGCCCATTGCAATTGCAGAGAGATGATGGCCTCATATAATGGTTTTACAGTCTTGTGGCAGCTACTATGCTTCGTAACAGTGTCTACTGTCTTACGGACTTGCCTCGCGCAAGCCAGTCCTTCTATCAATGCTGCACTACAAGCGTCATTCGACTCGGCGCCGTACCTTTTAGAGCTCTTGTTGGTTCCCCCCAATGTTCTTTTTGCTTCCATTTCTTAACTGCATTGATTATATGATGCAATGGCTTATTTAATTGTGGATGACCAGAGAAACGGCGGCGGAGGAAAACGCAACGTCCTACTTCCCCCTACTTGATCGGGTCGCCGATGGTGCCTTCGATGATATAGTGACCGATAAAGAGCTCTACGATCGATTCTTGCAAATCGTGCGAAATGATGGACATCTTACGACCCCTGAGGGTCTCTCGTCTTTCAAGTTGTCCCTGGCGATTCGGTCCGCGGCTCCTAGGATTCAGGCTCATTACCAGTACTACAATACCTCCGTTGAACCGTCGTTGATGGTTGCTCAGGATGCCGTTTGTCCTGTATGGGTACATTCAGATGGGAAACAATACTGTTCTTCAACTTTGGAGCGTGCACAGCAGGATGCGGGGGAAGTGTAAGCTCCCTGCCCTTCTTCCGTTGAATCCTTCTTGGCACGAGCAATTGGCGAACTGACGTGGGTTTCTTTGCTTTTACCAGAGATCCTCGAGAGCTTCCGTTTGATCGAATTTTTGGGGATCTTTCTTCACCTCCCGCAGTTCTCTATGCCGATGTTGCGTCGCCCATGTTCAAAGAGTTTCATCAGAGTTTGAGTGCTCTTGCTAAGGAAGGCCTCGTTTCATACCGTGTTCGATATCGTCCTCCTCAGCATTGGAGTCCGCGACCACTATTTGTCGCAGGTTATGGAGTCGAGCTTGCTTTGAAACGAACAGACTACATCGTTATCGATGACAGAGATGCCGAGCAGCGTGATAAGAAAGATTCCAAGGCCGACGCTGACGAAAGCTCAGCAGCGCAGGATGATTCTCTCGATGACTTGAAACCTCTCTCCTCATCTGAGGTCTCCCGGCTAGGCTTAAATACTGCTGGTTACGTGATGGATAGCAAGGATCCTTTGGAAGCTCTCTTGAAAGTTACACAAGACTTCCCTAAGTATTCCCCTAGGATTGCTGCTCACAATACGTCAGCTTTATTACTGAAAGAAATTCAGTTCAATCGAGCGAATATGTTTCCTCCGGGCTTTAACATTTTGTGGATCAATGGTGCGCAGGTCGATCCTCGGCGAACCGACGCATTTTCCCTGGTTGACCAACTGCGTCGTGAGAGGAGGTTGATTGAGAAATTTAAAGACCTGGGGTTATCCGCCAAGGAAGCTGTTAGCTTTCTGTCTCACAGGTCTATTGGACTGGCTCAGGCAACCGATGCCCTGCCACGTTATGATTACCGGGATAAGACTGAGGGCGGCAATGTCATCATATGGCTGAACGATTTGGAGAAAGACACAAGATATGAGTCGTGGCCTAGTGACTTGGATTCGGTTGGTCCTCTTAATATAGTAGATATGTTAGTCAAATTGTGCTGACTATGCTCTCTAGTACCTTCAACGATCATACCCGGGCCAACTCCCCTCAGTTCGTCGCGATTTACACAACGTCGTTTTCCCTGTCGATCTGACTAACCCCAAAGACGTGGAATTAGTGATCGAGACCATCCAAATCTTTATCAAGAGACAAATTCCGATTCGATTCGGCATAGTTCCTACAGCTTTCTCTCCGGGTTCGCTCGAACAGGCCAAAGTTGCTCACTACCTCCAGGAAGTCTTTGGATTAAGCAGCTTGATACAGTATCTGCAAGAGGTAAATAGCCCATGGAATCAAAAATACTCCCTTCTTGCAATTTCTGATCGAAACAGTCCGCATCTAGGAACAAGATAGCTGCCCCGGATAAGTCCAGTTTTAAATCTGTGACAAAGGCTCGCGACGTACGCGCCGGCAAGCAGTCTCTTTCCTTTGAAGAGATCTTGGCGAATGATGAATTGGATGTTACAGTGTCTCGCACAGTTGATTACCAGACTCGGCTAGGTATTTCCGATGCAGCGCCTAATTTCTTCGTCAACGGTATTGCTCTTACTCGTGTCGATAATTGGGTCCAAGATCTCAGTCAGCAAATCAGTAAAGACCTGCGCCTCGTTCAGCAAGCAATTGTGGACGGAAATATCGAGGAAAATAAGTGGCTTCCGGGCTTTCTCATATCTGACGCGTTTGAACGGCGCAATAGTTTGATCATTCCTGAAAATCCGAAAGAGACACGGTTCGTCGATATTGCCAAGCTTTTCAAGTCAAGAGGGGAAATCCTAGATAGCATTCCGTGCCTCAAATCAGGAAGCGCTGGAGTGTCAGACAGTGTCCATGTCATTGTGGTCGGTGACTTTGACTCTAAAGCTGGCTTTGAATTGCTCAACGCAGCTTTATCTTTAAAGAAGGGGCACCAGGAGGCCGAGATTCTCTTTCTACACAATCCTAGGACACTAGAGTTCACTTCACTGAGCACTTCGGCAAAACTGCACCGTTCTTTCAAAGAAGACCACGAATTAGATGCAGCGCAAATCATGACCAAGTTGGAGTATTCTGACAGCCCTGAGGACTCAATCTCCGAAGCAGAGACTCAGAAGATATCTCAATCTCTGGCAGTTCAGCAATCCCTTGCTCAAGACCTTGGGTTTGCTCCTGGGACTTCCGGCCTCATGGTTAATGGGAGAATAGTCGGTCCACTTCCAAAGGACCCCGTTTTGACACCTGGTGATTTGGACCAGCTGCTGAATTACGAGCGTACAAAGCGGACAGCCCCGGTCGTAGAGGCCCTCAAAGACCTGGGACTTGATGCCAAGTTTTCTTCACCTCTCGATCTCGCGAAAATTACCTCGCTCACTGCTCTTTCGATGGTCTCCGACACCCCCGAAGGACTCTTTGATTCCCCTCCACCTATTCGAGTAAACATGTTCAACCGATGGAACACCACTCATTCTGTGATAACGCTCTCGAAAGTTGAAGATCCAACAATCAACGTTGTCGCCGTCATTGACCCCACATCCGAAGTAGCGCAGAAATGGGTGCCTGTTCTTAAAGTACTTTCAGAGTTGGCTGGAGTGAACTTGAAGATACTACTGAACCCTCGCGAAGAGATACAGGAGCTCCCGATTAAACGGTTCTATCGCTACGTCCTTCGTGCAGAGCCTTCATTCAACAGCGATGGATCCATATTAGAGCCCAAGGCATCCTTCACTGGGGTACCAGTGCAGGCGCTGCTCACACTGGGCATGGATGTTCCCTCTCCGTGGCTCGTGGCGCCGAAGGAGTCCGTCTACGACCTTGATAATATCAAGCTGAGTTCCTTGAAGAAGGGAGCTAATGTTGATGCTGTTTATGCTTTGGAATATATCCTTATCGAAGGCCATTCGCGAGATCTGACTACCAGGTCTCCTCCAAGAGGGGTTCAACTACTTCTCGGGACCGAGGACAACCCGCACTTCTCGGACACCATTATCATGGCTAATTTGGGGTACTTTCAATTCAAAGCTCAGCCAGGAATCTGGAAAATCAACCTGAAACCCGGGCGCAGTCAGGACATTTTCAACCTTGACAGCGTTGGAGGGTTGGGTTATACTCCACAACCTGGAGACGAGAACAACGAAGTTGCACTCCTTTCTTTCCAGGGGATAACTCTCTTCCCTCGCTTGACTCGCAAGAAGGGATATGAAGATGAAGATGTATTGCAAGAGTCTGGATCTCGTCTAGGCTCGGCTATAAATTATGTGTCAAAGGGACTAAATTTCGCGTCAGACGTTCTTTCGGGTGTCGGCATTAACCCCAAGAGTAGTGGTGCAGAGAAACATGCAGACATCAACATCTTTTCCGTTGCGAGCGGCCACCTTTACGAACGTATGCTCAATATTATGATGGTTTCTGTGATGCGGAACACCAAGCACTCTGTCAAGTTTTGGTTCATCGAGCAGTTTCTGTCACCGTCATTCAAATCCTTCCTCCCACACCTTGCCAAAGAGCACGGCTTCTCGTACGAAATGGTCACGTATAAGTGGCCCCATTGGCTACGGGGTCAGCGTGAGAAACAGCGTGAGATATGGGGCTATAAGATCCTCTTCCTGGATGTTCTTTTTCCCCTCTCCCTAGACAAAGTCATTTTCGTGGACGCAGACCAGATCGTGAGGACCGATTTGTACGATCTAGTCACCTTAGATCTCGAAGGTGCGCCTTACGGCTTCACACCGATGTGCGATTCGCGCACGGAGATGGAAGGCTTCCGATTCTGGAAACAGGGATACTGGAAGAACTTCCTTCGCGGACTCCCCTATCATATTTCCGCACTGTATGTTGTCGACCTCTCTCGCTTCCGGGCCCTGGCTGCCGGCGACCGCTTGCGCGGCCAGTACCAGGCCCTCTCTGCCGACCCCGGTAGTTTGAGTAACCTCGACCAAGATCTGCCAAATCACATGCAGCATTATATTCCCATCAAGAGCCTCCCACAGGACTGGCTATGGTGTGAGACTTGGTGTTCCGACGAATCGCTTGCCCGAGCGAAGACGATCGATCTCTGTAATAACCCACTTACCAAGGAGCCCAAGTTAGATCGTGCCAGGAGACAGGTACCAGAGTGGACGGCCTATGATGATGAGATTGCTGCATTGGCTAGTAGGGTTGCTGGCGGTATTCCCATGGAGGAACCCAGTTACAGCCAGGAACCCAGTTACAGCCATGTTGAAGGTCAGAAGGTCCTTGAGGAACCGGCTGGTTGGAAGAAGGATGAACTATAGTTATGTAAAGTCTTATTATACTATACTATGATCTTAGCTTGGATATGAAGTATGCCGGTTCGAGAAAAAAAGTCCGAGAGTACCCGGTAAAAGACTCCTTTTCCATTACCACATTTTGTTCTTTCATTTTGCGTTGGCCAGAGACAAAATAGAGACGATTATCCAAGATTTTAAAGCATACACATTCAATCATCGAAGACCAATAGACCCACGATCATTAACCTTCACCAGGCGTGCTTGAAGTCCAACAAGAAGGGATCCAAAAAGAGAAAGGATCTGTCAGGTAGCCCCGGACAATTAATGCCATCTACCCCATCTTAGTGATCTGACCCTGGTACGGACTGGAGTTTGTCCTCCTTAACGTAGCGTCCAGTTTCACCCCCTCTCACTTTCACTCCCGCTACCACTGTCACTATTGTTGTCGTTAGCATCGTTATTCTCGTTCCCGCTCTTGCTCTCGCCATCACGCTGATTGCCATTGTTATTACCACTGCCAGAGCCAGCATCCCTATTAACTTCGGTAGGTTTGGCGTCGTCAGAATCGCTTTCGTTTTTGATATCTGCTGATGACGAGAAGATGAAGCTACCTCGTTTGTGACAGCGAGGAGCTGAGTTCGTTTTCTGTCGCCGGGAAGAGGCATGTTCGGGGTCTGAGGAGGCTTCCGATTTGATAGCAAAGTCGGAGTCAGAGCCAGAGGCAGAACCAGTGTCGGATCCAGATTCAGATTCAGACTCTGCTTCGGACTCAGATTGTGATTCTGATATTGAGGTTCCGGTTTTTGGTGCGTTCTTTTTACTGGGTTCCGGTTTGCGTTGGCCATTTTCTTCTTCACTGTCACTTTCTCCCTCACTCTCATCCTCGCTCTCATCCTCACTCTCACTGATGGGCTCGGGTTCATTTTCTGTAGTTCCTGCTCGTTTTGGAGAGGCTTGTGTAGCTTCCTTTTTCGATTTTAGCTTCGATTCGGTGCTCTTGACCGTGGATGCATTCTTGATATCATAGGGTTCGTTATCGCTCTCATCTATTTCTTCTTCATTAGAAGCATCATCATCCGAATTGTCATTTTCAGAACTTTCGGATTCGGATCCTGATTCAGATTCACCACTGTCACTTGCGGTAATATCTTGGCCCTTTCGTTTTGCGACTCTCTTCCCGTCTTTCTTTACTGTCAGTCCTTCACTTGCTTTCTTTTCGATGCGGCCTTTGGTAACTGACGCCGCCAGGTTACCCCCAGGCACTTCCTCATCGGTGCTGGACATATCATCGCTATTTTCTTCATCATCGGTTTCCTCGCTCGTAGCATCTTCAGCGTCTGAATCATCGGAGTTAGACTCATCATCAGATTCACTGTCATCACCATCGTTGATGCTGGCGCCATTAGGCTTCGATTTGGGTTGTTCGCTTTTGCTCATCACTGATTTCAATGATTTCAACGTAGGTCTGGTAGAAAGTCGTTTTGCGACAGGAGATTCTGGAATGGCCTCCTCGTTATTGTCGGAGGCTGGTTCGGCAGTGGCTCTTTTTCTTTTCAGCGTGTTTCCTTCTCTCGACAAATTGAGTTCCCCTCGGTTCGAGGCAATAGAAGAGTCCGACTGAGAGTCTGATTCATCTGCAGACGTGCTCTGGGCGTCGTTCTGTGTATCATTGGTGATCGTGCTCATGCCTTCAGCCCCTCCAGCTTCTGATTCTGCTTCAGACTCATCGCTTTCCTCGTTATCTGTGGCATTGGACTTGGATTCGGAAGCTGATTCAGACATGACATCGGATGGGGCAGATTCGGCCCTCTGCTTCTCCGGGGCTGGTGCACGCTCAACCTCTTCACCCTTTGCCGACTTCTCTTTTGACACAGGCCGTTGAAGACCGGTTGACTCCTCCCCTTTCTTGGATTTCCTGGGGGACTTAGATGAGACGGCAGCATCCTCATCGTCTTCATTACCAGCCTCTTCCAAGTTTTCAGAATCTTCATCGTCCGAATGTACAATCTCCTCACTCTTAGGCTTTTGCCTCCGACTTTTCGGCGCAGCAAAAGATTTCTCCGATTCTGGGGTCTTACGGGGCCGTTGGTAGTCCGCAACGGGATCAAAGACCGCGTTAGGATTCCCGTTGGCGCGATCCTTCATGACCTTGCGGACAATCTTTCGCCATTTATCCGAACACTGTTGTCTGGAACGCCAATTGCGGATGTGGTTGCTAACAGCTCCCCACGAGATGAGGGATTCGGGCAGTTCATAGATATCCTTTCCTACGTTGTGACCCATACCCTTCAAGGTTTCCCGGGTATTCGTTAAAGCATCTAGTAGCCCACGAACTTCCTCTACCTGCCATGGCCCTCTTCGCATTGTATCTCGATGTTCAAGGCGGTTTTTCCACCTCTGAACAACATCATCATCGCTTCGTCCTATGAGCTTGGCGATGTAGACCCATTTAGGGCCGTGGCGTTTATGAAGCGAGATGAGCTCCTCATCTTGTTCCTCAGTCCAGTGGTGCGGCTTCTGCGTTGAGGACTGGAAATGTCGTTTCATGAATCTATATATTGATCGCCGATCTCTGGCAGGGTTTATTGAGTAGACGTTTTTCCAGAAATCAATTTTTGAGATTATCGAGGGATCGCAGGGAAAGTCACCGCTCTTGGTGCGCTCAGAATGCTGAACTATGCGATTGAACGTGTCTCCAGAGAGTCCATTACTATTGCAGAATTCGACCTTAAAGTCCTCCAGAGCCTGAACTTCTTCTGGGGTGAAGAAACCAGTCAGTTTGCCCTTATCGTTGGTTTTAGTCTGACCATGCGGCGTTAGGACAGCTGAAGATTTTGCTGCTGCTTTCACTCCATTCAATAGAGTTGACTGGCTTGGAAGCGATTGATGAAGTGGCTCTGATCGCGACTGCCTCTTGCCTTTCTTTTTCGAATGTGTGGATGACGGCGTTGACAAGTTTTGGGGCACTGGAATCTCGACAACCATGTTGTTCGTGTTTGACTCTTCCCCTCGCGTGGCATCTCCATTCTCCAAATTCTCCACGATTCGTTTCCTCTTCACTGGCCGCGACGCTTGCGTGCTCTTGGGGGTTACTGGAGGAGATGGTGCCGTGGGAGAGACGCGCTGATTGGCGCCATCGGTGGTCAACTTTCTTTTCCGTTTCGGTGAGGAGTTCTTCTGTGACTTTGAATTGGATCTTTCTAGCGTGGCTGATGGGGTGGTATTGCCATCCATATCTGTATATAACAAGGGCTGTTAGTTGCGATCATAGTAGGCATCTGTTTCTTTCAAAACACGAGAAACAAGTCGATATTTGGACATTGGGCACTTACCAAAGTCTCCTGACGGCTCGCTGAGCTCGTCCTGCACCTGCGACGATGTCTGACCCATCTGGGAAAGAAAACCCCGAGGACCGTTGGTGGAATCGAAGCAGGATTAGGCTTCAAACGGGTGGAGGACATGGGGTTGAAAATAAAATTTCGGCGGCGACGCGGAGACGCTAACGCTTATTTCCGCAGCGCATTCAATCGCCTCTATGAAAGTTGCTACGCATCTTTGAACGTCTATTTTCTGGCTAGTTTTTTTTTTTTTTTTTTTTTTTTTTTTTTTTTTTTTTTTTTTTAGTTTTAATGCTGCAGAAGCTATGGTATTGGCAACAAGGAAAAGAAATGGGGCGGAAATAGTAGATCGTTGGTCCAACGACCCTTCTGGGGATCATGTTCTGTTCTCTCGCCAGACCATCTGTCAGATTAAGCATCTATTTTCGTTTCTCGTAAGATTCTCGATACCAGTTTCCTTTGATCTGCTGGGCTCAGGTTATGCTCCTCCGTCTCCTTGAGACATCGTCCTATGGCCACTGTTGCCCTGATAGCAGTGCCTCCGCCATTCGAGCAGTCTACCCAGACCTTGCCATTTCGCCCTACTGCGATCTCGAATCCTCCTATGCTCTCCAATTTCCTCCCAAGTTCCTCCAGGATCACAAGCCCCGCAGCTCCATCCTCTTGGTCCTTATTAGATGAACTGGCTTCCATCAATCTCGAAGCCATTCCGGTTGAGACGTCAAAGACCATTCCCCCGACTAGAGGCCCCAAGCCCCCAGGTTCAGCTCTGCCAGTTGCAGGATTTACACATGTTAACTCGGCCTCTGCGCCCGCACCGACCCCAACTGATAATACACGAGCGTAAACGAGATCTCCAGGCTTCAGCATCGGTCTTGTTTTCTTCGTGGCTCCTTCAAATGCAAGTTGTCCCAACAGAGCATGGGAGGTCTGCGGGCTAATTATGCAATGGAAATAATCGGGACTGGAATGATGAATCTGCGCAATCACGAGGTCGTTATGGGTGGGGATATAGCGGCGGCCGGGGAATGAGAGGATCGACACTGTGTTCCTTTTGACGTTTGTAGACAACAAACCAGCTTGCGTTGCAGTAATGACATGGCTGGCAGACGAAGACGAGGATGACTTAGGCTTTGGCTTTGAGAGGAGACGCACACCTGGTCCAAGCCTCAAAGGAGCGGATGTAGTAGACGGGAGGTGCTCTGAGGGAATCTCCTCGCTCGGGAGTAAGATGGCTGGCGATGACATGTCGGTAATAGCCAATAGAATATAGAATAAGTCCAAAGACCCAATACTGTGCCAATAGCCCTCAGAAGATGTGTTCTGCGCTTCGATGGCGCGTCGCGAAGAAATCCGAATAATTTTTGGAGAAATTGCGATCCTGGTGCTATCTTATCTCCACGTGACTCGAGTTCAATGCACCGCCACATATGTTATCGATATGCACCGCCACATGTGATTGCCGCGACTCCGTTCGAAAAAAAAAGAAATTTTCCCTGCAACAAGACAAAGCCTTTCGTCTCATTCCAGCCGGCACGGGCTTTCGTCTTCTGAAACACTGCCTACGTTGATCTCACCTCATTCTGAACCATCTCGTCTAGTTCTACTTCAGCGTATCCGCACAGTGAAAATGAGCGGCGAGTCGACCAACATCCCCGCTGACCCTGCGGAACGATTCGCAATCGGTATCTCGTTTGGCAATACTTCCAGCTCGATCGCTCGCCTCTCACCTGTATGTGTACCTCGAGTTCTCATTATCTGTATGGACTTCCATTAAGAGTGTATACTAACGAGACGTGTATGTAGGAGGGAAAAGCTGAGGTTATCGCCAACGAAGAGGGAGGTTAGTCTCCAATTCCTACGGTCCAAATTCCCTTGCCTTGAGAGACCAAGACAAGCTTACGTATTGTCTCAGATCGTCAAATCCCATCAGTTTTGTCCTATATTGAGGGAGAGGAATATCACGGTACCCAGGCCAAGTCCCAGCTCATCCGCAACCCTCGGAACACCGTTGCGTATTTCAGGGATTATCTCGGCAAGGAGTAATACTCTCTTCCTGTCTCTTCGAATGGCAGCAGCGGGCGACTATTTACTAACATTGTTAACAGTTTCAAGTCGATAGACCCTACACCATGCCACCAGTCCGCACACCCCCAACAGAGCGACTCAACCGTGGCCTTCTCTATCCGTGATACGAGCAGTGAGGAACCCAGCACTGTAACCGTCTCTGAGATCACGACCCGTCACCTCCGTCGTCTGAAGCAGTCCGCATCTGACTTCCTTGGTAAAGAAGTCAATGCCGTTGTCATCACCGTTCCCACAGACTTCTCCGATGCTCAGCGCGAAGCTCTTATTGCGTCAGCCAAAGCTGCTGGTCTTGACGTTCTCCAGCTTATCCACGAGCCTATTGCTGCTATCCTCGCTTATGATGCCAGGCCCGAGGCTACAGTGACAGATAAACTGGTTGTGGTTGCTGACCTCGGTGGCACACGGTCTGATGTCGCCGTTGTTGCATCTCGCGGAGGCATGTATACCATCTTGGCCACTGCCCACGATTACGAGCTGGGAGGTTCTTCCTTGGACCAGATTGTCATCGATTACTTTGCCAAGGAATTCATCAAGAAACACAAGGTTGATCCGCGCGAGAACCCCCGCGGTCTTGCCAAGTTGAAGTTTGAGGGCGAGGCCACAAAGAGGGCCCTTAGTTTGGGTACCAACGCTAGCTTGAGCATTGAGAGTCTTGTGGACGGAATTGACTACGGCTCTACTATCAACAGGACGCGTTACGAGCTACTAGCGGGTAAGGTCTTTGGTCAGTTTACCAGCCTCATTGAGTCCGTGGTCAAGAAGGCGGGTCTGGATATCCTTGACATTGATGAGGTATTTCTCTCCGTTGTTATCAATTTTTCTACACTTATGGAACTCCCTATAACTGATGTTGGGTGAATCACAGGTCATCCTGTCCGGCGGAACTTCGCACACCCCTAAGATTGCCCAGCTGGTCCGGAACATCTTCTCTGAGAAGACGAATGTCCTTGCTCCCTCGACGACAACTACTGCTATAAACCCCTCGGAATTGGCCGCCAGGGGTGCGGCTATCCAGGCTTCCCTCATTCAAGAGTTTGACAAGGAGGATATCGAACAATCCACGCACCCTGCAGTCACCGTTACCCCTCACCTTAAGAACGCAATCGGTGTCGAATTTGTTGCGGGAGATCACCTTCACTTCAAGCCGCTCCTTAATTCTGAGACTGCTCTCCCCGCACGCCGCGTTGCACGGTACTCTGTATCGAAGGAGGGTGGCGATGTTCTAGTCCGCATCTGCGAGGGTGTTCGGCACATCAAGGTTACCAAGCCCGAGCCCAAGCTGAAGGAGGAGAAGCCCGCGAAGACAGAAGATGACGAGGACGAGGACGAGTCGGATTTCTCTTCGGAAGAGGAAGACGATGAGGTCCGTGAGTTGGTCTGGAAAACCGAGAAGCCCATCGCCGAACTGGCTGTCAAGGGCGTTAAGGCCCAAGGCAAGGTCGAGGTTATGGTCCATGTGAACTCTGACTTGAGCCTGCAGATTACTGCCAGGGAAGTTGATGGCCAGAGTGCTGTCCGCGGTGCCGTTGAGGCCCCCAAGGCTTAAAAAACTATCGATCATCTTGGAACCAGTTTGTGCTTGCTTTACAAAATAGAATCTGCAACGTCATGGATAATGTTTTTCCTTGTCTTTCTACCATATATTTTCATTCTCATTGAAAAAGGTTTTTTCCCCACATCGTAAACGTCTTATCCATTTGCATTCTGCATTCCTCCTTTCCACACCGTGTCTACCCTGGTCCAGCAGAACAGCTCACTATGTCCACCTCTCAGCGACGTTTATTTAAACTGCTTCATGCTGCGAGGGTCGTTCACCAAACCAAGAGAGGAGAAAAGCAACATGATTAATTGAATGTATATATAGACCATCAACGCAATAGACAAGTCGGAAAATACTACTACTTCCCTGTTGGTAAGGTGCCATATCCCTTCCTGGTTCGATACAGAGTACTCCCATCTATCTTATACGCATATTATAAGCTCTTTTTACGTCCAACGGCAACAGAGGAACAAGCTCACTCTATCGCGTTCCCCATGAATGAATCAAAGCTCCTCGTATATCTATCATAACACAAGAGATATCAGAATACAGGCGAAGTTTTCAACCAACTGCAGGATCTAATCTCACCACAACCAATACAAAAACCTCCCCTCCTCTCTGTTGTTGCATGATAGCAAGATATTGACATTATGATTATGATTATTTCATTAATAATTATCACTACTGTAGATAAATCAGACTGTTAATCATGGCAGGTCTTCATATCGAGTGAGACGATGACCTTCAAAGAAGGGCTTTGATCAAAAAGGCGCAGCCAAGCCCGGAAATTTACCTAAAGTTATTAGATTACGGCCTTGGGAAAGATCATTGGAGGGTCCTTTTTTGCCTGGATTCGTTCGTTGTGCATCTCTCTCTACACTGGCCAGAGAAGGTCATTTTGTCTCTTCTCAAGCAGTATATACTTTCAAGAATGCACCCGTCGCCTCAAATACTGGGGAATCCAAATCAAGATCCATTTTGAAAAAACCAAGACTACAAATGAACTTTGAATCTTTACGTAAATCCCATTCATGTTAGAAAGGTAAGTTCGGTGGCTTGGTAGTGAGATGCTAGCCCTAACGTATAACGCCGAAAAAGCCAACGAAAACAATGATAAAGGCAACTTGATAATTGATCTACTCATAGATTTCAATCGCATTACTTCTAGAATGCTGTCGGTGTTTATTAGCTTATCACTTAATCTGGTCCTCTGTAGAATGCCATACAACATCATCAATTTCATCGAAGAGGGTTGGACGCCACCTGAGGTTTAGCATCCAGATCAATACCGTTTCTACCCCGAAGAACGCTGGTAATCCCCTTGATCCCTGTCGGTCTAGCCGGTGTGCGGACAGATAAGGGTGTGTCTGTCATGTACCGCTGCACTGGGCCAAGAAACATGATAGAGTGTAGCCAGTCGATTATTACCCCTTTCGGGGACCATCATGAAGCCCCTATCTATTGACCATAACCCCAGATATCAGCCAATGTGAAGATCTCATGGAAGAAGATAAGAAATATGACAGGAAAAGGCCATACTAAGCTGTTTCTTAAACACTGCCGATGTGGTTAGATGCTTTTGCTTGGTTGATGATAAGGGGCACGCCATATGAGACGAGTCTTTGAGGGTTTGAAAAGCGCCGAATTGCCTGTTATTATGGCCAAGAAGACAAGAAGCGAAGAGACCAGTAGATCTCAGATCTTTTAATGGTTCTGATGGCTCAGGCTCCTCGTAATGACAGGCGCAAATGCCTCCATCGATCCGATAGCAATGTCCCGAATGCCACCAAGCGTGCCCTAAGTGATAACGCGGGTTCGGACCCCATCAACTCTATCAGGTCTTGGGTCGCAACGAAGCACTTGCTGCAGGCTTGGCTTTGGCGTTTCTTATCAGGATTCTCGTATAGAGCTCATATCTCATGGATAAACTAAATTCTGGGGGAGAGTAGAGAGGTGTATTAGTAGAATGGTTGTCCGTAGAATCTAGTTGTCGTCCCCCTGAACTGTTCTACCTATTCATCTGTCTTCCTTCTATTCTGCTTCTTGATTTTCTCCCTTTCTTCTCTGTCAACCCTAATAATCTTACTGGAGATTCCTCTTCCTCTCAAGCCAGATCATGGAGGAGAAAAAGGATCACCATTCCCCTCGAAAATCCGCGGAGGCAGCGGTGGTCGGCGAAGTCGTCGACAACCCTCCTCAGTACGATGAACACGAAACGGGTCTGTCGCGGTCGCTCGGCTCTCGCCATCTCCTCATGTTTTCCATTGGTATGTCGATTGGAATGGGCTTGTGGCTGGGATCCGGCACATCGCTGATCAACGGTGGTCCCGCTGCTATCTTTCTTGGATACTGTATCGGAGGTTCGATTGTCTGGGTCCTCAACCATGCCATTGGAGAGTTGGCCGTTCTATACCCTCTTCCCTCAGCCTTTCCGCAGTGGACTCGCAAGTTCGTTGACACTGCTCCCGCATTCACAGTCGGGTGGGCGTACTGGTTCTCCGCCTCAATCACGCTTGCCAACGAACTCCAAGGTGTGGTCACAGTTCTCAATTTCTGGACAGACAAGGTTCCTACCGCGGCGTGGCTATCTATATTCCTTGTTGTTATGTTCATCGTGAACATCTGCGCTGTGAGGATATTTGGTGAAACTGAAGTGATCATGTCCGGGATCAAACTCTTCTGGATCGTCGTTGTTATCATCAGCTGTATCGTGATCAGTGCTGGCGGTGCACCAAACCATCATAAAACGGGCTTCGAATACTGGAACTCGATGCCGTTCACGCATGGCTTCAAGGGCTTCCTATCTGTGATGGGGACTTGTATCTTCGCCCTGGGTGGTTCGGAAATGGGTGGTATTGTCGCCGCTGAAGCAAAGAATCCCCTCAAGGCAGTACCCCGGGCTGTCGGTTCAATCTGGATGCGACTCTCCTTGTTCTACGTCCTTGGAGCCCTCATGGTCACCATCACCGTGTCTCCTAAGGATCCCAGCCTTTTTGGTGGCGATGGTATCAACGCCAGTCCCTTTGTCGTTGCTTTCCAAGACGCAGGCATTCCTGGCCTCGCCCATGCCATGAACGCAATTATCTTCATCAGTGTCGTCTCTTCAGGCAATGCCCAGGGCTATGCCGGAACACGTACAGCTGTTGGTCTTGCTGAAATCGGTCTGGCGCCTAAAATATTTGCGAAATGTGACCGCCAGGGTCGTCCCTGGGCATCTATTGCCATCACTTTCCTAATCGGCGGCGGATTATGCTATCTAAATGTTAGCAATTCCGGTGCGACTGTGTTCACTTGGTTTTCTAACCTTACCTCTCTGTGTACCCTGTATACGTGGGGTATGATATTCCTCTGCCACATTCGATTCCGCTGGGCTTGGAAGGCTCAGGGTCGTTCAGCGAAGGACCTACCCTGGAAAACATGGACGTGGCCTATTGGATCCTTCTACGGCCTGATCTGGTGCATCCTCCTTGTCATCGATGAGTTCTACCTGGCTATCTGGCCACTAGGGAAGAAGAGCAGCGCCAAGAACTTTTTTGCCAACTATATTTCCATCGTGGCAATTCTTGTCTTGTATGTCGCGTCGAAGATCTATTTCCGCGGACCCTTCTGGATTAAGGCTGAGAATATTGACTTGGATTCCGGTCGACGATACTATGTTGAGAGTACCGAGGATCCTGAAGTAGCGGTTAAGCCAGGGAAATTGAGCAAGTTGAACAAGTTTGGGGTCTTTAACTTCATCACTGGAGATTCGAAGATCTAGTATGTTTAATGATGGGTGTTGATGGATTCTTTGCATTCAAAGACATAATATTTTTGAGCGGCTTTTTATTCTGGGTTATTTTATGCATGATAGATCATCCACTCGTCCTGTGGTAGGCTTTTTAAACGCTGCAGAGACATGTATTTAGTTGGATATCTGCCCCCGGTGGCCGCATGAGCACTAAAATAGTGTTGCATCTTCCCTTTCCTTATATAGGCCTGATTATTTGATACTTCTCAATCTTCTCTTCGCGGTGTTGCATGTGAAACTTCTATGGCCTCACTTGGATCTGGAGCAGGATCAAAACTAGCCATAACACATGGCATATCGTAGGTTGCGTTTAGAGCCTTCAAGCTGCTCGTCCACCAGGAACCATACGTAGTCTCCCACTTTTGGAGTCGACATAATAGTTACTATGTGGTGATGGAAGATGGAAGATGGAAGATGGAAGATTGAAGTTAAGAGGGAAGGAGTCTTGTCGTGGTGATGGTAGTAGTCGGATCGAACGCAAACGATGGTTACGCGTATATTAATAGAGATGCTCTACTCGCTATTCCTTATAAGCAAGGGATAAGGGCTTTAAGTGTCACCAGTGAATTTTAACTAGATGAACAGGTTCTGTCTTCTATCTTCACCCTTTAGTCGCATCCACGCTTCAATCATACCATATACCGGAAACCCTTCTGTAACCGGCGCACCGCCGCGGGATCGATGCCCTCCACATCAGCTGTCCTTTGCAATCCCTGGATCTCCCTGTCGGTCAAGATGGCGTCCTCATCCTCCAGTCGATCAAGTCGTTTGTTCAACGTACGCAGGTGGAAGAATATGAAGATGGCCATGAGACCTCCCAGGGCCTGCAGGGCAATGCATATGCCCATCGCAGTTGCATAATGCGGGCCATCCTTCTCACGATAGGTATATGGGGTCCAGATGCTGGCTGAGTTGCCGATAGAGTTGATAAATGCATACGCGGCCGCGCGCTTGGCTGGTGGTCTCGGGATGGCGTTTGCAATCCAGGCATAGACAGTTCCATTCTGCGCAAAGACGAAAATCATCAGGAAAAAGGAGAAATACCGTGGACCAAAACTGTCGGTAGTCATGAAGACGATAAATCCCACGATGGTGATTGGGATGGGATAGATGAAGAACCAGAATCGGCACTTATAGCGGTCGGACAGGAAGGAATGGATGAGACTATATACCACCATGAAGACATATGGAGGTGCAACTAGTAGCAAGGAGATGATCCTGTTAGGCTCCAGCGTTTGGGTCAGGGTCGGGAAGTAATTTTGGAAACCACTTGCGCCGGTTATAGACATATATGCGATGGCTAATGCATAAGTCTTGACATCCTGGAATGCGAGCTTCATCCCTCGCACTTGGGTCATTTTACCAGGCTCATCGATATCAGCCTCTGCGGCTTCAATAGCAAGACGTCGATTCGCGACGTGCTTCATCTCTGGTGACAGAAACCGCCAAGTATGAGGGAAATCAGGGAGCAGAATGCATAGGATCAACCCGACGAACATGGTAATAGATCCTTCAATAATATACAGCCACTTCCAAGCTGAAAGGCCTCGGTGGCCATCTAGTCCACCCAGAATGCCGGCTGCAATAAGGTTTCCAAATGCGCCGCTGAGCAAGGAACCGGAGTAGAATATACTCATACGAAAGGCCAGCTCTTTCTTGGTGTACCACTTGGACAGGTAGAAGAGTACGCCGGCAAAAAAGGGCGCCTCGACTATCCCTAGGATAAAACGACACGCAACCATGCCACCGAATCCTTTGACCTGGCTGGTCAATGTCGACACCAAACCCCAGATCGAGGTGAAGAAACCCAGATACAGAGATGGCCTGCCCATGTAGTTGAGCAACAAGTTCGACGGCACCTGCATAAGGATATACCCGACGAACAGGATAGACAAGGCTGTCTGATACTGCGAGTCGCTGAGATTGAGGTCCTGTGTGAGGCCTTGGAGTTTGGCAGCCGCGTAATTATTCCTAGCAACGCTTACTGTCAGTGTACATGAAAGAAGCAGTTTTGACTAAAGAAGCAAGCTTACCGATCAATATAGTTCATGAGGTAGACCAGAATGACCAAGGGCATGATCAACATATCGATGCGCCGGCGCAGTTGCTTCTCAACTATCGTCTCTTCCTCTGTCAACTGCGTCGGTTGGATGACCTCCTCATGGGTCGCCTCCCCCTTCTCACTCATGACATTGCCGTCGGTAATCACATTTTTATCCGCCATGTTGCTGTCGATGTCTTAAATAGACAAAGTCCCAAGAACTATGGGCCTCAATGGGATGCAGAACAAGAACAAAAGGCATCCCAAATCACCACCAGCGAGACATCAAGGGCTATATATACAATCCTGAGAAAAATGTCTGAGCCAACTTATCCAGAATGTTTCACGAGCAGAAAGCATCATGCTCGCAACGCATAACATTACACGACTCCACGCCAAGATGTCTGAGGTCGTGGGGGTTTTAGCAGAATACGAGCCGACCTGCCTACGCACGGTAGATCCCAAGAATCATAAGACATGCCAAAAAGGCTGTCAGAGAAAGCCACAAGTTAGATCTGCACGACTTCATTCAAGAAAACTGGGCGAAGACAAAGCTCAGTGCGGGGAAGAGGGGGCGCGACGACCGATCTATGAAGCCTAAAGTCTAAACATTCCACCCCCCACATCATAATTTAGTTGCGTGGTAGTAATTCAACCAGCAGACGGTATTCAACCCTATTTTAAGTCTTTTGACAGTTAGAACCTCTCTGTACCTCGGTTCTTCCCAGAAACTAGTGCTTGGGTAAAGGGCATGCAGATGCAGGAAATATACGAGACCTAGACCAATGACCGGTTTGTAAAGCGGGATACTGTTATTCTCTTCTGGCTCAATGCCAATCTGTGAAATGCATCATTGATGAAGATAGAGTTTGAGAGGAGAATGATCTATTCGTGTTGATTCTCTCCAAGTCCTGGGCATAGGGCTTACTACCATCTGCCCTAACTAACTCTTCTTGCTCCATCAGTAAGCTGGGGGGTTAATGTGTATTCCATATAAAATGGCAGTTTTCGCGAGCTCAATATCTCAACAATGAAGCATCTAAAGGGCATAAAATTCAATATTTGGCATGATATAGCACTACATATATATAATATATTAGAGAGATTCCTCTGATCAATATGTCTCTAGGTAAGATAAATTATAGCTGTATTCTTTGTATTTTCAGTTACCCTAGTAATCGTGCCCACACCGCCTACCTGCACGGTCCCTACCTACCCATGTTCTACGGAAAGCTAGAAAAACTATTTAAAGGTGATATGGATCAGGGGTGCGGCGTCTGGATATTAGATACTAAAAGGATACCGTAGGATTCATAGGAATCGTGGTGAACGCTCTAAATCGATATACTCCCGTTTCTAGTACATCTTGAAGCTCTAAACCCCGATGTACTTCCTTCAACTCCAGGATATATATGTATGACGACCCTTCCTCCCGGAACATACATACTCCATATCCGGGGCCGGATTATTAGATAATCCACCTGTCCGAAATAGTATATTCTCATCAAAAAATATGAAAAAAAATAGAGAACATTCTTGCAGAATTAGTTTAAACGCTCATATTCAACTGTATTCTCATCCACCTACCAGTGGTCGAGATATTGAGGTCGTAAAAACTGCCATTTTATATGGAATACAGAGGTGGCTGACTTGCTTACCAGTTACGTTAGTCTCACTATGCCCAGTGTCAGCATCAGTAATAATAAGCAAGATCTTTCTTGATTCTCACACCTCAACCCTCAAAACTACTAGCAGACTCCTCCAGAAAACAGAGAAAGCAATAAATAATGTCCCAGAAAACATACACTGGATCATGCCTCTGTGGCGATATCAAATACCGAATCGATCTACCCTCCGCCGAACCACCCAAGGTACTCAAGCTTACTGATCCACTCAGAACGCAGCAATGAAATAAACAATGACTGATTGGTATTAACTCTTAAAGGTCTTCCTCTGCCACTGCACTACATGCAAACGCTACACTAGCTCTGGATTCTCTGCCAACATCATCATCCCGAAACCGAACTGTCACTACACCAAGGGTACCCCCAAAGTCTACCTGGGTGAGAATGATACTGGAGGCGTCGTGCGGCGCGAGTTCTGCGGTAACTGCGGGGCATCACTGTTGTCGAAGCCGAGTGATGATCGGGGGTTTATCTTTGTCAAGTCCGGGACACTGGATGATGAGTTTCGGGAAGAGTGTCGGGAGTTGGGAGGGGAGATTTATTATCACCGGAAGGATGGCTGGGTGGATGGGATGAAGGAGGAAGGAGTGCTGAGAATAAATGGCATGCCTCAGGATTACTAAATAGGTTACTACGGCATGTCTATATTCTTTAGTAAGACAACGATGTGGTTCACTGTGGAATGCGGTAGATTCCTATGGGTATTATTGATTAAACTTGGCTTTTAGGAATTCACAGAGTGGGGTGATAATACAAAGAATACATTAGCCACCAGTAGTATTCACATAATCCTGTGAGTAGATATAAATAATGGACATATAATACACAATGGTACATCGTCAAAGACGCCATCAAATGGAAGGTGATTAGCCAATAGGACTTAACGTTAGAAAGATGGTTGTCATGTCATTAGCGATTACTATAACTCCGAGCATGAGAAAAATAAATAAGCCTGAGAGTGTGATGGAAGATGGTCAGGAAGTCATAGGGCATGACTTGTCAGGGGCCGTGTATGGATGGTGCCGGTTCATATGACAAGCAGAGAGGGACTTCATATATCGCATTTGTTGATCGGAAGGGTTGGGTCAACTATATGTTTCCTTTCCGCTGGCTCTGTCTTCGTCTCCACGACGCTTGTGTCGCCCATTGACGCTACGCTTATGTCGGAAGAAGGCACGCTCCTCGCTTGGTTGTCTCTCGGAATCATTGCGTTTTCTACTAACGGCACCACCAACACAGTAGAGCACGCACGATAGGCATATGCAGAACAGTGCAGTCCACATGAAGGCAAATGCCTTGGCACCAAGTTTCGCAGACTGACCGTTATGATGAAAGTGGTTGCGACCTTGCACGAAAACGGCACTATTCCCCAAGTAATTAGCTTCAAAGACCGACTGTACACACGGTCAACAAGAGTACTTACGTCATCATGGTTGTGCTGAGTATCTGGAAGAATAATGCAATCCAGCCCAGCACGGAGGAGACGTAACTCCCAATCCGCGTACAGAGGGACAAAACCCCGGTGAAGAGCGAGCATACAGCGAAGAACAATGCAATCAAAAGCCATGGAAAGACAAACCGGGAGGTCAGAAAGAAGTGGCGGGTCCTGTAGAGCCACCTAGTCAGGCTAAGTTCCCTAGAGAAGGGTAGTCTTGATTCCATACCCAATGAATGCTTCAGGAACATTGACTGTAGTGTCGAAGTTTGTACGTCCCGCAGGATCAAAGGGATAGTCGGGATGAGATGTCCCACAAACACTCTTTCCATCGCCATTGACCCGACAGAGGTTCCAGAATGTCCACCGAGAGACTTCTGGAGCTCCTGGTATATTCCCCGTGTGTGCCTCGAGAAAGTATATTATATCCAGTGGGTTTGTATTTGTTGCACCTCCAAGAAGAGTAAGAAACATTAATAAAATGGCGCCAGCCATGAAAAACATGCCCAGAAAGCCCAGTGACGCTCCTACGTAGAAGGATGTATCATCAGTCCTCAATACTGCCAACAAACGTCCACGGCAGGGGGCAAAGAGACAACATACTAGCCAAGGTCATTTCGAATTCGCTTTCTCTTCAAATTATGATTATCCTGATAATGAATAGATAGACGTCTGACTGAGGAAAAGTAAGGGTAGTTAATATTGGAACGGATTGAGAGCGTAAGGGGTAGCAGGAGGGGTTAAAAGCAGGGCCCCATCACCCCGGATACCCCAGACATTCGCCAATGACCCGGTAAATGAGTCGTAGTTGGGACATCATCCATGGACAGGTTTGTGCAAGATGTGGATTTGGTTTTGGGATTGACTTTGGCCTCGACGTCATGGTTCTTCTTCCACGACCTGGTTGCTCTGCTGAGCTAACCGCTCTGAGCTAGCGGCCCATGCAGTGCTAGTCCCATATGGGTGATAGCGCAGCGCCATGTGACCTGGATGCCTCGCGCTCTCATGACGTCGTCTGCGCCTGTACATCAGGACAGCCCTCGACGCTGAGATCGTTGACGTCGGCTTCAGGTCGATCGCATGTTGTGCAACCATTGAGACAACGTGGATCAATCAAAACTCTAACTAACACTACACTTATCGCCGTTATCGGTCCTCTGTGCTCCCCCATATCCCCAAGGGGACATAGGAATACTTCGTGATGTACGTACGCGTTCTGCTGAGAATTACAGAGAAAACTACTAACTATACTTTGTCAAACTCGTCAGTGTCTCATTATTTCGCAATCTATCTGGATGGCAACCTGGGCATACCCACCTCTGCCTCCCGAACAGCTGGCGCAGGAGGCAGCCAGCGCTCTGGTACGTGGCCTTCTCCTAAATCGGAGCCAGAAGATACTAATTCTTCTGCAAATGGATTATAGACTCGAGAGCTAGAATGGCTACTGCGTTCCCTGCAGGAGTCCCTCCTTTCCCTGAAGGAAGGTCTCCAGGAATGCGCATTGCTCCTTGCTCCCAAAGATCCAGGTTCGACCTTAGTCTTATCATCCCCGCGATCCGAGAGCGTCAAGGGTTTCGTGACTAGGATTGGCACGAAGATTATAAAGGGCGTATGTTTTGAATTCCCTCTCAGCCCTACCAAGTTCTAGTCCTCACAATCTGAAATTTATACTGCATAGGATATACAATTGCGCCTCAACTCCCTCCCCCCTCCTCGTGGTTCAGCCAGCATCCGCTTGAGCCTTTCCAGCTCCCCAGGTGCCCCTGAACTTGTTCTTAATCAGCTTGTTTCAGTGAGAAATCTGATCAACCAGAGTCTAGATATTGTCGACGTTAGCACTTGGACTGGTGACCAACTCAATGCGCGATTTATATTTAGCCAGCTTCACCTTCTACATGAGACCATTGCAGAAGCGCGACAGATGCTCAAGGGTGACACCGAGGATGTGAGGGGGAAGTGGGAGGAAGCTAGCGCGGATGAAAATGTGAGTTCTTTTATACAGTCACACTGAATGGTATTTGATGTTGGCTAACCTGCTAATTATGTCTGTTTGTAAAGACATTTGATCCTCCGTTACCTCCGTATCTGTCATTCCATCTTTGCATCTCTGATTCTGCCCTGGTGCTACTTTTGCGGACTCTGGAACCCAGTTCCCCTGCACATACTCCTACAACCTTTACAACAGATCTTTCTTTGACTGGATTCTCCCTACGGGATAGGCTGTTTGGACCTCGACTTCCCCCACATGACGAAACTGGTGCAGTATTCACTTGGCGAGGAGAAGAGGTGAAAGTCAAGGAGAAGATTCGAGTAGAGAGTCAGGATCCCAGCTTGATGGCTGTAATGGCAAAATTGACCGCCCTCCAATACGAAGTACTGAAATGGATAGCCTCGTTGAAAGTGCTTATGGGTGATGACGATTCAGAAAGCGAGCCTTAGTGGGCTTCTGGAAGGCGATTTCACGGTCTGCCGGAAATAAGAAGAGGCGAAAATGGAACGCCTCCTGCAGAAGAAAGGAAAACAAGTCTCCAACTAGTTCTGGTTTATTTACATTGCTTACTAGTCACATAAGGTTAGGAATTCGAGGCGTAGCTCGTAGGGGTCTTATTATATGAGAACTAATCGCTATTTATTGATTGATGATTGTATTATTTTAATGTTGATGGGGGTCGAACCTGCTGAGTTGGCAGTTCTAGCTAGGGAAGCCCGGAGTCGGGCAGATTATTACACTTATGCTGACTCGCTGTACCGCTTCTGTCGAAGCTGAGAGACATCCAAACTCTCTGCTTGAGCCAAGTAGTGTTCGGAGGCCAACTAGCCCTCATCATCGAAGGTATCGTCATCGGGTTCATCTGGTTCATCTGAACCCTCACTATTGCTGCTGGAGTCACAATCAGGTCCATTGTCTGAAAAGATCTCACTCAGGTCGGAACTAGCATCACTCTCGCTCTACTCTCTTTGCTGTCCGGCCCGACCGGTCGGGAGCGAGGGGTCATGATTGAGACAGGCAACAGGGAACTGGCAGGCAGAGGAAAGCCTGGAGTAAGAGATGGAGAATGAGAATGACAGTGGACTCGTGGAGGTGTGACTGCCGAAGCAGGTAAGGAAATGCTTATTATCAAGCAAGCCTTACAAGCCTACAACCAAAAGGATATCTTCAACCGTGATGAGACTGGGCTTTTCTGGAAGATGATCCCACACTGAAGTCTTTCAACACGCATTCTTCCTGGTAGGAAGAAGGAGAAGGCTTGAATCTCTGCTCTCTTCTGCTGTAACGCAGATGGCTCTGAGCGCCCACCAATCTGGTTTATTGGTAGGGCAAAGAATCCTCATACTTTTTGAGCAGCTGGGACTAAAATCCAGAATCTCAACACTATCTGGCGGAGTAATACAAAAGCCTGGATGACAGGTGTTATCTTTGAGGAATGGCTTCGTTGGTTTGATAAGTGGATGATGGGCGAAGTGTTCTTCTTATGAGTAACTTCTCTGCCCATGAACTGCTGTGGCAATAGTTGAAGCCAGTAACATACCTCTAGAGAATACTCTTATTATCTGGCTTCCAACTGATTCCACGAGTCGCTATCAGCCACTTGATCAAGGAATCATTTGCTCCTGGAAGGCTTATTGGAAACAGAAATGGATTCAGTTTATGCTCAAGGTTGAGGATAACAAGGATCCAATCAAGACTATGAGTGTCTTGCATGCTGTCTGATGGGGGGTTCATGCCCAGAATTATGATATTCCAAGCAAAACTATCGTCAATTGCTTTGAAAAGGCTCTAGATTTAGTATCAGGATATCTAGAGCCAGTGGATTCTGGAATTCTTGAAGATATTGATATGTCTATCCTCGCGCAGTTTGGGCCTGAAGTTGAGGGATTTGATGAAGAATTGCAGACCCTGCCGAGGATCTCCCTACATCGGGCTTTTTATGCCTTAAAATGCTGCAACTATATGAGGAACAGCAAGAAGATGGTCATCCTGGCTTCATTCAAGCATTAACACGTCTTCATCGCGTGTTAAAACGCCGAAAAGCTGATGGGCAGGTTCAGAGGGATATTCGGAGTTTCTTTCCTATATAAATTATGAAATATATATATATATATATATATTCGGCTTTAACGAGATGCCTGCTATAACGAGAATTTGGACTTCCAGAATTGTCTCTTTGTAACCAGGTTTTACTGTATATCCTCATCAAGACGGATGGTGGTTAGAGCGACTCGCAAAACGGCGTCAAGTGCTGCCATTTTCGGCCGCCTACTAACCGCCACATCAGTAAATATAGATTTTGTAGCTATTAGTATTAATTTAGTTATAATAGCTCTCTCAACTGCTCAGATAATGTTCAGCTGCTGGGCTATGACTTCCAGACCGCCAATCAGAAACGTTAGGCAGCCAACATAATCGGCAAATGGACAAGGGGGCCCATCGTTGACAAGCAGACAATTTTTGGAAAACAAAACAACTTGACCTTAACCATGACTTCTCTACACAATGCCCTCATCTCAGCCTTAACAACTTTCTACACTCTCCTCGTCGACCTCCGCTACATCCCCTCCTCTGCACTTATCGTCCCGTCGTCCCAGACGCGACGTCATCCCCAGAACTCTATCAACTGCCGCGCAGCGGCGCAGAACGGTTAGTTAGTTAGTTATTATTATTTAACGTCGCTTGGCGGTCACGTGGCGGGTGACCGCGGCCTCCCGAAGGGCAACCGGACGTGCCTCCCAAGCGTATACTATCTAAAAGGATCTAAATACATGCTTAAAGGAGACAAATTTGAGCACTACGTGCTGTAGGGTTGGGGAAGTTCCCAGCACTACCCTGGCTGGGGCTTCAAGCGGTGGAAAAACCTGTCTTGCCTCCCTATAGGTGAGAGGGGGAGCCAATCCCTCTTTCCCAGGAAGATATGCTTGGACTGTTACACTACTCTGTGCTTAGGCGGGCCCAGTTTGGGCATATATCCGTAAAGAAGGATGTGTTTTGCACGATGCGGCTGAATTCCTCAGCCCCAGCAGCAGTCCCTAGGAGCCAGTCAATGGTTTTTGCCGGCCCAACAGGTGTGTGTTTCCATCTCTCCTTCCAGCGCTTCCTAGTATGTGGGCAGAAGAAGAAATGTACTGGAGTTTTTAGCTTCTTGCAGGAGCAGGTTGCTAGGTAGTCCGTGTGGTGGAAGCGTTCGTGATATGCTGCAAAGTCCCCATGTCCAGTGCGGGCTGCAATGAGCCTGCCTAGTACCCAGCGTGGCAGTTTGTGTTCCTGGGCCCGGCTGCTCTTCGTATGGGGACAGATGCCCAGGTCTTGGTATGCCTGGGGTGCGTTGCGTATATACGCTGCCTGGGTGGCAGTACGGAGTTGTTGTTTCGCCTCTCGTCTTAGGTATGCCGGGGAGGGGGGGATGTGGGAGCCATCCATGGCTGCTCCCTGCTTTGCTAGCCTGTCTGCCAGCTCATTGCCTGCGATTCCAGTGTGCCCTGGTACCCAGGAGACCCGTACGGGCCTGCGGGGGAGGCTAGGATGTACGGCAGGCTGAGCCACTGCGTGGAGAGCTGGTGGAAGGTGTCTGTGAGATGGCGTCTGTGTGGCGCGGGCCTGCCATCTGCTAGTAGACTGGCCGCTGCCAGGTTGTCTAGGAAGATGTTCAGCTGGTTGGCATATGCAGTGCATGGCAAACCCACTGCTGCCCGGAGACCTTCCACAGCACCCATGATCTCCGCGTCATAGACCTCTGTCCGGGGCCTGATGGGCCCTGTCCCTGGGTGACTAGGATGGAGCCGTAGTATATGGCGTATCCATATCCAGCGCCTTGGCCCGTGTGGGAGCCATCTGAGTAGACTGATATGGCTAGTGGTGAGGAGATGTGCCCTTCCCGGTGGGTTGGCAGCATGCGTAGTGGTGGCAGCTGTGGCTCTACCCACCTGCGTTCTGGTGCTGGTGTGGGGATGCGTTGCAGGATCCTGGTGAGCCTTGTGTTGTACCCATAGTTTGGGGCTGCATGGATGCGTGCTATGGGGTGCTTTGCATCTAGGCCTGCGTATCTAGCAGCTGCCCTCTGGAGGGTGCTCTCCAAAAGGGCTCTTGGGTCTGGCAGGTCTGCCTCTCGGAGGAGTGCTGCTGTGGGTGTTGTCTTGTATGCTGGGAGGATTGCTAGGGCTGCTATTCGGAGTAGAGACTGGAGGGAGCTGACAGCCTTTAGTTGCTGTTGGCCAGTGTAAAAGAGTTCAGCTCCATACAATGCTGTTGGGAGGACACACTGAAGCACTGCAGCACGCATAGGTGCTACTGGGCACCCATGTTGGGTGTTGCTAAGTCTCTGGAGGTGCTGTGCTAGCTGCTTACCACGGCTGTATGCCCAGTTGATATGTGGTTTAAAGGTAAGTTTTGTATCCAAGAGGACCCCTAGCCAGCGGGTGTATGGTGTGGGAGAGATCTCACCCACACCAGGCAGCCTGACTGCTGGGGGAGGCTGCTTGAGTTTTCTAGAGAAGTGTTGTATCTCTGTCTTTTCCACTGAAAAGGGGAGACCTACCTCTGTTCCCAGGGCTGTTACTGCCTTGTATGTTTCTGCTAGTTGTTGGGATGTCTCCTGGAGAGAATCCCCTACAAAGAGGATTCCTAGGTCGTCTGCATAGCAGAAGGAGGCTTTGTAAGTGGCCACTACCCTTGCTGCATAGAGCAGGAATAGGATTGGGGAGAGGGGGGATCCTTGTGGGAGTCCTCCCTTTATTGAGGCTTTGGCATTTGCCTCTCCAATCTGGACAGATGCTGAGCGGTTGGAAAGCCAATCTTGGGTCCATATGAGCAGGCAATCATCCCATCCCTGAAGGCGTAGGTATGAAAGAAGCCTTTGGTGGTCTACTGCGTCAAAGGCTCCCTTTACATCCATCAACAGTAGTGAGGCTACCTTTCCCTGTTGGAAGGCTTTCTCCACTCTATGAACTAGTACTTGGACGAGGTCAATAGCAGAGCGGCCTGGGAGAGCACCAAAGTGGCATGGTGTGAGTAGTTTTCCCTGGATTGCTTGTACAGCCATCCATTTTGCAATAAGACGTTCTAGGCCTTTGCCTAAGGTGGATAGGAGGCTGATGGGCCGCCATGAGCCCAGTTGGGTAAGGTCTCTCTTGCCTGGCTTTGGCAACATGATGATTTTTGCTGCTTTGAAGGTCTGCGGGAACTGGCCTTTCTCCAGGCTTTGGTGGTATAGTGCTGTAACTGTATCTCCTATAATAGGCCATAGGTTTCTCCATACAGATGTGGTAAGATTGTCCTCCCCAGGGGCAGATGGGGTAGGAGAGCAAAGGGCATTCCAGCATTCTTCCTTTGTTGGTAAAGGTATAGGATCTAGAGGTCTGTTTGGTGGTCCTTCTTCAAGCTGGTTTGGAAGGGAGGCTCCCTTTTCCAGGAGGTAGGTGAGGAAGGCGTCTGCTTTGCCCTGTGGGGTGGTGATTTGGTTGCCTTGTACAAGTAGGGGGGGCGCAGCTAGTTGGTTGGAGGGCTTCTGCCATTTTGCTAGTGCAAAGGCTTTAGTGGGAGTTGTTGCCTGCTCAATCCGTTCCTTCCAGTAATTAGCTTTTGCCTTGGAAATTGCCTTCTGAAGAGGTTGGAGGTCTGATGGATGTTGTCTTGCTTGCCGGAGTAGGTTTGTGAGCTCTGGTGTCCACCATGGGGTGTGTGGGAGCCTGCGGGTGTTGTATTCTGATGCTCCCTGGATGGCTAGATGTACCCGGCTGACCAGTTCCTCTGCCAGAGTATCTGTTGGTAGGTTGGTGTCTGGGGGGACCAGGAGTTCTCGAGCCTTTTCCCAGTTAGTGGAGCCTAGTTTGTGTTGTGGCTGTGGCTCCCTCCATTTTAGCTGTGCTAGGATGGTTTTATGGTCACTAAAAGTGCTAAGGTGGTCCTCTACTGTAGCCACCACTGGGAGGTTGGCAAAGACTAGGTCCAAGGTGTTGGGTCCGCGGGTTGGAGTGCCTGGTTCCATGCAGAGCACTAGTCCTTGGGTTTCTAGCCATTCTACCAGAGCTGTGGCTCCTGCAGAGAGGGTGTGTGGTTGGGTTTCTGGTTGCCATAATGGGTGGTGGGTGTTGAAGTCTCCTGCGATGATGGTGTTCCGTGGGACAGGGTATTGGAGTAGGGTGTGGAGTGTAGATATGGTGGATGAAGAGAGAGTAGCTGGGTCCTTTGGGGGGCGGTAGACATTGATAGTTGTGAGGCCATCTACCTCTACTGCCGTGATGTCTGGGGAGGATGGTTGTGGAAGTGCGTGAGCTGGAAGGTCTTTGCGTACGTATGTTAGAGTTCGGGGCCTGATTTCCCAGTGGGGGGTTGGGCTGAAGAGTTGATATCTTGGGTGTGTTTTTGTGAGGTGTTTTGCCATATTGGTCCAAGGCTCTTGGACCAGGATGATGTCTGCTGTGAAGGATAGCAGCAGGTCATGGGAGGGGCCGCCCCTCCCTACATTGGCCTGTATGATTTTCATAGTTCTTCTGGAGAGGTCTGACTGGCTAGCTCTTGGGTGAGCTGTCTTGATGGGTGGTCTGTGGCCTGGTTTAGGGTGTGTGGGCTTGCCTGTGTAGCCTGCACCTTTCCAGCTTGTTGCTGGAAAGCCAGTCTCCCAGCTTTGCGTATTGCTGCTAGTGCTTCTTTAGAAAGGTGGGTGATGGTCCCTTTACGGGAGATAGGCCGGGCTGGGCACTTTGGGTAGTCTGCTGCATGGGGGCCATGGCAGTTGATGCATTGTACACGGCAGGTATGCTCTATTTTGGTGGAGCCACAAGAGATGCAGCGAGTGTTAGAGCGGCAAGCTCGTGTGTCATGGAAATGGTGGCAGCGGGAGCATTGTAGTGGTCTTTGTTTGGGGCGTGTAGGTCTAGATAGGCCAGAGATGCCAAATAATTGTATTGCATGTTTGGGCTTCTTTGGGAAGGCAATGACTGCAGTGATTGAGCCTGCCTCTGTAAGGTGGTTTGAGGGCTTGACGTGACATGGTTTAATGCCTGTGATACGCTCCGCTTCAGTGCTGATGTCTTCTAGTGTGGTTTCTGTCCATCCCTCTAGGGACCAGAGCCTCTGGGGAATCCGGGGAATGACAATTTGGTGGTATTCTATTGGCATTTCAAAGTATCCATCTGCAGCTAGCTCTTTCGCTTGTGCAGAGAGTAAAAAGGCCTTGCCTTCATCTGTGGTTGTGATGGCATAGCCTGTGGGGATTATCTGTACACGAGAGATCCCTCCAGGGACCTTTCCTGTAAGGGCTATGCGGAGCGGCGCAGAACGGGTTCAGCGAGGCAGTGATCGATCTAGCATATCAGATCCCGTGCATCACAGATGACTATTACCGGGCCTACTGCGAGACTCCATTCCTTTTGTTCTTTCTTCCGTTAGACGTCTCTCATCTCCTGCAGAGCATGGATGCGTTAGCCATTTATGCTATTGTACTGCATCTGGATTCAGCACATCTTCAGTTTTACTGACCCTGAATTCTTTGTTGAGGTCTTAAAACTGCCCTTTTGCATGGATGTAGGTGGTTGACTCATTAGTAGACTGAGTGGCTCAGATCTCTGTGGTTAGGTTGACTTAGTAGCCAGGTAGCTGCCTAATAAATCCTGACAGATGAATCACAGCCAGACTTCATTTTTATCTCTATTGCCAGCGTACTACGAATCCTGAGAATTTGAACGTATCGCTTCATAATGACAATTTCTAATGTTATGGCCGAATTGGCTATACCATCCATTAAACACTTATCCTCACCATGTTTTCAGAGATTGACAATGAATGGGACCTAGCCAATGTGGCCCAAATGACATTCTACAAAGTAGAATTTGATGTTTATGAGCCCCAAATAACAGCAACAGTATACTTCCGTAAAGCGTGGAAGTTCCTGCCACCCACGCCAGACACAATCAATGTTGAAAGCGACTTCATAAAGAAATACGCCAACTACACCGACGAAGAATGGGCCTGATTGCCCAAGAATCCAGACATGGAGTTAGTCCATACCCTGTGGTGCGAGAGGGTATATTATCTATTCAATCATTTGTTCTACGACGCTGCCAATTTTCTAGTTGGAATGTGCGGCCGGGACAGCGTGGGGCATTTGCATCCGCTGAATTCAGAGGCGTTTGGACTGGACTTTCCACAAACTAACTAGACTGGTGAAAGTGAGTCTGAGAAAGTGAGTTTGTGTACGTGGGAAACTGAGTATTGTTGATTCTGGCATATCTTGCTCTGGGGTAGCTGTGAAGAACGTGGGGGAGAAACAGTGAGAGAGGAGCGGAAGCTGCACGGGGAAAGATCAGAATCCGTTTGAGGTGTGGTATTTTCAAAAGGGACTGGAGACACAGTTCTATATAGAGGGGGGGTGGGAGGGGGGTTCGCAGTCTGTAGCGGCGGCAATGGTATATAGGAAGCTGTGTGATGAGTGCGGATGAGGATGAGATGCTGTCATAGCTACCTACTACTAGTGGTAGGTACTAGGAAAATGGTTGATCTGACAGATACAAGCCAGGAACGCCGTTCACAGTCACCTGTGGGCACGTTCCCGTGGCCTCTTTACTCTGCTCCCGCATGTGCGCCTAGTGAATTATATAAATCGTATCCCCTTTTCTAGTTCCGTTCCGTAGCTATTCATGGCTGTATCGGGGCCCAATGTAACGCGTATGCTGGGATGTTATGCTGGTTTGAAAGGGTCAACTCGTAGGGACCTGTACGCCAACATTGTAGTGTAAGCAACCATTTCAAGATTATTCTTCCTTCTGTATTACTAAGTAAGTCAGCACTTCAACAGTTGAAGGCCTGCTGGCCCAATGGTAAGGCGCTCGACTACGGATCGAGAGATTGCAGGTTCGAATCCTGCGTAGGTCAATTGATTTTTTTTTGCTTTTTTCTTTCCCCCTTCTTCCTTTGGGGAAAAAAACTAAAGTGCCTTTTTACTTGTTTTTATTTTTGTTGCCAAAATCCAGGTGTCGTTTCTAAATTACTTCTATCTTCAAAATGATCGTTTATTGTGAGCCAGCCCGAAAACATAATTAGAACTGTTGTGAGGCCGACTATATATTATTATCACTCGGAGACATTACCCACTGAGAACTAGTTGGCAGCAACGTGCGGAGATGACAGATACAACATAGAGTAGACATAGACCTTCGATGTCCAGATAGCGGGCTATTTGTATTTCCACAATATTAGCATCTTAACATATTTCCTTACTTCGTACCTTTTAAAACCCTATAGTTGACTAGGTAGGTTAGACTTGGGTGGTTATGTAACAGGGCCGAAGCCAATGAGAAGTCGGACATTGGGGTTTTCTGGAGGTGGCCCAGTGGCGGGAGCTCTACTTCCTTTTTTTCTTTCCTGTTTTCCTTACAGAAAGTTTGCCCAGGTTTTTCTGTGTGGTGCTGCATGGAAGGGCCGTAAAAATGCTTTCTAGATCTCCGGCATCAACAGTGAGACGGCCATGTTCTCGTGAGCTTCTGCATGCAATCGCCCATAACGTCCCGCAGCTTAGTTCGCGACAACTCCGCCGAGGAGCTGCAAATCTCATCCGTCAGAGATCACGGAATTGCAGTTCACTACGGAGCCAGTGCCCTCTCTCCTCACAATTTCCATCGAAAAAAAGGGCTACTGACAATAGATCTGGAATATGGTGTGTCGCGAAAAGATCGGCGTCAACATCTGCTCCGGTGGATGGCGCAGTCGGACCGAGTCGCAAAGACGAGATTTACGCTTTGATCGACAATATCAATCAACATGACGCCGAGCTAGCTGAGCTTCTCGAAAATTTGGACTTGTTGGATGAGCACCATGGAGTCCTTAATACCCACGGTACGGATCTCGATCATGCCTTTAGCCAGACAATCGGCCACCGAAGCCCAGAGGCGCTGGAATCACGAGTTCGAATGGCAAGGCAGCAGTTTGGGGAAAGTCTACCAGAGGGCTACTTGAATGCTGTCGAGACACAACTATACGTTCGACTGTATGGCGAGCCGATAGTCAAGGAGCAAGAGCTCCAGGTCGAGAAGGAGGAGGCCGGGGCAGATAGCGACCAGTTGTTCCGGGAAGATGGACAAGGAGGTTGGGAAGAGGTTGAGTTCGAACGAACCACGCTGCAGGGTGAAGGTGAAGAGGAGATCCCTGTGGTCTATGACATGGAAGCTGGTCCGGTGGAGGAGGAGTCGATGATAATGAAACGCGCAAGAGAGGTGGCTGAACAGCTAGGTGGTGAAGTCATGCTTCAGCAGTTCGAAGACGAGGCTGTTCCGGATTCTCCCCCCCGACGACATCCCCTGACAGTGGAGGGTAAATTTTCTACAAACCCCAGCACTATTCTTCTGCCGACAGACACTGTCGTTGGCCCCATCTCGGCGATCCTGTCCAACTACTCCAACAAGCACCTTAAGGACAAAGCTCGTGCGATATTTGGCGGGAAGAATCTTCCTCATTCTACAACGGTCATGCCTCCGCGTGCCCAGCTGCCGCAGCTCCCCGTTGCCCTAGAAGCTTCACAACATTACATGAGCGACATAGAAGCTAATTCATATCTGGCGGTTCTGTACCCCGGCATATACTCGTCTGTGCTGAGCATTCTAGTCGAAATTCGAAAGCGACTAGGGAGCAGTTGGATTCGTCGTCTGATGACGCAGGAAGGGGGCCCAAATGTGCTTGATGCTGGTGGTGGGGGTGCTGGAATCCTGGCCTGGAGAGACATTCTTCGCACAGAGCATGAGCTTATGAATCCTGACAGCCACGAGTCTGACCGGGCTCCTATGGGGAAGTCAACCGTTGTCACTGGATCGGAAGCCCTTCGCCTCCGTGCGGCTGTCATGCTCGAGAACACGACGTTTCTCCCTCGTTTACCAGATTACATCCATGTCCGCGACACGCCGACATTGGAAGATGCGCGAGAACCTCCCAAACGGAAACAGTATGACATCGTAATTGCACCTCATACCCTCCTCGGAATTGAAGACGACTATCTGCGCAAGGAGCATGTTGAGAATCTCTGGTCCTTGCTTAATCCCAATGGAGGTGTCTTGATTCTTCTCGAAAAAGGACGCCAGCGCGGGTTTGAAGCTGTTGCTGGAGCACGCGAGATGTTGCTGAAGCGTCATATTTCCAGCCCCGGCTCCACAGAATACGAAGACTTCCTCGAGTCTCCTGGAGATGGTAAACCTGTGAAAAAGGAAACCGGGATGATCATTGCTCCTTGTACAAACCATGAAATTTGTCCCATGTACCGCTTCCCGGGCGTATCGAAGGGCCGCGAGGACTACTGTCATTTCCAGCAAAGGTATATCAGGCCCCAGTTCCTGCAACGCATCATCGATGCCAAGGATCGAAATCACGAAGATGTCAAATTCAGCTACATTGCTGTCCAGCGGGGCGAGGACTTGCGTCAACAAGCTGAAATCGTACAAGATATCGAAGCCACAAACGCAGCATTTGCCGGTTATGAGCATATTGCCAGGAGTCCCAAGGAGGAAGAACTGGAAGCTGTAAACACGCCCAACACGACAGAGACAACTCCCCAGACTACGCAAGCCACTCCATCAGAAAGTCCTACGGGAAACTTCCACACCCTTTCCCTTCCTCGTATTGTTTACCCCCCTATGAAGCGACGAGGACACGTCATCCTCGACGTCTGCACCCCAGAAGCTAAGATTGAACGCTGGATTGTTCCTCGCTCCTTCAGCAAGACCGCCTTCACAGACGCCCGAAAGGCAGGATGGGGTGACCTGTGGGCTCTAGGCGCCAAGACCCGGATCCCACGAACTCTGGTGCTGGGCCAGAAAGACGGCGAGGGGAAGAAAGAACGGCTTGCTAGACGAGCCGCTATAAGAGCCACTCTGCGCGAGGAACAGGAAGAACTCAGTGAAGGCAACACGCCCTCCACACCGCCGTTGCCGGAGATGCCTATTCTTATCAAGGAAAAGGGTCAAACGATCCCTAGTTGGAAGAAGAAGTTGACTAAAAAGCAAACGAGGCAGGCTGCGAAGAAGCGTTCTGTGGCAGGACTTGAAAACGTTAAGGCCGACGTTTAAAAGACCTTCCAATTATACATTCTCTTCTCTCTCTTACCGGGCTATTCATTGTACGTGGAAAAATACCGGAAGTTGACGGTCTATCGCGGCGCAAGGACATTCTATGGGTTTCTCTTACTCTCAAGGTGAGGGTGGTAAAGGAATATTGGATTGAATCTGGCATTTATACCTAGTCAAAGTGTAATATAGTGACCTCTTCACTCAATTTCTATTCTTAGCTTCACTCTACCATCCTCGTATTCTCACCCACCCCGAATATTTGGCTTGTCGGATCAGGAAAACCCAACAAGAGCTAGTAGGAGAGTTTAAGAACAGCTAACCAGGGACTGAAATGCCCACTAATGTCTTTTTAGATGTGATAGCTGCAGTGTCTTCCCGGGCGCCATCACACGAAAATCAATCCGGTTTTTGGGTTGGGAAATATAGGTCCCATGCTGTAGTGTATAGGATACCTTCTTTCTGTGGCTATACCATGCGCCGAGGCTGTGTCTATCGGCATATCGTTCACACAGGATGGCCATGGCATTGTCTCCGTATTGCGTATGTCAACAAGCTGCGTAACCGATTGAAAACGCGACAAGGAAGTCATCGTTGATTCTTTGGAAAACAGCGAGCGTTACAATAACCACGAAGAGTTATTGTTCGCATTTAGTTGGTAGAATTCCAATGGACCGACCCGTTTGAAGCCACTCGATCACTGCGCAGCCATGCTCTTCCGTAATTGCCGTTCCCTCTGTGTACTCTGCAATTCCAGACGCTCGACAGCATACTGTAAGCGCTCCTTCTTCTGCACCAGTCTTCTTAGCTCTACCGCTCTCGCGGCAGCATTGCCAGAACCGACACCGGCGTGGTTACGGAGTGTGCTATTCTGGCTCTGAGTCGAGGTTTGACGGTTCTCGCGAGAACTGAGTCTTCCTTCCTGTAGTTCGCATTTCGCCTTCAATGTTTGTTCGCGACGAGCTAACTTCTCGACGTGGTTTGATGCGAGGGAAAGAAGATGTGCAATGCTTGGCGTGATCTCGTCTAGTAAGGCTTGTTGTGCTTCGCGTATAGTAGGTTCAGGGAGGAGCTCGAAGTGCTACATATTTCAATAGAGGGTAATTTAGATGTATGCCCCTTGTAGTTGAAGAATTAAGTTGGGAGATGGTATATTCCACATACTCGCCTTGTTTGTAGAACCTTGGAGAGTCGGGGAAAGTCGCTGACTCCTGAATCGAGGATGTCGATGGACGAGTCCAGAAGCTGCAATGAGGACTGGAGGGAAGTTACTGAAGAAGACAGAGAAGCAGCCATTCTGAAATGAATGAGCGTTAATTGCTAGAATACGGAGTAAACAACGTTGATATGCAGGATATTAATGTGGATGCACAAAGCGGCAGCGCGAATGGGGTTTAGTGCGGCATTTCTCGGGATCCGGGCAAACCTCGCTGCTGTCCCGACTTCGTTATTGCTTCCATCATCGCCAACTCTCCTCTCTGCCATACAAAGAACAGGACTCTTCAACTCGCAACCGCTCAGCAGTCATGTCTATCCTTCCCAAGAAGTTCCCGGCCCCTGTTGGTAAGTTTAATCCCACCCCCCTGCGCGCCAATGGCCACGACCGAGGACTGACATCTCTTCACAGCCAAGCCCATGGTCCCTTTCTTCGCTGCGGGTATGCGAATTTGACCCCGTCTTTGATTCCATCATGTTTTGTCTTCGATTCGCATTAGCTGTCGCTCGATTTTGCGTGTGACATGCCATAAATGGATTCTAATCGTCTTGCATAGGCCTGATCATCCTCTACGGTGTCAACTCTATCGGTGATGCCCTGATGAAGAGTGAGTGGCGCTCCAAAATTTTGTTTGAGAGGGATACTGTCTTTTCTACATCGCCATTCCAATCGATAGTTCCATCAAAGTAGTGTTGTGAATCGCATCTTGACTAACACTCAATGTGCTCCATAGCCGACGAATTCAAGAACGACCCCCGCAACCCCTACGCCAAGGTCTCCAAGCCCGGTGAGAAGCACTAAATTGATTACGATGGAATAAAGACGATGCTGTATATTGAAAACGGCGATGGTTACTGGTGATGGGTGGCTTGATACCTGAATCGCCGTCTTTGAGTCGGTGTCGAGTTCTGGACAGTTGCTTTGTATAATGAAATAGAAAATATCGACAGAGGGTGTATTGATGAACGAACAAGATATACCTCTTCTACCTTTGAGGAAGGTCTGGTCAATCGGCTTCCGTGTATGCATCTGCCCCTGCGTCTACCTTCGCTATTTTCTACAATTCCTACTATTTCTCTATCGAAAGGCACTTGGATAGGAAATTCTCGAAGTTCCATGCTTGGATTAGAGTATAATTATACGCTGGCCTCTTATGCGTTATTTCAAAGCGTCCATTTCAAGTGCAATTGAAGCTTCGATTGTGAAGCCGCCGGTCAACCCCAGTCATTGGGCCCTCTCTATTCAGAAAATAGCACATTTGCGTATTGTTCAGACCTAAATCATGTGCAACGTAGGCTTGCTATTCTTTTTTCTACGAAGCAAAGTAACTATCCATTCCTCAATTTCTTACAAAGTCACCTGCTTTGAAGATGGCCCTAGTCCGGATCAGGAAACCACACACCCACTCCGCAGCTCCGGCGAGCCCCCAAAGCAACAAGAACATTGACATCCCCAGCCAGACAAGTCAGTCAAGAACCTCAAGAACCAACCTTGCACAATGTCGCAATTCAGAGCCAAGCGTCTGGATATTGGTGGCTTTATCAACGCCCGCATCATCCGTGATCATACCAAGCGCAAGGTTTTCGAACAATATGAGCCGGAACGGTATGTCTTTTCACCCAATGCGCAAACCCATTCAAAACGAAAGAACATGAGTCGAGAGCTAAAACTGACTTATTTGACTTTACAGACAGGCGCTCCGCTACATAATCCGCAATACTACCCTCCCTCAACGTGTCCGCGCACAAGCCCAACTCCAACTCTCCCAGATGCACGCCTATACCCGGTCAACGCAGATCAAGAACAGATGTGTCGCTGGTGGAATAGCAAGGAGCGTTTCCCGGGATTTTAGGATTGCAAGGGTAAGTGATATAATATAATAAGTCTTCTACATGCTCGTCGTCTATCCGGGCTTGACTTGACATGGCTAATGCGGTATTCCTTTGCAGTACCAATTCCGACAACAAGCTCTAGCCGGTGAATTACCTGGCGTAAGAAAAGCTAGTTGGTAAAGGGATCTATTATTTATACTGGTTATTACTGGGAACACAGCCAGTGTCTTGATTGGAGACTTGACGACGCTGGGACGGTCGGTTTGCGCAAGGCGTTTTTTTGCCCCTTTCACTTTTATTCGCACGTGTATAATACAAAAATAAATGGAGGATGGCTCTCGAATAAATATTCTGCGATGAATTTAAGTCTTCTATAAGTGTTGTCCGTTCTGATGAGATTGTCGAGAACCTCTTATGACATGAGGGATAGGTGAGGCTAGGGTTATTCAATCTCCAAATAATGCAGAATGGAGAATGATTGAGTTTTCTGGCAGGGTTCTATCGCTTTCCAATAGTGCCGTATTCATGTGTTTGCACGCATTCACTGCTGAAGCGAGTGACAAACGGAGTCTGCATCTTCGAACTTCCAACTCACCTCTATATAAACCTGCTGCTAACTCCATCCCCTCCTATTCTTCTTCCTAAACCAGATATGTACAACTCACGCTGAAACAAACGTCGAGACAAGCAGTGACGCAGGATGTTCGTCTATCGTCGAAAGGATCTCCCTCCTGATCCCGTCTTCCCAGCTAACCTAGAGAAGCTTGGGTGAGTGGCCTGATCTTCATGCTCTACGTTGGCCTGCACGAATCCTTCTATGGGTTAATCTCTAAGAATGTACTAACTAACTAAATTAGGTACTTCGTGAATGACAAGGACCAGATTAGGAAGATAGCCCGCCCTAACGAGGAGTTTCAGTTCAAAATAAATAGGAACCCTCGATGGAATGAGGCACAGAGAGAAGCTATGAATGGTAACTATTTATGATTTTTCCTTAATCAAGCTACGTCCTGGTAATTTCCAACGGGAAACGTCGAACTAATAGACGTCTAGCATGCATTCGCGACATCGTGTCCGGTCGACTGCATGACCTAGGTTTTAGAACGATCAGACTTCCCCTTCTAACCCCCATCGATGAACCACACGTCCCGATTCTCGTGTCGAAGAACCTTGCAACAGCGTCTAGAGTCGTGGTCGTATTCGGAGAGTCTATTCAAGATATAGGCGTCTGGGCTTACCGGACTATTGGCACAGACGGCATTGACCAAGGTTCCGCAGTTGCTTTCGCGAGGGCCATTCTTGAAAAGAACAAGAATAATTCCGCATCTAAAGACCAGGAGGATGTTGCTATTGTACTGGCGAATACGGGCCAGTTGACCTGGCATTGTGCTTCCCGTCGAGCGGTCACGCAGGCAACTTGGCTTTCTATGCCTCGAAATTCGGCCGTTGAAGGGCCACCGACCACGACACGTCGGAACAAGATCCCTCGTAATGGCAACTGGCAGGAGCATGTTGTATGTGTATTTGAAGATATTCTGGCGTCCCGTGGGGATATCTTGAGTGAGAAGGCTAAGATTGACATCGTTGGTGTGGCCGAGGGGGGTTTGGGGGCAATTCGCTACTTGGCAAACAATTGTATGCCCTTTTAACCTTTGCTCCTCCTTTTTGCCCAGTATATAACTTGCTAACAACCCCATCAGGGGAGACTTGGAAAGACCATATATCCGCCATCTGCCTCCCAAGTCCCCTTCATCTGAGGAACACCGACCTACTCCCCGAGTCCCTGGAAACTGATGAAGATAAAGACATCACCTCATATACATTTCCTGCCTTCATTTCCTCGCGTTGCCGTGCCTATGTTCTCTCTGACCAACCCCTTGATGTTCCCGTCTCAGGGTTCCACGAATACGGCTGCAACTGCTACTCCTCCAACGAGGCGTTGAATATGGAGTGCATCATGCCAATGGCCTGGAAAGGTGTTATTGAATGGCTGGACAAAGCGCATGCGGACCCGGACTATGCAGAACCTCATCTGATCATCAAGGAGATTAACGGGAATGATGCAGAACACGCCGTGGTTGAAGAGGTAAAGTGATTGCTGGGGGTTGGTATGGTGGGTACGAAGGCACTATGGGTAATTTCTCGTTTCCTAATCCCGAAAAGGAAACTATAGACCATGTCCAATCAGGGATCACCTAGGCTGATCTATAGTTTCCTATATTCGAAGTAATAATAATATGAATATAAGTTTTCGAGCACAGTAGCCATCTTCCGCAGAGGAATATCTCCGGGGCTAAACCGGCCTTCGACGGATTATTGGGCAATGGATAATGTACTATCACGTAGGAGCCACTTGAGCTTCCTAGGACATATTGAAGACCGGATTTAGGGGTATAAAGATCTACCTATAGGTACCATGTGCCTACCCCCAAGTATAGTTCGAGCTTCGAATAAATAATAATTGTCTTTGAAACCTTCCGAAATTATCTGTCTTCCTAGAATCCTGGCCCCAGCCATGTCCCGAATCATCATCTACAATGCCTCCATCCTAACGCTGGATGATGATGACACTTTCTATTACCCGGGGACAGTTGAGGTAGAGGGCGATCGTATAGCGAAGATCTATGCCGGTAACCCTAATCCAAGCGTATTTGACGACCCGTCTGTTACAGTTCTCGATGGCACGGATAAGCTTGTTATGCCAGGTTTGGTAGACCTGCACTTCCATACCTCCATTGCAAAGGTAGATAGCTTCGTTATGGTTCTGAGTTCTTCCTAAAGCCAGAAGGCATGTTAACTCCACAGCAGGGATTCGGGGACCAGTTGCCTCTTAGAGAATACCTTGATCAGGTATGGTATCCCGCCGTGCGTGCACTAAATCCTGAGAGAGCGTATATAGCTGCTTTGCACTCATACTACACTGCCATCAAGTCGGGAACCACCACGGTTAATGATATGTATCGGTATTTGGGATCTCTGGCTCGAGCTGCGAGTAAGATTGGAATACGTGCCGTTCTCAGTAATGAGGTTGCACTGCCAGAGCATAAGCTTGATCTGATCGAGGACAACGTGATCTCTTACAACGAAAATAATGGCCGAGATTCAGGCCGGATCAACGTCTGGATGGGCCATGAATGGATGTGTACCTCGAATATCGAGTTGATGGCCCGGGTTGGTGAAATGAAGCGAACGCTGGGGACAGGCCTGCATATCCATCTCTGCGAGTCACAGGATGAGGTCGATGATACCGTGGCCAGGTTTGGGAAGACTCCCATTGAAATCGCGTATGAAACAGGTTGCCTTGGCCCGGATGTAGTGGCCGCACATTGTGTTCACTTGACGGATAATGATATCGCACTATTGGCCAAAACCGGCACATCTGTTTCATATGACCCCGGATCTAATGCAAAACTGGGAAACGGCATTGTGAGGCTTCAAGATCTGGAAAGCGCTGGTATAAACGTTGGGATGGGGATTGATGCTTTCGAGTGCGAGAATAGCCCGGATATGTTCGAACTCATGAAGTTCGGCTCTCTCATCCAACGAGCCCTGCATCGAGATGCATCCCTAGCTCAGCCTGGCAAAATGTTACGCATGGCGACTCGAAATGGTGCAATGGCTCTCGGCATTGATGCGGGATTCTTAAAGCCAGGGAAGAAAGCGGATATCATTGTGTTAGATTTGACAAAAAACCACATGTTCACGCCGCTATTGAAGGACATCACGAATCGCAAGACAATGTTGGAGAGCCATCTTGTTTATGGCTGCAATGGATCTGCAGTGCAGCACTCCATAATTGACGGGATCGTCGTAATGAAGGACTTCCGCGTGTTAGCCATTGACGAAGGACAGTTGCAGAGGTCAATGGATGCCAGTTTCGAAGGTCTCGCAGAGGATATGAAATCTTTCTTGATGGATAGCCGGGCAGTGACGGCGAATGGAAAGCAAGTATAGCTTTCTTTCGTCTCAGAAAAGGTATATATAGAGCAAGAGAACGAGGTATAGGAAAGCCAAGAAGAAACCACAGCACTAGTATATAATAACATCTGGGGTTTCTTCTGCTGCAGCCAAACTCTATGTCAGAAATTGTCAAAAACAATCGACTTAAACCGATTTGACGACATACCAGTGAGGTCTCTCCATGAAAGTCTATACTGCGTTTCTCTGTGCCAATCCTGGCGGGACCAAAGAGTCTCCAATATCTTTATGCAATGTCTGACATTCATGATGCCATATAGTCCGGCCATCTCTCGCATTAAAGCCAAAACCTTTTCCCTGTAGGTATCTTCAATCGCCGCACAGCCAGCAGAGAAAACAGGGAATAATAAAGCGATTCCTGGACACGGGCCTTGCTGGAGTCTAACGCCAGATATCAGGGATATAATGCGATGCACAGTCTCCTGAACCCTATTCGCTGAAAGAGGCATTCCGAGGATTCTTTGATACACCTGTAACAAAGCAGCGTGGTGATAGGCTTCGTTAATGTCAAGATATTCTCTTTGTCGACTGGATAGTCTCATAGTGTCTAGTTTTGATAGATTTGACTGGGCTTTGATCATGGATTGCAACTGCCATATAATCCGGGCAGATCCCTTTTCTAATACCCGTCTGTGAACCCCAGTGGCTATTCGATTATTTTCTAAACGGATCTCCGCCATTCTCAAGAGCGCCCCGATATCAGAAAGCACATTGATCAAATCAGTTGAGTAGGCAGTAAACTCATCTATATAGGGATTACTTCCACTGGCCATCTGGAGCATTGTCGTGGAAACAAAATCTGTTGGGGGGTATCCAGAAACATTTGCAAGAGCCACAAGGGAGATAAAGCACTTAGAGATGAATACCCTAGTAGGATTTTGAGAGCGTATGCTCCATTGTGAGATGTCGCGGCTGAACAGGCAAGCTGCCCCATTTATATGCGATCTCCATGCATTAAGCTTGTCACCTCCACCGACAATGTCAGCGTAGCATAGCATTAAGACGGTTGCCATTATATCTTCAGTTGGTGAGCCCGAAAGGTTGGAGAGCCTGCTTCTCAGCTGCTCAATGGCCATTACCTGCAGACGTGCCAACTGCACCTCACTTTGATTTAAACCAGCACTAACTCTGTGAACAGCGGCCAGGGTAAGTATGGAGGTCATGAGATGAGGCGTGGAGAATGCCATTGGTATCATCGTCTCACAAAAGCCTTTCTTGACGGTCTCGCTGCATGAGAACGAGTCCACAACATGTGGGAAGTAGTCAAGCAGAAATGAATAGGCGGGAGGAATATGGGGCACACTTGACGGGGCTATAGCCATGCGAGGTCTTTGTTGACTTTGCAACAGTGCTGTAGATGGCTGTTTGATATGTTCCTTGGACTCAACAATCCCATAGACAAAAGATAAAGAAAGCCGAGAGTCATCTGAAATCTTAACTTAGTTTCTAGATAGCATATTCAACAGGACAATCCAGCATTACTTGTGACGGAAGGGGCTGATGAAGTACTTATGACCCTAACAGGCTTGTCAACACCTTCTACCATGCATTTGCCAAACGTAGACCTGTTAAAAGGTCGACCGCCCCAAGATAAACGCAGACCATATTCACATTTGCGTCCAAACCGCCGGCACAATTTGCATGCTGGGCGGTCTTCGTCGCATTTTTGATGACGTTGTCTGCATTCCAAACAGCCAGAGCGGGACCGTGGTGTAGATTTTCGAACCCGCAATTGATTATTCATGGCGAATTATCAAATGCATTACAATAGGCTCGCAGAATAAGCGTTAAAAAGCATGTTAGTAAGTTTCGTGTGTGGTTGAGTTCAAGCCGCTGATCGCTTCGAGGTACGGCAACTTGCACCCACGCGGTGATAATTCGGAAACTTCGTAGGAAACACCGATGCAAATTGATACTTCCAATGGATGGTGAGAAGCGTAAAAACCCCAAAGTCTTACTGGCGTGCTCTACGCCTGGAGACCGTTGGTGAGAGAAACCGCAACGACAGCAAGGCGAACGGACGAGAATTAAGCCCGAGACAGTCCAGGAGAGAAAGGACTTCGCCAACGCACAGATGATGCCCGATCTTTCTTCCTCTTAACAAACAGAATCGAGTAAGGATAGTCAAGGATACTCCATTGACGAACGAGGCGATATTAATCTTACAGAGGAAATAGTAAATTTGCACCGGAAGACAAGAACATTGATCCACCCACGTGATGGACAGTCACCTGCCCTCCAGCTTTTGACTCAGGAGCAGGACAACATGCATAGCCAGTCCATCACCACCCACCACCATCATTATCACCATCGGAGATAGTAGTCTTCTTGATTTTGATACAGTCATCAGCAGTGGTAGCCGGAATGGGGAACACTATTCGGGTCTTGAGGCTAAAGATTTCTATCGAGTAAGTGAAACCTGTTGGAGGGGCAAATTTCCATCGAGTAACGGCGATGTGATAACCGGTCTTGCTGATGACTCGCCAGGACGTCGTCGTCGGAGATGCCCGATGGATATCGATAGGCCTGGACCCGGAAGATGTCTACAGCCATTGGAACCCAAGAATACCCGCCTATCAGTGTGCCGATAACCTTGGTTGATGATGCGATGGGGCCGTCTCTAAGATGGAACGGCTCTGTTGGCCGCGCTCAGATTCGCCTGAAATGGCAAACATGAGGGTATTCGAGAAGCCGAACAGGGAGAACTTCATGATTGCTCGTCTGCACAGAATACCAGGTAAGAACAGCAAACGAGGTGCCTTCAGTGCCCCTCGGGGGAGTTCTCGTCTATGATTAGATTATGGAGTGCTATCAAGCATTATGTGCCCCATAATTACGCGGTTCTATCCTCCGTCTCTGCGGTGGCCATGGGTGGAACGGAGCGGCCACAGTGGGTATGTCCCAATCCATCATACTCCAAGCAGTTGCGATAACGGATAATAGCCCTCTTCCCCTTCCCTCTTTTCTTTTCTTTTTTTAATCTTCCCCTCCCCAGTCCTTCGTATCTATCATTTTCTGCACGACCCCAGATTTCCCTGGAGAACCTGTGTCTTTCAGTCATTGCCGGTGTTCTTGCAAAGATAAGCATCCTGTTTGTGTGCCAGGGCATCCCACCCCGTCTTATTATCCCTCGTCTCTTATCTATCCCTCTTTCCTCACCTTTGCCCAATCAATTCCCACTCTCTTTGCTTCTTTAGCTAGAACTTTGGGAATAATTTTCCGTGGCCATCCGTCCATCTCATTGAGGTTAGAGCTCTTCCTCAGTCTCAGTATCATCACTGCTCTATTTCCAAGTTTTGACGAGTCGTTCTGCGGCTTTTCAGCCTCTAGATACCAGACATTATGGAGTCTGTAAACACGGACCATCCGTCAATCACCGTGGTGGCTTCGTCCCGTGCCGTAGTATCGGGTCGTTTGACTGCAGCTACAGTTGTTATCTCCCAAGCTAGTGGCAAGATCACCGCTGTCTTCGACTCCGTTATTCCCGCCTCAGACTTCCCAGCGGGCACACCCTATTTTGACTACTCTCCGTACGTCCTGTTGCCAGGCCTGGTCGATGCCCATGTCCATCTGAATGAACCCGGAAGGACAGAATGGGAAGGCTTTTATACCGGTACTCAGGCTGCAGCCTTTGGTGGCGTCACCACCGTTATCGATATGCCCCTTAACGCTATCCCTCCGACTACAACAGTTGCTGGATTTCAAGAAAAACTCAAGGCGGCCCAGGGTCAATGTTGGGTTGACGTTGGCTTCTATGGCGGCATCATTCCCGGAAATGCTTCTGAGCTCAAGGCCCTTGTCCACCAAGGTGTTCGAGGATTCAAGGGCTTTCTAATTGACAGTGGGGTAAATACTCACCAGATACCATTTCCCCTTTGTCTAGTGCTTACTTTTCGTCGCTCTTAGGTTGATGAATTCCCGGCTGTATCTCCCGAAGACATCAAGAAAGCCATGGCTGAACTCGCAGATGAACCAACAACGCTCATGTTCCATGCAGAAATGGAGCCACCTGTCAAGGACCAGATATCAGATGCCCCTGCAGCGCCAGAAGGATCCCTGGAGGCCTATTCTACATTCCTTGCTTCGCGACCATCATCATTTGAGACATGCGCTATTGAGCAGATAGTTACACTATCTCATCTAGCCCCTAATCTGCCCCTACATATCGTCCACCTTTCAGCCATGGAAGCAATTCCTATTTTGCGCAAAGCCCGTTCTCAAGGAATTAAAATCACGGCAGAGACCTGTTTCCATTACCTGTCATTAGCCGCCGAGGAGATCCGTGATGGCGACACCCGCCACAAGTGCTGTCCACCTATCCGCTCCCAACTCAACCAGGAAGCCCTGTGGGCAGAATTAGAGCGATATACCACCGACGGCGTCATACAGACCGTAGTTTCGGACCACTCACCTTGCACCCCGGATCTTAAACTCCTCCCCCCCGGAATTCCTGGCCACTGTGCATTGGATACCCACGCGTCAAAAGGACACGGCGATTTCTTTTCAGCTTGGGGGGGTATCTCGTCGGTCGGCCTTGGCCTCCCTATCCTTTGGACGGAATTAAGCCGGAGGAAAGGTCTGACTACCTCTCCAGACGACCTCAACACTAAGGGTGCTCTTCAAACTATTGTGCGACTGTGTTGTACGAACACAGCGGCTCAGGTCGGTCTCCAGAAGCAAAAGGGAAATTTGGCTGTCGGCTTCGACGCGGATATCTGCGTCTTTGACGACACTTCCGAATGGGTGGTCCAACCTAGCACCATGCTTTTCCGGAACAAGTGCTCTCCATACCAAGGTCGGAAGCTCCGTGGCATTGTCTGCGAGACCTGGCTTCGCGGCAACCGAATTTTCAGCAGAGAACAAGGCTTTAGGAGCGATGTCCCTGCTGGTAAACTCCTACTGGAGAGCCGGAGTTGGGCCTAGGTCCTTTTCTATAGAGTCCTTCATTTTCTTCTGACCAGACTTACAGAACAGGCTCATGACTACAGCGTACTAATGACTTGACGGCAAATTAGTTAGATGAGCACCAATAATATAGGAAGCAATATACTATTACCTTTAATTTTCTTCTGTTTCCTGCACATGGCCGATAAGGAGAAGACTATTTGTTTTTATGCAACACACCTTTCCATTGACTCGACTCTCCCAAAGCAATGAGAAGGCTGGCGCCATTAATCATGCCTGTTTCGATTCCTTTCCTTTTCCTCCCACTTTTCTCTCACCCTTCTTCTAACACCGCCGTTTATCCCTCTACCCCAAATTTCCTCCTTCTCTCCCTTTTGTGCGGCAACCTTGGCTCCATCGGTATCAGATTCTTCCCTAACCACACCTACAAGCTCCTTCTTCTCTTTGATCCGCCTCTCACGTATCCGAGCGCGGCTCACTTTCTTCAGATAAAAAGCATAAATAAAAACCTCTGCGACGCCAATACCCAAAGCAGCAAACAACGACAAGAGCACACGCATCGGTTCCGAGGCCGGCGCTGACGATAAGAAAGTAGAAAGGAAATCTGGAGTTGGAAAGAAAGTAAGAGCCCAATAGACACTGAACCCCGTTATAAGCACAGAGAGGAAAATGTTTAGCACCAAAGAGGGTGTCAAGGGGTCTTCCGAGTCAAGCCCGTTGAGGGTATCTGCGCCGGCGTAGGCGGAGCCATGTAGCGCAGAAGCCGTCGGCGTCGACGAGGAGAATATGGGCGAGGGGCCTATGGCTGGATTCCTCCCGGGGGAGATTAGACGGTTGTATTCGTCTGTTTGTAGGGCGGCGAGGAGCCTTGCTTTTTGGGCGAGGTATTCGGGGCTCTGCATTTGTTAGATCTTTTCCCCTCTCGCTTGAGCATTCGCTTGTCGGGATAGGGAATCATACCGGTTCCGGCTTCTTGGGTGGGGGAGGGATATAGACTTTTGTTCCGCGAAGTAGTTCATTCAATGTGAAACATTGGGTTGGCGATGGCAATGGCGAAGGCGATGGTGATTCTGGCTGAGTATGTTGGTCATTTTCATGGTCGACGGCAGCATTTCCTTGCTCCCTTCGACTTTCTCGGAAATATCGAGCTATCTCGATCAATTGTTCGTGTGAAATTGGTCCTTCTAATACTGGGAAACTTGGAAGACTGAGCTCTTCGCGGCTTGAAGGGGGGATGGACTCGATTGCGGATAGGATGCGGGTGGTTATGACGAGGAGGACCATGCTGTAGGTGTTCTTTTTGATTTACAAAGAGTAAACAGACCACATTGAAAGCAGATATTCCGTTTCATAAATTCCTTTCTCTGAGTGGTGCTTCGTGAGCGCAGTAATTAATGATAACTGGAGGCGAAACTGGAAAATGCGAACGAGACGAGGTCTTTTCCCAAAACGGCAATCAACTCAACCCAGATAAGATGAATTCATTTCCCCCGCCATATCGACGGCACTCTCTTTCTTCCTCCTTCGCTGGCTTAATGCTCCTCCATCAGAGCCTGCACTATCTAGGCTCTATGAAATAATGGAAGAAAAAAAAACGAGGTAAGAAACAGCAACAGCACGAAATCATTAAAAAAGGAAGAAAGAAAAAAAAAGAAGACTAACCTGCATCATTCCCACAGCGGCACCCTGCCACTCCGACAAGGACAGATCCAAACGCAGACAAACACCCGAGGCATCCCAGTAGCGCCCTTCGTTGACAATGTTTCTGACTACGTCTCGTCAAGGGCAGAGGTCGAACCCACCCTTCGCTCTTTCCAGGAGATGATCTCCAAGTACCAGTTCATGGAAGTGAACACGGCACGGCGCGCACAGGGCCTCCGCGAGAAAATCCCCGATATCAAGAAGACATTGGAGATGGTTCGGTTTCTGAAATTGAAGAGAGATGTATGTTGGTTTCTTTCCTTCTTTCTGTTCGTTGCTTGACAAAGTTCGCGGACGCTGCATATACAGACAGATTGCTAATTGAATATATAAAAATGAAAAGGCTTCATCCTCCTCCTCCATAACAACCCATTTCGAACTAAATGACACCCTCTACGCGAAAGCATCTATCTCCCCCGCCGAAATGGAGGAAGTCTACCTCTGGCTCGGTGCAAATGTCATGCTCGCTTACCCCCTTCCCGAAGCGGAGGAAATGTTGCAGGAGAAATTGTCCGCCGCGGAAGCTAGTCTTGCTACGTGTGATGAGGATTTAGATTTCTTAAGGGAGCAGATTACGGTATATCCTTATTTCTCACCCTTTTTGTTGGTTCTGGATTAGAACGGAAGAAGGCTAATATCCTTCACGGAACAGACATTAGAAGTTGCCACAGCCCGCGTCTACAACTGGGATGTTGTACAGAGGAGAAAAGAAAAGGCTGAAGGGAAAGGTGATGACGATGACGATGATACTGGGAAGAAAAGGCCTGATGGTTAAGGATTCTTTCGATATGCGTTGTATAGATGCGATTGAAAACGTTGGCAGTACACTAAGTGTCCTTTCTTCGATTCCAATACTCCGTACTCATGGGGTAAAAATGTCTCCATTCAAAGTTCTATCTGCGCCTATACATGTATCCGCGCGGCGTAATAACATCAAGTCCCACAGCCCTGGTATAGAGCTTAACAAATAATTCTCGCCAAACAATCTTGAAGCATATCGAGTCCGATGAGAAAGGATGATACGTAAGTCGTCAAACCATTCGTAATGATCATAGTGGAAATAGTGCAAATATCGAACTGGTCATCACGAAGGAAAAATTTAACGAAGGAATAATCAACCCGATATCGCAATGCACAAGTAAAACTGCTGTTATGGACTGCTTCTATGTTCCCCAGAAGGTCCTTTAGAGCGGACTCGTTCCGCTGGCATCCCCGCGTTATAAACTGCTCCTTCTCGTACTACGTTTGACAAATTGTTATTAGTACCGAGATCTTCGTCCACCAATGTCCACTCCGTGTCGTCTAGGTCATCCTCAATCGTAGACTCTTCATCGTTCTTGGCGCCACCCTTGGGGGAAGGTGTTGGTGAGAAAGGCGTGGATGATGCGAGCGAGCGTCGATAGGAAAGAGTCTGAGCATATTCAAGATCTCGGTAAATAGCCTGAATTGCATTTGCAATACCATCTTCCTGTAGATGTATGTTAGTTGATATTGATAAAAAGCGAACTGGCCAAAGGAGAAAGAAAAGGAAAGAAAAGGAGACTTTGGCACCACTACTTACACGGCGAATCTGCTCGCCCAACTGCCGAGCCTTCGTAATAATTCGCTCTGAACAGGTGGCTTCCCATAATGCCCGCGAGAAGACCGTGACATTCAGCTTCTTCATGCAAATCCCAACGCCCAAGTCCTCAACTCGAGATCCAAAGAAGAACTGGTCACCAAAAAATGGCTTGATAATCGTCGGTATTCCCGCCTGTAAACTAGCTCCAGTCGTCCCAGCCCCGCCGTGATGGGCTGCAGCATCAACTTGTCTAAATAGCCAGTCGTGAGGTGCAGACTGAATCTGGAAAATTTCAGGTGGTAGAGGGATCTCTGATTTGGCACTAGAGGGATCACCCAAGCGATCTGACCAGCCCTTCGATAGGATACAGCGAACATCTGCTTTCAGGACAGATTGGACTACCGTCTCTGTAAGTGCAGTTGGATCCGAGACAACGATCGACCCAAAGCCGATATATACAATCTTCTTGCCGTCAGTTCGGGCACGTTGAATAAAGTTCAACAACCCCGGTGGTGGCGTCCAATCTGACGCCTCTCTGAGAAACCAGTATCCAGTAATATGAATGAAATCAGGGTAATCAAGAGGCGGAGGAACGACTGTAGGAGAGTAATTGTAGAGAAACGGGACTTGGTTCTGTTGCATTTTATTCAAATTTGTCGCCTTCAACCCAAGCTCCTTCTTCCGCCATCGATTTATTTGTCCTGCTATGGCCTTCCAGAAGACATTGTCGAACATGACGTACGTGAGGTAGTTGTATGCACCCCCCATCTTGTGCTCCGGGACCGCAAACGCGTGCGGATACGCCCGAGTTCTCGTCCAGGGCATCGTGAATGCACGAAGATAAGGAATCCTAAGGGCCTCGGCGATATGGATTCCAGCCATCGCGCTTGGTGACTCGATGAGAACATCGGTATCTTGACAGCTTGCCCACGCGGAAGACAGAAGCTGGTCTATCCAACCGCGGAATTTCTGCGACGCTTCTTTCAGGAATGAGTATGTAAACATCCCATTCTCCACGCAGATTCGCATAAGTTCTGCTGGGTCGCCCTCGACCGGAGCAAAATCAATACCATGCTTTCTCACCCAAGGCTCAAATTCCCTATGGGTTGCGATCTTCGGCCGGTGGCCTTCAGCAAGTAAGCCCTTGCATAAGGCAATATACGGCTGCACATCTCCGCGGGACCCGATTGTTAAGCAGGTAATTCTTAGCGACTCGGACGGCTTGAAGTTGACGATAGACGCATGAGGATCGTCAAAAATGGAATGCATTTCTGACTCGTCGTTAGATGCGGTGGGTGATCCTTGTTCAGCGGAAGCATCATTACGGGCCTCTTGCAGCATATAATGCTCTGCTCTTGCTTCCTCTGCCTCTTCTTTCTCCTGTTTGAGAAGCAGGCCGGATTCTACTAAATACTTCACAGATTCGAGATGCTGGTGTAGTGTGACAGCACAATCATCGCGAGCATCGGCGGTTCTAAATTCGAAAAACAGCTCCTCATGGCCACGGACAATAATGACGAGCCCACTATAGCCGAATCTAAACCCTTTCTCCTTCTCAACATTCTCGATATCTCTCAGTGGAAGAATCATCTTGGTACGAGGTATCGGTAGAAGGTTACGAAAGCAGATTTTCCTCTGGCTTATATATATCTTGCCGTAGATCGGAATCACGCGGTGAAGGTATGCAAAATAAGTAGCCTGAAGTTTCTCGGTTTGTGGAAGCGCAAAGTGAGCACGGAATCGGTCGCCATAATTGCATCCAGTTTCCTTGTCCTCAGTATCAACGGCTCGATCCTCTGGGATGATTCTCTCGCTTTCACCGTAGTGTTGCCGGCCACCAGCCCACATGCCAGAGACCTTTTCAATATAGCCCATTGACTCGCTTGCCAAAAGGCTACTCATCTGTTTGGAGCGGCTTTTCAAGTATTCTGCAAACCCCGCAGCACGCTGCAGCGGGTATGCACCGGCTTTCAACACATCATTCAATATAGGCGTAGTGGGCTGCAGTCCTGAAGGTTCTTGAGCAGCTTGCCCATCAGATTCATTGATTGTGTGTTGTGTGTCCAGCACATTGTGCGCTGGCATAGCTGGTGGTACGTCCACCTGTCTAGGCACTGTGTGGACGGTTCTGTCGGAATAGCTACGGCCAGCTGAGGGACGTCTTCCTAAGGTATGGATGGTTGGAGACCGGAAGACATCGCTGCGGTTTAAAATCTGGCTGGCAGATTCTGGAGTGTCTGATATAGATTGTATGACAGCTGAAGACTCCGTGCCTCGTTCAGGAGAATTGACAAACGAGTCGGATAGCCGGCGCGAACGTATCCTGGGAGAGTGGTCCAGTATGTTCTTCTTCTCCACAGCAGCGACCCCGCTTTCTGAATGCCGATCTGATTCAGCTGCTATTGGCTGTCTGCTTACAGACGCAGTACGATGCCGTTCAGGACTGTTTCTGTGAGTTGCCTGCGAAGCGGTTTCGAGAGACGGGGCCTTTTCTGGGCCTTCGTGGATCAACCCTTTCAATAAATTGTAGGCGTCATTGCTCGAGTCTGTGAATGCAAAGAAGTACTGTAAACGACTGTTAGCGCTACATGCTCTGCATCAGCGACACAAGACATCTACAAACCTCGTCGACGCCGTACGTCTCGCCCGCCTCAACGACTCGTATTTTGAACGTCTCCGCGAAGTCGACCATGGGGCTTTCTTCTATGTCAATGATGTTCTCGATCGGGAATGATATTTTGACGCTATCGCCTTCATTATGAGTTCGGAAGATGACTTTCTGGAGAGATTTGACCCATTCTCTTGCATTCGAAGGGCTCTCTGCTCTGAAGTAATAGGTGTCTTGATCCGTAGTCACCTGGAAGTCTTTAACTTCCTTCTCCTTCTCCTTGTCTTTCTGCTCGGCAAGAGATGCGGATATCCCATACCGAAGATCGATGTGGCCATGAGGGAAGTAGAGTTTCGACCAATCCTTGTAATAAGAAAGGACATCACCTTTTAATGAAAACCAGTAGCGTTTGTATCGAGGGTTATTCCGGCCACGTTTGGACAAATATCCTGATTTAATTGCCACAGTAGACTTCTTAGGGAGGTAGGCATAGAAGCAGACGTGTCCCTCGGTGACATACATATAACCCTGTAGGAGCATACTCTGCAGCAAGGAACAAGAATACTCGACGATCACCTTTTCTGGTCTCACAAATTCGAAGATTTCCATGAGTCTTGTCGATAGTGTAGACGAGGACGGCCGCTGAGGCTCTTCTTTGGGCTGCTCAAGGCTCAAGCCTTGAGTGCCTTCCGGTGCAGATTGTTCTGTGTCAAACCGGGCCTGAGCCTCCACCATCTTACTGAGAACAGGGACAGCCCTTGGGGTCGCACTCCGGGGACGCCTAAGATCCGCCGCAAGTCGAGATGGCCCAGCACTGGTTTCCGGAATCTCAGCATGAGAGGTAGATTTCTCCCGTCGACGACCAATATTGTAGCATGGGATTTGGGATAGAGGTTTGTGATCCCGGAACAAGCTTTGAAACGTGCGCCCCCTCTCGTCTATAGTGCTTTGCGCAAGCCGGCCGTGTTTCGACGGCGGTACAGCGGTCGGGAGCGGCGGAGATTCTTTCGCAGACATCTCGTCGGTTTCGCCATCGCTGTCACTAGATTCCTCGAATCGCGAATGAAAATCCGACCTGGAGCCGACTGCGGCAATCATAGAGAATATAGAGTGATGCAAGTAGCGCATATGCCCGTCCCGCGAATGGGCACCCGGAGGAGGAGCGGTAACATCAAGCTGGGCATCGCCATCATCCTTGAACCGTTCAGGTAATCGGTTAGAATGTGCACGAGTGGACTTCCTGTTTTCACTTGGTTCAGCATCCATTTGCCCGTCCGCATTGACCGGGAGGCGTGGCATTCTGAGCTCTGAACGTGAAGTGGAACACAGTAATATAGACCTGCGTAAGGAGTTACAGACACGTTCAGCTCACGGGAGAAGGTCGGATGGCTATCCTAGAAGCAGATAGCCCGAAGAAGTTGATGCGGTCTATCTCCTGTGATACTGTCGGGTTGACCGGGGGGCGAGGTGTACGGTACGCGCGGGTCGGGTCGGAGGCAACCAAGCCAAGTCAGATGGAAGAAGCCTAGAGAAAGACGAAGCACGCATTACCAGGAGGATCAGCATAACAGTTATATATAAAGTACAAGCTTCTGTTGGTCCAGCGGGATTTCTAGGACGACAGGTGACCAAACTCACGAGGCGAAGGCGCGCCGGCTGCCTGGTTGATAAGATGAGCTACAGGGCGGATGATAGAGGTTGAGAGAGCGAGGAAGCCATCAGTTGCAGAGAAAGGGTCACCCATGGACCGTCAACGGAAGAGGCAAATGCGGAGAAGTTGGAGATAGAGAGGTGATGATGATGAAAGATCGCAGACATTCACTGCAAAGGCAAAAAGGTTCGTCTCCCCCAAGGTTGCCGTTGGCGTCATAAATCGGATTGCCTGACGTCGGCCCAATCAGCCTGCGTTGTATTGGTTTATGTCAGGAGCCCTAAGCTGAAGCTCAGTTTGAGAATGAAGATGTTCTTTGTGGCATCAGAAACATTTGTCTGAGATGCATTGCAGGAAGTGTCTAGATACAGAGAAGAACAGACCACCAGCTGTTCCTGGCTGAGAGTCAGTGCAGTCTTGGACTTCTGGGGCGAAGCTCTAGTCTTCGTATTTTTTACTTCCACATCTCTTAGAAAGCCGATAATCACTTAACTTATCAATCCGTCCTTATCCAGCATTATTATTCTTATTTGTAAGGCAGCGAACATCTCAGCCTAAAGGATCAGGCTGCCATCCAGCTTGTCAGACAAGATCACGTGTACATAGCACTGTACTTTTAAGTATTTACCCACTATTTTTCAACTATAAATATCTCAATCAATTTGTCATATTTCCTTTGTTAAGTCGATGTCCTAGCTACATTAGAGTATAGGATTTATTTTTATTTAAAGTTAAACCGAAAAACCATATTGGTTGTAGAGATATTCTGGATGAAAGTCTGGGGAAACGAAGTTGTACATATCATGTGTACAAGGAGATATGATGTGGATCAGGGGTGCGGCGTCTGGATACCAGATACTAAAAGGATACTGTAGGATTTATAGGGATCGTGGTGAACGCTCTATATCGATATACTGCTGTCTCTAGTACATCTTGAAGCTCTAAAACGATGCGCTTCCTCTTGCTTGTCTATTACACCTTGTGTTGTCCCAACATCCGTATGTTGGTCCTTCCTCCGGAACATACATACTTCGTATCCGGGACCGGATTATCAGATAATCCACCTGTCCGAAATAGTATATCCTCATCAAGATATTGTATTTGAGGTGCCATAGCCAACACATTTGACAGGGCCGAAATAGCCCTGCACTTGAACCAATATGTGCATTCTCTCCATGTCCAACGTCTAGAAAAATGACTTCTGGTTCTTTGCTAGGTGCAGGTGTAACTGCAGTACTGCTTAGGGATACATCTAGCATGCCCAAATCCATTTGGAATGGGAGGGTTCCGAGGGAAGGGAATTCCAGAAGTAAAACAGGGCATTGATCGTCAGGCATTCCATTGAGCCCCAAATTATTCAGTTGGGCATCAGCAGTATTTTCTTGGGTGGCAATGTAGTCAACGCAGGGATAGTCGCCAGACCCTTGGCCGTCCGTACCAGCGGCATTGATGGAACGGGGATAACCGCAGTTCTGCTGTTGGGGTCATACCAACCTACTTTCTCCTGAGGGTTGCGGAGTACTCACTCCAAACTCCAGAATTGCAATTTCAGAGCATTCCTCAGAATCTAGTACTATCTCAATACCACCTCGGATATCTGCATGTCTTCTTATATATTATCGGTGCAGATGGTTAGAAATGAAGAGTAGCTAACAAAGGGATGTCAATGAAGTCCAAGGTTTACCTTCAGGATGTGAATGGCTTCCTTGTTTTAAGTCATCTGCTTATATACCTAGATAGCTATCATTTGTCGGACCAGTTTCGAAGTAGCCTGAAAAATGACACCCTAAGGGATGGACATGGGATTCTGCTTGAATAACATTGTTGGCAAAATCAACGATACAGTCTCTGGGATGTTAATCGTCGAAGAGAGAGATACCACACTGGAGGATGGGTCTAGCGCAGATTGCAAAGCCCCTAATACAGGGTGGACAGATATAGGGGGGGAGTTCGCGCCCTCAATTATAATGTGGTTGAGACGCTCTATATCTGGAGAACCTCTGGTGTGAACTTGTACTGCAGAAGTGACCAGGGGTATTATCTTGGGGCCTTGGAATGGTTCCACTAGGCTCAACTTCTGCCAGACCAGTACTGTTGTTCTCATGGTTCATATCCAGTTCAGAGAAAAGGCTGTGTAATGAATTGCTGTTGTCATTGGAGTTGGGTTGCAAATAACACTGGGTCCTGGTCTCCAAGATATCTCTCTTTGGAGCGTGGGCAGGGATAGAAGCATTTGTTGGGTGTGCTACTTGGAGATGAGGAAACATTGCATCACAAACTGAAACGCTCTTTCCTTGAGAAACAGCCAGGGTTTGAGTTTTGTTTATAAAATAGAAAGGTGTCCATACTAATGTCTTTTCCTAGGGGGGATAGCTGAATTAAGCAACAAGAACCCGTGGACTGAAAGGAGTGGATGAGCGAAGACAGTCAGGAATCAGACCCAGTTATATTGCTTAGTTCGTGAGTCACACAAGAACTGCCTGAACCCATCAATTGACACTGAAGGGTGGAGCCTCATATCAGACTGCCCTGAGCCCTTGTGCCGATTCAACTGCAATGTGCAAGTACTTGTAATGCATCATTTCCAATGGTTGCGCTGCAGGCAATTGTCTCCGGGTGTAACCCCTTGGTTTGGTTAGACCTGAAGGAACATCCATCAGTGCTGTGCAGGGAATGCAACCAGCCCCAAAAGAAGACAGGATAGAAAGAGGCCTTAATCTACCTGCTCAGCCGACAGGTGGGCCAATTTTTTATTTATTTATTTATTTTTTTTTTTAAAAAAAAGCATTGTGGTAGGCGCCACGGCTAGATAGTTGTCAACCCAAGTGTTATGCAACTAGATAAGATAATTAACTAGTACTAGTAGTTTACCTTCGGGCCTCCTATAGTATCGCACAGGTGATCTTTACAGTTAGACTTTCTGTAGATATCTCTCAATCAAGTTGTTGTCTCATCTTGTATCTTTTCAACAAATATCTCAGCGTACTGTGGGCATGGAAGCCATGCTAACATCCTTGGGATGGAGCATTGGAAGTCGATGCTTACTTGTATTATCTAGCTAGGTGAGGACGGCCTACTATTACTGTATAATGAAATATTCTATACACCGTACAGCACCACAACATCATAGCAAACGATAAATCCGTCTATTAACTTTTCTGAAAATCGTCCCAACATAAAGAAGCTACAAAGACACTTCAGGCTGACGCCTTCTCCGATTTTCTGCGCTTTTTCTGCTCTCGACGAGTTCTTCGCTCTTCGCTGGTCTCATTCCGATGCTTGTGTGATTTCTTGGATTTCTCGCGGCCACGCTCTCCATCTTGTGAGGAAACCGGTTCTATTTGAGAGGAGGATAGCTCGGTCCCAGTATCTCGAGACAACGACTGCTTCTTCGACTTCTTCCGGGGTAGTCCTGCCTGCTTTCCGTCGCCTTCTGTGAGTTCGTGTTTCCGCTTCCGCTCTTCACGCTCCCTGTTCAAGGCCTTGGGCATTTTGAATGTAGGTTCTTCTCCCTCTGACTCTGAACTTGAGCCAATGGTCTCTGGTGGTCCATTCCCACTTCCTACCGGTCGAAAGCGCATCTTCAAGTGCCTAGGCTGCGGCTTGGGGGGTTTGACCGACTCAGACGGTGTGCTATTGTTCATAGATCCTTTTGGAATAGAAACCATCTCCTGGATGTGATAGCTCTTGACATTTCTGGAAGATGTAGGGTAGTATGTCTCAGTCTTCGCGTCGTAGAGAAAAACGGAGTTGGATCCAGTCTCCTGGTGCATCAGATCTTCTGCCGGAATACCGTAGTTTGCGCCTTCATGTTTCAAAATTGGTTCGCCCTGCAGGACTTTGGCAAGAGAGATTTCTTTAACTTTGGAGAGTGGTAGGAAGGATGGGGCCGTGATATGGAAAACTTGCTTGCCGCGGAGATTGGAGAGAAGGGAGGATACGTTGGAAGATGGTGCAGACATCTTTTTCACCGACTTGAACCCAGGAGGCGGCTTGAAGGGCTTCTGGGTATTGAAGGAGACGCTGAGGAGATAATCAGCTATTGCTGGAAGGGCCTTTTTACTAGTGAAAAACAAGCCCTTACCTTTTAGTAGTCTTTCCTTTCGTTGAAGCCTCAGCATCACTTCTCGCCGACGAGGATGTACCATCATCGTCACTGTCATTTTCACTAGAACTGTTTCCTTCTTCTCCAGACCCTACGCTTGACGCATCCGCCGACTCGACTGAACCCTTTGGCTCCTTTCTGCGCTTCTCTTCCGTCGTCTCCTTGATAGCCTTCGCCCTCGTATTGAGTTCGGGAGAAGCTGACCCACTCGTTGAACCAGATTCACGGTCCGACATGTTTTATTCTTTCGTAATTGGCGTTATTTTGCTCAAAGAGGTGTGCGCGAAACTTCGCAGCGGAAGAAACTGACGTTGAGGTGCGAGCGGTGCAAACACCGGGATCAAGTCCCCGTAGTCACTGGGAGTCTGTGTGTACTTGAAACAGGAAGAAGAACAGAATTCCCGATGCTTCGGGCAATTGAAAGGAAAAAAAAGACCTTCTTGAATGGCAAAGGAAAGTCTCGAAGCTGTTCTGAATCTGATCATCGCGATTTTACTTTTTTTGCTCCGCGGAGAGCACGGACCATATCCATATCAAATCTGCTTCACGGACTGTTCAGGAAGACACCGTGACAGCCATGCAATAATCTAGATCCAGTTGCTGCAGACAGGCTGTGTTCTACACAGAGTAAGCTGCGACAGGTCCATCAATATAATATACGCCATGAAGAGGAAAGCGGAAAAGCAGCCACCTGGTACGCCTTTGTTCTTATCGCAATTTTTTTTTATTTCGGAGCTGTCCCTCTGCAAAAAGAAAACAACAGCTTTCACTAACCGTTTTTCTCAGCCCCAATTAGTGCATTTGCAGCGCGCAAAGCACGGCAACAACAAGTTGAAGTCGTGATTCAAACAAATCGGGGGCCAAACGAGTCGGTTGTAGAACCGCCTTCCAAAAGAGCGAGACATTCCTCTGCGGAGGATGACCCAGTGCAGTCCACGAATGCTAATGAAGGCGACCGGGTCACAAAAAGAGCAGCGCGGAGGCAGAAAGGGTCAAAAAAGGCTGTGAGGGCGACCCCTACTGCAGAAGGACGTGCAACAAATGTTCCTCTAGAATCTGCAGTCCCACGTGTATCGAGCCAACAGCCCCTCTCTGAGGGAGAATTGGATAAGGAACTTGATAGTACTGACGAGGAGAACGATTCTGATGGAATCGGAGCTGCTCAAAGTGATGACGATAGGTTATTATGCCTCTATGATTATCTGAGATACGTGCTGACGTTTTGAAGTTATGAATCTCCGACAAGCACTCCTGCAGAAATCCAGAACTTCCCCTTGTCAAAAGTTCGTCTAAGCAAAAAGAATATAGTCTATAGTGACGAAAATGTTCTTTGCTTGCGTATTAAGGAAAAGACGGTACGAATTCCGTAACCCGACGAACGAGAACTTGAGACACTTACAATATCACCAGAATCTAGCACTGGTCGGTCACTATGACCTCTGGGTCAAGCGTGGAGTTGTTAGTTTGATGGGGGCCAAGATTCATCCATCGCCGCGACTCTATAGGGTATATGCGCCTTCGACGCACTCGCTACCGGTCATCAAGTGCGTCTCTGGCGTGGACGGTGAAGCAGAGGTAGAGATCAGGTCCTGCCACAGCGGCATCCATCGCCTGAGAGATCTCTCCCCGCTTTACCAACGGATATGGAAAGGCGAGAATTCATACCCTGATAGATTCAGCTTACGAGGAGTTTCAGGAGATTCACGGCGGACATTTTCAGTGGTATGTCGCAGTCCCATCCGATGGCACCTCCAAGGTCTAACTTTTTTTCCAGTTGTATACGTCCGCGGATGACTCTTTGAGGCGCCACTTACGACCACTTCACCTGGAGAAAAAATGGAGTACTGCTATGAAGGTTTTATCTCAGCGTGGTGGCCAACTCAGAGTACTGATATGCGGACCGAAGGCGGCCGGCAAATCTACTTTCAGTCGCTATCTTCTGAATCATCTACTCAGCTCAGTTCCTGTCGAGGATAAAGTATACAGCAACAAGGATGGGGTAGCGTTTCTGGATCTCGACCCAGGGCAACCGGAATTCTCGACTATGGGGCAGGTCTACCTCGCACACCTGCGTTCACCATTCTTTGGGCCTCCATTCACACATCCATCCTTGGACGGTTCCCATGATGGAATGGTCATCCGTGCTCACCACATCGGAGCAACGTCCCCGAAAGACGATGCTGATCAGTACGTCCTCGCTGCCATGGATCTCATGGATCGCTATCGGACATTGTTGGCGAGTTATCCTCAGTGCCCATTGATTATCAACTACCCTGGATGGATCTTTGGACAGGGTCTCGAGGTAGCCACATGGCTGATAAGATCTTTGGGTCTGTCTGACGTGGTGTACATGAGCGAGAAAGGGCCTACTGAAGTTGTGGGACCACTGGGTCAAGCTGCTCAGACAGCCATGATTCCTTTGACTATTCTACCATCTCAGCCAACGGACTTCGTGAGCAAATCAAGTGCCCAGTTACGTTCAATGCAAATACAGTCATATTTTCACATGTCGCATCCCATGCAACTGCATAATCCAGTGTGGCTTGAGACGCCCATATCCCGCACCAGACCCATTGTCGTCGACTACGATGGTCCCAAGCAGGGAATTTTGGGTATCATGGTGATGGGCTCTCAGATCAGCCCGGATCTGCTCCATGATGTGATTGATGGGGCTATTGTTGGCGTTGTAGCCGTGGAATCACCCAGTGCTATTCCGGGAGCCAGTACAGACGGACCACCAGTGGAAGCTTTTGGCTCATCCGATGAACAAGGAGAGACAGGACCAGGTGAATCAAAGTCAGCACCGGATCTAGACGTCAACATGGATGATTTACCGGATACTGCGCCCCAGAACGGACATCCACCTGCTACATCAGAGCGTGCCATCATTAGAACCATCAAGGAAAACCTTCCCTACCTCTTCGTCGGCTCTGGCAACTCGACCCCTCTAGATCCCCGAGCTTCTCACTGCCTAGGACTGGCGCTGGTCCGGTCAATCAACGTTGCTTCCCGAAAGTTGGAACTGGTGACGCCCATCCCGAGCCCCAAGATTGCAGAATCTATCAAGCAAGGTCACAGAATCGTCCTCGTGCGTGGGCACCTGGATAACCCTAACTGGGCCATCAGCGAGGAGTACTACGCCGCGCGAGCCGCAGAAAGACGGTGCCAGCGATCTCTTGCAAAGGCAAGAACGTCGGGAGAAGGACAAAAGAAGAACAAGGGTACAGAGGAGTCTGATCAGGCCCGCCAGGCCAAGATGTTATCCATCCTCCGAGATAGGGTACGACGTGCTGGTAGTCATGTTCCCTGGATGAAGGTGATGGATGACAGCGGCCGTCGACAACGCGAGGCAGCGCACCAGAAGAGATTATGGAAACTGAAGAAGAGGGCTTACCCAGGCAGCGAAAGTGAAGCTGAATGGTAATTACCTAGTATTTGTTAGCAATGACGGAGTTACCTCGGCCGAGAAGTGTTAATTAACCTTCTCCATATGCTCCAGCAACAATGGATCCATAGTGTACCTCGGCTATAACCGTCTACAGTGAAAACGTTATGGACTCCATGGAATCGGACTGCTCGGGTACCTAAACCACTATGGAGCCCGAGCAACAGTGTAAATCTCTTCAGATAGTTATTATTTATTACTTAGGTAAAAGAGAATAACCTGATTAGACAAAACGAATCCCCATCAAAAACCACGGACCGAGATCAAAGCTGACGTAGCCTAATCTAATAACTAATCAAAGGGTTTCTGCATGATTCAGTTTCTGCCAAATAACATTGGATGCAATTATCTAATGATATTCATAGAAGAAACATACCTGGGTATCCACATCTGCATGTCCCATGGTTACAAGCACAGACTAGCTCTTTTCTAGTATTCTTCTGGAAGTTTTTCTTCGGACTATGAATAATGGATATTCCAGAGTAGTAAGTGTTAAATAATAACCCTTTTTGGTCCCCATTCTGTGGATGCTACCTTTACTGTTTGGGTAAGAAGTCGCATGACTGGCTGTCATTATTAGAATAATAATAATAATAAACATCATAATAAGAGAGGCTTTATTGTTCTTAGTTTGTTATGCCGGGAGTGAGATCATAGATGAAATGAACGGAATAAGACTCGCCACAAGCGTTGCTCTGGAACCCTGATTTTGATATTGCTGTTATGGTCATGTGGAAGGTAAACAGAGGGTTTTTGCAGGGAGAAAGCTAAGCATAATGTATGTGCAGATCCTGGTATCATGGAGTTCAGACAATCTACAGCCCTAGTGTCAGATCAAGTCCTGCAAAAGCCTAACCCAGATATGGGACAACCTTTTGTGCAGCCTGCAGCCTCTTCTTGTCTGTAATTACCAAGGCCAAAGATAGAAAGATCAGGTGGCGACAGGACGAACTGGCTTCTACGCGATACAGGTAACAAACAAAGAGCGCCTGCTCGGGATGCATCTAACCATGGCGTAGGATGGGAGGGTGATATCGTTATCATTCCAGTGTCTTGTACGCTGTACTCATTAATTCAGGGTGTTTGCATTATCCAAACATGCCAAGATAGGGCCCACATTAGCTTGGCATCGGCAGTACGGAGTATCAATGAAGCCATTCCTGAGCACCATAGTAGTAAATGCCATAAAGCTGTTATTCTGATGCCAAAAGCTCTCTAAACAACAATGGAAGAATCCTCAAGCAAATGGACCGAGCCGATTGGAGGACAACCGTCTCGGGACCTTAAGTAGGTTCTCCGCGGACGTTATTCTTCATTCACTTTCACACTGTCACCAACTCCCCTTTTTAATTCAAGCAAAGCCTGGAAGTGCCGAGGTTCCTCAGACACGAAGCTTCTGGTTATACGGCAATATCTTGAAAGTTTGACTCTTCAGCCGCGGAACAGAACTGCTGCACTTTGGCAACAGCATGCTAACTTGTTTTGGATGGCAAAGGTGGCGACGATCTCAAATATCGTGTTGTAGAAACCATCGCCTGGCAAGAGGCACAACTGCTGCGAGTCGACCGGCTTCTATCGATGCTAATGGATCGCGACCTGACCGCCCATTTTGTTGAAGCTGACACGGAATGGCGGTAAACCGTGCTATTTCCCCATCCACGTTCGACATGGACGCAGTGGTGGACACGAAACCGGTTGACATAATGCTGGGCTGACTATTATTGTGAACTCTTACCATTCTCAGAGATCAGTCCTTTCTTTGGCCTTCTATTTCTAGTGCTGTCAGGGCCAATTGAATCAAATGGATTGATCATAAAATTAGGAACCTGGTAGTTAACTGTATACGGAGTATTCTGCATGAGGCTGGATGGGAAGAAAGAGATACCACGAGTCACATGCCGGGCAATCAGTGAGGCAAAAAGGGGCTTTTTTGTTTGCATGGTGTATATTTATATACTATATCGAGGTTGATACCTGAAATATCAATTATTTTCCCAATTCTGCGGCTCGATAAGTCAAACGCACCCTTGTGTATCCGCGTCCTCGTGGATAGACCTACAATGATAATGTCAAGTCCGTCTACTTCGTAAAGCGTGAAGACGAGCGGAGTCCAACGGACTGGACGGAAATGCAGAGCGATCGTCGACGGGGCACCACGTTTCCAGCCCTGGATCCTATTTGTTGGGTCGCATAATATAATATAATATATTATAGACTTAGAGGCTAAACATGCGGGCCAGGCTGGGGATGCAGATGACGTTTCATTCATAGGGGACGCTGCAACCGCACTTTACTCCGCGGAGGAACAGCCATGATGACCTCGGATCAGGATTCCCATCCCTGTAGGTAAGATGGACATCGATTATTAGACATTGACAATAGACACGAGATACATGCTGACCTGCAAACCAGTTTGATTGTCGTGTTTGCCCTCCGTGTGATATCTAATTACCTAGTACAACTAATATTATGGACGTGTTCTGACTTCTCGGAGTGAGCGACGAATCGACAGCCTGGATTTACCAATAGCCATCGATTCCGTCCGTGGAACTGGACGGAGCAAAGCATGAAATAGGCGTGTATCCATGATCCGGCGGAGCGGATGGCATTGGGTGCATTTACAGGAGTTTCTCTGATACCGCAAAACAATCCGAAGTGTCCGATGGAAGACAGAAGACAGAAAGGAAGGGATTGACACCGGCCGAAGCAAGAGGGCAGGCAGAACAGCCGGAAGGGTATATCGCTGGGATGCCGGTGGAGTCTTCCCTGGGCAGCACAATTACATCTGGATGACTCCACCGTTCCCTTCGTTAGTTTCAGGCGAGCAGATGGGGATCTTCGGGCATCGTCCGGTGCACTTTCGAGAGAGTCGGAGAGACGCTCTGCCCAGCCGCGAAGGATCCAGCCGGCATCCAGTCACGGCAGCCACAATAAGACGATAATAATAATGATAATTATAATAAATATTACTATATTATTAGATATATTTTCTGGAATGATAATTGCCTTCCGCGCCTCCAGGTGACGGATTAATCATCCCTACAACGTGCAGGCGATCGATCGATCTAGATATCTCCGCCATCGACGCTCTTCCTCTCCTCCCTTTTCCTCCTGCATTCACCTCCCTTCCCCCTTTCATCTGCGAGCTGGTCTTTGCAGGTTCAGTGACTGGTATCAGGCCCCTGTCCCCTGTCCCCTGCCAACGCCCCCAGTCGCATCGCTCTCCTGAGTCCCTGACCGTCTACGGGAGTAATATCTCACTCTCGCGTTCACTGCGTCATTGTCACTCTTCCCTATCCACCGCATCATGAGAGCTGGGGCACTGCAACAATGGCCTAGACTTGCTGCCTATTGTTATTAGCTGCTACTTCGTCGTCTGCAGACATGGATTTCATTGTGAGTTTGTCACTTGATTTGGATTCCGCTGTGCTTCCTGTCCTGACCCGTCGTGTCCTCTTTGTCAAATGCAGCTGTCCTTGACGCATTTCTGCGAGGTGCATGGTCCTACCTCGATCATCTGCTCGCAAGTCCTACCTCTCTCCTGTTCTCAATGTTACCCCGACAAACATGATTACTCTCCCGACGCAACTTCTGCTAGCTCCCACGAGGCCGATCTGCCACATGGCCTGCACGATCCTCTTCGTAACACGAGGTCTTCCCCGTCGTCGCATAGACGTTCCGTCTCATCCCCCAGGATCGAAGATCATCCCTATTTCCTCAAAGTGAAAACGTCGCAGAGTCCGTCCAGCGTCGAAAGGTCCCGTCCCATCAGTGGCACTGATGGCGACACGTGTGCGAGCTGTAGTTTGTCCTTGCCCGAAGACGTGAGCAAACAGCTCCCTCCTGGCGCACCAGGCACGGCCACGCGCGACGGCAAAGGGAGAAATGGCAGCCCGGTCCTGCGCTCCAGAGAGATCGTTTATTCCTGTGGGAATAACCATTCTCATTCGGATTCCGACGACGCCACGCACGACTCTCATTTGCATTCTTCCTTTCCGGACTCCTTTCACTCCTCATCCGTCTCGTCAGATTCGTCGTGTCATACGCACATGCTCACCTATCTCTCGCTCCGTGGACCCTCGGACCCTGCCGACTATGCCCTTCTTCGACGCTCCTCTATCCGCACTCTTAGTTGCGAACTTCTTCCGCGCGGTCTCTCCTCCGGCCCATTGTGTTTTGGCGACTCGGCCACTGGTTACACCATCGCATACATTTTCCGTCTTCCTGATCCCATGGCTCGTGGCAAGCGTCGCAGTTATGCGCTCGTCGCTCTCGCCGGCAAAGATGCCGGAAGGGCTTTCCGGGCCTGTCCCGTGATCTGGCGCGCCTTTGGCAGGATCGCAACAGGTATTGTCAACTCCGCAGAAAAGTTTCAAGAGGAACAGAAGCGGCGTGAGGAGCAGAATTTCAGTAACAACAACAGCAACAATGGGCCGAATCGAATTGGTGGCCGACAGTATACGCCTGTCTCTTCCTTCCTCACTGGCCGCGCGGTGGATCCGGATGGTCAGCCTCGCCGACACGGACAGATCCGGGCCAGAAACCTTACAGAAATTGTCGGCAATGAGTATATTTTTGCAGAACTGCACGCGCATTTTGTCGCGCTCTTGCAGCAGTTGGGTTCAATGTTTGGCGGCGTCCCCATTTCTGAGGAACGAATCGTCTGCAGCACCTTGCGCGATGAAAAAGGGATGAACTCTGCGTCGCGTTCCGTTATGATGTCGACTATGAAAGACCCGCGGCGCGAGAGCACCGCCTCGTCCAAATATGATAGCCGTGAACTCGGTGTATCTACCGTGGAGATGTCCACGGGCCCAAAGCCCATACCGATCGCACCACGCCGGCCACTTGTGGCGTGAGACTACACATCTCGGTTTCTGTGTAGCGATTCTTACACTGGAACTTCGTCTACCCCCCTACGCCTCATACGCCATCGTTTCGCCTTTCCCTCAATCATCTTCTCTAATCTCTCTAATCCGAGGACGACTGACGTTCCGCGATTCAGATGTATGCGACCTTGCTTAAGATTTCGATGATTCTGGATGTGGCATCTTGTGTTTTATCTTTTCAGTTTGCATAACGGCCATGTTTTCTTCATGAGTGGATCTCGGGTATAGACTAGGCGTCTTCAGATATGGCAATGGCGTTCAGGGATCTGTTTTATCCTGTTTAAGTCGGGCATATTTGCTTTTCAGCGTATATTTTTTATTTGTTTATTTTATTTTATTTTTATTTTAATTTTCTAATTTTTTTCCTTTTTGCTTATTTACTCCAGCGTGGGCAGACAACTGAATTGTTTTTGTTGTATGTTTGGTCTTCCTTCGATTCTGTCGTGTCGTTCTTATGTCCCTAATAAGCTTTACTAATGGGGAGGAAATTTGGTGTCGTTCACGATTGGGATGACTGCTATGGGAGGCATCGAGCGCGGCGTGGTGTCCTGTATGCTGCTGCTGCACCTTGGAAGGTTGTATTATTTTAGCGCTTTCTGTATTTTGACAGAATCGAATGTACTACTGATTCAAACTGAGTATGCGCCTTTCGAATTCTCCATTTGTGCTCAACATAGCCCCAATAATAGACGTTCTTAATGAGCGGCTTGCTTGTTTATCTGTGAAAACGAAGAGAAGCCTCGTCACGTCCGTCGGAGGATCGGCAAAACTTTCCCTTCGGGGCGCAACCCGCACAAGCACACACCGACGCAAACAAGCAAAATTCAGGTCAAAAAAGGGCATCCCGCATACAATACAGATTGCGCCTCGTACCTTTCATACCCCACGCGTCGAATATTCCCTTCTTTTACGGACTCTATCGCCTACTTCATATTTTCGGTTTTTTTTTTCCAGACTCATACATAATAATCCAGAGGGGAACCGCAGAAATGGTCGCGTTTGACAAGTGCGAGACGAGACCGGGCCATATCGACGCCATTCTCAACGGCCTCGACAGATATAACCCGGAGACAACGACGGTGTTCCAGGACTATGTTGTTCAGCAGTGCGAGGATCGGTCGTTTGATTGCTATGCCAATCTGGCGTTGTTGAAGCTGTGAGTCGCGCTGATTTCGTTTATCTTGATCTTGAGTGGATTTGAATATTTAAATGATGAACGATCTTTCTTTTCTTACACGTTTCCTATTACCTGAATCTTCTTCAAGAGGAATGTTGAAAATATGGTTGTTTCTGATTTGACTTTCCTGGAAATGCATGGATTGAGCTACTTATCGAATGGAGAAACATACATACTAACTATTTGAAAACAAAAAAGCTACCAATTCAACCCTCACCTCCTCCAACAAGAAACAGTAACCAACATTCTCGCCAAAGCCCTCACCGTCTTCCCCTCCCCGGCCTTCTCCCTCTGCCTCGCCCTTCTCCCCGCCTACACGCAACCCTTCCCTTCCACATCTTCAACTCCCGCCGCCCCGACGGAATCCCAACACTCGGACTTCGTCGAGTCCGTCCAGAAACTCGCCCAACTCTCCACCCTCCTCGAGTCGGCACAATACGCCCAGTTCTGGTCCACCTTCAACTCAGACGACCTGTATGCCGATCTAGTCGCCGACGTCGCAGGGTTCGAGGAGCTCGTCCGCATCCGCATCGCCGTCGAGGTGGGCAAGGCCTTCCGTGAGATCTCCGCTGAGGTCCTGGAGCAGTGGCTTGATTTGAGGAGTCGGGAGGCACTGGAGAAGTTCGTTACCGATGTGTGTGGGTGGGTTGTTGAGAAGGAGAAGGCTGTCGTGCGGATCCCGGCTAATAAGGAGAATGAGACGCGTAGTGAGGTGAAGAGTGAGCATGTTGGGATTGAGCAATTTGGGAGGGTTATTCGGAGGGGGTTTGAGCAGGCTGCTTGATTTCTTTTCTTTTATTCTTTTTATTGACGCTCATGCTCATGCTCATGCTGATAAGACATGCTTTCTATGGTGTAAAAAAACTTCGCGTTTTCAAAGGTTCACAGTGATATCATGTATGTTGAGTTCATATTCGGGAACAGAACTATTGTGGCTGGCGCTTTGGCGTTTGCAGTTTACAAAACAGGGATGAGAACCTGATAAACTTGACTTCATTCTCGGTCATGGTATATGATCTGGTCTAATCCTATTCTTCCTATATGCATGCCTAACATCATCAATCATAAATCAATGCATCTAAGCAAATCCAAAGATATGAAAATCATCGCGTCTCCTCCCACTGCACTCCAGTCCACTCCTCTCTCCAAGCAATGGTACCAACCTCCTCAGCCCCGCAATCCCTTCCACATACCCCAAGAATGATAGTACCCCATTCCATCCCATCGAGGCTGATCCCCTCTCCAGACTCCTCCAGGACAGTGATCGCATGCGGGACGAGCTGGAATTCAAAGACGCGAGCACTACCGCATGACTCGCAGCGAGGTATTCTACCGTTAGAAGCAGTAGTGTTAATTTTGGAATTGCCCGAATTATCCGCTCCATGGAACAGCTTGCCGACTTGATCTCCGTGTGAGTAGAGCAGGGGCGATCCGCGGAATTCATACCGGAGGACCTGCTCGGGGTTATGCGAGAGACGGGTCGAGAAGCGGATGAAGGCCTTGTCTAGGTCTGATTCGAAGGTGTCCTTAGGGTCTGATGATGAGCCTGCCTTGTTGCTGTCGTCTTCGACGCTCTCGACAGTGGCGTTGGTTGGGATTTCCGGTGTAGATGGACGGGAGAGAGTTTCATATTCTGCGTCTGGGTAGTAGTGGGGGTAGGGGGATGGGAAGGCAGAATGTGGGGGCCGGGGTTTGGGGGGACCGGCAGCCTTAGGAGGAGCTTTTGCAGACTGGGGTTCGGGAGATGAGAGGCGAATTTTGTCTGCAAATGTCTCGGAAAGGGTAGCTGGAGATGTAGGGGCCGGCGTTGTTGTTTTCGTCGGCGGCTGCTCGGCGGCTGCAGTCGACGGTTGCGCAAACGGATTGAACGGTGCAGATGAGGAGAAAGGGTTCGCATTGGCGGACAGGTTGTTGCTTGTCAATGGGTTCTTTCCGAATATACTTGCTCCCAGGTCCTGTTTAGGCCCCGTGGCAGTGGTCTGCTCTTGCACCGCATCCTTGGAGCCTGCAGGAACCGAGTCCGATCCCGACTCCGTCTGTCTGAATTTCCTCGTTGCGCGGAGTGCTCTGATGCTGCCCGGCTTTCGATTACATGCTCTCCTAGGACATCCGAATATGTACAGTCTTCTCTCGTCGTCTGGGAAGTGTTCGGGGAGATCACCGTTCAACTCGAGGAGTAGAGACATCGGGCGATTGCAGACCTTGCAGTTAGCCAGGTGGCCCGGAGGCGGGGTATTGCCGTCGAGCCATGTCTACATGTATGCACATATCACAGTCAGCAGGGATCAGATATTTGCCATACATATGATGCAAGATAGAAATGACTTGACATACCGGCCAGCCTCCCAGATGGCTGATATTGTCGTCTACGGCTTCCTTTGAGGCGTAACCCAGAAGGACTCCAGTGTCCGTGTAGTCGCCCTCGTCCTCCAGTCCAGTCGAGTCACTGTCGTATGGATCCATTGGCGAGACGGGCTTATCGAAAAGCAAATAAACCAGTGTGTTTGACCAGTGTCCCTGAAATGCGTGAGGTTACAAGCGGTTCTTTGTGCTTCAGAGAAGAAAAGAGAGAAAAAAAAGGCGACGAAATGCCCGATAAGCGATAGTCCCGATCGGGCTTAGCGGCATCGATAGCAGGGCTGTCCATGCATCATTGGGACTTGTGATTCTTACTGCATCACCCAATTCCTCTCCCCATGCACGCCAGCTTTCTTCGTGGGACGCAGCTAGCTGTCATCCAGTTTGCTCATTGATCCATCTCAGCTGTGTTATATATATCTCCCCGCGGCCTCTCCCTTTTTCTTAGTTTCCGGTTCTGACCAGACTTCCCTATACTCGTTAGCCAATATACTAGACGGTGTAGATGCAAGCTGCATGACAGCTTCTTTCTGCCGAGTCATGTGTTCTTTTCTTTCAAGTAGCCCGTTATGGGCCAGGACATGGATCCAGCTTGTCCAATCTACCCTGGTGGCCTTTCTGCTTGTTCCCCTAGTCACCTCAAGTGGAGACCAGCAGCCATTGGGAACAGTTACAGATGCTACCACGAGACGGATTGCAATCATCGGTATGCGGGTGTCCCTTGCACAGACAAATCCAACAAGTTAATATCGGTTCCGTTGCAGGGGCTGGAGCGGCTGGTTCCGCGAATGCGTATAATCTACGCAGACTCTCCGAATCTTCTCAGTTACCTGTCGACATTACCGTCTTCGAGCGGGAGTCGTATATCGGCGGTCGGTCAACGACGGTCAATGTCTTTGGCAACCCGGAATATCCAGTTGAGGTTGGAGGATCGATATTTGTCGACGTGAATTACATTCTCGTCAATGCCTCCAAGGAATTGGGTCTCAATGTCCAAAGCTTGGGAGCTACCCACTCCAGAGCAGTTTCAGAGGACAAGGTCGGAATCTGGGACGGGAAAGAATTCGTTTTTATTATGAACGATGACTTGAACTGGTGGACCATTGTCAAGATGGTCTGGAAGTATGGTCTGGCACCAATACGAACCCGCAACCTGGTCCAGCGTACCATCGACAAATTCCTCAAGTTCTATGAGGACCCCATCTTCCCTTTCGAGTCCCTTACCCAAGCGGTTACTGAGGTTGGCTTGTTGGATACCACATTGTCTCCTGGATCGGCATATCTTGAGAGAAACCGTATCTCTCCTGACTTCTCCAGAGAGATGATCCAGTCGAGTACCCGCGTCAACTACGGGCAGAACCTAGCATTGATTCACGGACTGGGCGCTGCAGCGTGCATGTCGACGGGCAATGCCATGTCCGTCAAGGATGGAAATTGGCTTATCTTCGACGGAATGCTCAAGGCCTCCGGTGCAGACGTCAGACTCAACCAGACTGTAACTGCTATCGAAAGGAACCTCAATGGCACGATAACCGTCACATCTGTACCGAACGGCTCCGACAAAGAAACCGCTGTGTTTGACGAGGTCGTTATTGCTGGACCTCTTCAATATTCCAACATCTCCATCTCTCCACTACCAAAACACACCCCGAAAGAACCTACTCCCTTCGTGACTCTCTATGTAACACTATTCTCCTCGCCACACAAACTCTCACCAAAATTCTTCGGCTTCAATGACACCGACAAAGTGCCCAACTCTATCATAACAACCCTCCCCAAGGACCTAGACCTAGGCACCCGTCCAGACGGTGTCGGCCCCACGAACTTCTGGAGCATCAGTACTCTCGCCAAAGTCAAGTCCCCCTCAGCAGGAAACGAGGAACATTTCGTTTATAAGATATTTTCCCCAGAACAGCCCACGGCCGTGTTCATCTCTGAAATCCTCGGTCTGGGAGATTCCACCGACAACGACTCTACGATCGGTGACCTCCCGCAAAATGATATAAGCTGGTTCTATGAGAAAGTCTGGCATCCCTACCCTTACCTCTACCCACGGTCAAGATTTGATCCTATCCTCTTGGCCCCTGGGCTCTGGTATGCGGGTGGGATCGAGGCGTTCGTCTCGACCATGGAAACGAGCGCCTTGATGGGTAAGAATATTGCTGCCTTGATTTTCAAATCCTGGGAGGAAACGAGCACCGGTTTTGCTAAGGATTCTAATGCGGACGAGTTTTAAATGAGATTCCGTCAGGGCTCTGCGGCCAGGTAAGATAGGGGGGAGACTAAATTGCTTTGAATCCTTTCGACTTTTCTGTACTGTTCTTATGTGCGAATATATTTCATATAGGATGGGCGATTGATTATTATTAATGATGGTCTGAGTATACAGAACGAGATTGATGGACTATGAATTGCAGGGATCTTGGCTACTTGCTTCTTTGGAAATTGTATTAGGATAGTGTTGGCATCTCCTTAACCAACGCAAGAGCATCAAATGAAATCTCATGGAATGTTTACACAAGACCAGAAGCACTGCGCTATGTTTCATAGGAGAGCTGCCAGGTTCAATCGAGTTGAACCAGGAGTCTTGACTGGATTTCACAGTTAGCTATATATAAAAGAACACAGGAGAAAAAATAACCAAATCATAAAAATGCCGACTGGTACGTTGAACTTTATTCTCTTTTAACTATCCGTGTTGAAAGTTGTCATATACCCGTTTCAGATGTTGATGTTAAATGTATTCCCATGACCCGCATTAGGTTGAAAGAAGCAGTCCCATATTATTGAAAACCCCTTATAACGCACTTCGCTCTATTTTCCCTTTTTTGTTGACAAGCATGCCCAAGACAATAATGTTGAAATTACGTGTTATTGTTGAAAAGAAAAGTTGAATATTGTTTTCATCTGACTCCCAGAGCATCCATACAGCATCAACGACGCTACTTATTGAGGATGTAGCAGCCGTTCCGTTTATACTGGCAGAGGGAAGGTGCTGGCCCACTGGCCAATCTCCTTGCGTAGTTCCAGGATTTCAGGAACGGAATCGGAGGCAACCTTGGCCTTGAAGTCCTTAAGCTTGTTGGCCTCCTTGGGAAGTTCGTCCTGAACCTTCCTGCTGATGTCGACGGCCTGGCCAATGTAGCGGGCAATACGCTTGAAGTCCTCTTCTCCCATACCACGGGTTGTCATGGCGGGGGCACCAATACGAATGCCGCAAGGGGTCAGAGCAGACTTGTCACCAGGGATGGAGTTCTTGTTGCATGCGATGTTGATCTGCTCCAAGACGGCCTCGACACGAGCCCCATCCAGGCTCTTCGGTCGGAGATCCACAAGGACCATGTGGCTGTCCGTACCATCGGAGACGAGCTTGTAACCCATCGTCTTGAACTCATTCTCGAGCGCCTTAGCGTTCTTAAGAACCTGCTCCTGGTACTGCTTGAATTCGGGGGTAGCTGCCTGCTTGAGGGCAACAGCAAGAGCGGTGATGGTGTGGTTGTGAGGACCACCCTGGTGGCCAGGGAAGACAGAGAAGTTGATAGGACCCTCAAGATCATACATGATCTCCTTGCCGGTCTTGGGGTCGATCTTGCGGACGCCCTTGCGGAAGAAGATCATGGCACCACGGGGACCACGAAGAGACTTGTGAGTGGTGGTGGTCACCACATCAGCATACTCGAATGGGGACGGAATGACACCGGCGGCAATTAGACCGGAGATGTGGGCCATGTCGACAATCAGATAGGCACCGACCTTGTCGGCGATCTTACGCATGCGGGCGTAGTCAATGAGACGGCAGTAGGCAGAAGTACCAGCAACGAGGCACTTGGGGCGGTATAGCTCGGCATTGGCCTCCAAAGCATCGTAATCAATGATGCCGGTCTCGAGGTTGACACGGTAAGGGAAGGTTTCAAAGTAAGTCGAAACGGCAGAGATCCTAACAGAAACAGCGTCAGTATTCCGACACAATTACTCATTTCTTCTCCGAACATGAAAGCGGCAGGCATACTTCTTGGAGGGAGTTTGGTATCCATGACTCAGATGGCCACCGTGGGGGAGATCCAGTCCCATCAGACGGTCATGGGGGCGCATGAGAGCCTGGTAGACCTGCAGGTTGGCAGGGCTGCCGCTGAGGCACTGAACGTTGACTCCCCACTTGGCAGGGTCCAGGTTGAATGCCTTCAATGCACGAGCCTGGCATGTGAGCTCGATAGCATCAATGTGCTGGTTACCACCGTAGTAGCGAGCACCGGGGTATCCTTCAGAGTACTTGTTGGACATGGGCGAGCCAAGGGCATCGAAAACAGCGCGGGAGGTGAAGTTCTCCGAAGCAATCAAGACAACAGATTCGCGCTGACGTTGGATTTCTTTTTCCTGTTGGAGGCACGCAAGTTAGTGCTTGCTTCAGGCATAGAGAAAGAGCACGATATTTACATACCATGACCTGCGCGATCTCAGGATCAACCTCGACCAGAGGCTTTTCAAGGATCTGTATGGAGTGAGTCAGTCCTCACGAAATTATTACGAGCGGGGTGAGCAGAGAGTACTTACGTCCCGGTGGGACTGTGAGAGAGCATAGGAGGCCATTGTTGGGAAACTGAGCCTTCTGCGACTACTGAGGAGCTAATGGGGTTCAGAAAAGGACGGGATGGATGAAGGAGAAGAAAAGAGGATGGGAAGAGAGAAGAGAGAAGGGAAGAAAGAAGGTTTTCCTTTTTTCTGCTGTTTTTTCTGCTGTTTTTTCTGTCCCCTCCTCGATTCCCGCGGAGACCCAATCAGAGCCGGCCCGGGGCCGACGACATCGGAGCTGCACCAACAGCCTCGATTTGGGTTTTCTTTTTCTTTTTCTCTTCCTTCTTTATTATATATATTTTTCTTTCGGCATGCGGATTTCTCCAGGAAGTTGAACAAGAGGATTCTGATGAGTAGTCACATCTAGACAAGTTAATTCCAGGCATTTAGCCTTCAAGATACAACATAGTATTGCTCTTCCGCAATGCTTCCTCTGTCCGGAAGTCATCGACAACTATCTAGGTGCGAGGCATTCGCGTACATCTTCAGTGTGTTCAAGACATTCTGTAGAGACCCTTCTGCCTCTGACAAGTCCTTGTACGTAGAGGGAAGTACCCCTCCAGGGGGACCTTGGTAGCGCTTGGCCAGCATCACACTTGATCTCCTCCATCGTCTTGCAGTTGCCTAGTCGTGCACCATTGCAGAAACCACGTTTGAGGTACAATTCAATGGTAATCAGACATCGACGCAAAGCGGTAGTGAAAATTGCCTCGTAGAGACACCATCAAAGTATCGCCAATCATCTTGGCCGAATAACCAGAATTGCTGAAAATCCTCTCGTTCTGCCGTCTGAATACATCAAAGTGGTCGGATAGAGCCTCTTATACCTTCGTATGAGAAATACTAGTACCTTAGGCCATCCCCCTTAGTGCCCTTCCCCTGCCGATTGAATCCATGCGCCGTTGCCCAGACAAGTGCAGATAGCCACGCGTTTCATCATATGCTTCAAGAGTGAGGCAGACGTCGCGGTATATTAGCCCACATATAAAGGCTAACAGACCACAGAGTACCCTGACACCGAGATATCCATCATTTGAGAAATCAGCTGACGTCTTATGATTCGTCTTATGATGCCTCCGTCTGTTTGCCAGCTCTCTTCCCAAATTCGACGATAACCGACCTCAAGCGTACGATACGATCCTCAAGCTCTTCAATCTCTTGCTCCTGATCTGCAACGGTGCGATGCACGTCCGGTAGACTCTCGACGACGGCGCGCGCTTTTTGGATTCGGATCCTGATGGAGTTGGTTTCGATGGGAAGATCCTTGATGTCCAGCGGTGGAGGTGCGTTTGGGCCTACAGCACCAACTTCTGCATTTGATGATGCATGGTTGTCAGTGGCGGACGGGGGTTGAAGCTGCGATTGTGAATGTGGGGGGGCGGCCGACGTTGCTGCTCCAGCAGCAGGAGGTGGTCTTGCACCGCTCAGGGCAGCTTCACCGGTGGTCTGTGGGGAAATTAGACGGAGCAGGAGACCATGCAGGGGTGGAATAATGTCGAAAGTCTGCGGCGAAGGAAAAGGAACCGGCTGTGGTGAGGGCGACGACGATGCCTCCACGTAAGGCGTGTCGGGAACAGACAATGACGGTTTGGGGAACGGCGTAACCGCAGAAGGGGACCTTGAAGCCATCGAGAGCAGTATATTATCCGCTCTTCCTCGTCTTCTCTTCTTCTTTTTCTTCTCCTGGATGGTTCCTGGACTGGCTGCCTGTAAGCCTCGGATAATGCCACTCAGTTGCCTGATAGAGAGCCCTGGATAGGGAAGACCCGGAACGATCATGAGAGAAGCAAAAACAGCTGAGGTGACGTCGCAGAACCCAAAAAGCGTCACCGAAAACACTGCCCCTCCCCCTCCCTTTCACCGGTCGGTCACATAGAAAGGCATTGCGTTTTCTCTCTTAGCCATCGCTTCTTCATCGTTCGTTATATCTCTCTCCCTCTAAATTCTTGTGGTGAGCACTCTTCTTTCCCCGTCAGAAAAGCCATTGACTCGAGCGTGTTCGTTGACTGTATTACGGGGTGCTTTTTTAGAACCAGTTGCAACCATGGTAGATCACAAAGTCGCTCTGAGTATGTTCTTGTCAAGTCTTTTTTTAGCCTGTTATAGAGCTAACAGTCGTGCAGTTGTCATTGATGGCTGGGGTATCCCAAGCGCCAACTCTCCCCCTGAAGGCGATGCTATCGCTCTTGCGGACACTCCTTTCATGTCTGGCTTCGCTGAGCCCAACTCCAAGACTGCTCAGGGCTACACCGAGTTGGAAGCTTCGTCGTTGGCTGTCGGTTTGCCCGAAGGCCTCATGGGTAACAGTGAAGTCGGCCACCTGAACATCGGCGCTGGTCGCGTTGTCTGGCAAGACAGTGTTCGCATCGACCAGACACTCAAGAAGGGTGAATTCAACAAGGTCGAAAACATTGTCAAATCCTTCACTCGTGCAAAGGAAGGCAATGGCCGTCTACACCTCCTCGGATTGGTGTCCGACGGTGGTGTTCACTCCAATATTACCCACTTGATCGGTCTGCTACAGGTCGCCAAGGAATTCCAGATCCCCCAGGTTTACATCCATTTTTTCGGTGACGGTCGTGATACCGACCCCAAGAGCAGTGCCAAATACATGCAACAATTGCTTGACAAGGCCAAGGAAATCGGCACTGGTGAGATCGCTACCGTTGTGGGACGTTACTACGCCATGGACCGTGACAAGAGATGGGACAGAATTGAGCTGGCGTTGAAGGGTATTGTCAACGGCGAAGGTGAAGAGAGCATCGATCCAGTTCAGACGATCAAGGATCGTTATGAGAAGGGGGAGACCGATGAATTCTTGAAGCCCATCATCCTTGGCGGCAAGGAACGTCGGATTCAAGGTAGAACTCTCCGTACTCTCATTCTTGAAGCAACCGGGCCTTTCAGCAGCTAACTATCTTTAGATAATGATACCCTCTTCTTCTTCAACTACCGTTCCGACCGTGTTCGGGAGATCACCCAGTTGTTGGGTGACTTCGATCGCTCCCCTAAGCCCGACTTCCCCTACCCCAAGAACATCCATCTCACTACCATGACACAATATAAACCCGACTATACCTTCCCCATTGCGTTCCCACCCCAGCACATGGGCAACGTCCTCGCGGAGTGGCTTGGCAAGAAGAATGTCAAGCAATGCCACGTTGCAGAGACAGAGAAATATGCCCACGTCACTTTCTTCTTCAACGGTGGTATCGAGAAGCAATTCCCAGGTGAGGAGCGGGATCTGATCCCCTCTCCCAGGGTTGCCACATACGACCTCGACCCTAAGATGAGCGCTGGGGCTGTTGGTGACAAGATCGTTGAACGTCTTGGCGAGCAGAAATTCGAATTCGTTATGAACAACTTCGCTCCGCCTGACATGGTCGGCCACACCGGTGTCTACAAGGCAGCTGCCGAGGGTGTTACCGCCACAGATAAGGCGATCGGCAAGGTCTACCAGGCCTGCAAGGATAATGGATATATTCTGTTCATTACGGCAGACCATGGGTGAGTTCCTTTCTCTGGCACTTTGCTCGTAAGGAGACAACTAATGATTATTTCCCTATAGAAATGCCGAGGAGATGCTTACTGAGAAGGGCACTCCGAAGACCTCTCACACAACCAACAAGGTTCCCTTCGTTCTGGCTAATGCCCCAGAAGGCTGGAGTCTCAAGAAGGATGACGGTGTTCTCGGAGATGTGGCGCCGACCGTTCTCGACGCAATGGGCATTGAACAGCCCGTGGAGATGACCGGAAAGAGTCTTTTGGTCAGGGCATAGATTTGACTAGACACACCCCCATTTTTTCCCCCTTGCTCATAAATAATACCTACCATGGCCTTGGTTAAATCTATAGAAATGAGATATGATACAGGATGGATGTTAGCCGAGGGTAGTTCCTGTGAAGTAGAAAAGTTTGTGTTCTAATACATTCATTCTATTATCATTACTGAATAGATTTTTGTATACCTGCTACAGAGTTGGTATCTAGGCCAATAAGTAATATACAGCAACCCGGTCTACCACAGAATTGTACGGCCATCATATGAACCGCGTAGATGGTTCAATACACGGCATGCTATGATACCTGCCACACCATCTTTCCGATAAAAGGTGAGGTCAAACCAGCTCCCCCGTAGACATAGTCTGGCAACCCAAGATTGGTTATCTCTTATGTTTGAATTAGATCGAGGCTAGGTTCAAAGAAGTATACTCAAGACGAGGCGCTGGCAGCAGCAGCTTGCTGCTGGATTTGGGTCTGGAACTGGACGATCTAGGGGTAATTGCTCCATCAGTATATCTGTACTGGCGATTCCAATAAAAAACCGGGGCTTTCTCACTTCTGCCCGTTGCTTATCACTCTTCTCTTCTGTTTCCTTGATTTGGCCCTCGATGCGTTTACTGCATTAAAAAATGATTAGATTTGACCAATTTGCCGCACCATGGAAGTTCGCTCGCGCCCGAGGATAGATCGAATAAAGACTCAAAACGTACATTTCCTTCTCGATAAACTCCAAACGGCCGTTAACGGCCATGGTGGCCTCGCTTTTATCCTGCTTCAACAAGACCGGTCCGACAAGCTTGTAGATATTTGCATCTTCGTCGAGGGCGGCGAATTCTCCCTGGACACCCTTGTTTTCCTGTTGTTGTGCTTCGAGTTTCTGGCGTGCCTCGATTAGCCCTTCGAGCTCTGTAGGCGAGATCATTTATTATCGTTAGTTTGTTTGGTCAAGGAATGTAATCGTGAGTAGATACGATATTATCGTCATGGGACGACTAACTGCGAGTTGCGCCGCCGACATACCAGTTTGTAGCTTTTGGAATTCGTCCGTAAGTGCTTGTAGCTTCTTCTGAACGTCTGCCATGGCTGGTTCCTTGTTGAGTCCGGATTTCAATTGCTATAATTGAAGTCTGGCAGGATCCGTTGGCTTGTTCAGACGCAGCAGCTCGACCTGCGTGGGCGGGGCTTCAGCTATCGTGCAAATCGGCCCGCAATCTTGGCTTCGCTGCCAGGCCGTAAACAATTTGTCCTCCACCAAGAAACCTTGTTCCTATATCCTCAACGCTTTTCCTACCCCGTCTTTCCCTCTCTTTATCTTCTTCTTAATCCCTTGATTGGTCTTTATCATTTCGATTTACCATCTTTCCCTCGACTGTCTCCAATACGCCCTTGACCACGCCAGAGCCACAACAGTGGCCACTATCTCTCATCCCTCCCCCTCTCCGCTTAGCTCTATCTCGGACAATCGACTCTTACCACCGAACCCACCGGTAGAGAAAGGGAGAAAGAGAAAGAGACAAGGCGCCCATCACTATGAGCAATACCGACTTTCTGGGTCGGGCGATTGACACAGTCAAAAAGGCTATCGAGAACGACAATGAGGGCGAATACGAAAAGGCCTATCAACTCTACTACTCCGCGCTGGAGTTGTTCATGCTTGCCCTGAAATGGGAGAAGAATCCACGGTCCAAAGAGATGATCCGTGCGAAGGCTGGAGAGTATATGGATCGTGCTGAGAAATTGAAGAACCATCTGGCGCAAGCGGAAAACCGGAAGAAACCCAGTGCTATTGGTGCTAATGGGAAGGTGTCACAAGGCAGTGGGAAGGGAGAGTATGTTATTTCCCCTTTTTCTTCCCATTTCCGGTGGAAAATAATCGTTCGGTCGAATACTGCTGCATTTGGAAATCGATCGGAATTACCTAGGTATACTTTTTGCTAACTTGGGCTGGTTGGCGCTTTATAGGAAAGAAGATGACGACGGCGAAGATCCAGAGTCTAAAAAGCTACGTTCGGCTCTTGCAGGAGCCATTTTGTCCGATAAACCTAATGTAAAGTGGGAGGATGTTGCGGGTCTGGAGAGCGCGAAGGAGGCCTTGAAGGAGGCTGTTATCTTGCCCATCAAGTTCCCTCATCTTTTTACCGGAAAGCGGCAGCCGTGGAAGGGTATTTTGCTTTACGGGCCACCAGGCACTGGAAAATCTTACCTCGCCAAAGCAGTCGCAACGGAGGCGAACAGCACATTCTTCAGCGTGAGCAGTAGTGATCTGGTATCTAAGTGGATGGGAGAGAGTGAAAGGTGCGGATTCTTGTCCTCTGATATGGACCCTTCTGTCAACTGACTGGTCATCGCAGGCTTGTCAAACAGCTTTTCAACATGGCTCGTGAAAACAGGCCAGCTATCATTTTCATTGACGAAGTTGATGCCCTCTGCGGGCCTCGTGGTGAAGGAGAGTCGGAGGCCTCTCGTCGTATCAAGACTGAGCTACTGGTGCAGATGGATGGTGTTGGTAAAGATTCAAAAGGTGTTTTGATTCTAGGCGCAACCAATATCCCGTGGCAACTCGATGCGGCTATCCGACGACGATTTCAACGCAGAGTCCATATCAGTCTTCCTGATATCAACGCGCGAATGAAGATGTTCATGTTGGCTGTGGGATCTACACCGTGCGAGATGACTCAAGCTGATTATCGGACGTTGGCGGAAATGAGTGAGGGCTATTCGGGCAGCGATATCAGCATTGCAGTCCAGGATGCATTGATGCAGCCGATCCGCAAAATCCAAACTGCGACACATTACAAGAAGGTATGACGATTATCTTCATTATATAAAGATAAGATTGGCTGACTGGTTATATTCCATATGCAGGTACTCGTTGATGGTGCAGAGAAGCTCACCCCATGCTCACCGGGTGACGAGGGCGCGACGGAGATGACATGGGTTGACGTCGAAGCCGACCAGCTTCTTGAACCACCACTGGTGCTGAAGGACTTCATTAAAGCCGTCCGCAACTCGCGACCGACGGTCAGCCAAGAGGACCTCCAGAGAAACGCAGATTGGACAAAAGAATTTGGCAGCGAGGGAGCTTGACGAGATTCTCCCTCATCTCTTCTGTACATTCTCTATTTCTGCTTGTCCGGGTTATGTCCTTGACTGCATGGATGACGAAATGGCTTATGCATTAATATGATTTCTTGTTCTCAACCGTACATGTTTATTGTTTTTGATTCTCTCCCATTTTCTTCTCGTTACTGCTCCTCCGTTCTGAAAGACCTGGTGTTCAGCGTTGTCGTTTGTTCATTTGGAAAGTCTAGGCGAGGCAAGGCGTTGGCATGATGCATTCCAATATTGTCTTTTTCTTTTTCTTTTCTTTTCCCCCTTTTCGATTATTCCCACTTCGTCTCTTGCTGTCTTCTCTTCGATAGCCAGACAATACACGATTGCGCTGGTTAGAGGGCATGGGTGTGCCTTTTCTCTATATACTAGCCATTCCGGAAAAGCAGATGAAATACACAGGTTATATTTAAATCTATCTGTATATACACAGATCTAACAAATTCCGGGCATGCCACAATGAAGTGTATGCTTTAGTTGTGATGTTTTCAGTCGGACTCCCAAAGCAGTATAGCTTTCCTTATGTAATCCACCTCTTGTGGCGACAGGCAGAAATAGAAATCTCACGCATCATTGTCACCGTCTCCGTAGCTAGCAGACTCAAGAAACTCCGTCTCAACAGACAGACACATAGCAGAACCTAGACCGAAAAAGAACCAGAAACCGAATACATCTACATCTATCGCAAAAATGGGAAAGGTCCACGGAAGTCTTGCCCGTGCAGGTGAGATAGCCACCAGTTTCCTACCTAGCTAGTATTCCGTAGTAGAGACATGATCGTGCTAACAAATACATAGGCAAGGTCAAGAGCGCAACTCCTAAAGTTAGTCTTGCAGTCCCATTTCTCATAGGATCATGCATTTTTCGACGTCTTCGGAGATGAACTCCTAACTCACACTCCCGTTACTACTATTCAGGTCGAGAAAGAAGAGCACCCCAAGGCGCCCAAGGGCCGTGCCCACAAGAGAGACCTTTACACTCGTCGATTTGTCAATGTCACTATGACGGGTGGTAAGCGCAAGGTATGCATCTCATATCATACAGTATTATTTTCGTTTCATTTCATGGAATATTGGCCTTGGAGTCTAACATCGATGATCTCTTGAAACAAAACAGATGAATCCAAGCCCAAGTGCATGAGACCGTGAACCGTGATGCCAACTCATAATGACTATGATGAAACACCTCCCGTTACATATACCACTTTGCTTTGAAGTGAAATGAGGGGAGTGGATGGGTGTAATAAACCAGGGCGTTAAATAAATATTATATTCCTCATGGAGTGTATAGCTTGTCACTTGGGAATTGATCTTTATCTGTCTTTCCTTTTTTTTTTTTCGGTCTCTAAAACTGGCATTTTGTATTCCTGTTTTGAAAAAGCTTTTGGTCTTGGTGCTTCAACATGGGGGAGGTACTTACAGATACCATAGAGCGAATACTACTGCTACTTGCATGATAATCACTACGATGCTTGCTCCCTGATAATGGATGGACCAGGGTCTTGATATAGCTGCCGTTGATGGTTACTTCTATCCTTGTAGTCAGGTAGGGCAAAAGCTACTCATGGATACCCTTTAGAACTATGCAATATCCGAAGGTTCATAAATAATGAAACGCAATATAATGCTCGCAAGTCACTAACATGCCCCTTTTCAGCCAAGAAACGCCATTCATCGCATCCCAAGCCTCGAGGAACCAGTTCTGGGGCCAGATTAAGAATGCCAAAGTCGTGTACAAAGAACAAACACAAAAGGGGAATCTCTTTACAACATCTGAAAGTAAGTATGAAAGCAAGTAAAGATAAAACTGTGAAGGAAGAAATGATAGACTACCATTGCAGGCCCTTTTTTGAACTTCTCCTCCTCTTGAGCACCTCGTCCTTTGCGCGTTTCAAGTTCTCGCCTAATTCCCTTGTCTTCTTCCACTCACGGGCCATTCTCTGGATTCGGATGGCTGCTATGACGGTGGAAATTGTGCGCTTCAATTTCTGCCGTGGATTCTGAAGGTCCTTGTTAGACTCGTGCGGTTTGACGCCCATTTCCGCAACCATTCTAAGGTCGGCTTGATTACTGCAGTAGTAAAGAAGTCAGCAACATATAGAGAAGGTCAGGATGAAAAGATACCGCGTACCAAGCAATTCTAACACGTTCCCCAAGCTCCATTAGTCCCTTACTCCAGGCAAGATCGCGGCGGAACCGCTGCTCTCGCTTCAACCTTGCTCGAAGCCAGACTATTTCTTTGCCTAAGCCTCGCACCTCCTTCTCATGTTTGCTCCTGTTCTCCGTATTGGATGTCGATAGCTTCTCTAAGGCCTGCTCATAACGATCTTGAAGCGCTTCCAGCTCTTTTCCCACCGCCTCGGCCTTGTCTACATAATTTGCTCGCTCTTCACGAATCCGACGTAGCTGGACTTTCAACTCGTGCACGCGGGCATCTCGCTCGGACAGTTTCAGCGCCAACGATTCCGCCTCAAGAGTCGACGTCTTGAGAAGCTCGTGGAGGTCTCGCTGGTCTTCTTCCCTCATCATAGCATGCTCCAGGTCACGATTTTTCGTTTTCAGATCTCTCAAGGAGCGATGTGTATCGGATAGCTCTCTCCGCAAACTACGCAGCTCTTCATGGAGTTTGTTGGACGGTGAGGAGTGAGGAGACCTGGTATCAAATTTCCTTATCAATGCTTCATGAAGCTCCTTCTCCAGCTCTGTAATGCGCGATTTGTAGGTACGGACAGAGGAAGCCATCTGATCCGCTTCACGCTGGAGCAAGGCCTTTTCGCGCTTGCGTGCCTCCTCCGCATCTTGTGATTCCCGTCTTTCGTTTTCCATTTCTCGTTGGATTCTTTGATACTGCTCCTCAAGGTATGATTCGTGTTGCGTCTTGCGGTCGAGCTCCTTCCTTAGAGCATTGTGTTCCTCTTGCACTTCGCGTAGTTCTTGCTCTAGTTTTTTCTCCCGTTCCTCAAACAGACGATTGATATTTTTAGTGCCAGATGACTTATTTGCCATTTCATCCTGTAGCAACTTAAGGTTTTCCTCGGCCTGCTCTTTCATTCTCTCATACTGCTCTTCAAGACGCGATTCGTGTTGTGTCTTGACGTCTAGTTCTTTCTTAATAGCGTGGTTCTCCCGCTGAGTTTCGCGAAGTTCCTTGTCAAGCTTATTTGCCTTTTCTTCCAGTTGGCGACTGTATCCTCTACTGAGGGATCTATTGGCCATTTCCTCATGCAGTTGCCTGAGTTCCTCTTTGACCTTATCCTTCTCCTGCGACGCACGCTTTGCAGAATCCTTTGTTTCTTCACATGCAGACTTGGCTTTGTCAAGATTTTCCTTTGTCTCCGCCAGTTGCTCCTTGATTCGTTTGAGTTCTGCTTGAAGATCATAACGTTCCCGTTGCATTTCATGAACTTCTCCTTCTAGCCTGCTGGCTTTTTCTTCCAATTGATGACTTTGTTCCTTTGTTCGCTTGAGTTCTGTTTGAAGGTCATAACGTTCCCGTTGCATTTCCTGGACTTCTCCTTCTAGCCTGCTGGCCTTCTCTTCCAATTGACGACTAAGTCCTTTTGTGCTGATAGACTTGTTCGCCATCTCTTCGTGAAGCTCCCTGAGATCTTCTTCTGCTTGTGCCTTCTCCTGCATTGCTCGTTTCTCAGCATCCTGCGCCTCTCTAGCAGCAGACTTAGCTTGGTCGAGGCTTTTCTGCAAATCTTCCAGCTGTTCCTTGGCGCGTTCAAGTTCTGTCTGGAGTTCAGAAACCGCAAAGTGCTCCTTATTATCTTTGTCCTTCAATTCTTCAATTTCCTCCTCGCGTTCTTCGATCATGCGGTCCTTCTCCCTCACAGTCGCCTCCAGATCTTCGATGTCATCTCGAAGGCTGTCGACCACTTCTGACTGCTTACTTTTTGCATCTCGAAGTTCATTCTGAAGACTCTTCACTTGGGCGTCTCTCGTCTCAATATCTTGGCGCATTAGATCCATTTCCCGTTGTATGGTCTCGTCGGTTTGCCTTCTTCGGTTCTTTTCTCGGAGTTCTTGAACTTGCGCACGGTATATTTGAAGGTCACGCTCAGCTTGGAGGAGACCTTTCTTGTAACGCGAGAGGTCTCTTTGTATTGTTAATTTTGCCACTTTCAGCTCAGTATTCTCTTTAAGGGCTGCTTGATTATATTCTGGACCGGCTTTCTCTATTTGTTCTTGTAAGTAATGGATCTTTAACTTCAGTCCGAAATTATCCTTCTCGAGTTTATCGATGACCTGTATCAAAGTTAGTGATCAATTTTTTTTTGAGATCAGACATCGAGTCCGAATTATAGGATAATACCCTTTCCTGCTCCTTCAAAGTCATCATATTTTGCCCATCATTCAGGAAACCTCCGTCCCTTCCAGGCAACATCGGAAGTGGTGTACTCTGGGCGCTACTACTTGCAACATGTGGAACAGGAGTGGCCTCATCCTCCATCATATCATCTTCATATATACCTGTCATCTCGGGCAAGCCGGGAGTATTGCCATTGCTTCTATAATTTGACTTCAGGTAGGCAGGAGTTTTCGGACCGCCGGCCCCTCGGACCGCAGACATGTTCTTCAACATGTTATTTCTCGTAGCACTCTGCATTAATGGAGTAAACTCTCCCTTCGCGGGAGCCACCGCTGGAAGGTGCCGCAGCGCACTCCTAGTCGATTTAGGACCCAATCCCGCTCGCGGAGTCGTGAGTTTGAATCCGCCGGAATTGCGTTTCCGCCCATTTTCAATAGTCTTGATTATATCTTCGTCTTTTGAGGGTGTTTGGAATGAGTTCTCAACCGAGTCGAGTGCAGATAAGTGAGTTCGTCCCGCGCTGCGGTAGCCGGTCATGTAGGTCGCGTTCCCGTCCGCTTCGGTGCGCGGAGTGTCGATGTACGGATACGGCATTGTGATGTCGGGAACATGAGAAGGATTATTGGTGTTTATTCAGATTTGGTGGGGCTCGTTCACAGTGCAATAGTAATTCTCATCGACGGCATCGTAAATATGATTGCAGAAGGAAGAGCAAGCCGATGAGGCGAAACGAGCCTTGATAGCCCGACGTGTTTTGGGCGGTGATGTTGACTTTTAGCCCAAAACAGCTTAACCCCGACGCGTTTCTGATGAGTCATCGAATTATTCACGTGAGATGGCTAACCGTAAAATTCGTTTAAACTTTCGTATCGCAGATACAAATAATACCAAGAATGAAGTCATGGGCGTAACTTATTTTCAGATATCTTGAGTAGACTGCTGTTGAGCCTTTGCAGTGTCGAGGATCCAACTATGGCACCCATGTCGCAAGAGGATATTGAGTGGCTTAAGTCCACTTTCCACCCTATTCCAAAACCGCAGCTTCCCGATGATTCTATCGAATACTCATTGTATTACGTTCCATCCGGTCCTGGCGGCGCCTCCATTGATGAAATCTCAGAAACGCGAGCACGACTAGTCGAGGTTCAGCGAACTGCAGCAGAACTGACAAAGGACCTTCTGAAAGATTATATTTGGCAGCGTGGGAGTTTCCGTCTCGAGATAACCAAGGAAGGTGGTGTGTGGCGTTCTTCATTTTCAACGTGGAGTATATGGTATATGACTATGCTAATCGTCTCTGTTCTATAGGAATTACATATTTGTGCGGGCGGACAAACTTTGGAGACTCTATTGAAGATGAATGGGTGATCGTATATATACTGCGCGAGCTAACGAAGAAGCATAAGGATATTTGGGTCAAGGTTGTGGATAGCGATGGTGAATTCCTTTTAGTTGAGGCTGCTGGGGCACTACCTGCTTGGCTAGAGCCTGAAGTGGCGGATAATAGAGTGAGTTTCTCTCTTAATATCTCTGCTATATGTCTGTGATGCAATGTTAACGGGAAACCCTTAGGTATGGATACATCAAGGGCAACTTGTGATCATAAAACCAAAACATAACGCTAAGCACTCGAGGAAAGTCACCGAAAAGATATCGCTCCAAGATGCGAGGAGGATCATAAAGGAGGAACCAGAACGTTTATCACACTCCGTCATGATTGAAGAAGAGGCATTCTATCGGCTACGCAATTACCCTGAGCAGATTAACGAGAACCTTCACTCTGCGATGGTCACGATCCCACGCAGAGTTGCGTATTTATTACGGCAGAAGCCAGCTTATGTGTCCGTGGCTGTTGAATCGTTTTATCTACGAGATCCGATTGCTTTGCGGCCGCTTCGAGGCAAGGAGTCGAGCAACCTCATTTTCAAACCCGAAGATTTCGTCACAGTCAGCGTGCGGTTCACCAGGGTAGGCTATGCACAGCTTAAGAGTCAGGATTTTCCTGTTCCGAAGTCCTGGGTTGGAAAACTACCTCCGAGTAATGATCGAAAGATCCACGATCGTGCAGAGACAGGGATGAAATTAACATGTGGTTTCGAAATGCTACTGTGTGATCCACAAAATCAGGACAAAGCAGCAGTACGGGAAATGAAGTTACTCTTAGAAGATGTCGATACAGGAGATGAGGTACTGCCCACGGATGAGGAGATTGAAAAGTTCTGCAGTAAGCGGGAGGATGATGAAAAGTGGCTGGACATAAGCTTCGAGGATTTGGATAGGGAGCTAAAGGGAAGGGGAAAGGATTACAAAAATGAACGCAAGGATAAAGGATCTTTTGGAGATGCTAATGCCCAAGAGAACCTCCAGCGTATCGTTTCTCGTTTTGAAGAATTTCTAAACGATAACTCGGCTGGCTTTGAAGGGGCCGACTTTATTGATGACTTTGGTTCTGACTCTGATGATGGAGAGGATGAGGAAGACATGAGCAGTGAAGGGGAAGATAAAGAAGCATCCTTCGATGAAGAGGAGTTCTCTCGAATGATGAAGGAAATGATGGGCATGCCTTCAATGCCCGGTCTCCACGGCGCTTCTCGAGCATCTAATCGGATAGAAGAATTGGACTCTGCATCCGAGGAGGATGATGTGGAACAGATACAGGAGCTATCTAAGCAGATGGAAGCGGAGTTGAAGGGGACAGGAGTTCTTGACCTAAACCGCCGTCCCCAGGAACGGAACAAAAAAGGGCAGATACAATCCAGGGGCAAGAAACCCGAGAAATCCAACGTCGACCAGCCCCAGAACGATGAGAGTGTTGAAGACGAGGATGACAATCCTAATATCAACCTCATGAAGAATTTGCTGCAAAGCATCGAAGGGCAGGCTGGTGGGGCGGGGCCTGCAGGAAATTTGCTGTCTATGATGAACTTGCCCATTCCCAAGGACGACAGGTCCTGAGCGTCTTGGGGGTTTCCTTGAGCAAGCTTATACTTGCCAATTGACCTTTAGCAAGGTGGCAGTGATTCGCTTCTGAGTTCCTCACCGTCATTCTTGGAGAGTTCGACATCTTTGGTGTGCAACAGGAAAAAGCACCTGAAAGGCGTACCAGAGATCGAAAAAAAATTTCTATGGAGCAATCGAAATGTATGTTATGGACCTTGGATGCTTTCATGAGATGAGAATTTATGATACCCTGTTCTTCGGTGCTTATACAGTTTTGATGGTATGGGTCAGTTGCTTGGACAATGTGTCTCAGCCGATGCCGGGCTATATTAAATAAAGATAGAAAGATTTTATTTGATTTGATTTCATTATTTAACGCCTGAGAAAGATAGAAAGAGAGAGAAAATGGCTTGACAGTGGAATGAAGTCGTAGAGATAGTGGTCACGTGGACGGCCCGTCTCAGCCATGTTCTGCTAATGGTTTGACCATCCTCTTATCCAATTACTCAAACCTATATGATGAAGCACTTCCTGTTGCTTTTGCCTTGATGGTGGACTTTCTATACTACCATAGTGATAAATGAGCGACTCTCCGTCGAATCCGCACTTGAAGCTTGGGAGGCATGCTCCCCGCTCCAAGACAGGTATGGGTTGTTCCATAATCACCTACTTGGATTGCACCCTGACTATGTCGCGTTGCTGTTGCATGGATTAGGATGCAATACTTGTCTGGCAAGAAAGGTCAAATGTGATGAGCAGCGGCCCATCTGCCGTCGTTGTGCCGTGTTGAAGAGAGACTGTGACTGGACAGTACGGGAAAGAAGAAAGTCAGGTCCAAGAAAGAAAGCTCACAGAGTGACTGGCCTCATTAAGCCGCTGAGGCCAAGGCAGCCTGGACTCTCTGGGTTCCAGGATGGGCCCACGGCACGATCTCCATCTCTCTCGACAACCGCCGACTCAGCACAATCAAGTTGCTCTGACGTTCTATTGCTGGGTCTACCAGATGACAGAGCACCAGTAAAGTCCTGCAACGACGCACTCTATAGCGGTAATGGCGGTTGTCGTGCTTCCTTATATCTCGTCTCACCCGTCGCTGCTAGTCCAAACCTTCTTCTTTTTCCCACCCTGAGTGCTAACCATATACCCTGCGCAAACTCACTTCTTTTGACACCGCATGACTGGGAATGTTTGGATTATTACCCCAACACGTCCATGGTTCTCGAATATCGAAAGCCATGGCAATGGTCGAAACTGTCTTACATCAAACAAAAGATTGTCCCCAAAGATCAACTTGTCATGAGAATGATGCTGGCCATCTCTGGGAGCGAAATCCACCAAAGGAAGCGCGATGAGACAGCGGCTAATAGAACCTCAGGTGATATTGGATTGGTCCACTATAGTCTCGCTGTTAAGGACTTGTCAATGTCCCTCTCGCAAAAGTCCTACGGCAACGAAAAACAGCGGCTGGAATCATTATTACCCGCACTGTTCTTTATGATCGAGTACGAAGTCAGATTCGGCTACTCACGGCGTCATCTCCGTCTGCATCTTGAAGGCGTGAGGTCATTATATAATTCTTACGAAAGCCTGCTACTGAATACAGCCTCGGAGAATGGCGAGCAGCACCAAAATGGAACGAGCTGGGGTGGGCAAGTCGATGATGGCCTGTCTTTCCTTTCTTCCCAGATCCTTTTATGGATCTCGTAAGAATCGCCAAATCGCTTTAAACTCAATGTGATTGCTAACTAGATCAAATAGATATCTCGATGTCATTGGAGGCCAGGGCCTCTGCTCTCAGAGTCTCATGACGAGAATGTCCGAGTCGGCTGTCCCGCAGCTGAAAATTGAACTCCTCTATCGGAAGTCTCGGCTGGCTGGCCGCCATATCTGGGCGGGTGAATACCCTGAAAATGAAGTGTTGGACGACATAGAGAATTACCGTCCTTTGGAGCTGCTTCACTTAAACAATCTTTTACGTTCCAGAATTTGGCAGCTGGGGGTGTCGAGGTCTGAAGGGCAGCAAACTGAAGACTCACCTGAGATGCTGATGGAAGACTTCACGAAAATTGCAGAAGTAAGTACTATGGCCAACCCTCTCTCGTTCTATCATGGTCCTTGCGGGTGGGGGAAAGTTGACAACTTCTCCCCTTCATCATAGAAGTACCAAGACATCCTCATGACCGCCAGCCTGCCTGCTACGGGACAAACCCGCCGCGTCTTCCACACAATGCGCTGTGCAGCATCATCCTACTGGGCCCAGGTTTTGTTCTACTATCGAATGTTCGATTGCAGTCAGACACAAACTCAGGCTGCGATAAATAATATATTGCAAATCACACGAACGGACTATGAACGGGGCAGACGTTTTCTCGCTCCGCACACCTGGGCTCTTTTGATGGCTGGTTTACAAACGAGGGATACGGCATGCCGCGCTTGGATCCTTGCCAGAATCCAGGATCTGAGCGGCCTCCATAGTGAGAGTCCATTGGTGACCGAGGCGCTGCTGGATGCGATGAGATCAGGGAAGACCGACACACTGGATTTAATGACGCTCTTTCGGTCTGGATGTGGTTGATAGGTCGTATCTTTGCCGTCAAATATCATTCCTTGAAATATCTATGAAATGGGATCAAACACGACTAAGGTTGAAAGCTGAAACCTTAGATACAGATTATACAAGTGTAGCAATAGCAGAATGAGGGGTAGAAAGCTCCTTTATAGCTCAAAACTAATGTTCGCCGTGAGTATGGAAATACTCCCCGAAAAGGGAGCAGTGTTGACTGTTGGTTGTAGGAAAAGGCTTCATGTGCCTAATACGAAGCCTTGTTCCTGAGCCAATCTGCTTTGACTGCTTCATAGATCTTGTCCTTTGTCAGGACATCATATCCAACCTGAGCAAGTGTTTTCCCGACAACCAACGCTCTTTCATGTGCAATATCCGTCCCTGCGCCGGCTTCAAATCCTTTGCTATGCGGGCCAGCTTTGTTTTCGGTTGGAATGACAAACATGGCATGGATTGCAGGAACCTGGTGGCTGACGTTGCCTATACATTGAACATATCATTACTATTGTTTCTCGATAACTTTGCGGATTGAAACAACGCACCTTGATCGGTTGAGCCGACCTTCACAACGGGGATGATCCTTTGTACTTCATGGCCGTAATTTGCAATATGCGATTTATAGAGGTCGCAAAGCGTGTCATTGATAACGATATCTGCATAGCATGAGTCGCTACAGTGGGAGGTGTTAGCCGAAAGAAAGAAACGCGAACAGAATAACAAGAAGTGAAACGACGAAACAGCACTTGCCTCTGTACCTTGACCTCACAGCCTGTCGCCAGCCCAGCAGCCTTGATACAATTGGTGACCTTTTCGACAAGAGCCTTCAGGCCGCTCAGACGAGGGCTCCTGACCTGGTATGCGCATTTCACATAGGCAGGGATGATATTAACCGTTTTGTCTGCCTGGACGAAAACGTTATGGATCCTCTCGTTTGCTTGGATCTGCTGTCGCAGAAGAGCCATGTTGCTATATGCTGCCACCGCAGCGTCCAGAGCGTTGACGCCGTCCCACGGATTGCTTCCTGCGTGCGCAGCTTTGCCAATGAATTCGGCCGCAATTCTCTCACGAGCCACCATTCGGAATCCCGCAATGCCATCCGGGTAGAAATGGCCGTCACCAGAATCGGTTCCTTCAAAGGGGTGTCTAGGTCAATCCATCAGCGTGACGGCCCAAAAGCACTGGACATGCAACATACGCCATCAGGGAGACATCGACGTTCTTGTATGCGCCTGCCTCGAGGAGCTTAACTTTCCCACCATCTCCTTCTTCATCCGGAGTTCCCAGCAGTTGGACCCTCCCCGGCATCCCGAGCTTGTTCAGGGTCATGGAGAGCGACAGAAAGGCTGTGACAGAGCTTGTGGTAATAAGATTGTGACCGCAAGCATGTCCAATACCAGGTAGGGAGTCATATTCGGCGTTGAAGTTGACCAGCCGGCCGCCAGAGCCAGAGAGGACCTCGAAGGCAGTTGGGATGCCATATGCCGAACGGGTGACGGTGTACCCTAGTTCTTCCATGAAGGAACAGATGGTGTTGTGCGCGTTGAACTCATGCTTGCCAATCTCTGGATTCTCCCAAATCTGCATTGCATTGCAAATCAATCAGCAATGCCAACATCTACCAAGCGAGCAGCGTGTTTATCATACCGTCCTGTTCAGATCTCGCAGCTTCTGGCCCAGTTTTTCCACAATCGCGTCGACTTCCGCTTTGATCTCTCCCACCACGCTGCCAGGATTGGGGTCTGTAGTCATGTTGACTATGTGTGCTGTGGCCGGTGAGTCTGAACATATGAATGCGCCGGTTCTTTATACCCATTTTTCGCCGGGACGTCGCCGGCATCACCGGTAGAACTCCACCTCTTGCAAATTGTCAATCTGACGAGATAAAACAGCCTGGCTCATTGTCCGATGCATATCACCGGTCGGCACAGCAGTAGTTTGGACTCTCGGGAGAGTCCACCGATATTGACAGCACCGGTGATTGGCCGACAGTTTGCCGACAGGGCCAAGAAACAGCAACTCTGCTTCGGTTCCAGGCATCGGCTTCGTCTTGATCCATTCTTCTTCATTAGCTTCATTAACCTCTCGCCGCGCCAAGGGCTGGGGTTGTGGGGTGCAGGATCGCGACTGGCTGAGGTTTTCCCGACATCTCCCCATGGTACTGCGTAATACATGAGCTTCCTATCTCTCATCTCTCTCCGTATACGAATTCGCTGGAGAAATGAGAGATAAGACATCAGTCTACTTCCTATGTATACATGCTCTATATGAGCGTCGGACCCCGACTTGGAGGTCTCGAAAAGCATAAAGGCGTGCTGTATCCCAAGTTGCTGCTTCTCCAACCCGCCCTTCTATCCGTTGTCCCTCATAGTCGGTCGATATATTATCACTCGTCCCTGAGGACTACTTGACTCTCGCTCGGGCAAGATGGAAAAGAAGGTCGAGGGTGGCCTTTCTCGGAGTGAACTGGGCCTTGACCCGGCACAGCTCGAGTCAGTTGTCGACGAGAAGGCTGAGCAAGCCGCACAACTGGCGGAAATTCCTGACGAAGTCACACACGAAGAAAACCAGAGAACACTGCGCAAGATCGACTGGTGGTAAGTCTCTTGGATCGAGAGGGTACGGCCATGTCACTCGTCTGACGTCTGCTTTCTACCTAGTCTCATGCCTATCATGGGTATATGCTATGCTCTTCAGTATCTGGACAAGGCTGCTTTGTCACAATCTACCCTCCTTGGGATAAAAGATGTTGGCAACGGCGGGCTTGTAAGTCTCTTCTCACCTTGGGTCGGCAAGGAGGGTTACTGATGCTCAATTGGCAGGGATTGCACGGCTCCCAGTTTTCATGGTGTACCTCAATATTTTACTTCGGCTACTTAGCGTTTAGTGCACCGAGTTCTTATTTCATTGTCCGGTTTCCCATTGGCAAGTACATCGCCCTGGTTGTGACGGTCTGGGGCGGGATCTTGATGTGTACGGCCGGTTGCAAATCTTTTTCAGGATTGATGGCCCAGCGATTTTTCCTCGGTGTCGCAGAGGCTGCCGTTGCACCAGGCTTCTCACTGCTGACAGGCATGTTCTATACGCGCAAGGAGCAGCCGATGCGTCAAGCAGCCTGGTTCCTTGGAAACTGCATTGCCATCATTGTCGGCGGCTTGATTGCCTATGGCGTAGGTACCATTGACAATCCTGCCCTGCCGCGTTGGAAGATCCTCTTCCTCATCGAAGGCTCCATTACCTGCGCCTATGGCCTGACCATGTTCATCACTCTCCCGGACTCGGTTGGAACAGCCTGGTTTCTGAATGAAGACCAGCGAAGGATCGCCATTGCCCGGACCGTGAAGAATAACACCGGAGATGTTTTCGAAGACCATGTCTTCCGCTGGCCGCAAGTCTGGGACTCTCTCTCAGACCCCCAAGTTCTATTGTTGATTCTTTATACGATTTCCAACCACATGACCACTGGTGCATTGACCGCGGTATGCTGATTTTCGTCTGTCTGATTTCCCGGCCACACCATGGGGCGAGCATTGATTGCTGACCCGATATATGTAGTTCCAACCTCAAATCATCAAAGGACTTGGTTTCACGGATCTAGACTCGATCCTACTTCAGCTTCCCAACGGAGGCGCCGAGATCCTCTTTATGGTCGTGACCTGCGCGCTAGCCTCGCATGTCCCCAACGTGCGCTTATTGATGATGTCCTTCAACGTCGCCATCTCCATGGTTGGAATCATCATTGTGTTTTATGTGGAGACCCAAGCCACTCGCATGGTCGGTCTAGTGATCTCCGTCATCTCAGCTGTCAATATCCCGCTGGCCGTGAGCGTTGTCACCTCCAACATTGCTGGATTCACCAAGCGGAGTGTTACCAGCGCGGCGATCTTCGTTGCTTACTGCGTGGGTAATATTATCGGACCTCAGTTCTATTCTGATACACAGAGCCCTGCTTATCGAGTTTGTCTCCCTATTCCGAGTCTTTTTTTTATCGTCCTAAACTTGAACTGATCTAACAATGGTTGGTGATATAGATGGGCTTAAAATCGACTATCGCCGCATTTGCCTTTGCCATGTTCTTCCTCCTCTGTCTATTGGTTTACTATGTTTACGAGAATCGACGCCGGGACAGAGTGAACGGACCTACAGCGGCTGCAGTCGACGGTGTGGAGGCACCTATGCTGTCTACTGCAGAAACTGACCGCACGATCCCCAGCTTCCGCTATGTAATGTGATACAACTCCTAATATCTTCTTTCTGACCGCGGAACAGAAGTGTGAGAGTAAATAGAGGAATATACCAATGATATGAGAGAGAACAAGTCCGGCATCTTATAGTACTTTTCATGGTATATCTTTGGCTTCATCGTAATTGTACTCGAGGGAATTACAGATGGTTTCCAGTCTCTCGCTAGAGCGTATTATCCATTAAACTTCCGGTATTGATGGTGAAAATGTAGACAATATATTAAGGGATTGGTTGTTTATGTACATACGGGATTTTTATTCTCACATAGAACTTCGTTTTGCTGTTTCGCTGCCCATTTTCGGCCGCACATGAGGCCGAAAACAGCAGCGTTTCAGCAATTATCATCTGCCACGCTCCGGCACTTTTCGCCACGCACCACCAACGCCTCACTCAACCTTTGTTTTCATCTGGTTGGCACCACCCAAGTCATCGGGGCGTCTGGTTATGCCGATCTTGAATTCTTTGTACCGGTCTGGGGCGCTCGAGCTTGCGGAGCCTGTAGCGAGGGGTTCTCTTTCCTAGTCAAACTGAGACATTTAATGAATTCGGCTGCACCTATGAGTGTTGGAGCCGCAAATTGCGGATAGACAGAAGTTCCCGACCTAGCAGGGATAGATTGAGTGATTTCATGATTATGGTGAGGCTCGATTGTAGAAGGCAACAGATCATTTTGTGTTAATTAGTGTTAAATAGATACGGCCGTCCAAGCAAGAACTTCAACCGCAGCAGTTGTAACGGGCCAGAGCCCGTCTGGTATCACGTGCAACCACGTACCCAGCAGTCTATCTAATGGATAGGCGCATGTATGGTCGTATTACTAGGTAGGCCTGCCTGTGCCGTGAGATAGGTAGCGAGGGCGGTCTAGGACGGCAGAACCTCACGTGTACTAACATTTTGTTGGAGGGGGGTTGAACTCGCTGAGTTGGTTGATCTAGCTAGGGAGGCCCGGAGCCGGGCGAACTATCTACACAGTGCGCTGACTAATGTGGACTAAACCTAACTAGGAAGGAGCTGAGCCATGGGAACCACCGACATATTTGTATCAAGCAAAATATCTGGAATTGGTATAGCTCTTTATGTGGTGTAACACCGAACCCCGCATTTTCAAGTATAACTACACACGTGTTTTTGAGGTTTGATAAAAAAGAGCGGCTTCAGATTCATCTGGTCAAGCAAGGGTGAGGAACAAACCATGTGGCGAGTTGCTGGGAGGAAAAAGCCCAAGATTGTTTGGAAAGGGGAGAAGTTTTCTCATGTACAAGGGTCAGAAAAGGCTAGGACTGAGCTGTGATACTTGATGATTGTCTGCTTTTGTGTAGGGGTACCAATGTCAGATACAGTGACAACGTTTGCTTTGAGGGATCAAGAAAAATTCGATGACCTTGGAAGCTCTGCTGCTGACTACTTAACTAACTACTTAAGTTAAGTACTAGGTAAGGGGGTCAAGAAAAATCAAGGCAAGAGGACAAATAAAATTCCGATCACCGCTTTACGGCGGTAGTCTGGGGCTACATCAAATGTTATACCACATTTCTACACCGCCTTATACCCCCTGGAGGGGAGATCGTCTCGGAAAACAGACATAATAATACTAGCGTATGCCAGCACGGGCGTAGGAACATTGACCCGTCAGCCAATTCCGCACCTCCGACCGTTTGCTTACCTTTGCCTACCTACCGGAAATATTAATATTCCTTTATAGTTAGGCATCCTTTACATCTATTTTATGATGATGAGAATGTGACGTTATATATCATCTCTTTCCAAGCACAAGCCTGGGTAGCTAGCCCAGTTTAAGCCCTTTGAATGCAGTATGGAACAAAGCAATGTCATCATCATGCTTAACGCTTGCTTGCTCAGCTCTCTCTCCTATAGTTAACTAGATGCGAGATTCGGGGAAGTGTAGGCATCTTTCCTCCCCGGAACATATATACTCCTGATCCCGGAGCTGGATTATTAGGTAATCCACCTGTCGGTAGTTAACTACCCGTGCCAAGCGCACCTACACGTCTTTCCCCGTGTACACCCTTTCCTACCGCTCCTTGTTGCGCACCTCAGAGCCCCTCGTGGCCAGTATCCGCGCTACTCGGTACCCGTAGCCTGGCCTGCGCCTTCCGGACCGCAGGCCTCACACTTCTGTTCCTATTGAGATTGAGAGTTTGCATTCTTAGGAGAATGATTTCCCTCTGTGTCTTATGTTTTACATCAGGGATAAGAGCTCCAATCCTTGCTCCACACAAAGTAGAAGCAGCTCATGCAGCACATGACTGATCACTGAGCATCATAAAGCAGTTACGTCCTGAAAGGAAAAGTCGCGGTGATGATAGAATAAAAAGTCTGTATAGTCAATGACCAACTGCGACGTTCAGAGGATTAAGCAGCATCATGCCCCATGTGGAGATTCCATGATGTGAAATACTCACTACCCTCATGAAGGTGGTGGCATCCAGAAGGGGAAAGTCTCCCTGATGGTAGTAGTATAAAAATCCTATATAGTGGCATATATGTTCAAATTCTTGCATTTTCTGTCGTCTGTATTACTATAGATCTAGATGTGAAATACTCAAGTCAAAACAAACACACGACATCACCTCGCGCATAATCCGCCAGTCGAAGCTCCTGAAGTGGGCCAGTCTTAGCTCATATGGTCTCAGGATAATGGACAAGATGGCTGCAGGGTCGGATGCAAACAAAAGTCAACTCACGAACCTCAGGCGAGTATTTGGCAAACGGTTTAAAACATGCGATGTGCTGCATGTGAGATTCTTGACCTGTGATGCCGTCTGGTACACGATAAACCCTGTCATATACAAGAAAGCCAAGTAAGTAAGGAAGTCTTTGTGTTGAAGGTTTGGAGGCCCAGTCGAATGAGCATGATAAATAAAGTATGTAATCAAACCCAAACACGAGGTAAAAAAGGGCGTGCAAGTTGGTATGAAAGGAGCTAAGAGCTTGAAAGGAACAAGAAAAAAGGTTTTGATCGTACTTGAACTGATTTTTGGTGCTTGGAGGAACAGGTAGGTCAGAAGATTGGGTTGTATCCTGTATCCTAGTCCAAGATGCACTTGTGTCAGCAATTAGTTCAGGCTTCACGACTGCTACCACTATCTGTGTCTGCATTTGCAGGCCCACCAAGAGTAGGCGGAGGAGGGTGAACTATGGCTTTACTTGCCCTCCATGGTGGAACAGTACTTCGCGCTGGAATCGCCGATGTCGTATTCACGGTGCTGGTCCCAGAAGGTGGCTGGGAGCGACTCGGCAGCTGTCCTTCCGCCGTCACTGGAAGCGAGCTATTTACCGAAGTTGATTGAGGGTTAGTCGAGGAAGGAGTTTCTGTAGTTGTCAAAGGGGTGCTCGCCCGGCTAGAGCCAAACAGCCCTCCAGTCGTCAGAGGTGTGTTTCCATAGCCTGCACTAGGTGGTGCATTGAAAAGTGACTTTGGTGGAGCCGTTGAAGATGTTCTCGCCTGGTTAGTGCCAAACGGCCCTGTAGTTGTCGAAGGCGTATTTTTTGAGCTTATGCCAACAGCTGGCGCTGACTGACTCACATTTGGCGAGTGTTGTCCTGTTGCTGTTGATTGTCTGTTCCCCAAGCTAGCCATGAATCCCGGGCTCGGTCGTGTTCCTAGAGCTCGTAGTCTGATTAGCCACAAGCTTCTTTCCACTAGCATATGTATCTTACCTTGAAAGGGAGATGCCTCAGGAGCTAGGTTTGAATTACCAGACCTGCTGAAGATACTTGGGGTAGCTGATGCAGCTGGGGGACCGGAAGTAGCTATGTGGCTCCCGTTAATCTCAGATGAAGCCGACGCCTACCCTGGAATTTTAAACTACTAATTTACTTACCAGAAACGGTTGGGGTTGGACTTCGTGGCGATGGCATCTTGCTATCGAAGATTTTGAGCGTTTGCAGACCAGTTTCTAGCTTCTCAAGCTCCTGTGCCAAACGCCCTCGTTCTTCTTGAATAAACGACGGTTCCGAGGCAAGTTCTCGAATCTTGCTATCATCCATATTATTAACGGTTTCGCTCGTGAAGATACTCTGTAGAGGGTAGAGAAGGCAATTCTCAATGCCCAGTATTGCAACGTTCTCCACAAAGGTGACAATCGTCGTCTAAATACGCGTTGTTTTAGAGAGACTGTAGGACAAAAGGTTTAAGAAGGGTAGATGCTACTAGTAACTTCTAGCTGTGGAGAAGGTTGTCAGACTCACATCGTAGTACGCTTGCATCTGATCGATGATTTCAGTTGCTGCAAATTGGTCTCTGGATTGCTCTAAGTCCGACGTAACTCTTCCGAGATCATAAAGGCTGAAGGTTGAGGACGGGCCTAAGAAAATCTCATGCAAATCCATCAGCTTGCTCGTGAGAGAGGCGAGCTGTCGTTCACCCCTGACTTTCTGAATTCGAGAAAGGAAGCCAGTTCCCACAGGCAGCGGATGGCCCCGTTTCGTGTATGCAGTGAGTTCGCTGAGTTTATGCTGCAATGTAATTTGCATACTATCCATTTCTGGTTCAAGAACAGCTCCCACGAGTATGGAATACGTATATTCGTCGGTGAGATGCTGGAGAACGCGACATGCAAGGTATCTTGTTGCTTCCCACGCCGTCATCAAGTGGTCCCTCGCGAGTTCTTCCCATGGTTTGGACTGGTCACGGAACAAGCTCCCCACAAGTAACTGATTCGCATTTCCTGGCAGCTCGATGCCCCGATTCTGTCGCGCTTGTTCGCTAATCTCACGCTCAAGAGTAGAACGCTGTGCATAAACCGGTACCCAATTCCTCATGTAACAGTTTGTCCGAAGCTTCTCAATCTCAGTGGATAGCATCGGCTCTTCGCCGACTTCCAAGATTCTCCGGCGGCAGCCTCCGACCATCATTGCTTCTGCAAAGAATTCGTTCAACTCGCGAATGACGGCCCGAAGTCTCCTATCCCCTTTCGTGCTATCCAGGCCACCGAAGAACTCGTCCGCGTATATTCCGTTCAAGCTCTGCCCTATGAGCCGCTCGAATTTTCTGCTTATATCCAGAAGGAAGCCCCGTTGCTGTTGGAGCGTCGATCGGGCAGGACCGAGTCTGGACAATTTCTGCTGGCGCTCAGAGATCTCCTGCTTAATGTCCTTAATTAAGCCTGGAACGCTCCGCTGGATGAGTTTGGATAAAACCAGGCTAAGGCGGCGCCTGAGGCTTTCAATGCCCACCCATTCGCGAGATATGCTGGTCCATCGTCCTTGGCTGAAAAATGCTTTCTCCATCTCGTCTCGGGCATCATCTGAGATGTCCCTTTTCTCGAAAGATCGGTTACGCAGGACATGCCACCCCAGCCGCAAGCGAACCTTCTCATTCTTGACGAACTGAAGGTACGTATCCTCCAGTCCTGAGTTAGCTTCCAGAGTATCCGGTTGGGTGATTATGCCAAGTGTTCGTTCACGCTGTGGATCAAACTGCGCTGCGATATTCAGGACCTCTTGGATGTGGTAGTCGCTTTTGGCGCTGATCACGGCCAGGATGATGCTTCGGGAGTTCTCCATGTACTTTTCTGTCAGGCTGCGGACGATTCTCTTGCCCTCCTCTCCCTGATCCTCGCTAGTGGAGTAGTACAATCCCGGTAAATCCACGAGGGTCAATTCCGGCTTGTCTGGGCCAGAGATCTCAACTTTGAGTATATCATCGCTGAATCCAGAACTGACCGTCCTGGAAATGCCCATGTGCTCTTCAGCCCTTTCGATCAGCTTTGGCAGGTCGTCACTGTTGGAGAACACATCAGGGGCGAAGTTCCTGAGATTCTGTTGTTCCTGCTCGCCGATTCTGGATGGGCCAGGTTCGATGGAGACCTTGATGCTGGGCGATTGTCTTCGACGGAGGATAACTTCGGTCGCAAAACGCGTGCAGACACTACTCTTCGCAGGAAACCGTACGCGCGAGACAGCCTCGAGCACGGAGCTTTTCCCACTAGACTGGTTACCACACACGATCAGCTGGGGTAGTTCCACCAGGCCCCCGATTCCAATGGTGCGAAGATCATCAATCTTATCAAGGAGCTTTGAGTGGTTGGATTGCAGCTGGTGCAATGCATCATCTTCTTTCATGGAAGGCATGGATGGTGTTTCTGACCTAAGAGATGCTGGTATGAATTACGATGTTAATAATGGAATAAACATGTACCTTCGGAAAATTGAAAGGGCAAGCATGAATTATGGCACCCAGGATCCATCTATTTATCTATTTATCATCCCCCCTAGATCCTCAACGTACTTTTGTCCGTTGCTAGTGTATTTGAAGACCGTGGCGCAGCAGTATCATTGCATTAGCCGCCTGCGAGGTGCCTGTAACTACGGAGATATGTTGGCCAAGCTCTAGTGACAGTAGAAAGATTATTAGGCTAATCGAAGGAGATAATTGTGTCCATACCGCCTACCTACACGGTATCTATCCATGTTCCCGTGTAGGTAGGCGGTATGGACACAATCAAGTAACTTTTGGGTTCAAAAGTTTCTAACACGCAAAACCACGCTAATTCTGCCAGGCAAAACAACGCGCGCGTGTTTGGCTTCAAATCTCTGTATATTTTCTATGGCTAAAAATAAGGATTTAACCCCTACTATGCGGGCACGCATATGTGAGCTTCATTCAATTGGATGGGGCTACCGCAGAATTCATCAATAATACCCTCAGATTCCTGTTTCGACCATTCGCTATACTATAATCAGTCAAAATGATCGGAAAGATCATGTTTCAAAGCCACGCAGTGGCAGGCCTCCAGTTCTATCACCAGAACAAAAAGCATATCTTCACCAGCTTGCTATTGAAGATCCACATATAAAGATGCATGAATTACAGGCTGCAGTAAATCCTTCTAAATCTACTGTACAACGCAACCTTCATATGACATTGAAGCAGAGAAAGCAGCAGAAATTACTGAAGAGAATGCTGCTAAATGTCTTACTTAGGCTCTCTGGTATGTTGATTATGCCTAAAGATTAAAAGCATGTTAAATGAACTGACGAATACCCAGTTGAATGTGGTAAAGATGTGCGATCTTTATATACCTCTAACAGTCCTTGTCACCAGACAATTGAGCATGATGTTCATACTGTACACAGTGGGAAAGGTGTAAAGCAGATGCTGGGTTTGGGTTTGATAAGTGTACAGGTCTTGTTCTTTTAGAAGGAGATCTTGAAGCAGCATGTGGAGGAGTTGCTGCATGGGTTATGTCTTATGTATATGAGGCATGGCTCCCGGAACTAGTTGGACCAGGTGATATTTTTATGCATGATGGTGCTTCCGTGCACACCGCGCGTATCATTAGGCGTCTTCTTGATGAAATGGATCTTGTAGTTATGGCATGACCTCCATATTCGCCTGATCTCAGTATTATTGACTGTCGGGGGGCGACGCGTGCGTTACGCGGTATGAAGATGTTGTAGATGGACCTCTGATTGTACTAAGCTACTGTGGGTTTCTGCGACATGATGGAGGATATTGTAGTATTTCGGACAGGCGGGTTATCCAGTGATCCAGCCTCGGGATTTGGAATATGTATGTTCCGGGAGGAGAGGTGCCACACCTTGGTTCCCCGAATCCCGAATATATAGAAGCTTCAAGCGTTAAGATGTTAATTAAGAGCTTCACAATGTATTAGAGACGGCAGTACATCGGTTTAGAGATTGTTAACCACGAATCCTACGGTTTGCTTTTAGTGTTTGATATCCAGACGCTGCACCCCTGATCCGCTTCAAGGGCGGTCTAACTAGGTATAAAGCACGTGATCTCTGACATAAACTAACTAGATACAGAAATAAGACACCTCAGGCCGCACGGACCAACATCTTATCGTGTCGATCCCCCGTTTTCCCCTCTCTCTTGGGTTCAAGTCCGTTGCAACTCTCAGCTCTTGAAGGCCCCATATCCAGAGGGTGCTGCGTGCTGCTGGTTCCGTTGAAATCCTCTCAAAACAAGGTATCCTATATTGCTATGTTTTTATACCCCCTCAGACCACACTGTAGTGCTGACTGTCTATTCCGGTCATTTGCCCATATCGCAAGACTCGCATTCGCTGATAACTCATACATCTACCCAGAATACGTGCCAGGGGTTTAAATAAGACAGCTCGTCTTCCATATTAGAAAGTTTCTATAATCCTTCAACACATTATATTCCCTAAACATGGCGAGCCCGGCCCAGTGCTTCTATTGCTTCGAGTGCCTTTCTGCTTCTTTTGAGGACCGTGAACATGCCGATCTCGAGGTCATAGAAGAACTCTGGGAGCAATACGAACAGATAAAAAAACTTGCTGCTATTGAGGGAAATAATGAGTCTGTCTCGATTGGGGAGGACGGCAAACGGGGCCAGCAGGCAGTGCCCAATGATGATGATGGCAGTTCTACCAGCACGAATAATCGCCCTGGAGCTCTTAGGCTTCCCAGCATCAACCATCTCCAGTCATCTTCTGAATCCTCAAGTGCAGCTACTACGCCTTCGTTGGCTTCTAACTCATCTCAATCCATTTCCTCTGCCTCTACCACCCTTACCACTCCGACTTTCCAATTCCCGGCGTCAGAGATACCTAAGTTGGGATCTCAGAAACGGAAGTATCGGAGCCATCCACTGTTTGTAACGTGGGACATGTTGAAGAGAGGCAGAAAGTCGCTCCGTGGTTGCATTGGCACATTTGAAGCGAAGGAACTTTCTGATGGCTTGAAGTCATACGCTCTTATTTCGTACGTATCTTCTTGCTGATGGTTCAAAAGAAGCCTGCTTTTGTTGCTTCTTCCAGGGAGCTAATTTACAACAGAGCCTTCGAAGACACTCGATTTTCACCAATTCCTGAGTCCCTTATACCTTCTCTGGTTTGCTCTCTGACCTTGCTAGGATCATTTGAACCATGCACGGATGCCATGGACTGGATTCTCGGAACGCATGGGATACGTATATCCTTTGTGCACCGCGGCAGGCGATATGGCGCGACATATCTCCCAGATGTCCCAGTCGAACAGGAGTGGACCAAAGAAGAGACCATAGAGAGCTTAATGCGTAAAGCAGGTTGGAATGGGGCTACCGGAAGTGTCTCCAGAAGACTCTTGCGGGGAAGTGAATCAAACTTGGGGAAGCCATGGGAACAGGTGTCAGATTTCCGAGCTGTCAAGTACCAGGGTCTTCGTGCCAGTGCGACGTATGAGGAGTGGCAGGAGTGGAGAAACTGGGTTCTATCTCTGGAAGATGGAAGGGAGAAGCTATTGAACCCCTAAAGACGGGTGTGTTTCGGGGTATCCAATGGCAGTAGAAATAGCTGGCCTAAGGGTTCACATGAACGATTTCGGAACGATATACGGTGTATGTGGTGCTGGATTTTCTCGATCCGGGTGGGTTACGGCGTAAGGTGATCGCGGGCACTTTTGTTTCTCCCCTTTCCGGGCTTACTTCAAAGTCAATGATTCAATACGCGTCTAGAATAATAACGCATTGCTCTTGTCCAACTTTGGCCCATCAACACCAGTTCATTCTGCTGTATGAAGACACACTTGCAGCACACAATCATACCAAGGGGATGTAGCTAAAGGAGGCCTATCTATCATCAGCAACAGTAACGGAATACAGAGAAGGCTGCAAGGAGGGGAAACACATGGTTTCAACAGAAACGTGGGGGGATCTGCAAGAGCCCATGCTGCTATGCCTATTCTAGTTAAAGTACAGAAGTGCATCAATTGCTTAGCAGTCCTTATAGTCCTTTAGGCAGCACAAATGGAGACGAAGAGGTTCGATGCGAAGCAGGAACCTATGCTTGGCTAGAAGAAAACTGACCTGATATACCGATTCCGCACCTTTATGGCTTTGCAATGGCTACTGGTGAGACTGTATAGTATTTGCACAGATATAATCTTTATGGAGTACTGACCTCTCCTTTCTCCGGTTTATGCGAACTGAGAATCTCACCGTCTTGTCCGGTTGGGTGATTATCTGCAAAGAGCAGAGCTGCATCACCAGCACCTAGTTAGTCCCCCTCATCCTCAGGCTCTGTCAGGTCAATATCATATTGACCGTCTTCAGCACTTTCTCTGTCAGAGAAGTTACGTTACCATCATTAGATGACTGGTGATTTCCGACGCCCTCATAAAACCACAGGTTGGCTGGCAAAATGCCAAAAATGTGGTCAGGCTTGCTGAGGGAAAGTGTGGTATGCTGAGTTAGGGCTTGGCGGGGATTGCAGGTAATTTGGTGCGTACCATTCCATTACCCTCGGGAGTCTATAACCACGCACTTGGCAAATGGACAGCCAAAAACAGCGTCAACTGCGGCCGTTTCCGGTCGGCAGTTTGTCGTCTTCTTTTTCAATTGTATTATTGAGGAATGGTTTGAACTTTGGACTTTATAGTCTGAATCTTATCAAAAACTTAAATCCCGACACCAAGGAGTAACTAGCATACTTTGTCCATTGCATTGGGTCTGGTTGGCATTTTTCGCTAACAATAATACTATCCAGAGGAATGGTATGATGGAGCTACCCCCTGCAAAATCCTTCGAGGATTATTGCCAGATAACGATGAACTATTATCCTGATTACGACTCTGATTACGATGGTGTCTTGACTCTTGAGCCTGGAATTGCCGACTAGCTCATGGTTTGCGGGGAGTGGCCGGTAGGACTGATTGGATCCCCTCCGGAAGAGTTAATAAGCTGCGCCTTGAAGAATTTTCTTCGTACTCCGTATTTCATAACCTCATTACTCATCATATCTTTAGTTAACCTCCGATGGCAAGACGGCGCCCTGCGGTTGGTTATATGAAGGCATAGCGGAGCCGCGTATTAACTCTCCCGACCGATGAGAATGATTAGATAGATGGCACAGATCCATTATATATCTTCTTCTGATGGGTGCAACGACGATCAACACTCGCAACCGGCTCTGGTGCCCCAAGTGGGTATGATGTGCCGTCTCTTGACGGTCGTGAAAGTCGTGAGGAAGCCATGATGAATCTTCCCAGCTGTTTCAATCAGGGGGTGTTCCCACAGTCATCCAAGTCCCCTAGAGTAAACTTTAACATGGCTCCATTGCCTCTGGCGACGCCCTGCATAGGCCTGTCAATCCACATGAAATGAATGAAAGTTCATTATTCATTAGCGACTCCACATAAGTACAGGTCCGCGGACCAGTCGGCCTTGCCACTACGTTCCAGATTCTACATTGCACCCCCGGTGGAATGCCTCCTTTGGGATAATACGGCGCAGCACGATGTAGGGGTGTCTCCACTGATTTGCTTCAAGCTATAAAAAGCAAGTGAAAAAGAACTTTTCGCTTTCAAAAAGTCCAGCAGGCATGTGTTCTCTCGGGCTAGGGCCGAGGAGGAATTAATATTCTTATATTGCTGACTCCTTAACCCCGTTCTATCATGATATCATAAGATGAGACTAGAATGCGAATCCTGAAGATCGTCTCTTTAAGGTCATAGCGACTCCGAGATCCAATGCCGGAGAAAGGGGATTTTGCCTCTATCCCCCGTTGTTTCAAGGATAACTCGGCCGTGGATATGCACAACGCTCTGATACAATTAAAGTTTCTTGACTGGTGGCATCGTGTCCCTGTTCATGAGAGACAACCTTACATGTGTACTCCGTACAATACTAAATTTATTATATACCTTTCTAAGCTCCCCCATGGCCCACTTGACATGTAGACTGTACCTTTTCTCATTGCCCGTCCTGCGACTTGCACGCATACCCCCTCCAAGCCTTTTCTCCTTCTCCTACGAGGTTCTCGCTTCCCGTGAACCGGCAAGTCAATGCATCTTCGCCTCGAGGATTCTTTCTGCCAATAGCTCGCAGTTCGTACTTTCATCCGAATCCGCTGTTGATGTGTTGATGCTATGTGTATGGGCGCATCCTAGTCAAGCCTCCCGTTTCCATCCACCATGACCCATCTCAATGGCCGCAGCCTGCAGATTTTCGTCGTCACACTAATCTTTCTAATCATCTCCTTCATCTCCGTTTGCCTTCGATGCTTTGTCCGATTGAAACTGGTCAGGGCGTTTGGCTGGGATGATGGACTCATGGTGTTCGCCATGGTATATAGAATGCGACTCATACCCTAGATGTTGGTGCTCCGGCTAACCCATTTCCCAAAAAACCAAAGGCATTGAATATCTTGTTCGCAACATGTGGAATGGCAGGCGCCACGTATGGAATGGGACAAAAGTTCGAGAGCATCGACTTGACTCATATTGATATTGCTCTGTTTGTAAGTTCAGCTCGCCATGGCTCTTAGGACTCTTAGGAATCCATCCTCACCCAATTGAAAACAGTGGTGGTGGCTTGGCCAGTGCAGCTATGTCCTCACATGCTGCGTTGCGAAGATATCAATTGCCATGGGCGTTCTTCGTCTCACCGTCAAGGGATTTTATTCCATCATCTTGTGGGCTGTGATCGCCGTGACGATAGTCGTCGGGCTCCTGTTCTGGTTTATGTTGACTTTGCAGTGCCATCCGGTCTCGCATTTCTGGCATAGAGACCGGCCTGGACACTGCTTACCCGTCAACACCATCATCGATGTGGCCTATCTCTACAGCGTCACTGCAACTGTTTGCGATTTTGCGCTGTCCATTGTGCCTATCTTCCTGATCTGGAGTCTGCAGATGAATCGGCGTTCGAAGATTGCCCTGGCTGGTATTCTTGCCATGGGAGGGATGTGAGTACCTCGAGTTCATCCATAGCATTTCTGTGGTTTGGATCATATATCTGACTTCTTGTTCAGTGCCAGTGCAGCTGTCATTGTCCGCATCCCATTCCTCCACGATTATAAGAATCCGGAGTTCCTCTGTAAGCCTCCTCCCCTAATGATGATCACTGTTGAGTTTGGTGGTGTTCTGATTATTCTCCTTTCTTCCCCAGATGCGACAAGTCAAATCTCCATTTGGTCTAATGTCGAGGCCAGTCTTGGGATTACAGCTGGCAGTCTGACTACGCTTCGTCCTCTATTCCGTTTCTTCCGCGATGGCAGCTACGGAGGCTCTCGAAGCGGGAAGCCCAGTCGCGGAACCAGCATTCCTCTCTCCCGCAAGTATGGGGGTCCATCGACGTTTTCCAGGAACGATCCAGAGAATCACTGGCGGTCGGATCTGGATGATGATGGCATGCGGGGAATTATCACGACTGTTCAGACGCAGCACAGTGGAGATAGCAGCAGCCAGGAGCATTTAAACCCCGAGAGGGAAAATTATTTCCATGGTGTCAGTGTGCACAAGTCTTTCACTGTGACTACTGACAGGATATAATAAACTTATGTACAATAATGACGAGTCCGGTTATGATCATTGTTAAATCTTATTCTTCAATAAAGCCAAGTAAGATCACGCTGTACTCCGTAGGTAGCATCAGATAGGGGCGACGGTGTGGCTGTGGCTGTGGCTATGGCCTCGCTCTAATTTCTACGGTTGAGGTGGCTTTTTGGATGTCCTCGTTCCTCTTCCACGCCTTCTGCTCTTCCAAGAGACTCCCTGATCTTGAGTTTCTTCTTTATCGCCCTCCTATGACTCAATAAGCCTTCTCATCGGCGGATTCCGTTTGACCCTTGATTGTGGTCACTCGAGTGCCAAAATGTCGGTTTCACATACGCCCGTGAACTTCCCCCGTCGCAGTCGCGTGCTTGCAGCTTCTCCAACTAACTCCAGCAACAGGGCGAAACTCGTTAATGATCCCCAGATCAAATATGCCTCGCTGCATAACCCTCTCCCCGTTTATCTGCACACTTATGTCTGGCCGTTTTTGATCATCTGGCCCGCGTTCTTTGCCTTCTACCTTTCCCCCGAGCGCTACGACAAGTATATCCAGGGCCAGGAATGGACATTCGTTTGGTCGGGGACTATCATTACATTCCAGTCCCTTTTGTGGTTGATGACAAAATGGAGTATCAACATCAACACGTTCTTCACCATGACCAGGTCCAGATCTGTCGACTCCGCCCAACTGATCAAGATCATCCCCATCACTAACGCGGGCTCTGCTGAGATCTGCCCCTTGATTCATGACAATACGGGCGGGAAGGAGACCATTTCGGTTCTGTTCCAGAAGCGTCGTTTTCTCTTCTATCCGGAGTCTCGATCCTTCGCCCCTCTGTCCTACGTGCTCGATGCGGAACCCAAACCGGCCATCAAGTATTTCCAGCAGAGCCATGGTTTAGTCTCCAAGGAGGAGATTGACCGCGTGCAGCATCACTACGGAGACAACAAGTTTGATATCCCTGTTCCCGGGTTCATTGAGCTTTTCAAAGAGCATGCGGTGGCGCCCTTCTTTGTCTTCCAGGTCTTCTGCGTCGGCCTGTGGATGTTGGATGAATATTGGTACTACTCGCTGTTCACGCTCTTTATGCTTGTGGCGTTTGAGAGCACGGTTGTGTGGCAACGCCAAAGGACGTTGAGTGAGTTCTGTGGGATGAATATCAAACCCTACGATGTGTGGGTATATCGCGAGCGGAAATGGCGGGAAATCACCAGCGACAAGCTTCTGCCCGGCGATCTCATGTCTGTTAATCGGACAAAGGAAGATAGCGGTGTGGCTTGCGATATTCTCTTGATTGAGGGCAGCGCGATCGTCAATGAGGCCATGCTCTCGGGAGAAAGCACGCCATTGTTGAAGGATTCAATCCAGCTCAGACCTCACGATGACCTTATTGAACCAGATGGATTAGACAAGAATTCTTTCGTCCATGGTGGCACGAAGGTGCTGCAGATTTCTCATCCCAACACGAGTGCCGACACCGCTGAAAACCCGCAACATGTTGCATCTGATATTCCTGCTCCCCCCGACAATGGCGCTATGGGTGTCGTTGTGAAGACCGGATTTGAGACCAGTCAAGGTATCCTTGTGCGCACCATGATCTACTCCACCGAGCGTGTTTCTGCCAACAACGTCGAGGCGTTGCTTTTCATCCTGTTCCTCCTGATTTTCGCTCTCGCTGCCTCATGGTATGTGTGGCAAGAAGGTGTGTCGAAGGATCGCAAGAGGTCTAAGTTGCTCCTTGACTGTGTCCTCATCATCACGAGTGTTGTTCCTCCCGAGCTTCCTATGGAACTTAGTCTCGCTGTCAACACTAGCCTTGCTGCGCTCAGTAAATTTGCAATCTTCTGCACCGAGCCTTTCCGGATTCCATTTGCCGGACGTGTTGATGTTGCCTGCTTTGATAAAACCGGTACGCTGACTGGAGAGGATCTCGTTGTTGACGGTATCGCCGGCCTCACGTTGGGTGTCAAAGGCGCCAAGGTCGAGCCCGATGGCGCCCACACGAACATTTCAAAGACAGACAGCATCGGAGCCCATACGGCTCTTGTACTTGCCAGTGCCCATGCCCTGGTGAAATTGGACGAAGGGGAAATTGTGGGTGATCCTATGGAGAAAGCTACTCTGCAGTGGCTTGGCTGGGTCTTGGGAGAAGATGACATCCTTACGCGTAAGAATGCTGTAGGAGGGTCGTCTTCTATCGTTCCTGAATCGGTTCAAATTAAGAGGAGATTCCAGTTCTCTTCCGCTCTGAAGCGCCAAAGCACTATCGCAACGGTTGTCACCAGCGACCGCAGGACATCTAGAAAAACGAGAAGCACTTTCGTGGGTGTCAAGGGTGCCCCTGAGACTATCAGAACCATGTTGGTCAACACGCCTCCAAACTACGAGGAGACGTTCAAATTTTTTACACGAAACGGAGCTCGGGTTCTTGCACTTGCCTGCAAATACCTTTCTTCTGAAGCAGAACTTTCTCAGGGTCGCATTAATAACTATGCCCGAGAAGAGATCGAGTCGGAATTAACGTTCGCTGGTTTCCTCATTCTTCAGTGCCCACTCAAGGAGGACGCTGTCAAGGCCGTCCGGATGCTGAATGAGAGCAGCCACCGTGTAGTCATGATCACCGGTGACAATCCGTTGACTGCTATCCATGTAGCTCGCCAAGTGGAGATTGTCGACCGCGATGTTCTCATTCTCGACGCTCCCGAAAATGATTTCTCTGGGACGAAGCTCGTTTGGCGGAGCATTGACGACAAGTTCAACCGTGAAGTTGATCCCAGCCAGCCTCTTGATCCGGAGATACTCAAGACCAAAGACATTTGCATCACAGGCTATGCCTTGGCCAAGTTCAAGGGTCAGAAGGCCCTTCCGGATCTTCTTCGCCATACCTGGGTCTACGCTCGTGTTTCTCCGAAGCAAAAGGAAGATATTCTTCTAGGTCTCAAAGATGCCGGTTACACCACGTTGATGTGCGGCGATGGCACTAATGACGTCGGAGCACTGAAGCAGGCTCACATTGGCGTTGCGCTTTTGAATGGTTCTCCGGAAGATCTGGCCAAGATCGCAGAGCATTATCGAAATACGAAGATGAAGGAGATCTATGAAAAGCAGGTCGCCATGATGCAGCGATTCAACCAGCCGGCCCCACCTGTTCCTGTCCTGATTGCCCATCTTTATCCTCCTGGCCCAACTAATCCACACTACCAGAAAGCCATGGAAAGGGAGTTGCAGCGAAAGGGTACCGCAAATCAAGCTGGAGCTGAACCGATTCCAACTATCACTTCTCCTGGTGCTCAGGCGCTGCAGCAGCAGAATCTGACGCCGAAGCAACAGCGGCAACAGCAAGCTTCTGTTGCGGCTGCTGGTCTTGCCGACAGACTCACCACATCCATGTTGGAGCAGGAACTTGACGACAGTGAACCTCCAACGATCAAGCTCGGAGATGCCTCAGTTGCTGCACCCTTCACAAGCAAACTGGCCAATGTCATTGCCATCCCTAACATCATTCGCCAAGGCCGTTGCACGCTTGTGGCTACGATCCAGATGTATAAGATCCTTGCCCTGAACTGTTTGATCACAGCCTACAGTCTGAGTGTCATTTACTTGGATGGGATCAAGTTTGGAGATGGACAGGTAACTATCAGCGGAATGTTGATGAGTGTCTGCTTCCTCTCCATTTCTCGTGCAAAGGTATGTCGCTTTCAATGGATGAACATGTCATTAAGGCACGGTACTGATTGCGACTATAGTCCGTGGAAGGTCTGTCGAAGGAGCGCCCGCAGCCTAACATTTTCAACATGTACATCATTGGCTCTGTCCTTGGACAGTTTGCGATCCACATTGCCACGTTGATCTACCTGTCGAACTACGTCTACTCCGTTGAACCGTATGTATATCGATGCCTACGTGCTTGAGTGTCTTGTAGCTAACGGAAGTATTAGACGTCAAAGCGACATCGACCTTGAGGGGGAATTCGAGCCATCCCTTCTCAACAGTGCCATTTATCTCCTCCAGCTTATTCAGCAGATTTCTACCTTCTCTATCAACTACCAGGGCCGTCCGTTCAGAGAGTCGATCCGCGAGAACAAGGCCATGTACTGGGGTCTCGTTGCTGCTTCGGGCGTCGCCTTCTCCTGCGCAACTGAATTTATTCCAGAGATCAACGAGAAACTCCGCCTTGTGCCGTTCACAACCGAGTTCAAGGTTACGCTCACTGTTCTCATGGTCGTTGACTATGCTGGCTGCTGGGTCGTCGAGAATGTGCTGAAGGCCTTGTTCAGTGATTTTCGACCCAAGGATATCGCTGTGCGCCGACCAGATCAGCTACAGCGTGAGGTGGAGCGGAAGAATCAGGAGCTGCTAGAGTCCGGGGTTGAGAAGACACAGTAGATGATGTCCACATTTGGGCCGGGAAGGCCCCTTAGAGACGAAGGTTCTCTACTTTCTTCAAGTCTACTCTGCAGCTAGCTGTACTTGGGAGCTGTTGCTTATGGTTTTTGGAGTGGCGTGTACAGCGTAGATAGGGGTATAAATGAATCTCATGTCTGAAGACTTTCGCCGTTGATGATACGTAGATCTCTGTAGGCGGCGGTGAACCTGGACTCCTTTGCCTATCTTGCTGCCTCCTGCAGCTAAGGACAGGGAAGAGACACCATGAGAGTCAACCTCTCTCTCTCTCCTCGAAGCATATGCTGCATAATAATGCAACGATGAGGTGAAAAGGACAGCAAAGGCAAAGCTATTCATTGCCCGAAGTGATGCAATCTGCCAGAGCTGCATGAATTCGCGATGCCACGCCCGCAACAGACATTCGGTGAGGAGTTGAAGACCGACTTGCAAATTGTTCTATTCGACTCTAGGTCTTTCCCTTCGAATGAGCGCGAAATTCAACGAGGGAAAAGAGAAAGAAAGAGAGAAAGAAAAACGACAGCGGCGGTGGTGGCCATCGTTGGATGTCATTCCCCTGCGGCAGCAGCATCATCATCGAGCCATCTTCATCATCGAACGCCTCCTCCACACAGCCAGAATGGGGCTTGGGATGAAATAAGAGAAGCGGCTGAAACGAATCACGGCCGTTGGATTCTTCCCCTGGAGGCTAAGGTGCAGAATTCCGGCCAGTCGCTGCTTTGTCGCCTTTCGCATGGCTGAGGAATTGCCAGCTCCCCCAAAAAAACAAACCCGCCGCAAGTGATGTCAGGCAGGGTCATTTCTAGCCTCCAACGCCACAGAAATATGTTATAAAAGAGTGCAAGATGGATGAGACTTGGATGTGCTTTCTTTTTCTCTTCAGATCAGTTTGTTCTGATAGACAAAAGGTGAACTGTCTCTTGAAGAGAAAATCTTCGCAAACTTCAAAAACCGAAAAAATCTCAGAAAGTTTCTCGAACTTTTTGGACGAGCTTTCCATCAACCATCCACAATGACTGATCGTACTGACTACGGTACTACCGCCACCGGTGCCTACGACACAACCGGTACCGCCTACGATACAACTGGTACCGCCTACGACACCACCGGTACCACCTACGACACCACGGGCTATGGCACCACTGGCACCACGGGCTATGGCACAACTGGCTATGATCTCACGGGCTATGGCGGTACTACTGGCTACGGCACAACGGGATATGGAACTACTGGTTATGGTACAACTGGTTATGGCACGACGGGCTACGGCGACACCACTGGAACCACCTACGGCACCACCTACGACACGGGCTACGGTGGTACTACCTACAGCCCCAGCACAGGATCGTACGATCAGCACCTTGACTACCGCACCGATGGTGCTAACAGACACCATCGTGAGAGAGTGAGTCCTACGGGCACCTATCGTCACCGCGACGTCGATCGGAGGGATGATGGAACCACCCGTGTCCATCGGGAATATGACAACCCCAACACGGGTACGAGCTACCACCGTGATTATGAGAGGTAGAGGGCTGGGGTTGGTTTGATTGTTGGAGGATATATTACGAGTTGATGGTTGCAGCGGTTGCATAGCGATTCTTATTGGCATTTCGATATGAAGTGATGAAGTCATGATTTGGAAAAGAGATGGGGGAAAAAAAAAACATCAAAAAGAAAAAGAAAAAAAAAACAAAAAATATAAAAACAAAAAAAAAATTATTATTTCTATACATTAGAAATACAATATTTTAAAACCCAATTGCTCATCTCAGTAATATATATCCTTAAGGTCTTTTAGTCGACATAAGCTATCTGTCTAATATTGCTACTCCGGTTACTCAGAAGCTAAAACACCGCAACGAACAAACAGTTAAAATGCTATCAGGACGAGTGAGATTGATTAGCATCTCGACAATGATTCGCGAACTTCAGAACGGATGCATATTATCAAGCGGGGTCCAGCTACAAGCTGTTCAATCTGCAGCTGCCTTGGCACCAGTATTAATTCTCCTGCATCCTCTTTTCCATCCCGCTTCACCTTTGCATCCCATGCGATCCAGCACCGTTCTCTCACTGAGTCCGCGTTTCCCGTCGGTGTATTGATATCGGGTGAGAAGTCTTGGCGTGTGGATGTGCGGATAGTTTTGGCGATCATCACTCGTTATGGGTCTCAAGGCTGGGGATGCTCTAGCGAATCTGGAGTTGAACTTGGGACGGAGAGCACATCGACGAGATGGATTTGGTTTCATCGGACGAGGTCTTCTGGCTGTCGTCCTCGTCGCATCTGCGCTGGTCCTTGTGTCGCGTACACCTTCGTTATTCCGTCTGGGGATCCACGTCGACTTTCCTTCCGAGGTGAAGTCAACGCAGTTCCAATGGAACCAAGTAAGATTATTTCGTTTGTTCTCTTCAATTATCCTCCGGGAGGACGACTCACCTCGTTAGATCCTTCCGTCCAAGGACCTGCGGTACCATGATTGCTTTGATGGCTTCCAATGTGCCCGTTTGGAGGTGCCTATGGACCACCGACGGACTGATGGCAGAGGCCGCACCGTTGCCATTGCAATCGCTAGGCTACCTGCGAAAGTTCCAGTTACTGATCCTCGATATGGGGGGGCGATATTGATCAATCCAGGTTGGTCTCTTTTTTTCAACATTCGGTTGGTGTCTTCTAACTCAGATAGGCGGCCCTGGCGGTTCCGGCATTGCACAGATTCTTCACTCGGGCAGAGGTCTACAGACAATTGCCGACTCGGAGCTCGATCCAAGTTTGGATTCCGATGAAAATCTATTCAGCTCGGCTAAGTATTTCGACATTATCGGTTTTGATCCTCGGGGCGTCGGGAATACCACCCCCGGGTTCAGTTGTTTCCCCAACGCATTCTCCAGCCGTAACTGGCAGCTCCAAGTTGAGGCAGATGGGATGCTTGGGTCATCTTCTGATTCGCTGATGCGGAATTGGCAGCGCAATAAAGCCCTCGCTCCAAGCTGCTCGGAGATGCTGACTACGACTGTCGATGGGGAAGAAGCACTGGGGGAACATGTGAACACGACTCCCGTGGTGGAGGATATGGTTGCCATCATCGAGCGGCATGGAGAATGGAGAGAAAAGCAGGGGATCGCCCTGCAAAAGGTCCACGACTCCCAATACGGATACGATCGAGAACAAACCCTTGCTCGAAGGACGCGGTGGAAGAAAGGAAGCGAAAAACTTCTCTTCTGGGGTCGTTCCTATGGCACTATCCTCGGTGCTACCTTTGCAGCCATGCATCCGGGTCGGATTGAACGCGCGGTGCTCGATGCCGTTGTAAATATAGAACACTACTATCATCCCACGAGTAGTGCCACCACCAGCATCGTCGATGCTGATGCTATATTCGACCGCTTCGGTGTATACTGCGACGCTGCCGGCCCAGACGTCTGCCCCATGTATACCACCGGCGGACCAACGGCAATTACCACCGCCATCGTCGAACTCCTGTCGGAAATCAAGAACTGGTCCGTTCCCGTAACCGCCTCTTTGAAGAGAGGACCCGAAGTCGTGACCTGGACGGACGTTATGCAAATCGTCCGCGTATCCTTATATCAACCCCTGTACACCTTTCCTCTGCTCGCGCAGATTCTGGGAGAGTTGCGACAAGGCAATGGATCCACCATGGCCGACTTGAAGCAGAACAAGAGAGTACCCTCCTGCCTGTCTGAAGAGTGTCAGCGTGCAGGTTCCTACACTCCCGAATGCACTGTTCCTGGTGACGAGTCAACGGCTGCCATCCTATGCACTGATGCTGAGGGCTTGCAGGATCCTGGCTTGGACGTGTTCCAGCAGTCCTGGCAACGCTTAAAGAATGATAGTGCCATGCTGGGTGATTATTGGGGCCAGTTTCTTCTTGAATGCGCTGGATGGAAGGCGAAGGCGAAATGGAGATTTGCGGGTTGGTTATCTTTTTACACTCGATATAAGTGTCATGGTGTACTGATTGTTATATCTACAGGACCATTCTCCAGTAATCCGGCTCACCCATTGCTCTTTGTCAGTAACTCACTCGATCCTGTAACACCTCTTAATGGGTAAGTACATGCTATATATATATACCCCTATGACACTGCGAAATAATTAACAATTCCATCTTCATGACCAGTGCACACAAGACTTCCTCCTTCTTCCCAGGCTCCGTAGTCCTAGAACAAGAATCAGAGGGAGTATGCATTCCTTAAAAATATCTTTCAGGGAAAACCCAAAGTTACTAAAGGTATACTGATATAATTGCAACAGCACTCCACTGTAGCCGCCCCCTCTCTCTGCATAGCCAAATCGATCCGCGCGTACTTCCAATCGGGAATCCTACCCGATCCAGGAACGGTCTGTGTGGCTGATGAGAAGCCGCTCATCGGTCCTACGCCGTCATCGTTGGAGCAGGTCAGGAGCGCTGCGGATGATGTTTTGCTCAGAGTCATCCGGGATGAGGTGTTGAGGTTTAGGGATATAGGGCCATTTTTGCCGTTGTAGCTTTAGGTTGCTTTGTTTCCGGGCTTTTGTGAGGACAATCATGATGGTATGGAATTGTTAACTGGTTGACACATTTATATTCTGTTCAGGATCATACTTATTGAGAGCAGAAGCGGAAAGAAGATGGTAAGAGAAGAAAAAATATGATATTCATTTTTTTATGGAAATACACGTAGTTATCATATACATGGCATGTTCAGGTTCTATATTATTAGATGCCAATAGTGTAAATGCAATTTCACAATTCACACTGATATCAGTGCTACTGTCACGAGAAGTAGATATTTAAGGAACATCAGGATATTGTCAGATTGGCATGCTGGAAAGTATACCCGTAATCATTGAAGATGGCACATTTCTTTGACAAGCCCGGATTCTCAACCCAGCCAGGCGGCATATCCAGGAGATTAATGTTGCTAGCCTGCGGGTTGTAGTTCTGGATGCGATACTGGTTTTGGACGAAGATGTCATAACTCGTTGCATAGGCAGGCCCGCGGACCTGCAGGTAGGCAGGATCAGGGTTGGGACTGTATGTACGGAAGAACGAGCCGAAGACGTCGTTGAGAAGCTGTGAGTGTAGATGGTCCACCTGGTCAAAGTACGGCTGCACATCCTGCGTCTTCGAGTTCAACGTTCCCCAGACGAGCAACACATCGGACGTGTGGCAGCTGGCGTTGAACTTGTTGTTCGGTAGACATGCGGATGGGACATCGACATCCGTCTGGCTGTGACCCTGGGAGATCTCGACCTCGTACAGGCTGGGAAAGGCGTACTGGCCGCCGTGACTAAGTAAATATGCCTCGGGACAGGTCCATTCGCTGAGCGTCATGGCGTCCAGGGCGACATCACGGACCCTATCCGGGTCACTGAGATTGCCCTCGAAGGCGCCCGAGTTGATCATATTCGTTGCCAGCTCAGGTGTATATGCAAAATTGAGTATCGCGTCGAGAATGGATTCTTTCGATCCCAGCGACGGAACGGAATCGCCATAGAAGAAGGCTTCGTTGGTGACGGTTGTGAACATCGTAGGGACGCGGTTCGGGACAGTCCGGCGGGCGAGCAGTTTGTAGAATTGGTCATCGACTACACCGCTGCCGGTGTCATCGACCATTGGCATTATCTTTTCGGCCTGTGCAATCAAGGAGCTTACATGCAAGTAGCCAGAGCTAACTTTGCTCGTAATAGACTTCATAGCGTTTTCGAACGCAGTTGAGTTATCCAAGTAGTTTGTCGCTGGCACTGATCTGAGACAAGACAGCAGGCCTTTCTCCGATAAGGTGCCATTGCAACCGACTGCTGGGGCAATTTCCGGAACATATATCTCGTTGTATACATCCCGTGTGAACCATGGCAAGTCGATGGGGGCAGACTGGGAGATGGCAGCGGAAAAGAGCCCCTTGGCCGCAGAAGAGGAGAGCAGAGCTACGACACTCTGACCTCCTGCCGACTGGCCGAATATCGTGACCCGGGATGGATCTCCGCCAAAAGCTGCGATGTTCTTTTTCACCCACTGCAAAGCCATAATCTGGTCCCTTGTGCCATAGTTTCCAGTGGTGTGGTTTCCGATGGTTAGGAAGCCCAGTGCACCAACTCTGTAGTTGACTGTCACAACCACAACATCATTACGACTGGCAAAATTTCCCCCATCATAGTCAATTAGAGACGCGCTTCCTTCTGTGAACGAGCCACCGTAGAAATATACGGCCACAGGCTTGCTAGGTATGCGGCTACCCTCCGGTGGCGACAAGACAGGGGTGAAGACGTTGAGATACAGGCAATCCTCAGAGATACTGCCATCTACAACCCCAAACCTTGAAGGTGACTGGATACAGGCCGGAGCCATCTTCGTAGCGTCGATATTCCTGCGACCGGTGTAGGGTTGCGGCGGTGCGAAACGTAGGTTCTTCACCGGGGGGTTCGCAAACGGAAGCCCCAGAAACCGGAATGAGCGTGCATCTCGATAGCCCGTAACGGAGTACCCGTCATAGGAAATGGAGACTTTTGACGATTCGATTGTGGCCCTGTTTGTTTCCGTCGTGGGTGGAACGCTGGTCGTGCAAATGGCCGGAAGTTGCGAGTCACAGGGCGCTGAGACGACTGCTTTCTGGCTATGCGAATAGGCAAAGCAACCTTGCGACGAGCCCTCTGAGGCCCAGAGAAGGTCATTAGGCTGTAGGCTGCCGGAGAAGACGAGATAGTCGATCTGATACTGCAGATCGCTGTCACTGGCCTGGAAGGTATAAAGCTTCTCTCCGATGGCTGCGCAACGTGCCTGGGCTTTCGACTGATCCAGCCTGTCATATACCAGAACAGCTGCGGTTCCGTTGTTCTCTGCACTTAGATCATTGTATTTCAGCACCTGTAAAGATCCAAGGGAACTGATTAGGGGCGGCCCTCTCGCGGCGACGGGAGACGGAGCCGCGCGGGCCAGCGACCCTGCGAAGAGTATGTACGTAAGATGCTGGAGCTGCATTTTGCGATCGCATTTCTCGGAGCGGGTCGAAGGCCATAATTGAGAGTCGCTCAGACCTTTAAATAAATAGTAAATACCCCTCACGCCCTGCTGCCAAGGATGTCTCACTCATGGTCGTAATCTGAGCGAGGCAGAATCAGACGTAACCCTGCGCGATATCCGAGAGGCGCAGGACCGAATAGATTAAAACTCCATTTGCGCCGGGCAATATTCCAAAGCCCAATCCCATGTCGTTACCGGAGAACATAATGGGAAGCGCAACCAAAAGGAGAGCAGTTATTATCTACCGCCTTCATCACATACAGTGTAGATGCCTCTCGGACATATGAACGATATGCTGTAGAACTATGACATGACGAACACCCCAGTCGGAGCCGCAGTGTGTATCCAATTGGAGTTATTTCTCGGAGTCCGTAGTGAGCAGTCAACTGCGCCCAGAAAGTCAGATTGGGTGCCTGAAAATAGAACCATTCATGATATGCACTCTGATGCCAAGCTCCGACTTCCCGCATGCCCAAGAGGACAGCTCACAATTCTCATGTATCCAATGCAGACCGGCTCTGAGGAGCAGTAGAAAGGAACAGGCACGCCATGGCACTCATGTAACCACAGGGCTGCACTCCGACTCCGTATCCTGACGGCAGCATCTGGCTTAAATGGCTTCACGATCCGTCATACTTGCATTCATGAACATCATCATTGTTGTTGCGGTCTTCCTGGCCAGATCTGCCTCGAGACTCGATATTCCGAAAGGGTCATTAGGGACGATTTCTGAACGACGAGACCGGGGAAATGGGTGACCAGTTGACATGGAATTATTAGCTGGTTTCAATGGTCCGGCAGCATTATATAATTGTCTTTTCTCTTGCTCTCTTCTTGTCATGTCATGATTGATGAGTGTATCAGAGGGCCGAAACGCGAGCACAATGAACAATGGAGTAGAAGAGTACAATCAGTATAAATAACAGAGATTACGCCGCCATATGACAGAAGTAGAACAGAAGTAGAAGCGTCTCGATCTGCGAGGACTGTCTCTTAGTATATAGAAAGTCGGAACTGAGCAGATCCATGTCCCCCAGCTGGGGCTCTGCCCTTGATCATGAATAGACTCCGATTCTTGATAGATACTGATAGATGTTGCGTATTTCTTGTCTTCCCTTGATGATTTCCCATGTCTGCTGGAGCTGACTGTGTAGAGAATAGAGTTACTCGTAGCAGTTGTGCATCATTTATCCATCACGTGATTGAACGATATCACCGTGAGAGCAGCCGCCACTCATACCAGGCAAGCATAGTCTGCTCTCTCAACGCCCTGATCCCGCTCCTTGCGGTCTGCTTCTCATGCTTCCATGACCATGTCCCGGAGGACACTGGGTGGAGGTCGTGTCCTGGGCAGCGCGAAGTCGCTCTCTCCGGCCGTTTCCATCGCGTCCCCGAAGTCCAAGCCAAATAATGTCCTATCTCCGTCCGCCAGCACCGTATCTCTGAGTTCGCAGGCGTCTACCTCTCAGATTTCGCCCGAGTTTCAGGATCTAACGTCGCGCATCTCCTTGGGAAATGGTGAGACATCCATCTCGGCTGCTCCGGCGGCCGCCGGCGGCGTCCTTGCCTGTCCGATATGCAACGAGGAAATGGTACGGTACTTACACATTACCCCCTTTCGGGATATTGTTCTTTCTAGCTGACAGAACTTTAGGTTACATTGCTGCAGTTGAACAGGTACTACCTACCTACGATAATTGTTGTTTCCCTCCTAATGAATTGCGGTTCGCAGGCATCTCGACGACGTGCATCAGAATCTCGAAGATGACAGACAGGATGAAGTTAAGGATTGGTTCAAAACCCAAATGGAGAAGGCGAAGCGCTTTCAGCCACTTGCTGTTTTGAACCAGAAGTTGAAGGGGCTGGATGTATTCGAGTCGAACGACAATCTTCAACCTTCAACCGCCGCGAGCCGATCATCCGCGACCCAGATGAATAATGCTATAGAGCATCCAAGAACACTAGATCCAGACGATGTCATTACGAAGGAGCACTGGCAAATCCGTACTCTATACGACGTCTGCTTAGAGCCGTCGTGTGGGAAGCGGCTCAACGCCACGAATGGTTGCGTTCATTGCCGAAAGTGTGGGAAACTGTTCTGCGAAGAACATACCATGTATCAGATGAAACTATCCCGATCAGCGCAGCACGAGCCGGTCCGGGGTCTATGGTGTAGGGTTTGCGAAACATGCTACAAGTCCAGGGAGGGTTACAATGACCATAATGGTATTGTTCAATCTACTCTGGTTCGTCCATGGGTTAAGGCTTACAGGTTATAATAGGAGCCCTTAGGGATCACACCGATGCCTTCAAATCGATTAGGAAACAGAAACTTGATAGAGCCATTCTGGAAGTATCTCGACTAGAGAAGAGATTAACACGGCTCACCCAACTCTTGGCCAGCCTTCCACTAGAACAAATCCAGTCTGGTTCAAATAAGCGCTGGGCGATCTCATGGCATACTGATCAGCGAAAAGCGCTCGAGCAAAAAATTGTTAGTTGGGAAGAGGACTCCCTTGTCCCAAAATGCCCGTTTTGTCAGCAGGACTTTACCAGCGTCTCCTTCCGGAGACACCACTGCAGAACTTGTGGGCGCGTCGTATGCGGCGACCCGCTAACAGGATGTTCTAGCGAGGTTCCTCTGAGCGTCACTCCACGTAAGTAACCTGGCTGCAGGATCATGGATCTTGGCTGACTGGATCAAGTATCGAAAGCAACAGCAGAAAAGACAACAGGCGTTGGTAGAATCAACATTGATATCAGACTCTGCAAGGAATGCATGTCGACTTTGTTTGACCGACGAGACTTTGAAGCAGATGTCATGCGGAGGCCTCCGGATGTGAGGGCGTATGGGAATCTGGTTCAGTTTGAAAGAGGCATACGCCTTCTTCTGCCCAGGTTCCAGAAATTACTGGCAGCTTTACAGTATGGTTCTCTAATGGTCAAAATGCCAATGTTTGATTATACGGTCTAACAATACCGCCCTTAGGGATCCTATACGGCCGCCTTCACCCACACAAATTGCCGAGGCATCCAAAGTTCGCAAACGGCTGATTGATTCTTTTGCCCAATACGATGTCGCTGCTAGACGGATCCGTGACCTGCCAACAAATTCCCCGACCCAACGGCGCCTCCAGAGGGCCATTTATCAACAAGCTAGCAGTTTTCTGCATTTGCACATGCTTCCCCTAAAGTCGCTTCCCAAAATTCTCAAACATGTTACACCCGACGGTGGTCTTTCAAACGGCACGAATTCTCCTAGGCCATCCTCCAGCAACGGTCAGGTACCTACTACATCTGGTACTCGACGACAAGATCCTCCCCCGCCGGCTATAAACCATAACCGCACAGCTACCAATGCTAGCATAGGTAGCCTTAACAGCGAGAATAGCAGCGCGATCTCCGCATTGGAAGAGAAGGAGAAATCCCTCCGTGATCGGCTCATCGTATTAGAAGAGCAGAAGTTCTTCGTTTCCGAAATGATTGCAGACGCGAACCATCGCCGCAAATTCGACGAGGTTAGCAGCCTTGCTATGAATATCGAAGATCTCAGTCACGAAATCGACCATGTTAACGGTATGTTGGGCGAGTTGGATTTTGAAGGCGCCTACACTGGCCAGCAGTAGCAGAGTTGATGGCCTGATATATTGTTTGCACTATATTATGGTTACTGCCAACTGGTGTGTATAATCGTGCCGGTTACTTTTTGTCATGATGGATGCCATATTCTTTTTAAGGGCATTCCTCCCGGAATTTTCTGGCCGGGATGTCTGTCCCTTTTGTGACTTATTTAATAGCCTAACCCTTTCATTTCTTTTTCTTTTTTTTCTTTTTTTTTTTTTTTCGTTTATATTTTGGCGTTAGGTTTGCTCAATCCGTATAGTGATGTTTGCATGGCCAGAGGCGCTTCCTATGTTCATTTGGGACCTTATATTTATTTCCGAGGTTGTTTATTTGTTATTACGGGTTGGATTTATCTTTTCACTGCCTACAGCTGTGCTCTTGCATAATACTCTGACCTCCTGAGAGGTGATATAAGACACATTTCTACGGTACTTGCTATCAGAGCGTGGAATATACTGTCGAGAGATGTATACAAGTACAGATAAGTTCAATACATAAATTAAATCAGTGTTCTCACGGTCACATGCGATACTGTCACCTGTGGATAAGTCCTGGGCGATCAGCGAGGGTGACCTTGCTACCTCAGCGGGAGAGAAAGCTTGGTCACCTGCCATTCATTGGATCTGGTTGAAATAGCTGTCTCCCTGTCTTTAGGGCTTTTACTATCAGAGTCACTATTGCTCGATGAATAATGATTTGCCTTCCAAGAATGACAAGGCATGGGAGATATCATAGAGTAACTGGTGAAGTGTCCCTAATTTATTTTTTTGATAATATCTCAAAGGAAATTGTTGCATACAGGTGTTGTTGTTTGCTGCATTAGAAAGAGCGTTCTAGGGACCCCGAAGGATGAAGGCTGCTATTTATATTGGGAACCTTGAGAGGGAGCCATTTTCGACGCCCCCATGAGACTGCATGCTGGCAGCCAAAATGCAAAAATTTGGCCAAGCTCACTGAGGGAAGATGTTGTCTGCGGAGCTAGGCATGTAAATTTGGTGCGTATGTTTACAGCACCTGGTAGCTCGTAGCCACGCACTTGGTGTAAGGCCGCGAACATCGCAGCCTAAAGAATCAGGCTGCCAACCAGCTTGTCAGACAAGATCACGTGTACTTAGCATTGTACGAAGTGACCGCTACGTTCCTTTGCCATCGTACTCGGCAGTATCCGCATATTGATTGCTTACACTTGGCAATTGGATGGCCGAAAACAGCGTCGGTAGCATATAAATTCAGTCGGGGCTCATTACATCATATCATGTCGGATTAAATCAAAAAGCAGTCAACGAAAAATTCCGACAGTCCAAACTGCAAGCATGACAATACCCACTGCCACTGACCCCGTCATTGCTCTCTCGATCAATCCTAACCTCATTCCTGAACATCCCCATCGGGAATAACAGCCCCATTCCCTTCGTGCATCAATGACTTCACCGTCTCCGTTAGAGCATGAACCTGCGCCTTCAATTCCCTAACCTCCAATGTACACGGATCGGTCCAGACATTCGGCTGGGACTGGGCAACAGCTTCTCGCCACGCATCATCGACTTCAAAGTCCACACCTTCAGCCATACGCTCCCATTCCTGTAGATCGTCATCATCGGCCTCGCCGCGACGACGGTTCCAGAGGACACGGTGTGCGTCACGAGTCTCGCGCCAGGCCGTGATAATGAGGAGGGGCGAGTAGATCGCGCCCATGACGTAGTAGTTTAATTTCTGGTAGTGGTGTTTTGGAAGCCACCATTCGAAGGGGATGACTAGGAAGATGATTTCGATGAGGTTGAAGGCTGTCCATTCATCAATTAATTAAAGGGGGTCAATTAAGGGTTAAAGGTTTTCTTACGCGGCATGAAGACGTTCTCGTCTGGGGCTCGGACGAATTGCATTGTCTTTTGTGCGAAAATTGCCATGTATTCGTCGACGGCGCGTTCGGAGACATTCTCATATGCGGTGTTATATAGCGCAATTAGAATATTCAAGAGGACTGTTTATATGGAATTAGTAAAAGGTTGGGAAGGGACCTGGAAAGGATGGTGATGAAGTACCAATCATAACGATGAAATTGAACAGATAATACAGGGCAATTCCAAAGGGAAAAGCAAAGTCCTCGAAAGTGCCGAACTCAGGGCTCTGCATGATGGAATTCGCCATTCCCTGGACGATAGACCTTGTGATGTGTTCGTAGTCATTGCCGTCGGCCTGGGCCATGCCAGAAAACGCCTGGAAGAAGCCCATGGTGACGATGAAAAGAAGAGCGAAGAAGATCAGGCTCTCTTTCATCATGACTCTCAGGACCACAAACATGGCACCGAAGAAACGGAACGAGTCCAAGTAGAGCATCATGCGCATCCAGAACATTGGCCCTGAGAAGGCGAGGAAGTTGTAGCTCAGCTCATTCAGTCGTCGTCTCGTCTCATCTCCTTCGGAGGCAGAATGCATTAAGCCAGCGAGACGCAGGCAAAACGATATCGCAATGATGGAATATAGAGTGGAGTTGAACGCGGTCCAGAACTCGAAGAAATGTCGCCCGACTTTCCACACCTTGGTTACTTCGTCGCAGATGAAGGCGACCGTCATTGTGTAGAGAGCCCATTCCACAGCATCCAGATTCCCCGAGCGGTTGACCGTGCTGATGGCAATAGTATACAGAACCAGATACAGAAATGAGAAAAATATCTGCACTATATTCTGATAGATAGGACTTCTCATCCGGCCAGGGTTGAAATGGGCCCAATAACTAGTGTTGGCCCGGTCTGGATACTCGATGAAGATAGTCGGGTTGTTGTCATCTTGGCCGAACCATCCTAGCCAGAGATACTTGATACATTTCTGATACCCAGAAGAACCGATGACCTTCAGAGCGTGAAGGTCGACGGCGCGTTCGATGACATTGACCGGGACTGTCTCGTCCCCGTCCTTGACGACAGAGTAGCGTTTGAGCAGGCATTCTTTGAGCAGAAAATCCTGGTCTTCCTCGTCTTCTATTCTGTGCAAAACAAAGTATTAGCTAAATTTGGCTTGTGCAGGATATGGGCAATACATTTTCTTCGCCAAGACTTCGCACGCAACTGCTCGGGACTCGTGGATTTCAGAATCCCACAACTCCACTAGTGCCTGCATTTTGAACCATCGCAAGCACACGAGCAGGCAGTATACTACACAAGCTCGACAGTTACCGTCGCCGCCTGCCTCCTTCGTAGTCTGGATCACATCCTTCGTGATGATGCGGCTATTTGGGTCGGTAATGGCGTCTTCCTGGATCTCGCAAGGGATAACCTGTTCAAGCTGGTATTTCAATCGCAAGGCAATCTTAGTGACCTCTTGCGCAGGGCATGTTGAAGCTACTGGATCGGCAGCATAAGAAGGGAGCACTAAAAAGAGAGGAAGCGTCAGGTCAGCTCTCAATGCTGCAGGCCAAAACAAACAGGGACCGATGACGTACAGCAACGGGTTTCATTGACAAGATGTTGACGGGAACTGCCCCTGTCAAAAAAGCTCCCCCAGGTAACCATGGCTGCAGATTCAGAAAGACTGTTAGAGACAGAGAGTGTATGGATGTAAACAAGACAGAGAGAGGGAAATGGAGGACCGGGAGCTTATCTGGTGTTTCTCCATGCAAAACATGCACATCGATTAACTCAAACTATTGAACCTTATCTCTGCTCCGTGATATTCATAATGCTCATGAATGATGCTGAATACCAGATCAACTGCAATTGCTACAAGTAAGCAAACTACTCTCCAAACCTCCCTCCAAGACAAATAAATTGTCAACAAGTTACTCTGAATAAGCTCCTCCTTCCGTGCCTCCAGCTCTTCCACGTCCCAGTTCGCTGCCACGCATCTGCCAGAGAGGAAAGACTTGTCTCCGCTAGACAACCATACCGCAGCCCCAGCAGATAACTCGGCAGTGTCTTTCATAAAGGGCGCAAGAAATGCTGCACTGACCCCCATATCCGTGGGCACCACGTCTGGGTTGATACTGACAGAGGTGATATCAGGGTATTCAGCTTTCAGAGAAGCCGTAAAATGGATGACGGCCAGTTTGCTAAGGGAATAGGAACTCATGCCCTCAGGAGTGTGGATGCCTGCTGCTGAAGTCAAGTTGATTATGGTGTTGGAGCTGCTGGCTTCAACCCTGTCACAACCCTGTCACTTTCAAGAAGGCTTTGGTGACGATGTATGTGCCTCCGACGTTTACTTCCTTGGCCAGTTTTCACCTTTTAGCTTGATCCATTGTATTGAGAGTTAGAAGGACTTACTTGGACATTCCACCATGCATCTGAGTCCTCCTCAGCGATTTTGTTCAAAGAAGTTACCCCTGCAGAGTTTATGAGGACATGAGGAATCCCAAACCGTTGCACCACTTCCTGAAAAGCATCCTTGATTCCTGATTCATCATTGACGTCCACGGCGACCGAAAGCATCTGTGTCGACGGGTTTACATCCTTGGTGAGTCTCTTAGTTTCAGCCAAGTTCGCAGCGGACCGGGCAATTAGGACAATGGCAGCTGGATTGGCACGAGCGAATGATGCGCATATGTCTAAAGCGCTGAGCTCAGTGGGCTTGGAAATAATAGCTTCCTCCCCTTCGCCATACACGCTTAGAAGAACATACTTACTCGTCCAAGCCCACGGCCCCCACCAGTAATGATGATCACCTTCCGGCTTGGGAGAGCTCGGGTCGAGAAGGGTCAATCGCTGGATACACGTCTTGATAGTTCTTGGTTGTGAATGCATCTGCTTTCATGAACAGGTCAGGGTCGATGCCGGTGGAAGACATTGTTTATCGTCTATGAATTCGACTGCTTCGAGCATCGGCATGCGAAATCAACATAGAAGAGCAGCCTTCAGGGCAGGATGCAACTGAGACTGCCCCGCGCTAACGTCTTGTGTCAAGGAATCTGCTTCCTGCGGCCTTGACTCTAGAATTACTCTTCACAGTATTACTATTTTAACTAGACGGTGAATAAATCTGATGGTCTAATCGGGAATCAACGGAGTTATAGTAATATATCAATGGTCGCCTGGGGCACCGAAACTAAAGTGCATCATAAAGAACAAGAAAAATCTAGCGCTGGGTATATTCCCAATAATAACTGGTCGGGTGGCGCCTCTGGGTTCTATCAGATACTCGGTTTGCAATTAGACAAGACGTATGTACATGGACCTCTCTGGATTGAGCTCCTGGTATTCGGAGGTGACTCGCGCAGGAGCAGCAGGATACCACCAGAAACCGGATTTCCCGATTGGCATACTAGAAAGATATTGAGGCACTGGCCGGCATCGAACAAAGTATTTCACCTAATGGGTGCTTCTTCTCACTCCGAGCCTGGTAAGTGATCGCATTAAACCGTCTTCCTTTTTCAATCGTCGCGTCATATGGAACTTTTACATTTCAATCCACTGTAACTTTTGTGTATTGCTCCGCTCCAGAAAGTGCTGCTTGAACGATGTGTCCATGACTCGTCAACTCGAAAACGTCGTAGGAGCGCAATCGTCCGCCATTTACTCCGGAACACCCTCGTCGCTCTCCGACAGGCTTTCGTCTCCGCTAACCTCCATGTTCTCCCGTTCACGCTTCTCCATAAGCTCCTTAAGAGCAGCATCGTCATGCTCCGTGACAGCCTTGGGCGCCATCTTAACAATGCAGTTACCATTGGACTCTTTGATCTTCTTGGTAGTCCTTTCGATTGCCTCCTCCAGCAGCTTGAGGCCCTTGTTCTTATCCAGGCATTGGATTGTTAGGACATACAGCGGAGGAGCCACCAGCCGAACCTTGACCTGGTTGTCTGCGGTATTATTCTCTTCGGCGGCATGAAGGGCATCCTTAACAGCGTCTATTCCATCGTAACCAAAGCAGGTCACCTCGATATCGGCACGAACCTTAATCGGATGAGGCGTGAGTTTCTTGCTAATATACTGCAACAGTTCTTTCTTGACAGCCTCGCTGGGGAATTCGATCCCGTCCCACACTTCAGGATCCCTGAATGGCATTAGTCCACCGTCAAACACAATGAAGAGAGATATGCGTCTTACGTAATAGATAGTTTGAAGGCATCGTGAGAGTGGCCGTATTTCCGGTTCAACGGCCATCCGATCTGCTGGTATAGCGTCTCAAGGGGGGTCTTGGTAGCTTCTGCGACATGGCGCATGATAGAATGGACAGCCTTGCTCTTGTTGTATCTCTCCTCGCACTTGACAACATCTTCTGGAGAAACTCGTCGTTTTGACAAGTCGATATATCCTGAAAAGAAAATGAGTCAGCACGAGACTCCCGTAGTCTAAAAACCATCATCTCTCACCTTTTTCCTTGTCGACACGCAACACAATAACCACCTCGTTGCGATCGATACGAATGAGTTTCTGAATACTACGAATACGTCTTCGCGAAAGCTCCGAGAGCAAGATCATGCCGTCGATGTTGTCATATTCGAGTAGCTTCACGTACGCACCCATTTCGGCGATCTGCAAAAAAGGAGCAAAATCACGATTAGAGACATTCCCCAGGTCAATCGAATGTGGTTCTGAGAACATACCTGCTTGACATTGACCATGACATAGCTATCAACCTCCGGGTACTTTTCCTCGTAGAAGCGACAATTTGTTAACGACATCTTGGCGGGGTTGCGCCAATCTCGGGCGTCGACTGAATGTAATACGTGGACGGAGGGAAGAAAAGGATGGTGAGTTAGAATAATCGCCTGGTATTCGGAGACGATATCGGTTTGCCAAGCAAGTGGCCTTTAGCAGTGAGATGGAGAAGCGACTCGAGACACTCTTTGTGGCGGGACTTGGAAGAATCGAAAACTTGGGAACCTGTGCAGGTCACGTGGATAACTTACAGTCACGTGTAGATACACACCGCCCGGGCGCCTCTTCAAAGGCTTGACTTTCCTCCTGAAAAACAACAATAACAAGTGTCAAAGAATTGTCAAGCGATGCCTCTGGCGTACTTCTCTCCTGGTATTATGAGAGCAGATGGAAGGGAGTCACGACCAATTTCAGACCACAGCATACTACTGATCATTTATGCAACTCATTGATCTCGGCATTACCCCCGGGCTTCATACCTATCCCCGCTTGCTGCTGTTTACCGCCTTACGAAGCACTATCACAGTTGTCCGGGATTTATAGTGTCACAGTCGCCATTCTCTTTATTTAAATCAGGGGGTACCTGTCGCGGACTTATTCTCTTCGAGACCGTGCGCTTTCTCGGGTCAATATGTCGGGCCCCGATCTGCCTCGTTCGTTGCTAGGCCGGATATCTGACGTCTTTCGGGGTTCGCCTTCTACAGGCTATTCAACGGTTCCGGAACAAGCACCCGCCCGTGTTGCTGAACAAGGCCATGCTGAGAATTTGGTGGAATCTGCACTCAGAGATCCCGATTGTAGGACTCGTCTCTTGCAATCTTATTATCGTCGCGAACCTTTATGCGGCTCAGGATACTGCGACCATGGCACATTTTCACCACGACCTGCCAGCATTAAATCAGATGAAGAGTTTGTGTATAATGGGCGAAGAAGTTCGTTGGATGAAGTAACTCATGCTCGATCCTATTCGCCAAAGAATCCAGAGACCGCCTCCCAATTGAAGTCTTCATTTGAGGAAGGGGGGCCTTCGCCAAACAATAGGGCCCAGTAAGTTCTGACTTTCTCTGAATTCGCAACACCACTCTCCGACTTATCGCCTGTTGCCAGGCTGATCATGAAGACTAACCACCTCATCCCCTTGGTAGATACCTCTCATATTACGTTCCGTTTGTGAATTGGATCACCCAGTATCGCTGGTCCTTTCTCCGCGGCGACATAGTAGCTGCGTTTACGGTGGCATCCATTTACATTCCAATGGCTCTATCTCTGTCTTCAAACCTAGCTCATGCTCCACCCATAAATGGGCTTTATTCATTTGTATTCTGTCCGTTTATATACGCCATCCTAGGGAGCTCGCCATTGCTGGTAGTGGGGCCAGAAGCTGCTGGGTCTCTGCTTGTCGGTACTATCGTGAAATCGAGTGTTCATCAGGGGCATTCGGATGAAGAAGACGATGCCGCAAATTCCATTGTTGTGGGAGTAGCGACTGCCCTGGCAGGATCAATGGTATTGGTAGCTGGCCTCAGTCGACTCGGATTCCTGGATAATGTGCTAAGCCGGCCATTTCTGAGGGGATTTATCACTGCTATTGGTTTCGTGATTTTTGTGGATCAGCTCGTCACTCAAATGGGCCTGACACAAAGGGCGAAAGAGATTGGAGGTATACTTCATGGAAGCACGGTGCAAAAGCTGGTTTTCATTTTTGAAAATGCACGTTACTCCCATAACCTTACTACCGCTGTATCATTTGGCAGCTTCGCCATTATTATGGTGTTCCGGTATGTTCATTCAAAGATATTCCTTTGTTTTGGGATGATAGAACATTAACCTCTTTGTCATATAGGTATCTGAAAAGATTCCTCGAGCCGCGATATCCCCAAGTGGCCTATTTCCCAGACCGATTTCTGGTGGTGATCTTTTCTGCTGTGTTGACATGGAAGTTCGGCTGGGATGCCAAGGGGTTGGAGATTCTTGGTCCCATGAAGGATAGTGGCAACGGAGTCTTTGCGTTTGAGTGGCCGTTCAGCCACATGAAGCATTTGCGGACCGCGATGAGTACTTCGTTCAGCATCGCGCTCCTCGGGTTTTTCGAGTCGTCCGTCGCTGCCAAGGGTCTAGGCGAGGGCCGCAAAGACGGCGTCAGAGGTATGGGTGTCAGTGCTAACAGAGAAATGGTTGCACTTGGCGTTTCGAACGTGGTGGGTGGTTGTTTTATGGCCCTCCCTGCGTTTGGTGGATACGGTAGAAGCAAGGTGAATGCTTCAACAGGAGCACGATCCCCTATGAGCAGTATCCTCTTAAGTATAATCACTTTCATCTGCATCAAGCTGTTCTTGCCGTATTTATATTATCTTCCTGTGGGTGTTACTCTCCGTCCATGTTCCTACTCTTGCTTACTGCCTAACATACACTAACGATTTGCAGAAAGCAGTCCTTTGCTCCATGATCTCTGTTGTCGCCATCTCTCTTATTGAGGAGTGTCCCGGGGACTTGGCCTTCTTCGTCCGCATTCGCGGATGGACAGAGTTAACTCTTATGTTCCTCATTTTCACCTCCACTATTTTCTATTCCCTTGAGCTCGGAATTGCACTGGGGATTGGTCTTTCTATCCTGATCCTTATCCGCCATTCCACGCAACCTCGAATCCAGATTTTAGGAAGAGTCTCCGGCACGCCTGACCAGTTCGAGAACGCAGAACTCCATCCAGATAGTGTGCAGCTGATCGAGGGCGCGCTAATCGCCAAAATTCCCGAGCCTCTGACATTTGCCAATACGGGTGACCTCAAGAACCGTCTTCGCCGGTTGGAATTTTACGGCTCCAACCGAATACATCCTTCTGCCCCCCGCATGCGTCCTCCGGAGCATAATAGGAATATCATCTTCGACGTTCACGGAGTCACCAGCATTGACGGTTCTGGGACGCAAGTTCTGTACGAGATTGTGAAGGCGTACATAGATCAGGGGACGAGGGTCTTTTTCTGTCGGGTTCCCAATACCGATGTCCAATGCATGTTTGAGCGAAGCGGCATAGTGGAATGCTGTGGCGGTATGACACACTTTGCTCACAGTGTTGACGAGGCCATCCGACTCGCCGAAACCGAAGACCGTACTTAGGAGCCTCCTGTCTTTGCCCGGTTGATGATTGACCAATTTCATGAAAAGTTGGCTCCCAGTGCCTTTCTACCAAGCCTCTAGCCTTTATTTCACCGGTATATATATATATATATAGATGATGACTGTACGGAAGATGGGCTTTTATCGATGCGGTCCATACATATTAGATCACGAATGTACGAAATATTTTTTCAGTCAAGTTCTCGATCAAGCGTCAAGGCGTAAACTGCATCTTCTAGCGTTCACCAGTAATCGCCTTTGATATGGCAGCACGGAGTAATCCTTCACTGGCTCGCAGAATGAGCTGCTCCCTATCTCTTACCTTTGAAGTCTCACCCGCCGAGTCAAGATTAGTAGTAGCAACCAATTTCATTTTCCCTTCAGTTCCAAGAACAAAAGCCCCACAGGCAACTTTTGAGAGTCGTACTTGCTTCTTCACTAAAGACTGACCATCAGAAAAGTCCGTCAAGCCGAGTTTCATGGCGAGATGCGTCTCAAGATAGGCATTAAGACGTCCCAAAAACGGATTCCCCACGTTGCCACCTGACTCCGCTTGATTACCGCTGATGATAAAGTGAGTCAGTGTCTCGCGGGGGACGCCGATGTTGAGCGTCCTAAGCGCAGGGGCAACCGATGGCGAGAAGTTCAAAGTAAGCTGTACTTCCTTTACCACTTCTTCAAGAACAGACTGGGATACTGCGGAACCGTCTGATATCAGTACGTTCAAATACGTCTCGAGTCCCGCGCAGAGGAAACTTGACGGAAGACGTAGGAGGGAGCAATACGTGTCGAAATTGGCGGATAGAAATGAGATGAAGGTCTGTCGGAGGGGGTTCGGGAATCTTGTTAGGAGTAGTGGGAGATAGGTAGAGGTAGAAGTAGATTCAGTCTTCCTTCTGCTTCGCCGTTCTGGACGGTTTCCAGATCCTTCGTTTTCCTCTGACCGTGGTGGTGGTGCAAGTAAGGCCGCCTTGTAGATGGTGAATTCATACTCCAGGGCTATGAGAATACCCGACGCCTGACCATGATCATGTGGGTCTAGAATTAAATCTGACCCGATGCTGAGATTTGAAGGCGCATTCTCGTCCAAATATGACCACTCCGAGATGGTCTCCCAGGTACATTCCTTCAAGGCACCGGTTTTGGAGAGCGCGTCATCGTCAGTAGTAGCTGTAACATTAAACCCGGTATTGATTCCACCAATCACACCCCCCGTGAGATGATCCTGGAGCCGTCTTGCGTATGTCTTGAGCGCAATTGGATTGTTAAGAAGGGTCTGAAACTCCTTGCCATGATGGAGAGGTGAGAGACGATGCAATGTCCAGGAAGTATTCAGTAGCTGTCGGGGTATTGGCGCGGCCATTGCCAATATTAAAGGAATTCAGCCCTTCTTTTTATTTCCTGGACTCTTTTTGTTCGGACTCTTTTTGTTCTAGAGCGATGTTGCTAGAAAGTCATCATTCCGACACTCATGGATGGCTTTCTTCATGCAGAACGCGAACAGGACCGCGTCTACTGGATAGACATGCAAACACTGCAAACTAGTAGGTCGGCCAAGCTAGGAGAAAGTTCGGGCCACCTGCGGAGTAGAAAGTTGAACCCTCTTGTGAGGGGGGTCAGCTGACCTCACTCGCGAGGGTCGGTTCACCTACAAAAAGTTCCGCCCACCCAGGTGTGTTGAACAAGTTCAACTTCTACCTTGGGGAACCTTGAAAAATGAGACCTTCATCAACCACCCCACAGACAAGGGGGATCAGGAGGCTTAGAGACTTAGAGGCCCCCTTCAACTATTTAGGTGTATTTATTTAGGGCTTGGGGCTTGGGACTAGGATGGTTAGCAGGTGTACTCTATCAGCCGACCTAAGTTGAATCTGGGTTCGGCTGACCTGACTATTCAGCACTCACGTCAAACCTGCCCTGTCAGCGCGATATTTCTAGCTTCTACACGAAATGACAAGTAAATATAGAAGAGAAGCATATGAAGCCTACAAGTCCAGCAACCATACAAATCCATATGTACAATGCACCATTTTGGAATGGAGAAGGTAGATGATGCTGGTACTACTGAAGTTGTATACTATGGATTGGATTTGAAGTTGAATTTATCATTTTTATAATAATCGCGCTGAGGCGAGGCATACCTATGGCCTGGCACGAATGTGCTTTAGTGGCCTACTCCGTAGGTCGGCTCGTCTATTAGTTAGGTAAGACTAACTACAGCGCTGTACATCGCTACTAGTAGCCTGATGTTGTTATCGTCTGTAACCTAAAGAAATATTATCTCGATGCGAGCATACTACATATGTATGATCAAAACCACTCACTTCTCTCCAGCAACAGGAACATGAAAGAGTCATCTTCAGTGCAATCGCGAGAATGCTCATAGAAAATTACCGATAACCCCCAGAGCTCATCGTCATTCAAAGTACAATCCACCAGCTCCGCAGCTTCCCTGACATCCTCCCTAGGAACATGCCTGAAGAGTACCTCGATGCCCTTCTTGTTTCATTGAACTACACCCTTATCAATGGACTCAAAAAGTATCCCACAGGCCATAGGAGCGCCGGCGGCATCAATGTGCCCGTTCTGCTTCCATTTAGACACGTCCTCAGTCATGCTCTTGACGGCGTACTCGGAATCAGACTTGATCACGACTCTGCACAGGGGTCTTACCTCGGCAACGAATTCCCTTTTATGGACAATGATAGTTACTTGGGGTGCGACAATCCCAGCACTTAATTCGCAACGTGAGCTGTCGAGATAATGTTTCCAATGAGTGATCTGCCGTTGTACGCGGAATCCTTACCAAAATAGCTCTGGTGGCTTTGGCTTACGGAGTACCTTCTTCACGACAGGTATCGATGACGGTGATGACGAGCGTATCTTTGAGATCTGCGTGTTTGCTACTATTCCAGCATGGATTGGTATCGGGGCGAGCTAGATACACCCAGGGTTCATCTTGCAGTATGGACTCGAACTGTTCTGGGTCTATATCTTTTCCGTATATCTCATGTGGGCTGGGTTTGCGAGCATGGCCTGTATTAGGGGACGGAGATGGATTGGCGTGAGTGTCAGGTCTCATGCTTGTGGACAAGCCAAGGTGATTTGCTGAAGAGGAAATATCAAATGACCTTCAACCCTGTCAGAGCTTCTTCAGAATGGGGGATAGCTGTACCTCTCTCTGGGAATTTTTCTGTTTCCTAGCTAGTGCGTGGACAGAGAGAAGAGGATAAATATGAGGTTGAGAAGGAGAAACAACAAAGGGAGCTTTAAGTATAGAAGGGTGTATGCCTATATACATTCAATGTGGAATATCCCATGATGGTGGAAATTAACGGAAAGAGATGCAGTGAAAGCACTAGATATCTCCAGAAGATGACTACCAGTATATTAGGGAAATGCCATTATGTTACTGTGAAGGAGCTATAGGGTCCTCATCAATGAGTATAGCCGTTGATATACTCTAAGCATGATGGAGGATTCCATCAACTATTAACAGCATCTTCATACACACCCCCAGGAGCTACAAGCAGACTAAATGCTATTATTAACCCATATTTTTCGCTACTTTTCTGATTATCCCAATTCAATATTTCCCACGTATAGTATAGACTCTCCCACGGCATTAAGCACACCAACCCCTGGAGTCATCACCACAATGCCGACACCCAAAGAGAATGGGCACGCCCTCCCAAACCCAGACCTTCTCCATGCGGTGCGGCACGGCCTTCCTCGACCCCAATTCCTCCCTGGCAACGTCGAACCAGACATCACTTACTGAGGCATGGATATGGCTGTTGGGGTTGGGCTCGAAAACTAATGAATTCATATCGTCTCTTTCGTTAGTCTCTATGTCATTATGGAAATTGTACATAAAATCCTTCCGCTGCGTGCGCTGACTACCACCGTCGCCTATCTCCGCGGAGAAGAATTCCACTATTCGCAATAACGGCGACACCGTGAGTAAAGACCCAATCCAGCTGTCGTCGAACTCTCCAGACTCGTCTGGAGGTACCGTGTGTCGTAGGTACGAAACAAGGAGGTGCATGCAATGATGTGTGGAGATGAGAGTATTGGTGTCTGTGAAGGGGGGTGACCGGAGTATCTTCGCTTGCAGTTCTCGATACATGGTTTTCCGAATGTTTGCAGGAATGGGTACTGGCAGACGCCCGGTTTCGAAAGCCCGTAGGAGACTGTTTCTGTGCTCCCGCCTGGCGAGGGAGTATGTCTCGAGGAAATATAACGTATAGTACCTGCGATTTGGTAGTAATCCATCAGAAACATGTTCAGAAAGACGTCCTCCCTTCCCCCCCCCCCTTTTTTTGGCTTCGATTGTGACCTACATGAGAGGAGTGAAATTAAACAATATACAGGCTACCCCGCGTTGAAAGAGAGCATTCCGCTCACTCTTCGAGGGAAATTTGGACTTTACAAACGCCGACTCGGTGCGAAAGAATCTATCCACCACGCGATCTGCAAGATAATAGCATAGCTTGGAGCATACTCTTTGCCGACGTCGCAAGCTATGCAGATATCTGTATGTGTATAAATAACCGCCTTTGGCGCTCTTCGAAGGGGGGAAAAGATCCGAAAGAAGAATGACATCGTCTTGCGGATTTCGAGTATGCGTCGTCCCAGGCACTATCGGAGAGGGGAGTGACCCATGTCGACGTCGACGAAGATATTGCCGACTAATTTCATGTTCGTGCAGGGTGAGAAGCTGGTAGAATGCTCGACAGACCAGTTTTAATGGTAACAGATCCCCGATGCTGCAATGAGCGAATATCTCGATTTGGATTTCAGCAGGAAGGATATCCCAGGGTGAGGCTGTGGGAATCAATTGCGCTTTGGCTTTATCGACGCTGCCAGAGTATGGGGGATCAGCAGCGGGGCATAAAAAGAATGGTAAGGAGTAGGGAACGCGAATGCGAATGCGAAAGTGAATGCGCTGTACCTCAGCAACTCATCACCCTGTATATATTCCTTTCTGAGCTTGTCAAATGCAGAGCGACACTTTTTCACCTGGAGGATGAAATTGCTAATTATCGGGCTCATTATCAGACTCCGCAGAATGTTGGAGACCAGCTCCAGTTCGTGTGAGAAGTGGCCGGAGGAGAGAAATGGCTTTCGGCGGAGATAAGACAATGCACTACGGCGGGCCGCAGCAACACTCAGGGCAGGCTCGTGGACAGGAACAGCAAAGAACAGTATTGACATTGCCATGGCATATAAAGCGTATGTGAACACATAGCGTACCCGGAGCGCACTTCTATTCCAGTCTTGGAGCGTAGAAAATGATACTATTCTTGGAATGCGGTATCCTATAGCGTGAGAAGTACGGGGTATGGATAGCTCTGGAATCGTGGCTGTGACTGCAATCCATCCATCACACTATGAAGGAGTTCGTATGGATAGGAGCCTTCCTGCAGAAGCATAAAAGCTTGGTCTACTGAGGTAGGGCGCCGACTGCTTCAGCTAAAACAGTAAAACACCGTGCAGCTGCAAGCGAATGCACTCTTATCAGTGTTTTGTGCTGAATCTGACTCAACAGGAATCTTACGTCATGCAGCACTCGGTTTGCGTCAAGCTTGTCGATAAGTACCGCTCTTGAAGCCGCGAGGGGCATTCCATGAACAGCGACTCATCTCATCGAAGAACAGTGAAAAACTAACAATGTCCAACGTTCTCATCCTCGGTGCAACAAGAGGCCTCGGGGCCTCCCTGACCAAGCTCTATGCGACAAATCCATCGATGCATGTCTTCGCAACGACGCGATCCAGCTCTGCACCGGAGAACTTCCACCCTTCAGGACCTTCCGTATCCTGGCTGACCAATATCGACGTTTCCCAGCCTGATGTTGGCCAGAAACTTGTCTCGCAACTCCCCTCAGTGACAAAGCTTTCGACAGCGATCATCTCGGCCGGTTATTTTGGCTTCGAGACCTTTGACTCTCCAGATTGGGACAAGGAGGTGAAAATGTATACCACCTCAGCCATTGGTCCTTTATTCGTTGTACACAGTCTTGTCAAGGCGGGCTTGTTGCATGAGGGGAGTAGGGTAATTCTCGTTAGTAGCGAGAGTGGCAGTATTACATTGCGCCACGAGAAAGAAGGAGGGGGTAACTATGGCCATCATGCTAGCAAGGCAGCGTTGAACATGGTTGGGAAACTTCTCAGCCTCGATCTCAAAGAAAAGGGAATAGCAGTCGGTTTGGTACACCCAGGTTTCATGAGGACGGAGATGACCAAAGGCGTCGGTTTTGATAAATACTGGGAGTCTGGTGGTGGTGAGTAACATGTCACCGTCGGATTTCTTGAGTAGGGGTTCTGACGCTTTGGTATATAGCCGTGACGCCTGATGAAGCAGCGAAATCGCTCGTCTCATTCGTTGATGATTTTGATCTCAGCAAGACGGGTCAATATTGGGCGCCAAGGGGGGCAGGGTATGTTCTGCAATGCGGCAATTTGGATGTGCACAGGCTGATCATGATGAGCACCATAGGGATATTGGCACTGCAGATGTCACTCTAGGCAAGGACTTGCCTACCCCACTGCAATTGCCATGGTAGGTCGCAGACTCTGACCGTCGTATGTGAGAATAATGGCTTTTTAAGGGCATGCTCGTTATCTTTTTGTTGTATTTTCCTCATGTCTAGTACGAATGGCGGGCAGACTCGATGAGTATATGATGACATATTTTAGATGGTATGAAGTAATTGCTACATTATGTGGGTATGAGGCTGGAACGTCCATGCTATGGGCTCCTCATCTTCCAGTGTGATCAGATCAGTTCTACGCAGACAATGGCTAATGGAAATAAGAAATGGTTCTGCTCATTTCACAGCTGGACATATATCTAGTCCAGTCATGGTTTAAGGTGGTTGTTCAAAGGAAAAATAGCACAAAAACGAACTACACCTGATCATGGGCAAATAGTATGCCAAAAAAGAAAAAGGTATTGGAGCAAAAAAGAATACAAGTTCTTGTTGGATGCATCATCCGCGAATCGAACGCGGGCCTCATCGATGGCAACGATGAATTCTACCACTAGACCAATGATGCTTCTGGTTATGTTAATAATCGTTTTTAGCGTTTCATAAAGGGAATAGATAGTAAAGAATCCCGTTTACCTTCTGGAAGCCAACGCATGACCACATGGCAGTCAACCACCATGGTTGTATGGTCGAACCGACTGTTGACCCTATGGATTCCATGCACCTGGGTGCATTCTATATTTTATGACAATGATGTGTATTAGTGGTTCCCTACAATCAGTGCCATATTCACGATGTAATAATTCCTCGCATCCCGTTGGCATCCCGGCCGTTGTTTGTCATTGTATCCAACTTTCGCTCCATCGTTATTGTTATAATGATTATTATTATAGTTATAATTAACGTGAATTCATCCCATGGCTTTGATATTTGATGTGCAGATTCCAATTCTGTTCTAATGGCTGGAGTAGTCTGTAGTTGGCCAATTCAACTTCCGTATTCGACGCCATGCACGTCGTTTTATCCCTTAGCAGCGCTGCGCCTCGGGAGGGTATATCTTGAAATCCGTCTCGGGTTGTGTGTCGGGTGTAGAAAGTGTATACTTGCTGTCTGTTCGAGATATTGTCGATCCATTTGTATATCACATTTCGTCATTCAATTTGGCTGGGTTTGTTGTGGTCGGCTTCGGGTCCACAGTATATATCCGCCTCGTCCACCTGGCATTGGAGGCAGTGACCACCACCATCAAAAACAGCCCGAATAACCCACAGGGCAACAAGACAGAAAGTTGCCCATGATTTGAAATCGGATCAAATTGCCGATAACTACAAAGACTAGATGCATAGAATGGAATACTCGCAGTTCGGTTGATCCACCCCCTGGCGTATTAATTATGTGCTGTGCTGATAGGCAAACATTCCAACCGGGATAGAATCCGCCATAATTAAATTGCGCCGACAGGCTGAATGTAATTAGATAATTGCAAATGGTTGATCTGATCAATCATCAATGGAGGACGGTTGTGGTGCGCAGCAGAGGGCTTAGAAGCAATCATGTGGAGGGGGAATAACTGTAATATGGGTTGTCAATGATAACGGTGAGAATTAGAGCATTTATAGGTCGGGCGCAACGAATGACGATGGCCGAGAAGATGACATGATATCCCTGCCTTGGATGTAATTAATAGTTGGTTAGTTAGTTGTCGACATGAGGTCAGCGGTGCCTTGTGGGCGCGGAGAAGGACAGTGCTGTGGAGTCACTGGAGTATGTGGACCCGTGGGAGTATAGCGTAGTATGTAGTACCCAACGCCCGGCAGTGACAGCCGCCTGCACCTACCATGGCTCTCCGTAACTGACAAGGATGCTGCCTTATTTAATCCCACTCCCCTATCGTAATCATCGTCGTCACCGTCTCTTTATCATCTCACATCACCATTATCCATTGTATCTGTCCTCTTCCTAGCCCCTCATCCCGTATCATCTTCCTCATCGCCTTCTGCACCACTAGTTTCCTACATACATCACTTCCTACTATACCAAAGGACTCCCAAGAACCTCGAACGAAACACCGTCAACATGTCTAACCCTATCACCATTCCCCAGGCAAATGGAAAGGCACCAGCTCAGGGCCCTACAGTCCGTCAGCTCAATTCCCAGAACGGCCTAGTCCACGTGCAGCCAGCACGTCTGGAGGATTTGCAGCCCAGATATGCCTCGCAGGTCCAGCATTCTTCTGATGACCCTGCTGCGCATGGATGGTACGCGGGATTCAGTAAGTGCACCTGTCACCCCCTTCTTTGGCCCTGTCTTCTAAAGGATATCCGTCCAGTGCACGGTCTCGGAGAATTCATTGGCTGCCTAGGCTCCATTCCTTGCTGCATCTGCTGTCCGAATCCCTTCAAACCCGTTAACCAAGGCGAAGTTGGCCTGATCACAAAATTTGGACGGTTCGTAATGCTCTGATTTTTTTTTTTTTTGATCCTGGAAGCACAAACCCGGAACTGACCAACTTCAGCTTCGAGCGTGCCGTCGACCCTGGCCTTGTCAAGGTGAACCCCATCAGCGAGAGTCTCAAGATGGTCGACGTCAAGATCCAGATTGTCGAGGTTCCCCGCCAGGTCTGCATGACCAAGGACAATGTCACTCTCAATCTGACCTCCGTCATCTACTACCAAGTCACCCATCCACACAAGGCTGCCTTCGGTATTGCCAACATACGACAGGCGCTGATCGAGCGTACCCAGACCACTCTACGCCATGTTATCGGTGCTCGCGTCCTACAGGACGTGATTGAACGACGCGAGGAAATTGCCCAATCAACCTCCGAAATCATCGAGGAGGTGGCCACCGGCTGGGGTGTCCTAGTTGAGTCCATGCTCATCAAAGATATCATCTTCAGCGATGACCTACAGGATTCACTCTCCATGGCAGCTCAGTCCAAGCGGATCGGTGAGAGCAAGGTCATTGCCGCTCGAGCTGAAGTGGAATCCGCCAAACTCATGCGCCAGGTAAGCCATGGTGGACCTCTTGTCGTATCCATCCCTGCATAACATATAAACGAAACTAATTTAATATTTTTCTAGGCCGCCGATATCCTCTCTTCCGCGCCTGCCATGCAGATTCGCTACCTAGAGGCAATGCAATCCATGGCCAAGACCGCCAATAGCAAGGTCATCTTCCTGCCTGCAATGAACCAGACCGTCATGCAGGAAATTGCCGAAAACACCGGGGAGGGATATAGCAAACCATTGGAAACGCAAGATGGTTTCCAGCAAGCCATGAATGCGCGAATGGTTGAGACTATATGAATCCTCGCCATGTTGAATGACCTCGGCAGTTCGACATCTCCCCTGAAATAATGGTTTTTACCAGCGGGTTATCAATTGCTAATACGCCTACGCTTTAGCGCAACATATACATTGTCTTTTGCCTCCCTTTGATATTGATTCCCCCGTCGATGTTCCTTACGCTGCTTAATACCTACCTGCTAGTAATTTCTAGTGACGATACCCGCTTTGCTATTCGGTTGGATGTTTTTGCTTTTTGGAAAAAGATTTAACAATACCATTTACATTTGCTACTTGTCTTCTCTCCACTAGAAATTTCTGTGAGACAAACCTTCGTCGTTAATAGTAGCAGGACGGTGTACCCTGTACTTTGTAGGGCAATGGATATTTACTGCCTCAGGCATTAACACTAACGAACCACAAATATTGCCGAAGGCGGTAACTATCATGGGGTACGATCCAGATTCGCCTCGATAGTAGATACGCTTGACGAAAGACGACAGGGAGAGGACATACTGGCGACTGTGTCCTTTATCTAACTGACGCGGCGAGCTCTCCGATGCTCCACGGATCCCCATAAAACCCAACAGGGAATGCCTGTCAATGCCTCTGTGCTGGAGTCACTCCTATTCTCAGAAGCCGGTCGCGCCTAATGACTTCCCAGGCCCTCTATGAGCAGGCTGCCGCCAGAACACGCACTCCAATTGACACTACCTCACCCAATTTTGCCGATCCGTCGTTTGATCCAGCCGAGTTCCTCAACAATGCCCTTCCTCCGTTGTCCCTGGCTTCGTCGCAACGGCATGCCTCGCGAGCACCAGGATCTGTCCCCATTGCAGAACTATCCTCGCAGGTCCAGTCGTTACTCTCGCAGATTAATGCCTTGAACGTGCGACACTCTGGTACATTGAATAGTCTTACAGATGAAATTATAAGAAGCGGTAGCCGCCTGGCTTATGAAGTTGAGGTGCTGCGAGGAGAAGCAATCGGGTTATCGGATACCCTGACCGACGCCCTACACGATGATATTGTGAAATTTGTCCCCGAGGGTCTGGAGACCGGCGATAGCAGTGCAGAACCCCCGCAAGTCTTGTCAGATACATCCTCCACGTCCCCGGCAGCTGAGAACCGGAATTATCATCTGAATAATGGGAAGCCAGGTCCGCAGGATCCAGAATACATCACCAAACTACGCACATTGAACCAGGTGCGAGCACATTTGGAGGACGTCGTTCGTACATTTGGGGAAGCTATGGAATGGCCCCTCCCGCCCTCTGAGACGTCCATAGCCTCTTCGTTCATCTCAGTCTCGGCCCCGGATACGTCACCAGAGGCACAGAGTCGGGAGGAAAAAGGCCAGGAGGCTGCCAAGAAAATTCTGGATGAGATCTTGGAATTACTGGACAGCGACGGCGGGAAGATGGCTGGGATCGAGGCAGCCACCCATCGCGTGGAGAGCCTACGAGCGTTGGCGACCGTTTGGAAGGGAACGGCGGAAGAGAAGGCGAGAAATAGATTCGTTAACAGCCTCGCGAAGATGGTAGATGATCGACGCAGGGCGCTTGATAGTCAGTCTAGAGATCTATCTGACAGGAGCAACCAACAGCCTTCAACAACGGAGCAGAGCAGGGACAATGAGAGTGGCGGTGGTTTTCTATGGAACCTGCAGCGCCTGCGCGATGAGATATACTTGGAATAGTTTTTGAGAGCAGCAGCAGAATTTTTGCTCTTAGCTGTGATGAACCTGAAAACTGCCAAATTTCTCCATGAATGTAACAATATAATAATAACGGAATGAAAAGGCCAGCAGTGATTATTCTGACACTTATTTGTATGCTTTCCTCGCGGGAAATTAATTAACGTCTCCCCAAGTGGATCGCGGCTAAAGCTTAAGTCCCATCACCGTCGTCATCCTGCCTTTTCTAACTGAATTAGCCGCTGGAACCTCCAAGATGTAACCTATCCACTACTGCATGAAGTTCTCTCTCATCCCATCTGACTATAACAGCATCTGAAGTCGTGATGTCTATATTTCCAGAGCCTGTTTCTGTGCTTGCCTGAAACTCACATTATCCTCATCTAGTTTGCGTCACCATCCTGTGCACTGATGTTTTCGCGCTGAGGTGGAATGCGATTCCAGCCCTCCAGCCCTCCTCCCTTCCTTTCTTTTCACATTTTTAACTTCTCCTTGCAATATCTGTCCATAATGGACACTTCAGGCCTTGCGACTCATTTATCTGAGCAGTATCCACATTTACGACATCCCGTAGTAACAGGGACCTTTCGACGTATCTATCACCTTCGACCAAAGACTCGCAGATTAAAAGCTCTCTGGATCACCTTCGTGGGCTTTTTTCTTATATATTTTCTATCGCGACGAGGTTCTTTTAGTTCCATTGGTATACAAGATGTACGGGTTTGCGACATAATCTCCCCCGCAAAAAAGGAGACAGGAGAGAGAACCCGGAGCGCTAACATCTGTTTGAATCCGTTACTTTAGGAATCTACACCCAATTACTGGGCAAAATACCCATCCTATTTTCCATTGTCCAATCGGCCTGAAGATGCCGTCGTTATTTCGAACCTGAAACCGTCGACGCTCAACGAGACGACTCTTCCAAGCAACTTGCAGAAAACCAATCCGTCCTTCCATGTCCTCATACCTGCTACTCAGAAGAGCCCTAGGCTCTGCCGGACGGTGGCCTCCGCGATGATTTTGAATTATCCGCCTCCCACGCTGCTCGGGTATGGCAGGTCGCCACAGAAGGGTTCCACGCAGCATGATCTGTTGGTGGATAGAATCAACGGGACATACAAGTACCTGAAGTCTTCGCAATACGTGCACGATGAGGATTTCGTGCTGATTGTCGGCGGGTCGGAGACTTTTTTCCAGCTACCTCCAGAGGTGCTGGTGAGCAGGTTTCAAAACCTCCTGAAAGAGAATAATGAGAAGTTAAGGAAGAAATATGGGTTCGCGACGGTCGGAACGCGGCTTGGACAATCCGGTCCGATAGAGTCGGTACAGAAGTATACGCAGAGGGTCTTGTTTGGGGCCAGCAAAACTTGCTTTCCGAATCTCACGGATGATGTGGGTTGTCGTTCCGTGCCCGAGTCTACTTTACCGCCAGATATCTACGGATGGGAAACGGACAGCAAACCTAATGGCAAGAGCCACAATCGACCACGGTGGCTGAATCCGGATGTCGTGATGGGCCAAGTGGGGGATCTGAAGTTGATTTACGAACAAGCGCTCCTGTTTGTCGAACAACACCAGAACCTCAGTGGTGACTATTTAGCCTTGACGCAGATCTACGGACGGCAGGAATACGTGAGAGAGTTGGAGAGGAGGAGAACTGTCCACCCATTTAAAGAATGGCTGTACCGGAAGATCGGTATCTCAGATGCCTCGAACATAACGGGCGTCAAGCTCCCACTCGTTCCCGGCCGACGATACGAGTACGGGATCGGTCTTGATTTTGAATCCCGTCTCTTCTTCAACACGCGCCTCTCCCACAACGATGCAGCATGGTTCGAATATAGAAATGTCACAAAATCATCCAAAGCTCAAGCTGACCATGGCGTCCCGCGAGAAAGACGTCTCCTCCTGCCCCCCGACCTGGCAGCAGAGAACGTCGATAATCCCTTCACACAACCCCGACTTATCCCAGACGAGAGCATCAACCAGCCATTCGACACGGCTCTCGATGCTCTCCCAAGCCCCCGAGAACGCGGATGGCCCGACGTCAAATTGATGACTAACGTCCGTTCCGCATCCATCCCCGCGCTCATCCACCTGAATAACGGTGATCCCCTCGACAACTGGTGGTCGGATATGTGGTTCTCCCCATGGACGCGCGCATTGTTGCGCAAAGCCATCCGCTCATCGCGCGACCTAGCCGCCGCGCAATCCTACTTGATCGGGGGCCAAGATTCATGGGACTCACGCGGCGGAGCTGGCGGCGTGTGGACGGATAGCGGGGAATGGATCAATTTTGCAGATATGATTTCTGGGTTCGAGAGAGACGTCTTTGATGATGATCGTGGCGGGTGGGGTATGGAGGGTGGTGTTGCGGGTGGCAGGCAGGGGCCTGTTTATAACCAATTTGGCAAACTGGTAAAGGGGACAGATGAGAAGAATTAGATACTTTGTGCATTCATACTTCCGCGTGTGTCTAGATACATAAGGTCTGGAGTTGCGGATATTCTGGTTTGGCGGCATTGAGCATGTGAGAGGGGCTCTTGGAGAAAGGTTCACTTCATGTACATAGCATATTCCACAGGCACTGGTATGTTTGTGTTCTTCGTTTTCTCATGGCCTATTGAGAAATCCCATTTACAGTAATTGATATCCTTGCCAAAGAACTTTTGTCTCATATGCCCTAAAACGCTAGATGGATGTACACAGAAAAACCACAAACCTCAAGACTCAAGAAATATATCACCCATTGGAATGGCCCTGCAAACCCTCACCCTGCCCCAAACATTCTCGAATAATAGCCAAGATCTTCCCAACATCCGTCGTAGAAAGTCTCTCCTCCCTCTCCTCAATAACAGTATCAAGCAAAGCAAGAGCACCGTAATCTTCCTCCGCAAGCCCCTCCCCCTCTTCATCGCCCCCGGCGACACCATCCTGAGCTTCAGCTTCTCCTGCCTCTCCTCCCTCAGCATATGCACCCGTTTCATTTCCATCTTCTTCCCCGTCTCCCTGCTCCCCATTCATACCAGCATCCCCATTGACATCCCCGTCTACCTCCATCTGATCCTGTTCCTGTCCATACTCATCCGCAGGCGGACCATTCCCCAATCCCACACCAAGATTAACAATCATCAACACCTCAGCCTTGGTAAGTTTGAACGGCTTCAACCGTGCTATCAGAGATCGAATCGCATGATCCAGCGGCGTGGGCGTGTGGTCTATTGGTCTTAATTGCTGTATTTGTAATTGTTGCTCTGTCGAGTCCGAGGAAGACTGAGTGGGTGCTGATGCCGTTGCTGATGCTGATTGCAGCTGTCCCTCATGTACGTAGCGTGGGTAATTCAGTAGATGTGGTGAGAGGCGGGTTACATAATTGTGGATCTGTTCGATTAGATTTCGTTTCGTTTTCATGTTATTTCTTTGGGTACGTCTGCTTACTTCCTTAACAACCGTGTTATGGTCACGGAGGTCAGGGCTGGGCACCCAATTTCTTGAATTCGGAGGGGGATTCGGAGGTCGTCGTGGTGGGTTGGCTGTTAGGTAGGCTAATACTTCGATGTTTGTGAGGGCTGCTGATTGGGACTCGATGATCTATTTGTTTATTTTGGTTGGAATTAGTCGTGCGATCTGGAATCAGGAGCAGCGAGACCTACCTTCATTGTGTTTGAGGTTGTAGAGCGCGAGTTGCACAGCGAAGACAGTGTGCGATATGAAAGTCGAAAAAAGTCAGGTCGATCTGCCGGCAGAAAAGAAGCCGCAAGAGGCGGTGGGAACTACACCGGCCCTGCTTCTACAACTTCGGAGTTCATGATGCATGCAATTACTGTATTCATAGCTTCAGATCATATAGTATATGAACACCAATTCATTATCAAGCTAGGATTGTACTGCCTTATACCAACAAGCACCTCTGCGCCATGGGAAGACCAGAATTCATCCTTAAATGCAACCCAGAAAAATAAACAAAACAGCAAAATCAAATCCACACAAGCTGTGATATCATACAGAGATGAAAATAAAATTCGACTTTTCTTACTCCCGGCCCTTCTTCTTCTTCTTCTTCTTCTCCGCGCTCTCCACTTCTTCACCCTCGTCTGTCCTCTTGCGTTTCTTGCCTTCATCCTTGTCTTTACCGGCCTTCTTGGATTCCTTCTTAGCCTCCTTCTTGGCCTTCTTCAGATCCTTTTTGCTAATGGCGGTGGGATTGCCTTCGGCATCGAACTCAATTTCTCCTCGTTCAAGCTTCCGTTGATATCTCTTCACACTAAGACCTGCCTTTTCAGCCAACTTCTCGATGTCAGACTTCATCGCACCATTAGCCTCGGGCTCTGACTCGCTCTCATCGGAAGAAGCATCAGCCATTTCTGTATCCTTGACTTCCTCCACTAGCTTCTTCGACTTCTTAGCCTTCTTGGCCGATGCGGGTTCATCACCAACAACTGCATCGGCATCGGCATTATACTGTCTGGACTCGTTGAGCTCAAACTTCTTAGGCTGGGCTGTAGCACCATTAGGAGCAATAGCAACACCTCTGGGCTTGACGGGCCGTCCTTCCATAGCGGCCAATTTCCGCTCGAGGTTGTATCTGGCTTCTGTACCCAAAGCAGCTTTCTCTTCCTCTGTAACGTCGTCCTCCCACTCTGCGAGAGCATCAACACGTAGACCAAGCGAAGCTTTGGCGGCCAAAACTCTGGCCATCTTGCCCTTGTTCTTGCCGGTAGCCTGGCCAATCAAGGAAGCATGGTAGATAAGACCATACTTGGGAGTATCATGCTTGGTCTTCAAGGCACGGAACAAGGCCTTCTCAGCCCCGAGAATCTGGAGAGTACTGGCAGGGCTCTTGGACAGATTGGTCAGGCTTCCAGCGTGAGCAATGAGACGTGCACCAACCAACTCGCCAACAAGGGCGGTCAAGTTGGGAGCGATGGCATTCATACGCGATGTCAAATAATCCGCAAGCTGTTGGCGGTATTCAGTGAAACCAACCACCTGCTCTGCCAAAGCCTGGATGTTCTCCAAGTCCTCCTCGCTAATCTCAGTACCCATAGAGCGGTCAGCAGCTGCCTTGACAGCTCCCTCCAATTCCTCCGGAAGAACCTCCAGAAGATCCGCTGACTCCCAGTTGGATCTCATTCCCATTTTCAGAACAACCTTAGCATATGCAAGATTGTCGTTGAGAATCTTCGCGAGTTCCGGGAAATGCCAACCATACCATTCCTTTACACGCATAGCATAGTTGTTCAACTCCTTGTCCAGGTCGTCAAGCAGAGCAATGGCTTGGACGATCATCGTATCGATCTTATCAGGCGAGAACTTCAGTTTGTGCCTTGCGAGGGAGTGCGACAGACCAAGACACATAGTAGACATGTCTTGGGGCATCAGGCCGGGAATCAGAGTGGGCAGGTGTTCACGAATAGCACGGTAGATATCTGTCGTCGAGGAGTCGGCAACCAATTGCACCGAGAGCCCTGGAAGTTTGCCAATGGCATTGCCTTCACACCACAAGGTCAGTAAATAAGACATGCTGTAAGCGGAAGACATAAAGCAGGTTAACATACCAAGTTTGGGATCGGCCACGGCCAAAGAGACCTTCTTCTCATCTTTAATCTCATCAAGTAGACCGGCCAGACGAGGAGTGACCTTTCCTTCAACGATGGAAGCAACCTCCTCCAGAGCGGTAGCAGCGCTATCGAACTTCTTAAAGCTCTTCAGTTTCAATCTGATGCATGTTAGAAACAAGATGCCATCCAAGGGAGAAAACATTTTCTCTTGTATTCCACCGAACATGACCCGTAAAAAAAGCTTTTCGACATCCACGACTGTCCGTGGGAAACTCAAGAACGATGAGAAAAGAAACCAAGATTGGCTAACTTACAGACTCGACACACCCTCTGCAGTAGCAGCTTCTGTTGCCAGATCATCGCGTTTGAGGAGTTTCTTGTCCTTCGCTTTCAGCAGGGCGTAGCCTGCGCTCGTTTCGGTAAGAATGAAAAGCGTCATGGTGGGCAACCACGACTCTCAGCTGCTTTCCCGGTTAATAATAGAAAAATAACAATACCGAATGAGGCCGGCTAAATAAAAGAGAGAGGGAAGAGCGAGGATGTCGTGTTTGGCGGGCGCAACGTCCTGCGAGCAAAACCACCGAGGACTTCCTTTTTTTTTTAACTTTTTTCTTTCCGCAGGGAATTTCGACGGAAAGTGCAAAACATGCAAAATGAGAGGCCCCAACTGTGGCTGACTGTGGCGGTAAAAATATTACATAAGCGCCCAGCACTGGAAGACGAGCTCTCCAGCTTGTCATTGCGCAGCTGGTCAACCTGCATCCATCGCCTTTCACCATGGAGGGCCTGTTCTTTAATGTTAACGGCGGGTCAGTTTTCAGTTTCTCGAGACAGGAAAGAGGCGATTTTATCGTGTGACTGACCTTCACTTGTAGATATATCGAGGGCGTTGTCCGAGGGTACCGGAACAGTCTCCTTACCGGCCAGCATTATGGGAATCTGGCACAATGTGAGAATATAGATGGTTAGTTTCCCGCAATCTGATCAATGTATAGTTTTTTTTTTTTTTTTTTTTTTTTTTTTTTGACAATTTTGGAACGGAAGATGTCAAGCTTCAACTGGCACCCGCCTACGGTGACTTCCTTGCTTCTCTCCCGCCTAACCCTTCCACCTCCTCTCTGGCCGGCAAGATGACCGACAAGCTTGTCGCGGAATTTCGCTATCTCCAAGCCCAAGCCACAGGTTCGATTGCCAAGTTTTTGTCCTATTTGACATACGGGTACATGATCGACAACATTGCGCTTCTTATCACTGGCACTCTGCATGAGCGTGATACGCGAGAACTTCTGGACCGATGCCATCCCTTGGGTTGGTTTGAAACCATGCCGGTGCTCTGCGTCGCAACGAATATCGAAGAACTATATAACTCCGTTTTGATCGAAACGCCCTTAGCACCTTACTTCAAGGCCAGTCTTAGTCACCAGGACCTGGACGAGTTGAACATTGAAATAGTCCGCAACACTCTCTACAAGAACTATCTAGAGGACTTCTATAAGTTTGTCAACACGACCCCTGAGTTCAAGGGCACGCCGACTCAAGAAGTAATGTCTGAGATCTTGGAATTCGAAGCGGATCGACGAGCGATCAACATCACAATTAACTCGTTCGGCACTGAGCTCTCAAAGCCGGAGCGGAGGAAGCTGTACCCTGAGTTTGGGAAGCTTTGGCCGGAAGGATCTCTAATGCTTTCTCGGGCCGATGATATTGAAGGAGTGAGTCTCGCGGTCAGCGCAGTCCCAGAGTATAAGGCTTTTTTTGATGCTGTCGGTCTGAGCCAGGGTGGAGCTGGAGGAATTGGCAGCGGGGGTGGAGCTGAGGGAAAGAGTTTGGAAGATCTCTTTTACCAGAAGGAGATGGAATCCTCCAAGCTAGTGTTCACACGCCAATTCACGCCAGCTGTTATATATGCCTGGGTGAAGTTGAAGGAGCAGGTGAGTCCAACTGTTCTTTCACATTACATTCTTAGTGCTGATGCTGATTGCTACAAAGGAAATCCGGAATATCACCTGGATCGCGGAATGTATTGCGCAAAACCAGAAGGAGAGAATAGGAAACTACATCTCCGTATTCTGAATATCATCTTTTCGTTTTTAATACAGTTATCGTCTGCGCTTCTTTGTATGGTCCATCTTCTATGCGTCTTTTCGACTACTGTTCCGTCCTTTTCATTGAACCGAGTACCCGCTTCCTTCTTTTCTGACACCCGTATTGAGTTGAGCGCATTGGAACCCGTTTAATAATCTTTTTTTGGCGTTTTTTGGAGAATTCAATTTCACCAGTCAGTTCAATTCATGTGAAATAGATGAATGACCTCAAACTCAAACTGAATGAGGGAAATGAAAAGAGCAGAAAAACAGTATGGTCGTCGTTCCGTTCTGCTTGACAATTAGATAGGTCGATTTGATGTCAGTGGAAGTCCTGCAATTTGCGGAAATCTCTTTAGGATATGTCTTTAGCCGCGACGAATGTCAGTACATAGTATTTCACATTGATAATGAAAATAGAAATTCACCCCTTAATAAGGGATTGATGAACTGGGAGGTATACCGAAGTATACCGGATTCTCGTTGCCTATTTGGTTGTCTATAAAAGAAATCTAAGCAAAAAAGAAAAAAAAAAGAAAAAGCTCAAACGAGAAAGGCCAGGCATATAATGCCTCGCGGGACTTATCGCTTTCTCCGTTTTACTGAAATCATTTCAAATATGTCCGCTTTATGAGGATAAAATGCCAAAGAGTCAGAGCCACAGCTAGAGCCAGTCACGTGGGGAAATTTTTTTTAAACAAGAGATGAATGATGAAGGAAATTGAAGTTGAAATGAAAGGAAATGACCTGCTATAAATGCTCAAATAGAAAAAAAAAAGGAAGAATTTCAGTCATATTGGAAAAGAACGCTGATGCTTTCACCGTGGTGGACACGACGGATGGCCTATATTAAATAACCCAATTAGAAAAAAACGTATTCTTCAGTGCACGGCAGTGTATGGGCATACCTCGGCAAAGACATGTCCAACTTCTAGAACCTCGAGTTTGGGGCACCGTCCCAGGTGCTCGGCCTGCTCGATGGTGTTGGTGACGACCACCTTATCGAGGGCACTGGCATTGATACGGTCGATAGCATCACCGCTGAGAATTCCATGCGTGACCAGCGCGTAGACTTTGGATGCACCCTCTTTCTTGAGCAGCTTCGCGGCTCTAGTGATTGTGTTTGACGTATCCGCCAGGTCGTCAATGAGAATCGCTGTCCGATCCCGCACATCACCGACCAACATCATAGTCGCGTTCTGACGATCTGTGATTTTGGTAGGGCGTCGTTCCTTTTATTTTTAAGAAAAAAGAATTAGGTGCATTAAACCAAGGTAAATTTCAGACATAACTGACCTTGTGGATCAAAGCGAATTCCATACCCATGGAATCCGCAATAGCGGTCGCCCTCTTAGCTCCACCGGCATCAGGGCTCACAATGATAGCATGCTTCCAGTTAGGAATGTTCTGCTGGATGTACCTCTTCAAAAGAGGCCTTCCGTATAAGTTATCCACCGGAATATCGAAGAAGCCCTGGTACTGCGGGTCATGCAGGTCCATTGTGATGATATGGTCTGCACCGGCAGATATAAGTAAATCTGCGACTAACGTCCCCGCCTGCGCGACCCATTGTCTGTAACCGGGGCGTGGCTGGAAAGAGTTGATTTTCGATGAAGTGGATGATGAGACACTTGCATTGTCGTCATTCAGAGATCCATTTAGCACAGGGGATCTGCTGGCATCTGACTTTAACGATTCCAAGGTGGGCTTCTTTGGCGAGAGGCCGTTGAATTCCTCTAGTTGGGCTTTCGCAAGGCCTTTTTGTAGACTTTCTACGCCATTCATGATATTTGTGCTCTCAGGGTTTCCAGGATGCGGGGTCGAAGGAGTACTCTCGAAGGTGTAGCCGTTTACCGAGCCAGGCCTGCCAGCCACCGACGATTTGACCAGAGGGGCGCCGGTTTTGTTGTAGGGAATGTCGCTTTGGCGCGAGTACGGGAACAGCGGCAGAACCGCGGTAACTCTCCTGGCGGAGGCGGTCTTGCAGGCAGAGATGGTGATCAGGAGTTCGATGAGATGGTCGTTGACTTTCCCACCGCCGGACTGGATAATGTAGACGTCCTTTTCACGGACGGACTCCTGGATTTCAACCCTCGTCTCGCCCACGGAGAATTTGGAAAGGAGGACGTCGGCCGGAGGAATTCCGAGAAAATTGCATATTGTCTGGGTGAGGCGGGGGTGGGAGGTGCCCCCTATAACGACGATATTCCGGACCATGTCAGGCGATGGAGCGCGAGGAGCAAGAGGGTGATGATGGTGGTGGTGAGACGAGAAACCTGGGGAGTTGGAGTTGCAGGAGCACGCGAGGGAAAAAAGGTCGAAATTTTGAAGGCGGAGACTGTAGTCGGGATACCGGGGAAGATGGAGATCTGGAAGAACGGGTAACGATTCGGTAAGACTTCTGAAACAAATTAAAAAATAGCGAGCTCGAGGGAGATGAGTGAAGGCAATGAGGAACTACCACATGTTGAAGAATTGGAGAGATCTGCTGCAGCGAGTCGTGAGGGCATTGGAAGAATGGAAGAAGGCAAAGCCAAAGTCCCATATAAAAATTCGAAAAATTTAAGGAAAAAAAAAAAAACGGGAAAAAAAGGGAAAAAAAAATCCAAACTAAAAAATAATAAAAGACCAAAAAAAAAACGCACCTTTCAGCGAAAAGTAAAAAGACAGTGGAACCAACCAGGATTAGGATCATTTGCCGCGGCGAGCCTCAGGCGCCCATCATGTCCCGATCGGGAAATGCGCGCCCACCTCGCAAAGCCCCGCAAGGGAAAACTCCGCGCATAACGCAATGCGCAGTTAATTGCCTTGGGCAAACTTCCCCTTCTCCACCTCCAGCATTGGGAAATCGTAATACACGCCCTCCGTTACGAAAGCGCTAGCCTGCCGCAAAAAGCATCGAGTCCATTGGCTGGTAGCTACAGTAGCCTGGGTTCAGAAGCCCAGGACGAAAATGGAAAAGAAACAGGAAAAGACCCAAAATGACAAAACAGAGACATGGCCAAGGAAGATATCTGATTAGTATGCTTTTGGAAACAAAAAAGCTCTTTTTTTTTCTTTTCCGAAAAGCAAAATGGCAAGCAATGCCTCCCCGACCTCATTCGGCTGTCAGAGTGCGGATTGGACAACAGACCAAAAACGAAGACTGTCGAGGAGAATCTCATCCCAGAACTCTCCATGTATGCTTTGCTTTTAAACATCCCCTGCATGACGGTTTTGCCATTCACGGGGTCATATCGTACGATCTCTAGTCGCCCGTTCCTACTTCACTGGAGACATGTAGGTCAGCGTAAAGTTTCCAATAGCATGAGGGTTCTAGACCACGAGGGGTTCTATGCTCACAGGTCAAGCTGGACCCCATGACTGACTCCATAATCCTCCAATGTAAGCTGATCCTTAAACGGTCGTTCGCCTTGGCGTTTCAGTTGGATCTCATGTGGTTCGCGCCCGATACGAGCAGCCACCTGCGCTTTGAAGAGCTCTGTTTTCCACGTTAGAATCTGAAGCTGAAGCTGTCCTGTAAGGTCCATGAAGAAGAGTGACGACATACTGATCGGGTCTGAAGGAAGACATGGTATTGCAGCTTTCGTACCCAAACGGTCATTGACGTGGACAACAATCATGGCCTCAGAGGGAGCTGCAGCTGCAGCTGCCATCTTCTTTTTCCTCTTCTCCTCTTTCCTGCCTTCTCGGAGCTCCTCGTTCTTGTGCTCTTCGTGATCCGGTCGCCGGGGGCGTCTATCTCTGGAGCTAGCACGATTTCGATCGCTATATCTATCCCTGTACTGGTCCCTGTCTTGATACCGATCTGTATATCTCTCTCCACGCGGTGACCGAGCTCTGTCGCTCCTGTCCTTATACCCTCGTTCTAATCGGCGGTCGTCATCTCCGGGTCTGTAGCTATCGTCGCGCCGTTTTTCTTTCCATCGAAAGCCTCCACGTCGTCTCTTAGGACTGCGACTTCGAGCACGCTGGGAGGTCTCGTTCATTGTTGGAGCTGCAGGGTCTCCCGAGGATGTTTGTTGTCTGCGTTGGGTTGCACGAGTGCTGTCCAAACAGACGCACGTGATGATACAGACTCGGGAGGATGAGCCCGTAAAAGACGTGCTCCTGCTGTATTCGGAGACATTACCCAACTAGGAGGGCGGCAGAATCCGACAAGGTTAGTCCGTAAGCGGATTAGTGCCGTTCGTAGCATCATAGCTTCGACAGACACTAGTATGTACAGCATCTTCCAACATCCGAACAGCGCATTCAATCCCTCAACTGGATAATCAATGCCGGTGCGTCTTATAGTTCGTCGTCCGTCCCCGACGACCGTGTCGTTCACCGTCTCTAACGCCCCCGACCGCTCGAGCCCGTCGGCTAGAATCCTCTTCCACTTTCAAACCATCCTACGCGCGCTCTGTTTCACCTGCGTGCTCTTTATCTGCAGCGCAAAACTGCGACACTCCTTCTTTGCAGAAAATGAGCTTATAGTATATTGGCGTGATCTGTGGGGAAGCCCGTTGGGGTCTTTTGTCTGTCGCATCGTGGATTCATGCCATCTAGGGGTTATCTTTGTCGTAAGTGCAGTGGCTATCTACGCTGTATTCAGGAAGGAGAGCACAGGTATGTTTCGGATGCCCGCGATAATAGAGAAAGTAATGCATATTGATGGAAATGGCCTTGTAACGCAGAGGAATCCCTCCTAGTGATTCGTGGTCTGGGAATCCAAACGTCCTCTTCTTCCTCTACGTATCTGTCTACAGCCACAACGCGGTTTATTCCTACGACGCAAATTCAAGATATTGTGATCCACGAGGCGTTTAAGGGGTTTGAAGTCCGATTCTATCTCGCCGTTATTGTGGAAGGTGAACCTACTGTGGTTGTTGTCTTTCCCGTAAGTATATAGGTCGCAACGGAAGTCAGACGCCTATTAATATTTGTATTGCAGAAATTGCTCCCAAGGCGAAACATATTAGAAGACGTCTGGAGAGGCTCTCGGCACTGTCTCTATGATGCGAAGTCCTGATGGCCCAATTGCCAAAGAGTATTGTGAAATTAAGTCACCTATTTGGAATGGATACCACAATGGGCCTCTTCATAAGAGTAAGATGCGCTAGCAATGCTCTATATTTTGTTTACTGAGTTATATACAGACTCTATATCTCGGGATTGGGCCCCTTGTCCTTCCTCCGTTGCTTGTTGGCGAGCCATCTTTGATTGAGGACCTCCACCGGGTCCATTTTCCTCTTTTGCATAACCGGGACATACTTACCCCCCAATTTGCCATCATTCCCGCCAAGAAAGACTCTCTGCCCGCGGTTCGGCTTTGCCATGGTCGGCGGTGTTTCCTGGTGCACTATGCTTTGATCTCCTTGACTTACCGCCAAGTCTAACAAAGTACCAGCAAGAATTTCATCCATCTTGCGCTGTCTCCAAACTGACCAGAGCTCATCCACTACACCACCTAGACCGAACTTTCCGCCGCTTTTGACCATCCGGGTTTTTGACATTCGAGGATCACCGGCATATAACCACTCCATGGCATCCTCGCGGCTACCGCTCTTCTCGTCGGGGAAGATGCAGTCCCAGAGGACAAGAGGAGCGTCAGAGGCCATCTCATAAGTTGGCCTACGGGGGCTCTTGGATATATCCAGTAACTCGGGAACAATTGATGGCGACTCAAGTCCCTGCCCAACTAGAAATAGAATGCCAACCATATGCCGAACCTGGTGCCACAGAAAGGCAGAACCATGAAGAGTAAACGAATATACCTGCGCTGGAGTCTCTGCATCATCGCAATTCCCAAATGTTTGAAACCCAGGTTTCCTAACGTAACTGGGCATGTTGACTTTGGAATCAACAAGTTCAACATCCGCATGGTAGATTATCCGCTCGAAGTTCTCAATCTGCTTGCTGGTATCTACCTTGCAGAAGTTCCTGAAATCATGCACTCCTTCGAAGTATTTAGCAGCCTCCCGCATAGCATTGATATCCAACCAGCCTTCTCTGGACTTCGTATTCCTCGGACCTTGCGCGAAACCAGGCGCACCGGGGGTAGGAGAAAATGCAGGCTGGGTGAAAAAGTATTTGTATCGACGTTCGCGGCAAGAGAATCGGGCATCGAAATCAGCAGGCGGATTTGGACACCAGGCCAATATCCGGATATCTTCTGGGAGCACTCTGTTCAACATTTGTATGTAGGGTAATTCATCCGCGACATCATCCCAGTTTTTACTAACAGATTCCTCCTCATCCACTTCCATATTATCTGTAGACCCTTCTCCACCATCAAGCTTCTTCGTAGCCTGCACCTTCGGCCGTGCACTGCGTACTCGAATTCCAATCACCTGCCCAAAAGCACTGACCCCCCGATCTGTCCTCCCAGCCTTAGAATACTGACATCCCTCCCAGCTAATAGAGTAAGGCCTCATAACCCTTGGCCCATTTGAGATAAGATCATCCTCACCTGAGACCCCAGTCGTAGGGGGGAGAATAAGTCTCGTCTTCCGAAGAGCCTTCCACAACTCCTCCTCGATTGTTGGAAGAGGAGTCGCGTTCCCATTCGCATGCTCGAACCCGTTATACCGCTGTCCCAGGTAGGCGAATTTCAGCGCAATGAAACGCGTGTGGTACTTGGATGGATCGATCTCTCGGACTTCCTTGACGGGGCGGCCTGGGGCGCGGGTATGCGTGATGTCCTCGTTTGATGAAGAGCGGGCCGGTCTTGAGGCTTTACTTAAGGGTTGTTCTATTGTTTTCGAATCGGGGCGAGATGCAGGAGCAGCAGGGGGAGGAGAGGGCAAAGTAGTGGAAATAGCTTCTGTTGCGATGTTCGTAGGCGGGGATGAAGTGAATCGGGCCGTTTGCGAATGTAGCTGTCGTTCTAGTTCTGTGATCCTGGCGATGAGACGGGGTGTGCTCCATGTTGAATAATCTGCTTGTCCTTGTCTTTGTGCTTGTCCGTCAGGAACAAGGTCGGAGATTTGGCTAGCCATTGCTTGGGCTGTTGTTGCTGTCGTTGTCGTTGTCGATGCAAGGCACTTCTGATAATGCTGTAGGGATTGTAAAAACGAGGATTTCCTCCTGAGGAATATGAGACGCGTGAGACCAGGGAGTTCCTGTTGGAATTTCCACATGGGGCGTGGCGCTGCTCGATCCTACGATCGTTGCAGTTGGTCGCTGGCTCGTTTGATATTGGAGATTTTTTTTGGTTGATATTTGTATGCAGTTCTTGGCATCTCGAGCCTATAGTGAACTACTTCTTACTTACTCTTGGTGCATTCTTACATACTACTATCGAACTTTCATATTCTTCCTAGGCTGCAGTCCTCACCAAATTCCCAAACCGACTCACTGTCTTTGCAGCCAGCACCACCGGATTCCCAGTCTCCACGATCTCTCCCGTGTCCATGACCACGACCCTGTCAAAGTTCATAATCATGTCCAGCGGATGGCTAACCGCTATGACCGTGTAGTCCTTAAATTCAGCCCTGATGATCTCCTGCATAACACGCTCCGTCTCGTGGTCCACGCTCGAGCTCACCTCATCCAGAAATAAGATACCGCGGTCTGAACCTATCCCCAGGTCCCGCGCCCGGCCTCGACGTCTCAGCAGCGCGCGACCAAGCGACATGAGTTGGCGCTATCCGGCGCTGAGTGTCCCCGCGCTCATGCCTGCGTCCAGGCCGCCTCGCGCCTGAACGAATTTCCACAGGTGCACGGCTGCAAGGACGGCTTGGCATTCTTCCGGCGTTGACACGACGGATGGATCCAGGTTGGCCTGGAAGGTGGACCCGTCGGGCAAGGACGCGGCTTCCTGGGGTACTGCAATTATGCGCTGACAGAGCGCCGACCGGTTTATGCGGTGGGGGGGTATGTCATCGATCACCGCATTCTCTGCCGTCTCCGGGAGGGGATTGAGGAGCTTGAGGAGGAGGGCGATGAGGCTAGACTTGCCGCTGCCGGTACGACCGCAGATGGCCACTTTCTCGCCTGAGTTAATCCTTAGGTAGATACTGTGGAGGGCGAGTTGATCTTCCGCACTACAGCGGCGGAATTAGCGAAGACGTGGACATTCGTGAGGGCATCATATGTCTCTTACCCATAACTCGCGGATATACACTTCAACTCTACCACACCACTCTGGGGCCACTGTTCAGGAGGAACAATGTCCTCTTCATCGCTGTCTTCCTGCTTTACATTTTTGTTAAACGTTTTGAGCCTGGCTACCGCCCCGATGGAGGTTTCTAACCTGGTACAGTACATGACAATACCTGAAAGGTCTTATCCAAAGCTGATGAGGGTGTAAAACGAAGCACCGGCGAAGGCAGAGTTGGAGTGAAGCCGGACGGCCAGAGTCGTCATGGCCACTGCCATCACCATTACTACGAGATCGAGAACGACGTTCAGCCACTCTTGAATCATCATGAGGAGATATGCTGGTTGTTGGCAGGAATCAACCAGGCGAGCGTTCTTTCGGATATTCTCAGCAAGAAAACCTGTGTATTTCTAGTATTAGCAGCGTTTTTTCAGCGCCGGTCGTGGCTTCGCATGTTTACTCACTGAAGGCTCTCAGAGTTGTGATGCCCTTAAGAGTGTCAAGAAAATGCGTGCTAAACGAACGCAGGTTAGTATAGAGCGTAACAGTCACCCACTATATGACAGCAGACTTACTATAGGAGGCTTTTAGTCTCAAGGTCTAGCAACCTTAGCTGCCTGGAAGTCCGTAGATAGAACCTCTGCACGAAATACAGCAGGGCACCGAGGAGCGGGTAGCTTATGCCCAAGTACAGAGACGAAGTAAGCATAACAGCTGCTTGTCCAACTGCTTGAAAGACCTGCGAGTTGCGTGTCAGACTACTGGACGGACTTCTTCTGAAGACATCCGATTGGTGTCCAACATAAAACGGACTTACACAAAACAGAGTGTTCAACGCTGCATCTGGCAGCTCTGTGTCTACAAGGTTCAGATCTTGCGATAATAGGTTTGTAACGACAACGGTATCCGTCTTGGTGAAGAAGCATAGTGGTGCTCGAATGAGTGTTCGCAAGACATCCTTATGGAGATTGGCCCCCGCTCTTTTTACGGAGACGACGAAGAGAGCGATGGCGAGGAGAAGCAGCGAGATCATACCGTATATTTGAAGCAAAGCATATATCCCAGCGTAATAGGGAGTGCGCCGGATGTGCTGAGTACATATCAGCAACCCAGTACGTGAGCCCTGCATTTTAATTAATATTAGTTTATGATACTATGGATTTCAGCACGGCTTCTATTGCCCTTGATTGAAGACAAAGCTGACTTACAAATTGACGGAAAGTCGGTGAAGAAACCCCAAAGAGCAGCGAAGAACAAAATGCCGCCAGGAACAATCCCATGCTCTTGATATAATGCGTGTACCACCGTTATATCCCCCTCTTGCCGTGATGAATTCGTGTCCGGTGCAAGGGATGATTTGTTGGTCGTCGTCGTCGTGTTGAGCAGTTGCAGCGCCGATTCCCGCACGCTCTGCTTTGGCATCGTTCTCTTGGGCGAAGCGTTGCTGTCGAAGGAGCTTCTCAATCCCTGACGCTGAACATACCCTTGCCTGGTTATTAGTTCGTCAAAGCTACCTTGCTCAACAACAGTGCTTCTCTGAGGGCTATTATGTGATCCGCCGCGGGCAGGTGTCTGATGCTGTGGGTGCACAATACAACCGTCGAGCGTCGTCGCCTGAGTAGTCCATCTGGCCCAAAGATTTCCGGAAGACTTGCTCCTCCGTGGCCATGTCTAAACCACTGAAGATATCGTCTAGCGCCAGCATATCAGAGTGCAGATACAGGGCTCGTGCGAGAGAAACACGTTGTTTCCGACCCCCGGATAGGGCAATCCCATCAGACCCGATATTCGTTCGGTCTCCCTGTGGGAGTGTGGCAAAGTCGAAGATCAGAGCCGTAGCCTCGATGACTTAGGCATATCTCTCTTCGTTGAATAGAGAGAAGCCTACAATGTTGTCCCTAATTGACCCGTTCGAGAGGAATGCCGTCTGGTCACAAAATCCAACGTGTGGGAACCTAGTGCTTAAAGCTACGCTGCCTTCACTGAAAGGAATCTCCCCAAGAAATGCCTTGCAGAGCGTAGATTTTCCAGAGCCAACAGGTCCGACGACAGATAGTGAGCGAGGACCGGGATACTCGAGTATTTACGTCCCGCAAGACGAACTTGCCTGCTTCCCAACCAAATTTTCCGTTTTTGATGACATTAGGGTGTGTCATGTCTAGATCCGATTCAGACGAAACCGCGGTGTCTGCTCAGGTCTTCTCTGTATTCCGCTCCATATCAGCAAGAATTTGGCGGAAATCATGGCGAGTCTCACACTCCAAGAAGGCCTGGATTCGGCCCAAACAGGCCAGCCCCGAGACGAGCTGGGGGATCGATTGGAAGATCTGCGAAAGTGGGTTGGTCAAAAGCGTAAGGAAAGAAAGACTCGCGAACATCCTCGAGGCATCCAGGGTTCGTCGAGCGAATGCGAAGGTTAGTGGCGGGCTGATCAGCAGCGGAATATAGCCAAAGAGCGCGGAAATGATAGCTATCTTGCGGAATCGAGCTCCTGCCGCCAGCTCCTCGATGCGGAGCTTCTGCATGAAGTCGCTGACAGCGTCAGAGGCCAGATATCTTCAGATTCTTCATACTGGCGATGACTGTGGCTGTCAGCCCCACACGATTCTGGACTCCTGCCATCCAGGTCCTCTGCGAGTCCCACGTAAACCTTATAAGGATGCTCAGGCCGACGAGACAGACCATAACAACTCCTATCGGGGCGACGAAGACTATGCCAATTCGGTTGTACAGCATCCATCCAGCCAGAGCAACCTGGATCACGCTCCCCAAATATCATGCAGAGACCTAAAGCCCATCTTGATTCGCTCCATATCCGTGCTCATTAATGTCAACGCAGCTCTGTCGTCGCCAGTTCCGATGCGGGCTTTCGTGGCTTTGATGAAGGTCTCTGTGACGAGTATCGACATCACCATCGTACGCATTCGGTGGTGGAAGTACTTGCACTATGGTATAAGTAATACGATTCATGCTGATGATTCTCTCGTCAGACTTTTTTTAACCATACCAGTAGAACGCCGTGGAGATAGCAACCCCTAGTAGATCAGCATGCTAGCACCGATGAAGCCGTACCCGATATTTGTATCGAGTTCAGACTGGGGGAGGTAATTCAACATCCTTTCAATGAAAAAAGGCTGGCAAAATGTGAAGCCAAGCAGCGCCAGGCGTGGAAGTATGGGAAGGAGAAGAGGAACTTTCAACGTGCACACCAGCACCTTCACAAGACCATATTTATCCACCTTCAATTTCGAGTAATCCATGTTCCTCGAGAACTCGTCGTGTAGCGATTCGGCCTTCAAGGAGGCATCGAGGGCGTAAAGATCTTCGATCGTTAAGATCTTCCTGTATCCCGCCAGGAATATCGTATTGAGCCAAGAGAAGGCGTCCAGGGAAAAGATGCCACTCGTCTCCTCCGGGCTGTGCTCCTTCTTGTCCCGGCATAGCCACCTGGACTTTTGCTGGGCTTCTAACAGCAGTATTCCAGTCTTGAGAGCTATAGCAACACTGAAGACGCTGCTGTACGTGAGTTTGGTCTTGTTGTCCGATGACAGAAACAGCGTCCTTGCCTGGGCCGCGTCCAGGAGGAGAGTGAGAAACAAGTAACTATTCAGCAGTACAGACGGCCGCGCGCTTCTGCTGTGATCAATAATGCTCAGCGTTACCATGAACAGGGCTGAGACAAGCTTGAGGACTGAAGAAGCTATGAACATGCTAGTCACTTGGAAGGGTCCAACGGCGACCAAGATGAGGAGTGAAAGTTCAAGTCCGACATAGGTCGCGATGGCACCCTGCAGCAGTTTGATCAGTCTTTTAAAACTATACATCCGTATACTCAGGGAAGCATACCAATTTGATGAGTTGGAAAACCGGGGCATTCACCACACTGGGCTTCCGTGCCTGGCAACGCGCCCTCCATAGTGATGTTACAATGAACAGAGTGGACGGTATGATGGAGAAGAACAGCTGCTCAAACTGGACATTGAAGTCAAAGTCCTTTTGGTTCAGCTGGAGCAAGTTGCCCTCTCCAGTAGTGAAGGGCATTTTGGATGCCTGAAAGATGAATGTCGCAGTAAGCAGAGTCTCCATCCGGTCCTTTTAGAGAGAAGGATCGAGGCGGGATGGACAAGTTATTCTTGTTGCCTGCCCTCGAAGTTGCATAATTGATGGGTAGAATAAGCCCACTTCGACTTCCCAGCTTAGGTTGTATGAATATGGATCACATCCTCTACTGTCATAAAGCTATTGCTAAAATATTGGATATATCATCACCTAGTTAAGATCCAGTCCGTCCCAGACAATATACGCCCTCAACAGCGGTGGTCCTAGCAACCATACCAGCCGGTTACTAGCTAGATCGGTGATGATCTTTATTGAAAACAGCCTCAAAGGACGTTCTACATATAATTAGAGCCTCGGGAAGTAGGGATCGAAATGGCATTCGTCTTCTGGTGGGCTTTGTTAAATCCAATCTTCTGGTTCTCAGAGTGATGACTGCTCAGAGTCAGAGCAGTGGGCACATCGTCCTTTTATATCCTTACTCCCCAGGCCCGTCTGTTTGGATTTGATGAAATGGAATAACGAAAGTAGAAACAGGAGCTCTGAAACATGGCGTTTGTTGCTGCTCAAGAAGCACTGGAATACACTGGAATAACCCTCCCATCATGGACAGACTGCTACATCAGGCAGGTCAACTTACGCGCTCCTTTGTCGTGATGTTCAGCTTCAGAACTTAAGGTTACACACTCATAGCTGTGCTAGTTATAAGTGTAAATGGGGCGAACAACTTATTGAAATTGAGTGCCTATATCAGCTCAGGGTGACTGAAAATTCTTGGCAGATGCTGGATGTGGCAGCTCGGCGCTGGAAGTTATGGGTGGAAAGGTGGCCGTTTCTGGCCTCAGTAACCGTCATTTCCAGCGTCATTTTCATAGGTCCTCGTATTTCTATATGACTATTCATATACAACATATTTTGTAATGGCAGCTGCAGAAGACCATCTCAACGGCACAACCGTCACCGTACTTCTCCTCGGAGATCCGGGATGTGGAAAGTCAACATTTCTATCGTGGGCCACACCCTCTGTTGCGATGTATTTACTTAAACTAGTAATGGTGAACATCCACTGAACACAGAAGTTATTAATATAGTCGTCTGAAAAACGGCAGAGCCCCTCCTGGTGGTCGTCCTGATGGTGGTTCTGTTGTTGAGCTGCTCCGAGACTCTGATCAGCCGTTCGTCTATGATATTCGATTCTCGAAGACATCGTTCACTCTACACATCTACGACACTGCGAGTCCTAATCAGCATTGGACGACGTTGAGACCTGATCTTGTCGTGTTGGCTTTTGATATTTCGGATCGTGATACGCTGGGTGGATTGAAGAGGGCGAGTTGCTTTTCCCCTTTCTCTGAAATATCCTTAACGGATGACTGACTCTATTGGAAAATCAAGTGGCGGAATGATATTACTAGATACTTCCAGCATGGCTCTGGTGAGAGGATCCCCGTGATGATGATCGGGTTGAAAAGAGACCTTAGAGGGAAGAGTGACGATATCATCTACCCCCAAGAGGTATGAGGCCTTCTCTCCGTCTGCTGTTACGTTATCGGTCTCAGTAGCGAGCATCCTGACAAGATAATCCGGTACAGTCATATAGGATTGCCCAAGAATTCCACTGCGATCAGTACGCGGAGTGTTCTGCTGTTACAGGAGAACTTCTCGCTGAGACCTTTGAAGACCTCGCAAGGCTGGCAGGTATGACGACTACTGAAGCTGGAGGGCAGACAAGTGGAGGTTGTACTATTCAGTGATTAGGGTGGAGTCTACGGAGTACAAAAGCTCCTTCTTTCGGTTGTTTCAATGGCGCCTGGGCGTTTGGTGTTTTCCGGAGCGATGGGAGATTGACGGATACAGGCCATCGATTGAACATGGTTATTAGCCCAATGGAACGTGCGCCGTCATTCTTCGAGGTTCTTCCACTACAGTACCGGTCACATACTCTTGACGGTTGGTCGCAATCGGCAATGCACGCTGCCTATGGAGAACCAGAGAAACAAACACGAGTTAGGTAGATAGCAGCAGATACCTCTCAATTACGGCTAGATGACAGGAGAAACCCAAGGCAACGATTAAGTCCACCTTGTAGTATTGACAGCACAGGGCTTTCCCCCAGGAGCTCAACGAAGGAGAGAGCAACTGGATATCTTTCCCTCATAAGCGCCAGTCAATATAATTGACAAGTACAATTCCTCCCCGATATCAAAGCCTGGACAAGAAAACGATATGTGAATGAGAATTTTGGTTTGAAGATGCGGAAAGCCCGTTTGGGTGATTTTGAACCTCATTTGCTGCTTTTTTTGTTCTTTCTTTTTCGCCTTGTTTTTCTTTTTGAATCCTGATAAAATTCCTGAACAAAGAGACATGGGATAGACATATCAGGGGATGTTGAGGGAGACATAAAGGGATTTGTCGTAAAATAGATGATGGAAGAAATTTCCCCAACGTTTCTCGCAAAAAACGTCACAACCGTTTTCCCGAATCGCCATATTTAATGATCAAAAGTATGACCAGAACACCCTTCTCAATGACTGTCCTCTGTCACAGAGCAGGAATCTACCACTTGGCCTCAGCGGCGGGAGCCTCAGCACCCCACTCAGCGGTAGGAGCGGCAGCAGCGGTGCTGGCAGCCCAGTCACCAGTGTCAGCCTCCCAGCTGGTGGTAGCAACAGCAGTAGCAGCAGCGAAAGCAGAGCCAGAAGCACCTGCAGCCTGGGGATCCCAGCTGTCGGTAGCGAATCCAGACTCGATAGCGCCAGCACCAATCTCATCAGCACCAGCAACCTTAGCCTCCTCAGCAATCTCCTTGGCCTCCTCAGCCTCAGGGTCGCGGTAGAAGTAAAGGTCGACGACAACGTCCCAGTCGACCTCGCGAGAAGCAAGGGTACCACGGAGGCGGAGGACCTCACGGGCAAGCAGCCACCAGACGAGACCAATGGCATGACGACCCTTGTTGTTGGTGGGGATGGCAACGTCAACGAAGGTAGTAGGAGAGTCGGTATCGCAAAGGGCGATAACCGGGATGTTGACATAGCTGGCCTCCTTGATGGCCTGGGCGTCGGTGCGGGGATCGGTAACGATGATGAGACGGGGCTCCTTGAAAGAGCGGGTGATGTAGTTGGTGAAGTTACCGGGGGTGAAGCGACCGGCAATAGCGGTAGCACCGGTGTGAGAAGCGAACTTCAGGACAGCACGCTGGCCGTAGGGACGAGCGGAGATCACGCAGACATCGGCAGGGTTGTCGATAGCGGCAATGATACGGGCAGCCAGAACGATCTTCTCCCTGTTGTGTCATTCCTCACATTAGTATTTGGAGAGTAAAACAGAGCCATAATCGATTGAACCTGCAGCCTACCAGGTCTTGCCGATGTTGATGATGTTAATGCCATCGGGGCGAGTCTTCCAGAGGTAAGGCTCCATGTGAACCTGGAGGTTCTTGGATCCCAGGTGGCATTGAGCTGCAAGCAGCATCTCAATGTCCTGGGACGTGGGGTTGAAGATCGGAGGGAGCTGAGAAGGGGCCATGGCGGGCGACTGATATTCTGCGAAGAAAGGTGAAGTAGGGTATCAATCGTCTGGCTCTTGTCGCGATGGTGTTGACGGCGAGAAGACTGTCGCAAAGGCGCTTCCGTTTGAGGAAGAATTTCGCTTGCGAGTTGTGAGTCCTAGGGCTAGGGCTGGGAGATCATGCGCTAAGACCCCAGACCGCCAAGGCACGTGAGTGAACGCTCACGTGTATGCTCTTATCCGAATGAGGACTAGCGCTCTTCGCATCTCCGGCTCCGAAATTGAAGCCCGAAAAGTTGGAGTTACGACGACCCTGTCGAGTGCTACGGGCTTGCAATTGGGCTGTCTATCTCCATCAACATGCCTCCACGCTTTATGTTTCAGCCTTTATTGAAGGCTTTTAATGGTATACTCCCCCAGCAGCGAGCGCATTCTGGCGTTGCCCGCTCACAATTCTCTAGGTCTTCCCTCCACCCGTAATCCCCATGCGGCGCTGTCCTTAAACCCATGCAAAACCTCTATAAGAGCAGGATCGACAGAGTCGAGGGAGAGAAGAAGACATGATCCATATCTGATGGCCCAGTCTCGTCAACGCAGAGCCGCCAATCTATCTCGACGACAGGCTCTCTTCCAGGAACGGGAGGAGTCTCTGGGCGATCCCGTGGAGACCGCACCGACCCAGTTCATTCAAGAGCTCGAAGCTGTCCGGACGAGTCAGATCGATGGAAAGGAGAAAGCAGCCGAAGAGGCCAACTTGAGCTATTTCCTGTCTCGTGATGATTTCCAAGGAACCTTGGAGAAGTCGAAGGACCTGACGTCCCCTCCCAAGAACCCAAACCGTGCCATCGCAGACCCCGAGCTTGAGATGGAAGCAGAAGAGAAGCATCTCCAACAGCATCGAAATGCCCAGGAGGCCATGAGCCGGATTGCAAACCTCGCCAACGGAAACACAAAGGATCGTGTTCGTGTTAATATCGAAAAGTGTATCGAGAAGTTTGGGCGGCACAATACCGATAAGAATTTGAAACCCAAGCCTGCTGCTGCGTCAGATGGATCGGAAACAATTCATGCGACTAAGACACCCCGGGTTGGAAAGGACACCGGCTCCTCGGAAGTGCAGATTGCCATCCTCACCGAAAAGATCCTGAACTTGTCCAGGCATCTTCAGGGGACTCACAAGGACAAGCACAACAAGCGTAACCTGCGGGTGCTCGTTCATAAGAGGCAAAAACTTCTTAGATACCTACGACGGAAGGAGAGAGGTGGACCGAGATGGCAGCACCTGGTCGAAAACCTGGGATTGTCTGACGCAGCCTGGAAGGGTGAAATCAGCATGTAGCGGAACATTTGCTCGTTTATGATGTACCTTTATCTTTTTTTCAGCCTTGTCTATTGCCCTCCTTTGTCAAGCTGGCAATGGGCATTTCTTCTCAGTTGGATGTTACGGAGAGGCTTTTCTTGTATAAATAGGACCTCATTTGAATTTTTCAGTATAAAATAACCCAAGGAAGAGATAATCACAGCAGCTGCTAATCCTACCAAGCTGCTGTTATGTTCAACACGTAGCATCATGAGGTGCTTGAACGGTATACAATAATATAGACATGCATCTATAACTTCCAAGTACAACCTGCAAGTGTTCTTAATCCGTTTATCACGGTTTCGGGGGTTTCCATTCAAAAGTCCCCATCCTTTTCCTTTTCACACCAATATCATCAATGATAAGGAAGAATTCCTGATAAACGCCCAAGTGCAGAATCTTCTGCATTCTCGAGTACTTCGTACTGCCTCGTCCTCGCTCTCCGTCACAACTTTGCATTCCTCATCAGGCCCAAACCTCATCCACGTCGAATTCTCGCTAATACGGGGCCATGGATCCTTGCCATAGGAAAAGTCAATCCAATAATTTGCTATTTTCCGAGAAAGCGCACGCTGCGCTGGGGTGAGATTCTCATCGAAATTGAGAAAGAGGTATAGCAGATCTAGCGCGTGATATGCCAATCCCTTCAACGGGCTATCGTGGGTACACACTTCGTCGAAGTGGTATCCAAAGGTCTGCGGGATCCGAGAGCGATGTGCAGCGAGCCAGTTCTGCGTTTTGAATGCCGAATCGCTCATCATGTCTTCCATGCGTGCGACGAGTTCGGGCTTAGGAAGGTCTGGAGTGACGTTATACAGGGCAAGGATGGTGCCTGTGGCTTCAGAGCCGATAGATGATGCCAGTTGTGACCTCAACGAAGAAAAGTCTTCCTCTGCGAAGGCCTGGCGCAGGATCATCCCTTCGTCGTAAGTATCACCGACCATGTATGATTTGGGCCATTTGGGAGGAGATCCGATCTTGTTAAAGGATGGAGCCTCTGTGTGGAACACACCATCGTCACACGGATTACCAGTCGCGACGAAAACGCCTTCGACTGACAAGGTCGCCGCGGCGACGACGTCTTGAGGAACGGTGCGCAACTGATCCAGAGAGGTTGGTAAGTCCGGATCGATGCCCAGGTAAGTAAGAAGGGCTCGATAGTGTTTCTCGTGCTGTGCCAACGATCACGTCGGAATAGTGTTAAGGTGGCCGGACATGGTTATAGCGCGATGAAAGGGGGCTGGGTCCTTGGCTGCGACTTGGTGAGAGACACTCATACCCCCTGCAGACTCTCCATAGATGGTGATATTATCCGGGTCGCCTCCGAACGAAGCTATATAGCGGTTCACCCATTGCAGAGCAACCTGCTGGTCATACAGGCCGAAATTGCCCACTCCTTCGCCGTCGCGCTCGAGATCGGACTTGATGGCGGCAGAAGCAAGGAAGCCTCCCAGGCCGACACGGTAGTTGAAGTTCACAGCAACCACCGGGGTATTGCGAGCTACAGAGTGGGAGACAAAGTTGACTCCGTCGAATATGGGCATGTTAGCGCCGCCGTAAAGAAATGACCCGCCGTGAATGTATACCATGACGGGAAATTTAGGAGCACCTCTAGTATGGACGGGAGGTGCCACAATATTCATGATCAGACACTTGAGCTCGTCCTCCGGGGGGATTCCATGGTGGGAAACCAGAGCAACCGGGACGAGCAGATCAGGCCTAGGGGCGTTGTATTCAGGCGGATTGGGGGCACTGCATCTATAAAAGAAGTCAGCATTGCATGCAGGCGCTGAGTGATGGACGTTGTTCTACCCCAGTTTTGTTCTATCATGAAAGTTCTCCGGCCAGGAAGTACTGAGGCGTGAATGCGTCCATCGCTTTGTCAATGTGGCATATGGAATCCCTGTGAATTGACGCACTCCGGACGAGAACTCGAGCCCTTGAACAATACCCAGAGACTCGATTTCTAGCTTTACTTTCCCCTGAGGGACCTGACTTGGCGGCATAGAGAAAGAGAATCAACAGACGAATAGAGAAAAACAGAATAAGGAAATGAAGAGTCTGAGAGAATAGTTGAAGCTCCTGGATAGAGACTGATAGCTCACCTATATGGTAACTCCCCATTTCCAGCATTGCCATAGAACGGCGGCCGACAGAGAACTGTCCATCAGAACTATCCAGCGCATATTACTTCTACCACGATGCCCCGGCAATGTTTGTCCGAGTCGTATTCTTATCTATGGGGTAGCGGACGCGGACTGTCTCAAACCAGTAACCTGAAGAGCGCGGAGTAGCAGCACTGTATATGACTGTGAGACCGAGTTAGCGATCTCCCGTTTCCATTTTCAATTGGATTATTCCGAAGATAACATGGAGATGCATGCAGATTATACCAGAAAGGGAACTCTGTGCCGCGCGGGTATTCGAGTTTAATTAGGGTTTGGCAAGAGAAATGCCTGCCAGTGAAGCATTATCCAGATTGACAAGACTCTCCGGTGCGAGAAGACATGGAGGAAGACCATAAATCTCCAGGACACAGTCAATCCTGCATATCTTACAGCATTTCTGCGTATCCCCTGTTTAAATCGCAGTCTAGCTCAACCGCATCATGGCATCCGAGAATACACCCAAAATCAGCCCTGGAAATGAACTCTATCCGGAGTTACCACCCATGAGAGCGCCGTATCTCGAATATGTCTATCGCCTCGTCGCCAACATGCACTCAACCAGCCACTACGAAATTGAGAATCTGCAAGGGACGGGGGTGACTCGCTCCATCGGGCATATCCAGAATGGCACCGTCCGTGGGCCGAGGGTCAACGGGGTTGTCGTTGAGAATAGCGGAGCAGACTGGGCTGAGCGGATTCACTCGAAGAAGGTGTGTTTTTCTGTTTTCCCCCGGAAAGAAACGTTCATTGCGTACGGAGTATAACTGATTCAGAAAGAGTTTCTATAAACTCCACGCGCTGTACACGATTCTCACGGACGACGGACACCACGTACTGATCAAGGCCCATGGAGTCTTCAGGCCCGGGCCGGGAGTCGAGTTCGGCTATAAGGACTCGGGCAAGACACGGTTCTCGCAGGATGAAGTAGAGTATTTCACGCATATTACGTTTGAAGCAGCAGGCAATGGCCCGTACAACTGGATGAATGGGATTGTGGCTATTGGTGCTTTGCAGTCGGTTGATGGTGCCGCTGTGATTGATTGCTGGCGTCTGACAAACTTTCCCGGCCGTGAAGTTGAAGATGTTTATGTTGGAAAATGATCAGGGTGTCTTGCTCGATGTTAATAAACCGTTTGAGGCTATACACAATGTCTACGCAGGACCATACTCATGCCCTATCATCCCAAAGTCGAGTCTGATTGCTACTTATCTTGCTGAACACAGTTGCTGAGCCCAGGAGAAGACCGCTCCTTTTTATGAGCAGATGGCGAAGGAGAGAGGTCACCGTCGGATTGATTGAGTTACTTTGACGGTAGATTCTTTATCCTACATGCTGAAACTGTTTTGCTGTGAGTGTGACTAAGTAGGGTTGGCTGTACAAGCGCATGGATGAATGACAGTCCACGTTTTCAGAGGATAGGCCAATTTTCTAGGGACTTCTTTTATTTAACAAGTCGGCAATGAACCTTTTATTCTCACTGTTTACTCTGCATTGTATTATTATTATTTACCCACCCCGGTTAAGCGCACAGAACCTATCCCTGCCCCAGGCAATTACAAGCCTCGGAATTCAAGACAAAAATAATTCCACGGAGCTCCGAGGACAGCATATTTAAATATTTAGTCAAGATGGAGGACGCTCGGGCTATCTCTGTTCACTTCTATGCGTCTGAAGCATCAGCTAGAAATATCCCAAGTGCAAAATGGGTACTGAGAAGGAAGAAGCGTTGTCAACGAAGCCTGAAGGGATCATCACAGACAAAGACAATGAAACAAAGATAAAAGATGAACATATCACTGCGCATAGAGATCATGTTGCCCGTGAGGCTCTGGGGTTGTCTATCCCGCCTGGGTACTTCTGGAGTAGTTTGGATTTGATCGGTAGTGTCTTTGTACGCATTTCAACCCCCTTGGCCCCTTGGAAAAGAGAAGAAAAACTCCGTGCGAAGTAGACCCTCCAGTCTAATGACTTTCTGCTAGGCCGTTGCAATGGGCTGCGTCAGTGCCTATGGCGGCTGGCAACTCGCAACAAACAGTATAACTCTGATCAACGAAGATCTAGGCCCGAGCCCTAACTACCTCCGGATGCCTCTGGCGAACAGCCTGGCCAACACTGTGGGATATATTCTCTTTGGACGCCTGTCAGATCTCTTTGGTCGCGGCTGGCTGATGATCGGGTGCAATGTGCTGGTTCATAAGCAAGGTGTCAAGGTCATTCTGGCCGATCTTAAGTTGACGGCTGATGCCGAACAATTCCTCGATGCCAACCGTGACGGGAAGGTTATCTTTGTGAAGACCGACGTGTGAAAGCGCGCTGAGTTGGAGAATCTGTTACCAAGTCTAAGAGTCAATTCGGGGATGTTCCGGACGTGGTTGTTCCCTGTGCTGGGGTGTTTGAGCCGGTCAGTTCGAGCTTTTATTATTACATTACCTCTTGCTTTTGTCCACAGGAGAGTCTAATAGGTAATGCGTATAAAGCAATTCTCTAATTTCTGGGGCGATTCGGAGTACGAGGGATATGCGGAAGTTGAAATCAACCTGATCCATCCCATCAAGTTGGCTCGCGTAGCCTTGAAGAACTTCATTGAAAATAAGAAGGGGGCAATCGTGTGTGTTTCCAGCCTGGCCGGGTATCGGGGTGTTCTGTTCGCTCCACTATACTGGAGCACGAAGCATGGAGTAGTGGGATTTATACGGAGCATGACTGAACTGGAGGATCTCATTGGAATCCGAGTAGTCAGCGTGGCTCCAGGGTAAGGAAACCCAACCACGGGTGATGCACATGTGAAGTTATTGATCTTTGATGTTTATGAAACTAAGGTCGTACGGACGCCGATGATGACTGTGGAAGAACAAGCCAAGCAACATGGCATGCGACCGGAAGACATGATTGCCCCAGAGGCAGTGGCGGAAGCCATGTTGGCACTTGTTCAAGACGACAAGCACAAGGGAGGAGACCGCTTGGAGGTCACCCGTGACGGAACTAGGTTGCTGGGGACTTGGAACATTGATCCCCCTTCGGATACTGGGACTACTGAGCCCAGTCCAGAGAGATATGCCCTTTACGCCTCTCTCATTCTGCAGCAGCTACAGAAATGACAGAATCGGGAGTGAGTAGTGGGAGGGAAGATTCATTGTTGGTCTAAGGGTCTAGTGTACTATGACCAGTATAAGAAGATACGCGGATATTGTAAATTTGGATTATCCCGAACAACTCACCTAAGAGATACGCGTAGTGTTCATGGCTATCCAGAGCCACTGGAGATTCAATTGAAGTCGAAGGCTCGAAGTTGAAGAAACAAAGCACGTGCCGCACACCGCCTTCTGCGGGAGGTTCTGCCGGGACGTCACCTCTGCGACGGACGCCTCCGTCTCGATTTTCCTCATCGCGACTCTTCTCCCCTAGCAACCACTTTCACTCTTTAACATTCACTGCATGCATCGCCGACGCGCGCATCATATTTCGCCATTCCAGGTAAGTGAATGACTCTCATGATGAAATCCATCATTTCATCCCTCCTACCTCCCCCTGTCGCGTCCAGATCGCCCCTACAAATATTTCTTTCCTCGTTCCGCTTCTCTTCTGTCCTACTTCTTCCCACTGCCTGCGTTCCTTACGCGCTCACTCATACTCTCACTTACTCTGTACCAATCTCTTCACCAACATCTCACATATCTAACTTCATTACTCATTACAAATCTCCTCTGATCCAAAGACTTTAGTTTTAAACCTCATCTTCCAAACTGAAGAGGTCTTCGCAAAGACAGCGTCACCGTCTATCAACTCACAACCTTGCGTTGACGCGTGTTCAGACCGAGTTCAACCTTTGCGGAGGCTGTCTCGACAGGTATCACAATCATCATGCAGCCTACGCGCAGACATACCCGTTCTCAACCCCTGTCTCCAGGAGGCTTTCTATCTCTTGAAACCGTCACACCTAGCAGACGAAAGAGAGCGACTCGCAACGCGTCACAGGCTACTTCAGAGACACCTACCCCTTTAGAGACTCATAAAGAACCGACTTCATCTACCCATCGCGTGACTAGGTCGAGATTGACCGCCACCCAGCCTGCTACAAGTGACGAGAATGAACCTACCACTCAGTCGAAGCAGACCACCCGAAACGCAAAGGGCAAGACTGGAACTAGGCGGTCTACCCGCAAAACCAAAACGAAAGCTAAAGCGACGGAGGCGGAAACCATAGTCACTGCCGAGTCCGCAAACTCTGAAACGCCCGAGCTGTCCTCATTTGAAAGCAACGTCGATGAAACCGACGACAGAGTCGAAGGTAATGCTGATAGAGAGATTGGCACTGAGGCTACTCGGAAACAGGCAAAGTTGCCCGAGTCAGCTGAAGTGAAGGATGTTGGCACGTCCACATCCCAGAGTAGTAATAGTGAGTTGAATCACCCCCCCGTTAAGCCCAAGGAACCCCAGGACAACGGATATATTTTCCCATTGCCACCTCCTCTTGACGACTTCACTGCTGGTGAAGAAAACATCACACTTGATTATTACACACGTCTTGGGGACTTTGATGATATCGATCATGAGGACTTGTACATAACCGAGGGTTGCCCCTGGTCGGATAGTGAAGTTCATGACTTCCTGTCCAGGCCGCTTCCCAGCTATCTGGATGTGTCTCTTGACCTGGACGATGATACCCTAGCACAGATATCGGCTGCACTCGACGCTCATGAGCAGGCGATAGCATGCCATAAAGAGTCATCTGCATCCCATGTTTCCCTTTCTCCTATGGCCCCTCAGGTCACTCCCAGCACTGCCCAAACCCCTCAGTCTAGTCACCATGAGCCACAAGCTTCGCCTGGTGCTCCTACCGAACACACGGAGGAGGCTACTGTGGCGATCACTGGAGAACCGCCAATCCCAGCGGACGCTATGGCTGTGAATCCCTCGCAAGACCCAGATGTGGTGGATCTGCTTGTGCGCCTGAGCAATCTCACCCTTGGAGCCTCTGCTCCGGGCACGGCTCCCCCATGTTTATCTCCTATGTTAAACATGGGGGAGCCGGTACATGCCCCGCAACGTAGCATCTTTGATGCGGAGTTCGAATCCCCTTCCGTGCCTTACATAGCAGCGTACCTTCGCCGGCCTGATCCTACCCCAATCTGGGTTCCAGCCCCAGTGTTGGAAATCCCATTTCCCCTTCCGCGGCCGTCCATCTATAGCGACGTGCCTCTTATTCCCCTGACAATAAACGGGGTTCATATCCGCCACCGATATGTTGACGAGCCATCTCCAGTGGCGGGGCATGAGGCGGCACATGTCCAGTCTGAGGATCGCACGCCCCTGTCCCCGCCAACAGAGGAGTTGGAGTCAATTCTGCGTGCCGATTCTCAGCTGACGTTTGCTGCCTCTCCCCTGACCACTTCGCAAGGGGCGACTGTGGAAGGGGACATTCGGGTAGAGGGCACTCATGAAGACAATTCTGGGAAAGAAGCATGGGATTCACAGCTTTACGTCCCTGAGGACACCCGAGAAGGGGATTCTGGGAAAGAAAACAGAGAATCACAGCCTTGCGTTCTGGAGGCGTTGCAACCTCGGGAAAAAGATGTCCTGCGTTCTGGGGTTCCTAAGGAAAAGAAGACCAAGGAGCGCAAGAAGCTAACTACGAAATTAGAGACTAGGACCCGTAAGAAGGGCTCAAAGAAACGCTCCCATTGCGAAACCAGCGATGACGAACAAGCGAAAACGAAAACAAGCTCCAATAAGCGTCGCAACCTAGGTGCTGCCAGAAGTGCTTCGCACGCTGGGATATCCCCGGCCTCTCGTCGAATCCTAACTAACCCTGTACCCTATTCCGAACGCCTTCGCCGAAGGACTGTCGAAAGCCGTCAGGGCCGCATTCGTAGGACGATATTTCGTCTTCCTCAGGTCGTTGCTCAGGCAGAGGCTGATCGGCTGACATCTCCAACAGAGGAGAGCGAAGGGTCTTCTCGAACAGAGATGCCATCGACGGCTTCCCAAGATGTGTCGGATGAGAAGGAACATGCGATTGAGTCTGCTTCCCAAAGTGCCTCTAATTCTCAGATAGCTGAAGCACCTCAGACACCTTCCAAGCGCTGGAGTATTCGTGGATTGATTGGTTCCGTTCCTCGTTCCTTTGCTCGCATACTGCCCGGTTGGGGCGCCGGCGATCACAGCCCCAAAGAACCTGGTGAGTTAGATGATTCATATAAGTAATGTGCGTGTGACTTACGGTTGCAGAAACCCCACGACCCTCTTCCGAACGCATTACTCGTACAACGCTACCAGATGTCTCATCTATTAGCGAGGGCAAGGTCAGACAGCCCCTTTTTTCGATCCAGCAGCCTATTACAACGGAAGAGAAACAAGATGATACACCTCGCGATCTGTCGTACTCGCTGTTCCCACCGCCTATTGATCGTAGTCGGTTTCTTGGAACCACTTCAGATGCTCCCAAGGCCAGTGCGCCAGTGGACGAGCAACCTACTGCAAACACATTGGTGTCGAATAAGAGACGTGCCTCTGGATCCAACCCGGCCGTTGTGGAAATGTCGGACTCTACGGAGGATTTGTCTCAGCAGAAGACCGAAACCCCTCGAATTAAGAAACGTAAGCGTTCTCCAACGCCTGAGGTCATCCCGAATCCCCCGGGAGTGAGCTACGGAATGGATATGCGATATTTCACTTATTCCAGCTCCGAAAGTGAGGATGAGTCAGAAGAGATCCCTCCTGCTAAACGCACTCGTGGAAATGACGCCGCTGTAATGCATAATATGCGCAGTGCTATTCGATCAGAAACTGGCCCTTCGAAGAAGGTCCGCTTTGACGCAAGTCCGGAGAATACCCCTTCGAAAACTCGCGCCAAAGCCCGTGCAACGGACCCCTACCGCGGAAGACAGTTTGTTGGTATGGGTGATGATTCTAATGTCTCGACGCCACCTCGGATTCCGGTCACCTATGGGGACTTTCCTCGACGCCCTGGTTTCGTGTTCAACACCGAAGGCACATACGGATTCGATTACTCGGATGATTCAGAGTCTGATGAGGAAGTGACCTCATCCAGCGTTGCCGCCCCTAGTGATGCTTCTACTGTGAATGTTGAGAGCGAGAGTCAGGATCACGAGCCTAAAGAGTAAGTTTCCGTGTCTGTCAATCAGCGGATATCGTTTGCTGACATCATTTATTTGCAGATTGCCGCCTCCCGCTCCTACTCCTCGCCATGCTTCTCTTCCCCCATCAACCCCTTCGAAGGTCGATGAAGAGGCACTCGCTAAAGCACGCTCCCAAGCTGAGAAATACAAACCAAAGACTCCCAGCGGACTTCGTATGTCCAGCCGGTACTCTAGCCCTCTCACTGCGTCTCCCTTGGCCGCATCTCCTATGGCTATATCTGCGACTAACCCTCCCGCGACTACTTCTGCCATAACGGCTGCATCTCCTGTGACCACCTCTTCTACGACTACTCCTACAACTACTTCCTCTTCCTCCGCGACAGCATCTGCGATAACTGCGCCTGCTTCGACTACTCCTGTGACTACGTCACCCCCAATCACCTCTCTCATGGCTGCACCTCCTTTGACTGCTTCTGTGACCGCGTCGAATAATGTATCTCTTTCACCCCTGGACGATGCATTCGGGACTGATCGCTTTGCACGTGATGCTAAATGGCTCTACGACCTTTGCCCATCTGGGAATCTTCAAGAGTTTCAATGGCCGGAAAAGAAAAACGTGCAAGAAAGTTTGGATTTGGATATTTCTACTGATGTCTTGACCCATGTGTTCAATGATTCGGAAGTCGATCATACGTACGATTTTTTCAAAAGCGCCTTCGAAGAGTTTACGGCATCTTTGGCATAGACCATATCAGTCGCATCAATGGTCTGCCCACACATGCTTTCTTGTTCTGTGGATGCTCTTTAATACAATCGTGCAACTATACTTCGCTCGACATCCAAATCCACGCTGACTGCTCTTGTGTCATCTTTAGCTTTCCTCATGGATCGCTTTGATATTTTCGCTCGGTTTCTTTTGGGTCACGGCTATGGAAAAGTTTATTTACATGCTGTTGGTGTATTTTATTGTTTTTACCTTGCGCAGGGTCCTTGTCATCTTGTTTTAACCATGTTTTTGGACATTTCAACATGCGCTGTTTGTGGCTCTGCTTGTATTGACCGGATTTGGCTGTTCCTCCCTCGTGTGGTTGACGGCCCCCTTACTTGCATGGCCCTTCTGTCGCCTGTTTGTTGATCATATGTCCTGTTCGTGTACATTGTTTCTTTGGCATGGCGCTCTGGCTTGGTGATGGACTTTATGGCTGTTCCCTATGATGGTTGACGGCCCCCTCCTTGCATAGCCTGGTTCTTCTGTTGTTAGGTTGATGGGATCTGGACTTCAGCTTCTTCGTTTGCATTTCCCTGCTAGGGACCCGACATTGTCTTCTGTGATGTTGGATGGTCCCAACTTGATCATGTTTCTATGTACTTAGGTAAATGAGTGTATCTGCTCATCCAGGGACCTCCCTCCCTGCTCAAGGACGGCGAATGGGTCCGGTGAACCTGATCTGTTTATTCCACTCGTGCTCTTTGCATATGCCTGGTATTTGTGCCCGAGCAGAGTGTAAGCCTGCCGCATAAATATCTTAATGATATTGCCCTGACGCCCCTGCTTTGGCGCTGCTTTTGATGATGTCTCCTTGTTCTAGCTCTACCATTGTCTCCGGCCTTATTGTGCTGCCCTTCAAGGAAACAATGGTATATCCATGATCTTTGTTCATGGCATTACCTCAATGAAGGTCTCTTTCGTAGTCTTTAAAGTGAGCCCCAGAAAGACTACAAGAGAGAACACAGAGAGACATGTATATAAGATCTTGGATAGACTCTCGGATTTATCATCATCATATATGGTCATGTTTTTTCTTTTTTTTTTTTTTTCACTGCTTCTGCAACCCTACCTGTGAATATCTAGTTCCCATCTCATCCCATCCCTTCTACCAGACTTTTTATTTACTAATATAATAATAATGTGCTACTACAAACCAAACAAACCGCCCTGCACCTGCACATTCCTCCAACTCGTTCTCCCCTGCAAAAAGGCAAAGTGTGTCCCTTCCAACAACAGCAACCCAAACCCCATTGTCATCGTGTGCAATAGGAGGACTGTTGTCCCTGACTTCGGGCATCGCATTTGCACACAGTGCAGTGGTAAGAGCAATGTTGGCCTTGGCATTGGTTGTTCTTCCTTTTCTTCTTCTCCATCATTGTTGGCGGGAGATTCGATTCCAACTCCTCTTAAAGCGAAGGAGGAGCCTTCTTCTATCTCCACACCTTCTAGCACAGAGATGGCAATTAAATCGAGTATTGCTACCGCTACTACTACTGCAACTACTACCTCATTGGAGAATATGGATATGGACGCGAACAGCATGGAGGTAGAGTTCACTCCCGCATCTTCTACGGCTTCTGCATTTGCGTTGGTGGATGTCGCTGGCTTGGTTGGCAGTGGTGACTTTGGGGATTTTGAGGTTCTGGACTTATCAGCGCTGCCGGATGTGAAGTTGGAAGGTATGCCTGGATTGGGATGATTTGCTGGATTGGCTTTCGGACGTTGGTGAGGCGAAGGTGCAGATGGAGGTAAGTAAGCTGGTCTTATTGTTGACTCGAGCTTTCAGGTTCATAGCTGTCACAATTGTTATTTTGGTGTAATGATATAAGGTATCAGTATATGAGAAATAGATCAATTCCACAGATCAATCAAATCCTTGGAACTCATCCTCGCCACCAGAATCCTTCGCCTCGGCCTTAGCTGCTGCTCGCTTCTGCAGTCGTTGCTGCTCATTCTTCTTCCTGATCTCTTCTACCATTCTCTCCGTCTCGAGAATCTTCTGCTTCTCATCGTTTGTCATCTTCTCGAATCTTTCCTTCTCCTTCCGTAGCTTCTTGTGCTCTCTTCGCTTTTCTCGTTGCTCCTTCTTTGCTATGTTGTTACTCCATGCCACGCTGCCGTTCAGCCGTCTCTTCTTATTATTCGACTGCTGCTGCTGATCAACACCGCCAGACTCTGCTTCTTCCTTTAACATTTCTCGGCGACGTTTTTCCTTCTGTTTATCCTTGTATGCGTATTTTTCCCAATCAATAGTAACCCCCAAGGTCCTGTCGCCGGTGAAGTTTCTCAACTCCGGCATTTTAGGTAGCTTCAGTAGACCCCATGCTTTACCAAGCGCTTCCCAATCAAGGTCAGATATACGGAAGATACTGCTTGCTTGGTGTTTGCTGTAGCTTCGGACCCAGCTGACAAATGCCTTCTGGCCCTTGTCATGCAGAGAGCGGTCTGTGAGGATCACCTTTCGCGCTGCGTCTGTGGCTGCGGTTGCATCTTCTTCCGAGACGGATATAGATTTTTCGTAGAGCGAAACTGGCGTCTTTCGGACTTCTAGGAATGGTATATAATCTTCTTCACGGCCTGAATGGAGAAGGACAATACTCAGACCCTTTCTTCCGGCTCGTCCGGCTCGGCCGCATCTGTGGATGAAGGTTTTCGGGTCCGAGGGAGGGTCTATTTGGACAACTAGGTCGACAGACGGGATATCTAGCCCACGAGACGCAACGTCTGTTGTCAAGAGAATTGAGGGGGTAGCAGAATTGGTGAATCTGTTGAAGTTCTTCTGGCGTACGTTTGCGGCGTGTTTTCCGTGGAGAGGGATCAGGAGGAACTCATCCCCAAGTAATGGAGGCAAGATAGAAGATAGATAGTCTACACCAGAGCATGTGGAGACAAAAAATATTGATTTTTGAGGGGTGGGTTCGACGGATGAGAGGATCTCTTTCAAGGCTGGTAGTTTATGAGTCGGCGGGGTTATAAGATAGGTCATCTGTAAGCTGCATATTTTGCGTTAGCTAAGGGGAGGCCAGTTTAACAGATAGAACAGAAAAAAAAATAGCAGGCATACCTTGCTGGGGTCCGCTTATCCTCTACCCCGGATGCATCCTTGACCTTGACTGCGATTTTGACCGGATTCCGCAAACCAACTCGGACGATTTGATCCACTGCTTCACTAATGCTCGCGCTGAACAACCCTGTTCGCCTCTGCTTGGGAAGACGGCGCAAGATATTCTGTAAATCATCCTTGAAACCAAGGTCCAAAAGCCTGTCTGCTTCATCCAGCACTAACACTTCGAATGACGACTGCGGGCAGTGAACATGCGGCGAGGAGAGAAGTTCCAAGAGCCGTCCAGGTGTAGATACTAGCAAATTTGGAGATCTCTTCAGAAACATGCTGAGATCCTCTGCTGGTGAAGTCGAGCCGCCAAGTAGCAACTGCGGAATAACTCTGAGTGTTGATGAAGAGCGCTTTTGTCGAGGCACATTGTCGTCTTCAAAAGTTTTGATGGCTGACGCGGAAGGTTCGTGGAATTCCAATAATGACAGCAACACCTTGTAAATCTGGGATGCTAATTCTCTATAATAATGAAATAATATAAATATTAGCAACTTTGCGGATTGACGCTGAGTGCTCAAAAATTGCCTACCTGGTAGGGGAAATGACAATGGCGCCGACATGATGCTTCTTGATCGGCTCTTCGAGACGCAAAAGTTTCTCAACAATGGGTATCAAGAAGGCCAAGGTTTTCCCGCTACCGGTAACAGCTTCCACCACGACATCCTTATGGCCCATGAAAAGAGGAATTGTTGACGCTTGCACCGGGGTCATGCGCGAAAAGCCCATGGCGGAAACGGCGTCGAGAGCCCATTGAGATAGGGCTGGAGTGAGGGAATCCCATGATCTTGAAGAGGAGTAAGATGCAGGCTTTGTAGCCATTTTGAAGACAATTAATCTGGCTCAAGCGCTGCCTGAAGAAAGCGCTGATGGCGGCAGAACGTTCTTAAAGGATTGCTTGTCGCAAGGGAACTTTTTTCAAAATTGAAGCCGATCTTATCGCTGATTAGATAGTGGCATGTGATCCATCACGTGACACCCAAATTTCCAACTCGGCAGCAATAAAACCTCCTCTTGGATCTGCTCTCGTCCAGCTTGCTCAGCACTCCAGACAGCATCGAGGAGGGCATCGGACATGCAGACATCATCATGCGCTACTGACCAGATGCCTATCGTCAAAGATTAGCGGCTATTTCTATCTGACTGCCATTCCCGCACTCCGTCGCCCGGCAAAAACTCAGCTCCGGCTTCCATCTACTTTCTTTCTCCGTTGCCGACTATCCTTTTGGCTCATCAAAGCCCTTTCGCCCATCTCTTTCCCTCCTTAACCGCCATGTCCTCCTCGCAGAATAATGTCCCTTCGACCCCTCGAGTCACCTCTCCTACACCCCCTCCTTCAGAACCGTCGGAATCACGAGATGAATATTCAGGGCCTGTGACACGCGCCGCCGCCAGGCGTCAGCGACTCTCAGCCACACCGGAAGTGCCAGAAGAGGATGCACGAGAGCGCTGTGTACGCACAGACTCGAAATCGACGAAGCGATCTCGCCCCAGGACTTCGTCGTCCAGCTCGCAAGCAGCTGCCACGCCTTCCAGCCCTCAACGACGCCACAAATCTAATGTCGTGGCCAAGTCTGAGCCATTAACAAACGGCAGTCTTCCCCCAAATGGACATCTGTCACCGCCATCAAACGGTGCTCACAGCAACTGGCGCAATTTCTCTCGTTCTCCGTCACCGCTAGGCCTAATTCCTCTTCACGCGCGTTACCGCTATTTCATCCACCGCCATGAAATTCCTCGCAAGGCTCTTCACGTGTCAATTGGATTCATCACCCTTTATCTGTACAAACGTGGGATACAGCCTCTACAAATCACTCCATGGCTATTTTCTGCGCTGGTACCCATTGCCGCGGTGGACGTAATCCGCCATCGCTCGCAGAAGGTAAATAACCTCTACATCCGCTGCGTGGGTGCGCTCATGCGCGAAACGGAGGTGAAGGGCTATAATGGCGTGATTTGGTACCTACTGGGCGCATATTTTGTTCTCCGGGTCTTTCCTAAAGATATTGGTGTGATGGGAGTCTTACTGCTTAGTTGGTGCGACACGGCCGCGTCGACATTCGGCCGCCTTTGGGGCCGGCACACCATCCGTCTTCGCCACGGCAAAAGCTTGGCAGGGACCCTAGCTGCCTGGTTCGTCGGTGTCTTCACTGCCGCTGCATTTTGGGGCTGGTTCGTGCCTTACGTGGGAACTTTTCCCAATGACCCTGTGGATTGTATCATGTTCAAGGGCAGCCTCAATCTTCTCCCCGATGTCGTCAAGGGTCTCCTTGGCTGGACGGCCGACACTACTAGCGCCGTCGTCATGGGCCCAGTCGCTCTGGGCGTCATGAGCTTCGTGTCCGGTCTCGTCGCTGCCGGAAGTGAATTTATCGATCTTTTCGGATGGGATGATAATCTCACTATCCCTGTTCTCAGTGGAATTGGCCTGTGGGGCTTCTTGAAGGTTTTTGGTTGATACCTTTACTCTAGGTCTCTTGTTTGTTCAATTCTAGATCCCGACAATCTCCTGTTCGTCTTTCCAATTGCTCTGTATATTCACGTCTACTTTATTATAATCAGCGCTCGATTCCCCTTGGATCGGAGATGAAAGGTAGAACAGACCCATCTGTTGGATGTTCATCTCTCTCTCCTTCGAGTGTCTCAGTCTCCCGCTAGACGGACATGTGTCTCAACTTGGTCCGTTCCCTATCTGCAACGGCAGTGTTTGCTCGTCCGGAGTTATTACGGAGTCCTGTTTAACCCCTTTTCATTGTAATATTTATCCTTTTACCTTCTCAGATGAGAAAGAACCGATTTGTATTTATTTGCTTTAACACCTTGTCTCGCCCCCTTTCCTGTGTCCCTTTGGACGCAATATATAATCTTGATAGATACGCTGTTAATGATAGAAACGTGAAGGAGTTTTCTTTAGGAAGGTTCATCCTCTATATTCGTATTATTATTAAGGGCAACTCCAAAGGGAGTGTGTCCAACGTCCACTGCACCACAAGACTGGCTATATTCGCAGCATCAACGCTCTCGAAGCTAACTCCGGTCGTTTGATGCCAGGCTTGTTCCAGACTACCTGGATCGGATATTTCACCAGACTTTCAGGTCAGGGCAAGAGTGCTTGTGCAGCCAATTCGCCTCTTTTCTTCTTCTTGCCATTCTCCAAGTTACTTCCATCATCGATGAGAGAATCAGTAGCGGTGGTAGTCCAAAAGCCGTCGCGAGTTGTTACTACGCATTCGGCATGCACTGACTGACCCAGATTGAAAATTGGTGTTCAGATTCTTGGACCTCGACCCCTTTCTAAGCTGACACATAGGTTCGTCATAAGGGTCTTTTTCGCGTTTTTTTTTTTTTTTTTTTTTTGCGCTGGTGAATATTCCTTCTTATTTTTGCTGGCCTTCTTATCTTTTGGACTAGGTGGCGCTGGACGGTCAGACTCCGCTTGTTTAAGTGACTTTGAAGATAAAGGGGGCCCCCTTTTGTGCTTCCTCGGGGTTTGTTGGATTTCTTCGAGTCATAGTGATGATAATCCTGCTGCACTGATAATTCAACCGTAGAAGATTCCAATTCCTGAATATCATGCGGGTCCTCAAAATCGAGTGCGGTGGGGTTTTCACCTTCTTGGAACCAGATGCATGGCTTCGGGCATTGGAAGAGGGTGCTTTCTGACTTGCAATCAATTGACCATCGTTATGGGTAACACTGCTGTTTGTTTTAGCACTCGTGGGGGATGATGTTGCTAAGGGTGGCTAGATGAAAGCTTGCTCAGGCTCTGCATCTGATCTACTTAGGACACCCACTTCAGCGTTGCTATGCCCTTTTGCCGCCGCTGCCACTGCAAGACAAGGTGTATCTTCCGCGTATTCTTTGACTTCTAATCTACAAGATAGTGAAAGTCTGCTGATGAGTTCGTCGACGTCTGAGAACCTATTAGACACGTGGTTAGAGATCATTTTCATTGCAGAGTTGGCTAGTTCATAACAACCTTATGAGCTTGATGCATTCAATTTGACGATGTCGTAGGAGCTGCCGCTCCAGGAAGGGGAGCCTTTTGGAATGAATCCATCTCAGGTTTTGGCTTTTTCAGAGTGCCGTATTTCAAAATGCTCCCGCTTTTCATTGCTGGATCCAAAGGTCCTTTCTTCTTCGTGCCGGTTGCCCTTCGACTCGTCGATTTCTTTGACATAGATAAATACTCAGCCTGCTCCCGTTTCCAGTTTTTTACAACTTCCGGAATGCCAATAACAGCCAGAGTCTCAAACACCCATACTTTTTCAGGGGCATAAGGATTGTAGGGCTTTGCTACCCGGATTCTCTTGCGTGATTGAGCCACTGCTTGCACCACCACTTCCTGACTATCCTGGCCTTGGCCTTCTTCTTCGTCTTCCGACGTCACAGATTCCGGTAAAGGAAGAGGAGGGTTGGGTTCCTCGGCTTCCAAATCTAACCCGACAACATCGATGGGAACCATATCCACCTGGTACTCGAGTAGACCGTCCGTGCTAAAGCTTGTCCGACTCTTGTAAATGCTCTGCATCATCGGGAATCCAGTATACGACTCGAAGGAAGGATTCTGATGACACGCCATTACTGGCCGCTGAAGGCGAAGTCTGTGTGAAATAAGAGGTTCTGCAAGTAGCCTGACAACTTTCCTTGCCCCAGAACGATAATTCCATTCAAAAGTGTCGGCAGCAAACTTCCGGATTTCCATGGCGTCAACCTCTTCGTCCCAAGCGTTTTCCAGTTTACGCTTCAGAAATTCCACTTCTTCATCATTTGATACCACAGGACGCGCGTAAAATTCCAAAATCTTCGGATCTGGGAATGTTTCTGGTATTTTAACCGCTTTGTGTTTTGTTTGAAAGTAACCGCTGATATTTTCATCGAGCTCATCTTGGAGCCTTTCCCGCCACTCACTCAATTTAGAGCTCAAGTCAGGTTCATCCGAATTAATTATATCCATCAAGTCTTTCCCAAACCCTGCCTTTGCGATCTCTGCCGCAAGTTTGCTACCACATTTTGTAACACCAGAAGGCAGGTAATCTCCCCCGCTAAGCATTGCGAACAAGATCATCCCCGAACGGTCAAGTATGACGTTAGGAGGATGCTCTTGGCCCTGAGAATTGCTCATCCGGTAGCAGGTAACGTGAGTCGCTGCACCCGTGCCACTACCGCCCTCCTTTGAAAAATTCATAACGGTCCAGGAAGACCCGAACATTAAGGCGTCGACATCATTGCTCATAACCGCATCGACGACGCCTGCTCTCTGCAGCCTTGCGCATTCCGCTTCTGCCTCCCCTGGTGCATCGTGCCGGGGAAACTTGAACAGATCAACCAATCTCTTGGAGAGTGTGATGATGGGCGCAGTTCCCAAACCACTCACAGCCTTGCCTCTCTTAAATGGAGGCTTGTGAGGTCCATCATACACAAAAAGCGGGTGGATTGGCAAGGAAAGAACCTTGAGCAGTCTATAGAACAAGGTTCGCAATTCGGGGTTCTTGCCTCCGCGACCAGATTGCACCTGGAATAGCCATATTGAGATGTCGACCGCAATTCGGATGGGCCTTGCATTCTGTTCCAGATGGGTTATTGCCAACTTGGAAAGAGAAATGCGCTCTCCCGGCCCAATTGCATTGATGAGTCTATTTCAATCAGTCGTGAATGTTCGATTGCGACGTGGACAGAACAGTAAACAAAAAGTCGTTTAAGCCGGGAATGGCGTGAAAAGGAACCATTGGACTCACCCAGGGATCCCCATTCGGCCTGCTCAAGATGGGATCAATTGCAAAACATTCATATGCGCAACCAACGGCCGAAACGAACTGCAGAGAGTCAGGGACTCGACAAGCAAAGCGAAGGATGATGCTTTCCTTCCTGGAGACGGCGCCGGGTTGTTTGTTGTGTTTTGTTTCGGGTCGGCCCGATGTAGATCCGGCCGCTGGTTGGAGTGAGACAAAACGACAACAAAGACGCCAACAACTCGACAATCCCACTTCAATAGCATCACCAGATAGTCAATGGAGCTCTTTTCTACGTCGTTTTGAAAAAGGATGACGGGTGATTTGAATTCGTGGGAGCCTGGTCTGCGCAGCGCCTGGGAACAACCTCTTTATCTGATCTCTGACTCCTGCCAAGCTGGGGTTTATCCAGCAAAGACTCCTTTTCGTATTATTGTTTGATATTAACTGCAGGATCGTTAGCTTGCACCATGGCGAGTGTCGCATCCTCTTCTGCTGGCGAGGTCAGGCACCAGCATACACTTTCCAGTTCCTCAAATCTGCGAACTTCCCTCCGTCAGTCCTCCCCGACTACTTCGCAACCGCAATCGCGTATCTCTTCATTCGCCAGCAACTCGTCCTCCAGCTCGTCCTTTCGCAATGAGGAAGATGCGATTATATTTGAGATGGGTTCACGGTGGCTCCGTGCGGGATTCGAAGGCGACAGCAGCCCCATGTGCGTCGTGGGGTTTGGTCCCGAGGAGTCGAGAAGGGTTGGTGATTATAGAGACTGGTTAAAGGGCAATTCGTCCGATATTCCTGTTTCTCAGTCTCAACCTACAAAGGATGCGGAAGACTGGGCCCGCGAGTATGAACTCTGGCGGATGAATTTGCGGGACCTCGATCTTCGTCTGGTGGAGGATAAGATTGAGAGAGCGTTTCGCGATGTCTACAATAAATATTTGCTGACAGACACCGGGACGTCGCGACTAGTACTTGTCTTGCCGTCTGTTATGCCTCATCCATTGCTCTCGTCGGTATTGTCGACTCTTTTCAGTCGTTGGCGATTTCCAAGCATCACCCTCTTGTCCGCTCCTACGATGTCAACAGTGGCAGCGGGACTGCGTTCGGCTCTGGTGGTAGATCTCGGCTGGGCAGAGACTACGGTTACGGGGGTGTACGAATACAGAGAAATTACAACTAGACGAAGTACAAGGGCAATGAAACCATTGCTCCAGGAAACAGGGAGGTTTCTCACTAATCTAGCTGCGTGCAATCATGGCAGAAATACATCGAATGATATTGCAGTTCCGTTTCAGTATGCCGAAGAGGTCCTCAGTCGATTTGTATGGTGCAAGTCGCGTGAAAGCGACGAGAGCTCTGCTCGTGAACAGGCGACAGGCCCACTGGAGGAGTCAAGCTCGGCGGATTCCTTGAAACAGAAAACCATTTCGATACCATCTCCATCGAATCCCAGCGCGAACTACATCGATATCCCCTTCTCAGACTTTTCAGATATAGCGGACAAGGTTCTTTTCGCCAAAGGCATAGCAGAATGTGAGCTAGACGATGAGGAAAAGCCTATCCCGTTGCTTGTCTACAATGTACTTCTTGCTCTTCCCCCGGACACCCGCGGAACATGCATGTCCCGGATTATTTTCACTGGCGGCGGATCTCGCATTCCAGGTATTCGACGACGTATTTTGCAGGAAGTGGCAGCATTGTTTGAGAAGTACGGTTGGAGCCACATGCGAGGTAAAGTGATTGATATCGAATACGAACGGCGTAAGCTGCAAAATCTCAATATCTCCCATCAGCGGTCCTCATCCGGAGCATCCGCTAGCACGACTTCTCAAGCGGAAAATGGAGAGGAAGAGATCGATTTCGTTGAACAGCGACTCCGGCGCAATAACAAAGATAGAAACCTGCCTTACGTCCATGGAGTTCTGCGTGAAGTTGATTCCCTAGGTCCCTGGGCCGGAGCCAGTTTGGTGACGGGCCTGAAGATAAGAGGTCTCGTGGAGATCGAGCGAGAGAAGTATCTCCAGCATGGTCTGGCCGGTGCTAGTCGGGATGCAGAATCTCATGCTCATGTCCCTGATCGGCGGTCCGGTTTGCGATCTGGGGGCGATCGTTCAAGCTGGACATTAGCCGGTTGGGCATAGGACAGGGTGTGTTCCATTCGAGTTATGTTGGAAAGGTCTGAGTCGGTTACGTTATATGCCTTCTAAATAAGCATGGCAGCACCAGATATGATTTACATTTATTGAGTTCTAGTGTCGAGCGCAGGCGCATGAATAGATATGAAATATGAATTCATCTTCCCTAGCTCAGTTGGGTATAGATCGTGACGGTCCCTTCCGATATATAGACATCATATAAAACAAAATGAATGAAAAACAACCCCTAATGAAACGGACGCCCCCAATAGCTCCTCCCAGATCCATACATATTATCCGCATTTCTGCACCTGGGATGCTTATAATCCTCCGCGACCCCATACGGCCACATGGGTATAGTGCAGACTTCGGTATCCTTGCACCCACGACACTCCTTCCAAATAGTCCAGGCGAGATAATCGATCAGATTCTTGATATTGCCCACGATCACTTCGTACATCTGCTCCCCCAGGGCATTCACTAGCGTCGAACAGATGGTATTTGTTACAGAATGGATCGCGCGGCCCGCCAGGTTCTCTCTTAGACTCGCTGATTTTGGGATGAACTGGTCGACGCATCTTTCGATTTCGAGAGAGGAATTGCGGTCGCTGTAGTCGATGAATGGTTCCAGGATTCGACAGATCTCTGCGTGCAGTTTGGCTGTGTCCGAGAAGATGTCGGAAAGGAGATAATTCAGTTCGTCCGCGTAGCGCTGGATGATCATATCTGTGACTGCTTGCCAGTTGAAGGAGGCTTCGTCCGTATCGTGGGTCATGACTAGAGTGTATAGATCGCGACGGACCGGGTCCAGCTTGTCGCTGGGGACGTTCAACCGCGGGAGCAGTGGTAATTTGTTATCTTCATCATTGACACTGTTCCTGCTGTTCCTGTTGTTAATTGAATAGTTGAACAAATCCAAGCCGTAATCACCATTATACGCCGTCACAAAATGCTCGTAATTAAGTCGGACTCTGTCCCCGCCTATCCCATGATACCGCGCCGCAACGGCTCTGAGAAATCTGAATCGTGCAAAATTTTCATTATGGTCTCTCGAGAAGTCATCATCATCACCATCCTGGTCAAGCCGTTTTGTCTGCTTCACGTGTAGGAGCTCCAGATCCCGCTCGAACGAGCAGAGGATGATCTCAAACCCGGCCTCCATGCGAATCACACCATCAATCCGGTCCTCCCAGTCCTCGCGGGCAATGCGACAGATAGCCCTCGCGCGATCCATTTCGTTAAAACCGGGATATTTCCATTGGGTGTTGTTCAATAGAATCCGTTCCTGGGAGTCCAGAGTCCCGTTTGGCGTTTTCCCCGCAGACATTCCGTCAATGTATACCAGTCGTAAATCCTTAGCGGCGCTGTAAGTATGGAGCCAACCCGAACCGTGGCCACCAAGGGATTCTCGCTGGTGCCTCTCACTGTGAAAGAAAGGTATCAAAGGCTTCTGCGGCCGCTCATCGTTCGGTCCTCGACCATGATCTCCAGGCTTCCTGGGAGGCGGCCCCCAAGGCCTTGCGAACAGCAGGGCATGCTCTGGCTCGAATGCCAACCACTCAGTACCATTGACGGGATCTGGTAGATGGGTGCCATGGTACAGCTGTGTGCCTTTTGGCACGGAGGCTAAGAAGAAGGACATGCCGTTGTGATAGAGGGATGATCCCCATTGGCGCATGGAGGAATGGATTGCATTGAAGATATAATTTGCATTCTGCAGAGGACTAGATTCTATTGCAGGAAATGATGTATGCAGTAATGGATGTGTCTCTGGACTTGCATTTGAGGTGCTCAATGATGCCGCCGGCAACGCCGCGAAGAGAGAAGACACGAGAGCATGATGAGGACGCATGACGCCGATGAAGCAGAGTCCATTTATCGATGAGACACCCCTATTACTGATGAACCCGGAGGGAAGAAATGGCAGAGGCTGCAACAATGGGTTTTATATGTTGTTGATCGGCCGTCAATGCTGCTGACGACGCCCGCCGCAAGCTCCAATCGGCACTTGGCAGCGCGTATATATATATCCCCGTGGATTTAAAAGGAGGCAACAGCTTGATTAAGGAGTCATCCACAAGAAATCTGACTGCCTTATATAGAGAATTACCCTTCAGATATCAACTCTAGCCATTTGCTTTAGCCTACATATACACGAGTGAAACTTGCTTAGAATAACTAGCTAAAAGAGTAGACCAGAGCATGAAGACACGGCTCTACAAGCGTGGATATAGACGTATTTTAGTTGGTCTCCCTATTGACCCTCAGCCTGGATAGGTGAAAAATAGGCTCGTCGGATCTGATTTCTTTCGCAGGTCCTGTAACCCGTGAAGCTTTTGGGGGAGAAGGAACCGGCCGCGCGTGATGGATGCAATGGGAGATCCGCTTCATTAATAAAATGCCCCGTCGAGACAGTTTCCAAGACACCCGTAAGGTTGTCCATCCATCGTTCCTTCGCCTCATCAGAAGATGTTACATCCCGGACAGCATACGGCCAAATAAGCGTGCGGAAGTCCATTGAATAAACACCATGGCCGTCGTCGCCAGCCCCATTACACGAACCATTCAAAGCCAGTCCTGATTTTCATGCAGGGATGAGCGAAGTATACCTCCCGTCGGCATCACCACTTCCATTGAACGCACCGAGAACCCTACTTAAGTCCTAGCGCACCTCCCAGGAGATACCCTCCAACGCAAGGCCTGCCACAGTGACCGAGAGGCAAGGCCTTTCAGATTGATCAACGTAAAATCGAATGTGACTGTCATGCCCGTCATTTGAACAGTGAGTCTCTGGAGCCCTACAGCTCGCATTAGTCTAAGTAGAGATCTGGTCACTTTTCCCCTATACATACTGTTATGAATTATGATGCACCCTTTGTCGATGGAATTGGAGTTCTGTTCTAAAAGGCAATAGTCAGTCCCAGCAATTATGTGCTCTTTCAAAGACGATTATGTATTTGAGACGCCCAGGACATTTGTTAAAAGCATGATAGGAGCCATTGCAGATTTGCCATGGGATAGGACAGTCAATGTCGAGAATAAGAGGGGGAAGAACAAGAAGAGGAAGAAGAACAATAAGCGAGCACGTGATAATAAGATACTAGGGAGATGTCCATATAGCCGGTGTCCCTGACGGTTTATTCCATTTCAAAATTGCCTCTGAAGAGCCTTGTATGGCCATGGCCTTTGACTAGTTCGATAAAGACCGGCAGTGAAGATATCTGGCTGATCAGTAGCCTACCACTGAGTGGATGTCAGCAGCATCAATTCATTGCCATATGAGATGCCAGATCTTTCAAAGAGGCCTTTGTAAAGCCTCTTCTGAAAATGGCGGAACATCATGATATCCAGTATCACCTGTATACTGCTCCCCATCCAAGCTAGACCTAGGATGACACGTGATTGCATGGCAAACAATCTCATGAGAAGTGCAGAGAATAACCGTCTTCAAATCACACAATTGCCCCTGATTCATGTTTAGAAAATCCGAGAAACTATGCCACATACTTAGAGATGCGAATTGATATTCCTCCAGCATGCACCCCTGTCATCTAAGAAACTCACTTGGCACTGTATTCCACCGAACAGTCATGACTCACACCAGATCAAACAACGCTACACATATAAGAACAGCACCAGTGAGAAACAACCTCCTGATTACCTTTGATGCATTTGAAACTCTTTTCCACCCCAAACGATCTGCGCCAGAAGAATACTCCTCAACAGCACATGCATTCGGCCTCTCCCCGACCCTCATAACCGCCGACAGGGTCAAGGAGGCCTTCAAGGACGTCTTCAAGACGCAGAAACAGAGACGGCCCAACTACGGACGCGAAGATGTTCTGCGCGGCCAATATGGAGGCCCGAAACAGTGGTGGGATGAAGTTATCAAGGCCAGCCTTTTGCAAGCCGTGAAGGGCGGCTCTGATGGCGGTCAAATTGATGATGCGAATTTCGTCCTTCCGGATGGATTAACTGAGTCTCTTATTAATCGATTCGCCGGTTCTGAGGGATACAGGCTCTATGATGATGTGGTTCCCTTTTTTGAAAGAATGAGATATCTGAAATCTGTTCCTCATACTCGTGGCGCTACCGCTGGATTTGGTATCTTCGATCGAGTGCTGTTCGGTGTCATTTCGAATTCAGATGATCGCGTCCCTGCTGTGCTAAAGTCACTCGGCTTATCAGTGGGTGACGTTCGCGCGGACCAGGAGCGGTCGAGTATGACGCTCCCTGGCTTTGAAGAGAGGGAAGACAGTCAGAACCAGAATAAGGAGGATTACTTTGATCTTGATCTTGTCATAACCTCCTACGAGGCAGGAGAGGAGAAGCCGAACCGACTTATTTTTGATGTTGCAAAGAGACAAGCGCTCAGACTAGCGAGAAGCGAACTCAGAGATGAGGAGCGCAATCCCGCAGACTCAAACATGGATAACATCAATGAAAAATGGGTCTATGTTCATGTCGGCGATGATTATGAAATGGACTACAAAGGCGCCATCAATGCAGGGTGGGATAGCTATCTGCTTCCTCGTGGGAATAATATTGATGGGATCCGGGATGCAAAGGTCGTGCATTCCCTGATGGACTTGATTGTCGAGTTAGAGAAAAAATATGCGTGAATCAACAGCAGTAGAGTGCATATGGACAAAGGTTGATTGGATATGCATTGGAATATACATTCAAATCATGGGCTTTTATCTAGAATCGCCTACAACTTGGATATCAGCATGGAAGAGCTAGAAGTCGTTGTGATCCTTTACCTATTCTACCCAGACAGAGATGTGTATCTAACAAAACTTCACTAGCAAACAGACAAGAAACTGAAAATAAATGCACCAAGAATCACCCAATTAATCCCATTGTCCTTTACCACCAATTGCCCCCAGACCAGACCGTTTACTCAACAATGCTGATATACTTGATGGACCTGACCGTTGTTTAGCCTTGAGTTCCCTCTCACGTTCCCGCTCCCGCGCAGCCGTGTAATAATTGACGGCTCCCTTTTTCGCGACTGTCGGACCAGCCGCAGCTTTCTGAACTCTGGAGGTAGTGGAAGTAACAGAAGAACCAGACGAAGAGGTGGAAGACGCAGTAGCTCTCCGTATCAATGGAGGTGGTCGGAAGCCTACATTCGCGAAGTCAACATCAGAACCAGAATGAAAGGCAGGACGAGCAGCAGTAGGTGCCGAAGCGGCTGAAGCAGAATTCGATGATGCTTGCCGCAGTAGAGCCAGACGGTCAACAACTGGCCCACGGGTGCGGCGTGGGTGGGTTGGGATAGCGAAGCCGTCATCTGATAATCGTCTAACAAACTGGCCCTCCCGGGATGCGTCTGTGTCCTCCGCGTTGTCATCTGCGGGGTTTTCGTCAACGTCCATAGCTGCATCCTCATTGAATGAGTCGTATTCGGGTTGTTCTGTAAGGAAGGACAGTGTCTCGCGGATCTCTGCCAGTGTGGTCGGTCTCTTCGACAAGCCACTAGCCTTGGTGCGGCGAAGATGGGGTGGAGGATGGTTGGCGATGTCGGCTGCAGAAGGCTCAAATGGCCTCTTTCTCTTATTGTTTCGCCCGTCCTCGCTTTGGGCCTCCATTCCAACGTCTTGCGATGAAGAATCTTGCTGGGAATGAGGACCGCTTTCCTCATCAAGGAAGTCCAAATCGAAATCATCTTCCACGTCGCGGTCCTCGATTGCGCGGAAAAATGCTGCCTTCTTCGGATTCTCAGCCAGTTCGCCAACTTTCTCGTCGGCAAGAAGTGCCTTGCGCATTCTCGCAAATTCCCTTTGTTTTGCGCGCCGACGAGCCATGCGCTCGTCATCTGAGTCGTCAAGGTCGAAGTCATCCTCTGCTCCCATCCGGCGTCGAAGAGTTCCTGTAGTTATATCCTTCATCAATCTGGCCACCTGCTTTTCATCCGCCTCTCTTTGGTGCATTCTGTGGAAATATTAGCCATTTGTATACCCGAAGAATGAAGGAGTGCACAAACGTACGCATTCAGAGCAGCTAGCTCCTTCTCGTCAACCACTTCCTCACTATTATCATTGACAATTTCCTTGTCATACTCATTTTCATCATCTTCACTCTCATCACTCGCACCACCAAGACCAGCATACTCGTCTTCTGATTCCTCTGCTACTTCGTCCACAATCTCCTTTGCCTTGCTTTTGTTCCTGTCAAATGGGACAGAGGGTTTCTTCGCTGCTTTCTTCATTATATCGAATGCACTGGCCTCAATTTCAAACCCGTTTTCTACTTCCTCCTCAACATCAGATAGCTGAGCCACTCGTCCGCGGCGGAGATGTTTCCCTTTTCTTCTAGCCATTGGAGACTCATGATGAGGCAAAAGCACGGTTTCCACGGTGGATGGCGGTGTACCAACGAATCGTTTTAAAGGGTCAAACTGTGAAAGAACGAAGCCAGCATCCTGTGTTGGATCTGGGATCTGGGAGTACTGCAGAGCAGGTGATTCAGACACCCGGTAGTCATTTTGTGAGTAGCGTGCTAGTATATCGGGCGTTTCCACTGAGTGCTCCTGGCTATCTCTGACCAGGATCTGGGAATTTGGCTCTTGAAATTCGGTCGCTGTACGGCCAAGGTCCGGCAGTGAAAGGAAGATTGCTTGAGAATTTTCTGCACCGGCCGTTTGATTCTCAGCCAATGTGCCTGCAAAAGCTTGGGTCAGACTCATTGTCAAATCGTCAGAAGTACCAAGACCAGGAGGAAGCTGAGGTCTTTCTACAGAGTGCGACGTCTGAAATGCTGGTCTTGCTGGAGTCTTAGGCTCGGGCGCTTCGTCTTCATCGTCACTGATAACTCGAGTTGGTCGTTTCCGCCGCGGAATGGGATTCGCAGGTTCCTCATCAGATAGCACTGCTTCTGTCTGATCATCCTCGGATTCATCGTCCTCGTCAGCTTCCACATTGACTAGCCCCTGCTCCCTCTTGTTAACATCGGCACGATCTTCCTTATCTTCATCTCCTTCTTCCTCGTCTGCATCAGCTCCGTTGAAGTCCTCATCAGATCCGGACATCTCATAGTCACCATCTTCATCTTCGTCTTCTCCATTCTCTTCACCCCCGTCTTGCCCTTCTTTCGATAACATTCTTTCTTTTCTCGCAATATCCTCTGCCTCCTTTCTAGCCTTTTCCATAAGATCCTCCACTTCATCCTCCATCGCGGCACGCTCTTCAGCTGTCTCAATGATGATACCTTTTGCTCTGAGTTCCTGAATCCTCTCTTCTCTTTGTTTCGCCGACTGCTGTTTTGCTTGATATAGTAATGTCGCGGATAACTCAGCTTGCGTCATGGATATAGTTCGCCGTGATGGGGAAGTAAGATGAGCCAAAGCTTTCAGTTTTAGCAGGGAAGACGGTTCCTGTTTTTTCCTTGCAGGCAGGTTCTCAAATGCTGCTATCCGCCGGCTTTTGGCAGGGGATGTGACCACTTCCAAATCACTATCTGAATCTTCCTTTTGGTGCTGAGATACCAGTTGCCGCGATAGACGAACACGAACAGGCGGTTTAGTGAGCAGTTTTCGTTCATGCTTCTGTTCTGATGCTTCTGGTTGCAGTTCCTGTGCCTTAGTTGCCGCAGATGCTACGATGATGGGCTCCTGGGGAAGTTTTTGTTGGGGAGCAGTGAGAATTTCCTCGAAAGTTGGGAAATTCTCCAGCGCAGCGTCGGTATTGTCCTTGTCGAGTGGCGGTGCCTGGGAGTCAATATGTTCGCGAACAGGGCGCTTATCGGCCGGTTCCAAAACTGGAGAGGTATGCGGAGTCTCCCTATCTTTCCCAGTTTCATCGTCCGATGAATTGCAAGAACCGGTTGCTGAAGAACTTGCGTGGTTTTTGCCAGCTTTGTCTAGTTCCTGGGGCTGCATGAAATTGAAGCGAGCAAAGAAACTTTCCTTGGTAATCTTCTTTCTCGTGGTTGCTTGGTGGGCCAATTGCATATTTCTGCTCATTCTTTGCGTCTCACGATTCATTTCCTCCAGGGCCTTCTTGCCGGCTTTGCGGGAAGGACGCGACTGCTTTGTCAGTTTCCGACCGGTATCCCCATCATTCTCACTTTCGTCCCCTGAAAGAATCTCTGAGCTGAACTGTTGAAACCGGGCCACTCGTGATGCCTTCTTATCGGCCTCTAGTCTCTCTTTCTCTTCCCGCTCCCTGCGTTTCTGAGCGACCAGCGCAAGAAAACGTGAGTTGGCTTTAGGATGTGATTCTGTATTATCCGAGTTATCATCATCACGCCGGGCTGTAGGAGATACGAACAAAGGAGAAACAGAGCGTGCAGGGGACGGTGACCCTTCTCCAGCATCTGACTCATTTGTCCTCACTAATCTCCGTCTCGGTCGGGCAGTGGGAAGCTGATCATCAGATGAGTCTGCATCTTCTCCTTTGGAATCCCGCGCAGCATCCGTTTTGCCCCCCATCAATTTTCTCGAAGAGCTCTCGAATGGTATTTCAGACACCCTAATTCCAGACGAGACTCTCTTGTCTGTCTGCACTTGATCCTGCATCCGGGCTGCCATACGCCCCCTTGGCACAATAACATCATCCGTCTCATCGTCTTCATCCCCGTCCTCGTTCTGCTCCATGTTCCTCAGTCTCCTTGACAATCGTTCATATGCTGTTTCACTAGCCCCAGAAGATTCCTTGCTATCTGTCTGTGCTTGATCCTGCATTCGAGCCGCCATACGGCCCCTTGGTGCAATGATGCCATCTTCTTCATTCTTGTCGTCCTCATTCGCGTTCGTGTCCGTATTTGGTTGCACATTCGGAAGTCTGGATTTCAAACCTTCCTTATCTGAATCCGAATCGCTATCAAAAGCTGCCAGCATTGCCCTGATCTTTCTTCCGGGAGTGAGGATTTCAGGCGAGCCTGCGCCTGAAGGAGGCGCGGAACGCGCTGTTTGAGGAGTGGAAGGCGACGACATGAGCGATTGGTTGATCTAGCATAACAGTACGTAATAATTGAAGATAAAAGTATGGGGAGTATATCAACTCGAAGTTCATAAGATGTTGGTGATGCTACGGAGTAGTACTTGAGGAGATTGGGTACGACGATATTGAGGCGACGCGCCGCGCGTACGCGTCTCGGTCCAATTTACGGAAGAGGGCAGCACGTGCCACATCTAGGGCTGGATGATCAGTCAGCTTCTTCTCTTCAAAACACTAAAAATTCAACGCCTCTTGTAATAAATGAAGCTATACAGATCGTTTCTTATGGCATTGCAGCCAATTATGACCTATTTCATGGCACTCACTACATGTTCGGGGGGTGGCGATGGCGAGGTAACTAAGGCTGATTACATTAATTAACTAGTTAGTTAAGTAGCCAGCAGTGCTGTGATTCAGTTCTTCATAGTTCTCAGAATATTATACAGCAAGGAAGTATGGACATTCATGATTCCTATTGATCTTTGACTGACAAACAACCAAACTAAAACTTGCGTCCTTGTCTGCTCATCCACAGTGTACTCCAGGGCCAGGCACACAAGCCACCCATGGAACATGGAACCAGACGCACGGCCCACATGGCACAGAATCGGTATCGATAAAGGAAATCTCCATGGTCCTCGGACTCCCCGCTGCGAAGGACTCAACAGAACAACTTGCATTCTTCCCCTATCTTCCCAGGCGGCACTCTACACAGCCAAAATGACCAAATCAATCGAGACTACAAGCGCGCGTCCTGTCAATGTGATGTTTGTCTGCCTCGGAAACATCTGTGAGTTCGATTATGGATTCCCTCTGCCGCCGCCTGAACAGCATTGACATTCAACCAAACCAGGCCGTTCGACGATGGCAGAAGGCGTTTTTCGCAATATGGTCGCCTCCTCGAATTCTCCTCTAGTCGGCGAAATAGATTCCTCCGGAACAGGCGCGTACCACGCAGGTGACTCTCCTGATTCTCGTACCATGTCGACTCTGCGCCGCCACGGTATCAAGAACTACAGCCACTACGCCCAAAAGATCACGAAGGAAGACTTTCTAAAATTTGATTACCTTCTTGCCATGGATGAGTGGAATCTAAGCGACCTACTTGAAGGGCGGGAGTCTATGCTGACTTCATCGAGGAAGTCCGGGACCGTCCCCGCGGCCAAAGGTGCGAAGAGGAGATCCATGCGGGCAGCTGCATCGGCTGCGGCTGCGAATATGGCTGACAATAATGCTAAAGTTGCCGAAGTGCGATTATTTGGGGATTTTGGACCCGGTGGAAAACTGCACAATAGTGTTGGCGGCGGGGAGACCGTGCGGGACCCTTATTATGGAGGCGCTAACGGGTTTGAGGAGGTTTATCACCAGGTGACAAGGTTTTCGAAAAATTTCCTTGATTATCTCGAGAAGCAGAAATCTACCGCGACTGCTGAGTGAGCTTGTGCCATTGGTGGGATCTTGCCCAGTCATGCGAAGACAACAGGGGGTCGCCATTAGGATGCGTATGCCGATTCCTCGCAAAGGTTATGGGATAGAATGGAAATCAAATGGTCAACGGTCGAGCACAGGCTTCTAGAGCTCGTTTTTCGTGCCTAGCCATTCCCGGGAACGAGTCATGGTCATGATAATGAGATTCTTTTGGGATAATGATTGCATTTGTCCAATTATTGGTGATTGACAGAGGTCTGGAGGCACCTAATATACCCCCATTTGCAGCTAAAACTTCTTGAACCCAGCCAGGCATGCTTTGAATTAGTTGTTCAAGAATATCGGTCTATAGAACCGAGCTTGCATCCCGAACTATCCTAACTATAGCTTACCCAACTGCCTCAGGACCCCCTTTAGCAAAGCAAAGATTTACTCTGTTGCTAGAGCCAGCATCTCGTTCCTAAGCCATACCATTTTAATGGGGTTGAGGTCTGGGCAAATATGATGGCCACTCCATGATGTCCCAACGTTGATTCTCAACCAAGCCCTACACATCTGGGTCGTATGAGTCCTAGTGAATACACCTAGCAGTCACACCTGTTTCATGTTTAACCCAGGACCAATGATTTATGATCAGTTAACTCTACCAGCCAATCCTATAGCTATTGATTAATCCAGTTGATATCCTATAGTAGGCCATATAAATAATTACTGTCCGCATCCAAGAACCCGACTAATCGATTCTTAGTACCCCCTCCCCGAAAAAGGGACTATTCGAAAAGATCAAAACATTCTGGAATCAAAAGACCAGCGTCAACAAGCACAATCCCCTTGCCGGTTCGAAATGAGACTTTGCAGTTCTAGTGCCCTCAGAGTCCAACACAAATGGATCACAAATCGCAATAAGGAAGAACAGAAAAGACAGCGACCGCGGACATGTTGTCCAAGAGAAGACGCCTGCACTGTAGAACGTTTGGGTGGTTGTTGTGAGTGAGCGTGGGTGTGAATGCCATGCCCTGCGCTCCGTATAGAAGGGCCAATTGATTATTGCACCATGGAATGTGACTGTTGTATCCGGACAAGAGGTTTCTACAAGCTGGATGCTAAGTAGTATTAGTATTTTGAAATGGAATATGTCAGAAGAGCGATTCAAGGTTAAGCCCTTGCGTCCTATCGACAATCGTTAAGATACAACCAGAGTCTACCCATGTAGATACCTTCTGACCCAATGTGACTTGCTTCTGAGCTGATTTTTCGAACTAGCCATAAGTAGTAAGCCCTATTGGAGGGAGAAAAGAAACTCCATTAAAGCTCTATGTCAACAAAATGGTTTAAATAGAGACATAAAGAAAAGATAAGCTTCAAGCGTCGACCATCTCAAATCTTCTCACTGATTTTAATAGCGGCCCTGCATCCAAACCGAATGATGTTAGTCAACGGATCATATGGCTTCGCCTCTTTCGCATCATTCGCGAGGGCATGATCCAAGTGCTCCAATTCTTCATCCCGGATCCTCCGAAACGTTGACAACATCTCCTTCAGTTCATCGTCCAGCTCTTCGCCCCGACTCTCCGCCTCTGCTTCCCACGACATGATCTCCCGTATTTGCTCATTATAGTGCGAACCGATTTCCGTCTCAACAGCCTCCGTACACGCCATTGCTGCCTCACGTCCCATGGCTCCTGTCGACCAACCGAGAAATGAAGCCGCCATCTCCCAGATAGGATACATGGCCGTCGGGCGTACTTGGTGCTTGGCGATGAGATTGTTGAACGTCGAGAAATGCCCAGCTTCCTGATCATACATGTGCTTCATCAGCTGTCGGAGGTGGGGATGCGAGCGCATCACCTGGGGCGTCTGTGATGCGTAGATCAGGACTGCTGCTAGCTCGCCGGCTTGGTTGACTCGAAGTGCGCTATCCAGAAACTCGCGTTGTCTCTTGCTCAACAGATACCGGGGCTTCGCCTGGGATGGGTTTTGGGAGCCATTGTTCCCTATCGAGTGGGAAGAGGTGGAATTGCATCGTAGCTGGCTCTGCCGTAAGGACGAAGGAGCTAGGAAGTCAAGGAATAAAGGCACGGATGCCGGTCGCAATGCATGTCGGCATTGTCGGAAAACACAGCTTGATGATGTAAAAATAGGCTGCATATTGTATTGTAAACCTTTAGAAAACAAGTTGTGAATGAACAAGAAAAAAGGTATGAGCTCGACTGCTTCTGCAAGACGGGACCCCCTCAGGTGATGCAGAAAGGCTCGAAGGGCCGTGGCCGTTAATTCTTGGACGTGGCATTACGTCTATGCTAATAATATATCCACCATGTCATGAACTTTTCCTGGTCGTGATCGTTACATGGTTTTTAGGTGAAGGTTGAGATATAAATTTACTTTCTCTCCTTGCTACTGCTGAAGGCAAGGTACTAGGTTCAGCTTCTGTAATTTCATAATTTCATGATCTTCTCATTCCCAGCAAGTAGGTCCCTCAAAAAAAAAAAAAAAAAAAAAAAAAAAAGCAAATGACAAATCAAAACATCCGCTTTAGCATTAAAAAGGCGATAAACGCTAGGAAATGGAATGATTATCGTTTTTCTGCTCTTTCGATCCCGGGCGAAACGGACGATTGCGACATGTACGTCTTTAACCAGGTACCTGTGATTGATAAGTAATCTGAACTTGGGCGTTGGGCTTTGCTGAGACTGAATCTCCCTAGGCTCTTCCTATGCCGAAAGCAAGGAAAAAATCAAGTGGATGTCTGTTGAAATGATAGGGAAACTGTTAACCTGAGACTGTTCTTTGACCATTGGTTCTATTTTGTGCTGTGGGAACCGTGGCATGACGGCGATGATCAAGAGCATTACTGCGAGACTGGCATTGGCTGATGAACCAGTAGCTTTAGCTTGCGGTCACTTGAGAGGGTTTGCAGAGTCCATCCTGGAAGATAATAAATAGATCATGACAGGCACAGCTAAGATAGACGAACTATTATAGAGCATGCAGAACGTGGAGACTGGGGTAGAAGCAATCATTAGATGAAAGAATGGCAGAAGCGCGCGCTTAAGCGGAGTCGACCGCCTGCCGTAGTCGCGCTCCTCGGAGGAATGATCGGAGGAATGACTGCAACCGCCATGGCGGCCTTCTCTCGTCCTTCACTCAACCTCACTTCTTCCTCATTCACTTCTCCTCAACCCGCCACTGCCGCCACCCTCTGAATACGACCCTTCTACTCTATAAACTGCCATCTGCCGGATATTCTATAAATACATACACACCACAGTCATTCCTATATAGGTTATAGCGGGCTGGAAACATCGATCGCCATAATATTCCTGCGACTTAATACCCCCCCGATTTGTTCATTCTTTTTTTGCGCCCCTCCAATCCTCTGGGAGTCCTTCCGTTGCGACTTGTGGCTTCCCCAATCTCCGGTCTTTCACCTTCCTTTAATTTCCAGGCATCTGCCGTTCAATTCACCATGGCCGATGACCTTGACGCAGAACTCCTCGCTCTAGCGGGTGACTCCTCTGACGAGGAATCCCCTGCTGTTAAGAAGGACAGAGCCCCCTCTCCGGCCTCTTCTTCTTCTTCCCATTCACAACATACTTCTTCAGCTATGGCGCGCAAAGGCACTGCCAGAGTCATCAAGCGAAACCGACAGTCTCGGAGGCTGGATGTGGAGGACGGTGAATTGTGAGTAATCCTCTCAACCTTCTCCCCTATCAAATTCATCAGTTAATAGCCTCTAAACTAACACAATTTCCATCTAGATCCGCCGCTGAGTCTCATCACTCCCTCCAATCCGCCAGCATGTCTGAATCAGAATCAGATTCGGATGCCTCACCTCCTGCCGACGATGAAAGCCCAATATTTCCTTACGAGAAGCTATATTACTCTGCTAAGGATAAAGAAGAAATCATGGCCATGCCAGAGATTCAGCGTGAACAGATTCTTTCTGAGAGAGCCCAGGAGGTCGACCGCCATAACCAGGATCTTGCCCTTCGCCGTCTTCTGGCATCCCGTGAACGGGAAGAAGCTCGGAGAGCGAAGAAGAATAAACGCAAAGCGAGCATGGCGGGTCTGGAAGATGGTCAGCGGAAGAGCTCTCGTCAGAAGACTACACTTGGAGGCCGCAAGGTCGGGGAGGCATCAGGAGCGATAGAGGCCTACAAACGTCAGCGTGAGCAGAAAGGCAGACGTGATGAGCGTCGTCTTCGAGATTCAAAAACCAAGGATCAACGACCTCTATCAAAGGACGGTGGCGTATCCGATGTCGATGCAGAGGGTGAAAGCGAGGTTGAATGGGATGATCGAGCGGAACGCTCGCCCTCTATTCCCAAGGATGACCCCCCTGCTGAATTACGAGATATCCAACGTGCACGTGTGGGCCGGAGTAACTTCGCACAGGTCTGCTTCTATCCTGGATTTGATGATGCGATTTCTGGCTGTTTCGTTCGAGTCAATATCGGCCCGAATAGGGAGACCGGTCGAAATGAATATCGTCTCTGCCAGATCAAACGTACGTTTTGCCTCATTATGTACCCCAATAGTTTGTCATGCACAGGTGGCTGACCATGTTGTAGGCTTTACCGAAGGGCGACCTTATGCTATGGAGGCCCCTAACGGCCGGTCATTTGTCACAAACCAATATACGGTGGTTGCACATGGGAAGGCAGAACGCGAATTTCCTTTCATAGCCTGTTCTGATTCCTCTTTTACAGAGGTAGGTCTTCTCGGACTCTGCTACCTCTATACCCTTCTGACTTGCATCTAGGCCGAATTCAACCGGTACCGTCAAACAATGGCGGTTGAGGACTGTAAAATGGCAACAAAGTCGATGCTTGCTGCGAAAGTTGGGGATATCAACCGGCTGCTCAATCACCAATTTACGAAGGAAGAGCTAGATGAAAAACTGCGCAAACAAGGATCATTAGACACCAAGATGAAGGTATTCAAACGCATGGAGCTGGAAAAGACCCTCAAAATCGCCAAAGCTGCCGGAGATGACGACGAAGTGGAGAGGCTGCAAGTTAAACTCGCGGAATTGTCTACCCCCAAACTTGCATTCGGCACTTCGCTGTCCAGGCCCCAGCAAGCGAAACGAACGGAGCAGGAGCGCCTTGCCGAGATCAACTTACGGAACCAGAGGCTCAATTATGAAAATGTCCGACGTGCTCAGTTGGAGGAGAAGAAAGCTAGTCGCAAGGCAGCGGCAGCGGTTGCTCGAGGAGAGGCTCCTCCAATGGATCCATTCATGCGCGTGAGGACTCGGGCCAAAACACACTATGATGTTAATGGAACGAAGCCGGAAGACAATCGCAGCCGGAACGGAACACCGGTAACTATGACTGACTCGGAGAACGCCATCACACCTAAGCGGAGTGCTACGCCGTTGAGCGCTGCGAAGAAGCAGTCGAAGGGCATTGCTGTGATTCGTCATCGGAATATGGATGACGAGAACATTGCAGCTCTTGATTTGGATATTGATATCGAAATCTGATCTAAAGAAAGTTGATCGAGTTGCACTAGAAATTACGCGCGCGCCAGCAAGTGATTTGCTATGGTTTCTTCTCTTTCATGCTGGAATAGGGTGAGGTATCGGTACGGGGCAAAATGCCGCTTGCTATTATCCATACTGAATTATTAAATGACAAGATAGAGGGCAAGGAGTTAATGTGTGTACGTAGACCGCAGTCTTGAAATGGAAAGATTGCCAGTGGCCTTGCAGAGGTACAGTAATCTCAAACTATCGGCGGCAGCTCTTTGACCTCTGGAGCAGCACATGTCTCTCTCTTCCTCGTGGCTACACTGCGTACAGCGTAGGTGTCCTCATCTAAAACCGCGCTGTACAACAACAGAGGCAGGTTTCCGCAGCTTGATTCTTGATCCGTCTGGGTCGTCTGAGAATGTCAAGGACTGCGTTTTTCCTAAACCACGTGATATAGTGTTTCCAACTTACGATCTCACCATTCTCACCATTCTCTGCGTTCTTCAATATTCGGAATATCCATGCCTTTATCGACATCCAGGCGGCAGCTTTTCGTACAGCGTATGTGACTTGCATATTGTGGCTATGATCTATTTATAGCCAGATAATGTGCATCATTGCATACAGCCGGTCTCTATAAGGCACAGCCGCAAGGCGCATACTTGCCGAACCACGGACGTTGTCCCAGTGATACCGTCAATTGGATGTGGAGCGGGCACAGGCCCATGGATCGGCTTCGTTTCACGAGGAGATTCGCGATCGTCCCCATATCTATCCCTGGTCACTCAGGCAACGCCTACGGCTGTGGTATTATTTGAGACCTTTTGTGCAAGGGTATGTCTGGGAATTCCTTAACTTTGTCGCAGGACTGAGGCCGTGCAGATTCTCTTTGCCATCGTTCATTCTTCACCTTTTCTTTTATTTTGAAAGCTCGATGAGGAATCCTCGCCTTGCGCTCCTGCTCGTATTCTAAGCGAAGAGCCAGGCGCCTGCAAAGCCTCCGTGTAAGCCTTCCGCTGTGACGACATCTTAGGATTGGCATAACTAACGGCAGCCAGTTCTCTCTTCCTTCTTCACGCTGGCACGCATTTGACTTTCCCTTCTTGCCTAATTTTGACTTCCTTACGTCGAGAAAACCTATACAATTGCGAAGTACTCGTCACTGGTTGATTGCGCTGCAAACAAACGCCCGCCCGGCGGAGAGCCTTTTACCCACTTTCTGCGTGACTGTCATCGGTAAATAGACGTTGCCCGTTGCCAATTTCTTGGACACGGTCGCATAGTCTTCCACCGCAATGTCGTCCTATAATCGTCTAGGTCAGTCGATTCTGCATTCCATCGCTTGCTATACCGGTTGAGCTTCGGGTAGCTTCTTCCATTACTCTCTCGGGCCTTCACGTGCTTCAGCGCTCCTGATGAATGCTTGACTGACATCCACAGATCCCCATGGGGATGAGGACGATGATCGCACGCTCATGAACCCATCAGTCACCACCTTGTACCATGAGCAGGACCGGACACCCTCTCCGCAGCGCCGGGTGAATAGATACCAGGTCTCTCCTAATCCCTTCACGGAACAAGACCACCTCCAAATGCCACAGGAGCACTTGCCGCTCCCATCCTCCAGTGATATACTGCTTGATCAGCCTACGGTGAGCGGTTGTCCCAGACCCCAACTATTAGCCTGAGCTCTGACTGACTGCTCTCTGGGCCTTATAATAGTATTCCGTGGCCGGGGTCCACAACTCCCATGGCCATAACGACTCTTATGACCAACATAACCAACACCAAGAACCTCCATACGACGATTATGATTACACAATAAATCCAGAAGAACATCATGATGCCTACTATACACAACCGTACCAGCCGGCAATCCCCCCGCATGGATATGACGAAGAACATGAGGCCTACGACCTGTCACAGTACCCTGATACTCAGCAGCCGTCATATGACGACCAGGTTCCGATTTTAGGGGCCGTTGACCCCTATCCCTACGATGACCAGCAGTATAACGATGGTGAAACGGTTGTACCTACTCCAAGTCCAGCCCCAATCCGACGGTGGAAAACGGTGAAGGAGGTCCAGCTCTTTAACGGCAACCTCGTTCTTGATTGTCCGATAGCACCTAGGTTACTTGACAGAGTCCCCCATGCCGAACCTCCCAATCGTGATGAGTTCACTCACATGCGATATTCCGCCGCAACGTGTGACCCGTCTACATTCTTCGAGGATCGCTTCACCCTGCGTCAGAGACTTTTCGCTAAACCCCGACATACGGAACTCTTCATTGCCATCACAATGTACAACGAGGATGACTTCCTCTTCTCCAGAACGTTGATCGGCGTGTTCAAGAACATCGAGTACATGTGCTCGAGGTCGAACAGCAAGACATGGGGCAAAGACTCGTGGAAGAAGATCGTTGTCTGTGTCATCAGTGATGGTCGTGCCAAGATCAACCCGCGAACCAGGGCGGTTCTTGCCGGTCTGGGTGTTTACCAGGACGGTATTGCGAAACAGCAGGTCAACGGCAAAGATGTCACGGCCCATATCTACGAGTACACTACTCAAGTAGGCCTAGAGCTAAAAGGGGAGCGAGTTTCACTCAAACCGCGCGATGGGCCGCCTGTGCAGATGATATTCTGTTTGAAGGAAAAGAACCAGAAGAAGATTAATTCACACCGCTGGTTCTTCCAGGCGTTTGGTCGTGTATTGGAACCGAACATCTGCGTCCTCATTGATGCAGGTACTCGTCCCGGTAAGGACTCCATCTACAAGCTATGGAAGGCATTTGACGTGGAGCCGATGTGCGGTGGAGCATGTGGTGAGATTAAGGTTATGCTGTCTCATGGAAAGAAATTGCTCAACCCTCTGGTGGCCACTCAGAACTTCGAGTACAAAATGAGCAACATTCTGGACAAACCCTTGGAATCCTCATTTGGTTTCATCACAGTGCTCCCGGGTGCTTTTTCTGCATATCGATATGTGGCATTGCAGGACGACAAAAATGGCCAGGGCCCCCTGGAGAGATACTTCTTGGGTGAGAAGATGCACGGCTCCAACGCTGGTATCTTCACAGCCAACATGTACTTGGCAGAAGATCGGATTCTGTGCTTTGAAATTGTGACAAAGCGCAATTGCCGCTGGATTCTGCAATATGTCAAGTCTTCAAATGGGGAGACCGACGTGCCGGATCGTATGGCAGAGTTCATTCTCCAGCGTCGTCGGTGGCTCAATGGAAGTTTCTTCGCAGCGGTGTACGCGATCGCTCACTTTTATCAAATCTGGAGAAGCGATCATAGTTTTGGACGCAAGTTCGCTTTGATGATCGAGTTCATCTACCAGACCATCAGCATGCTTTTTGCTTGGTTCGGAATTGTATGAGGACACCCTTCACTCGTTCAGTAAGTGGAGCCAATGCTAATAAGGTGCACAGGGCAATTTCTTTCTGGTATTTCACATCCTTACGGCCTATCTGGGCAATAAGGAACTCCTTGGAACAGTTGGACTGGTCCTTGGGATTGTCTTCGAATGGCTCTATCTTGCGACTCTTGTGACATGCTTTGTCCTATCTCTAGGCAATCGTCCCGGCGGTTCGAACAAGTTCTACATGACAATGGTCTATTTCTGGATTGGGATCATGATTTACCTGATGTTCGCAGCAATCTTCGTCACAGTAAAGTCGATCGAGAAGGAGGCATCGGAGAAGGACTTTACCTTCGGGGATCTATTCAGCAATAAGCAATTCTTCACAATAATTGTGTCCTTGGGCTCGACATATGTCATGTGGTTTGTTGCTTCGCTGATCTTTTTTGACCCGTGGCACATGTTTACCTGCGTTCGTTTCCCCATCCCCTTTCTTATTCTTCAACAGCCGTGCCATTTCTCCTGACGTCCTGCAGTTTATCCAATACGTCTTGCTTACGCCCACTTACATCAATGTCTTGAACATCTACGCCTTCTGCAATACGCACGATATAACCTGGGGAACAAAGGGTGATGATAAGGCAGAGAAGCTACCATCTGCAAACCTGAAGCCTGGCGGCAAGGTTGATGTCGAGATCCCACAGGATGATGGTGATCTGAACGCCCAGTATGATATGGAGCTTGCGAAGTTCGCAGAGAAAGCGCCAAAGGAGGTCAAGAATATTTCCGAGGAAGATAAGCAGGCGGATTACTACAAAGGATTCCGGAGCGCTGTTGTCCTGGCATGGGTATTCTGCAATTTCGCCCTGGGGGCAGTCGTGCTGAGCGCGGCGGGCTTGGAACGAACGACCAGCGACAATCTCGAGGAGACCCAAAACCAGAGAGCCAATATTTACATGTCCGTTGTCCTCTGGAGCGTTGCTGGTCTTTCGGCATTTAAGTTTATGGGCGCTATGTGGTTCTTAGTCGTCCGAATGGTAAGCCAATCGTCATTATTTTCCGTCATCGGTAAGAAAATTGCTGATCGCGCTTCTTTAGTTCCGAGGTGTTTAAATGTGTATTACTATGGTCTTTATAACTTCCTTTTTTTCGCACTGGTTTCTTTCTGCAACGAATCTTTGACACCATGATATGAGACGGTATTACGAATATCGCTCTTGACGCTATAGCGTACAATTGCCTGCATTTGCCATTTTGTTTTTTTTTTTTTTTTTCAACCAGTATTTTGCCATGAGATTTTTCTTTTGGATGTTATCAATAGCTGCCATGACCAGCACTGGAAGAGGGTACTAAAATATAGACGTTCGATATGACTTGTCATGATTGGGGGGGATTTCATGAGCCTGGAGCTAGTTTATTCATGGATGAAATTTAAAACGAGACATGTTCGCATGTTTTCATCCCATAGTTGAGACATGGTGGAATTCATTAGTAGTCCGTGTTGGTAGTAGCGGTGATATCATGATACGGGGTAAATCTCCTTCCTGGCATCTGTGGAGTTGCTAAGTTCCGCACGTTCTCCCAGGGTACCACAAAACAACCCCGGCATACAACACAATGGACCCAGACACGCAATCCGACAGACCCCCGATATTGAATTACGTTCTGTCGTTCCTCCTTGTCGGCCTAGCGTGGGGATTCACGACCCCGTTCATCCGTCGCGCCGCCAAGGACTTCAACGCGGCTCAGGAAATTAGCCAGGCACAAGCACAAGAACAAGAACACACATCATCCACGGAGACGAGCAGCAGGATTGACAGAAGCGAATACGAGGGACGAGAAGAGGAGCATCGGTTTCTCCTAGCAGCATATGACGGCGAGGACAAAGAAGAAGACAATGCGACCACACCCGGACCTGCACCCTCTTCTGCGAAAAAGCCCGGGATACCAACGACAACAACGACAACAACGACAATAACGACAACGACAACGTCCTGGATAAAGAACAGGATCGTTTCTGTCTTTTGGACGATTGTTAATCTGCTACGGACGCCGGCTTATTCTGTTCCGCTTCTGTTGAATTTGTCGGGGAGTGTTTGGTTTTTTCTTCTTGTTGGGAAACATGGTAATCATGTTTATTTAGTTATTGCTTTATCCCATTTATTTAGGATATTGCTGCTAACGGGTTACATGCTGCCATAGAACTCTCTCTTACTGTTCCTATCGCCAATTCGAGCGCGTTCCTGTTCACTGTCCTCGGAGATTGGTATGTTGATCGCAAGGTTTTTGCCAAGGAGACTTGGTTGGGGATGGGCCTGGTCCTGGCTGGCATAGGGCTATGCGTGCATTCGAAGAATCAGAGCGGTATTTGATGGCTGGCAGCCTTTTTTTACATTGCACAGGCTCATATTCATATTCATATCACATGATTATTTTGTATCTATATAATAGACAGCTGAAGGAGCTGCTGCTAATAAGGGGATCACAATCACACAAAGCGAAGAAAGGAGAAGGGGAAAACTCAAACATTCTCGCCTGCTTTACCTGCATCAGTACACGTCTTATCAGACTGAGATCAGATCTCCATCATTTGCCTGCCTTCATCCATGTTTTTCAGACACTGCCGGATACCAGGGTACGTCCAGTAGAACAGGTAACGCATGGGATCCGCACTTTCTTTCGGGTCGATCAAGGCCGCTCGCGTAGTTTCCTGAATAGACGCTGCCCGGGGCCGACGTATGCGGTCGATATCCTTCAAGATGTCTTGTATCTGTGATCGGTCGACATCCTTGTTGAAAAGTTCGAAGGCTTCGGCATCCTCTATAGCTTGGCTGCTTGCTTGATCCTGATGCGGTGACAAGGTATGTGCTGCATCACCGACTAGGATTGCTCGACCTCTAACATAGGATGGTAATGGAAGTAAGTCGCTCATCGGGTAGAGCTTCATCTCCTTGACATTTCTGTGGTGGATGATGTACCGGTTAGTTATATTTCATCTTATCTCTTTCTGTTCTTGCCTCTTCATTTAATCCATTGTCTTACCGTAATATGGCCTGGCACGGCTCTCCAAAGTCAGAAAAATAATCAGCAAGGTGGTTTCCGTCGCCTAGCATGCCCCATGGTTCTCCAGCAGTGCCGCTGACGAGGAGTTTCGGGGCCATACAGATGGCATTCAGGAGCTTGAAGTTGCGGCAAGGATACATGACAATCTTCCGTTTGCTGCCATCTAGTGCCAAGTAGTGGTCCAGACAAGGTGGCCTTTCAGGGTCCATCACACGCAACTTGCCCGCGACTTCTTCGACATATTCGGCCGGTATTATGAATCTGAATGCGACCATTCCGATTTCTTCTGTTGAACTCATGTCACGTTTATCGCCTAAAACGATTGATCGAAGCACAGACCTGATCCCGTCTGCGCCTGTATTCAATACAGGTCGTACGGCGGCGTATGTAAGTTAGGCCACACTGATCCAGACAAGCATGCACAACAAGACTTTGGCCGTTTCCAACATACCGATTATAAGATCTCCTTCCAGCTTATTTCCGTCCTCGAGAAAGACCTCACCCTTCTCCACATCGACATTCACTACTTTGATACCCATGATCATCGTCGCTGGTCGGCCGGATATCCCGAGCTCTTCTGACGGCGCCAGGGCAAGCCGCCTAAATTCATGCCACATATCCGCCCATTGTTGACTGTACCAGCGCCCTCCACTGATCTCTTGATAGGGACGCAGGTCGTAGTCTTCCCGCAGCGCGCCGCTACTGTCGATTATCCTATACCTTTCCAGGGTGATACTTTGAGCCCGCTCTGTACTGAAGCCCAGTTTATCCAGAATCTTCGTCGCGTTCGGTCCCAGATTGACGCCATTCCCGTATGCGTGCTCATGATTCGAACGTTCGATGATCGTGACGTTGTGATGCTCTCGTAGTACGCGCGCGCAAATCGATCCAGCGATCCCACCACCGACAATGATCACATTCAGAGGCGCCATTTCTTGGTGTTCTGTCGATTTTCATGAGTGCTCTCTTGTTTGTCTACTTTGTTAAAACGTCTAAAAGACGTACCGTACGCCGGAATGAACCGATGACCGTAGTATTACTACTAATATCTGAGGCCATTTGTACGTCATCGGGGGGGGTTCGCCGCACTCGGTCAATGTGTCCATGGTTCCCGAGTCAGACTGTAATCTGTCGACAATTCTTAGTTCCTTTGTATCTCGATTAAAAAAAGAGGACTCACTGCACTATCGGTCATTAACTTGGCCCTGCGACTACTCTATTTTTACAATTGTTGGCCGTCCCATTCAACTTTGGGCTTCATGAATCGTCTTATTCTTCATCTTCGACATGTCTGAGAGGCATTCGCCTTCGTATTCGACCAACTCGTTGCGCATGAGGCGACCAGCCACGTATACATCACCATAAACTCGACTGTGTCCATGGAGCCGAACGAGAGGCCCTTCACAGCGCTGAGCGTGATCGAGCCCGGGTTCGTACCGCCACTGCACCTAGGGTCATGTGCTGTTTCTGGGGTCCATCAGAACCGAGAACTCGATCGTGCCCAATAGGTCAATGCCTGAATGGGATGTGCTATCTTCCACATCATATTAGCGATCCTTGTCATGCTCCGCTTCATCCGTCAAGCTCGACTCCAATGATAATGCAGCCTATGGACTGTATTATTATTATATATTTATATTGGTGGTTCTCCGCGTTGCTGCTGTTTGATACCAGGAGAAACCGGTGTCTTTGGGCCTGCTTGATTCATGCTGGAATTTCCTCGGCGTCGTCTTTGATGGGTTAATGGTCTGTGATATGATACTGCAATTGTTCAGGCCAGATAGTCAGCAGCATCGCTTTGAATATGGCATCATGAACGCAGAAGTTGGATCTGGGAAAGAGCTGGTGCACAAGCTCGATGCTTCGTGCATGATTTGTATTATTTGTATTGTTTGCTTGTTTGACAACAAGACAAATATGCAAACATGCAAACTAATCAAAGTCGGGTGTTTTAAGTTATTTGTTTGCATCTCGCATTTACAATCCGACGGAGCCGGGTTTATCGTTATTTCCATGTCGCAACGCTGCAAAGAGGTGAGATTCTAGTTTTGGGGTTACGTCAGGACGAATGTGAAAGTTGAAATACGATCTTGGAGCATACATGTGTATCCTATCATTCTTGTGGCATGGCTTTTGAAGATGGCATATAAAGCTATCCTTCTTCCCACTTGCACTGACCAAATCCTTTAATTCAGTCTAGTGTTTTGTCAAGTTTTTAAGGCATTCCACTTTCAATCACTACAGTGAAGATGACTGTGACTTCGAGTTCCGAGACCGGCAAGCTCACTGGCTTTGATGTCGTGCAGAGCAACTATAAAACAGTTGGTGATCACGGCATTCGAGCAGACTTTTTGATCCCAAAGGTGCTGCCTAAGGGGAAGAGACCCATCATAGTCTTCTTCCATGGGGGGTGCTTGGTAAGGCATCCATTATCATGCATGCTCTTTCAGGATGAAGTCCTAGAGCAATGCTAACATTGTTGTAGATAACGGGCGATTCACTTTTCCTTGACTGGTTCCCCCAATGGGTTTTTGACCTCTCCCAGAAACATGGGGCAGTGATAGTGTCTCCAAACCATCGCCTCCTCCCGGAAGCTACTAGCCTTGAAATCATCGAAGACGTGGAAGATTTCTGGTCCTGGCTACATTCCACCGCAGTGATGAAACTTGTCTCGTCGCATTCAAACGGGACGGAACTCGACCTGACCCGCGTTATCACAAGTGGTGCATCGGCCGGCGGTCTACTGAGCATCTGCCTCGCTCTCCTGTACCCAGACAGCATCCGGTCCGCCACAGCGAGTTATCCCACCGTTGATATGGCGTCATATGATGTCCCGAGAGATATACCAGCTTTCAACCCTCCTGGTTTTATCACCGAATCCGTCGCTAAACTGATTGAGGATAAAACCCAGCCGGGGGCAGTGATATCATCGGATCTTCCACTTTCCCGGGTAGCACTTGCAATGGCATCCATCGAACAGGGGAAGCTGACTGAAATGTATGAAAGGGGTGCAGAGCATCTGCCCCGTCGTGAGGTGCGCTACCCGTTGGAACGATTGGATTCCCCTGACGCCAAGATCCCCCGAGGTGGCATCGCGATCCTCCATGGGCGCCAGGATACCCTTGTCCCTGTTGAGCATAGCGAGAAGTTTGTCGCCAAGGCGAGGGAAGCTTTGAAGGGGAAAGCGGGGGGTGATAAGGTGTTCTTGGTTGTAAGGGATGGAGGTCATGGATTTGATAACCCGACGAAGCTGGATGAGGAGTGGTTGTCTGATTTGCTCAAGGGGGCTGTGGAGACCTGGTTGGAATAAATGACTTGCTTTCGTCGTAGTTATTTGAGCTCGTGCATTTCCAATTCATCAATATAGAACAGAGCAGGACATCGAAATTGCCAAATTTGAGAGCGTTCGTTGATGGCTAGTTCAATGATTACTAATCCATGTAATCAATCTCCCATAACTTCACTCTTTGCAACTCCTGAACTCTTTTCACTACTTATACCTGACCATGCCTGCTCAAACTTTACGTGAAGTATCCATTCGAAATCTTAGAGTTTTTCGCCAACACTATGTGTCAGAGATCTCCGGCTCCTTGGGCGATCTGGGCACCTTTCTCCCCATCGCCATTGCCCTGTCGGTGAACGGGACTGTGTCCCTATCGAGCACGCTCATCTTCTCGGGACTCTTCAACATTCTCACGGGTCTTTTCTTCGGGATCCCACTTCCAGTACAGCCGATGAAAGCTATTGCAGCTGTTGCCATCGCGAGATCCTTCACACATGGCGAGATCGCCGCGGCGGGGATATTCGTAGCCGCTTGTATCTTCTTCTTCAGCATCACGGGGATCCTCGAGTGGTTTGCGAGCGTGATCCCCATTCCAGTTGTGAAGGGCATTCAAGTCGGAGCGGGATTGTCGTTGATAATTTCCTCTGCGGGGAAGTTGTTGTCCTCCCTTGATTGGATTAGTCCATCGTGGGCTGATAATCTTCTCTGGGCCCTCGCTGCTTTTATTTTCCTGCTTGTGACGAATATCTATCGAGACGTCCCATATGCGCTGATAGTCTTCGTTCTGGGCATTGTCTTCGCGACTATTCGCTCTGCTTTAGCAGCCAATCTGCCATCGTTCCATTTCTGGAGTCCGTTCGTTGTGGTCCCTCGCCTCGAGGAATGGCGGGTGGGCGCTCTGGATGCTGGTATTGGCCAAATACCACTGACAACGCTCAATTCCATTGTGGCCGTTGTGCACCTCGCGGGGGATTTGCTTCCCAGCGTGCGCACGCCATCCACCACGTCCATCGGACTTAGCGTTGCTGGGATGAATCTTCTAGGCTGTTGGCTCGGTGCGATGCCTGTTTGTCATGGCTCGGGAGGACTGGCTGCGCAGTACCGCTTTGGAGCGCGCTCAGGGTCGAGCGTTGTTTTTCTTGGTCTTTTCAAATTGGTCATTGGTGTCTTCTTCGGCGAGTCTCTGGTGGGGCTGTTGAAGAGATTCCCGTCGACTTTATTAGGGGTCATGGTTATCGCCTCTGGATTGGAGCTTGTCAGTGTCGGCGAAAGTTTAAATACTGCGGGGGCCCGGGACCTCGGAAGGGCAGAGCAGGCATCTACGGGACTAGGTTCAGTTCCTGTTATAGGCGAGAGCGAGCGAAAAAGAAGATGGACGGTGATGATGGTCACCGTTGGCCTCTTGGTTGGGTTCAAGAACGATGCTATTGGGTTTGTGGCCGGCATGCTATGCCATTGGATCTACTCGATGTCTGCTGTTAATTTGGAGGGATTTCGAGAACGATGGAGTTTGACTCGGATTTGGAACCGGAGAAGAATCCGATTGCATTGAATCTCTTTCAGTTGGTCCTGGCCTAACCCATCTTTTCCCATGGTCACAACGGTCTCCTACTTCAACTGTTAGTATTCCTGGGAACGTGCTTTTATGAGCTGATGATTTGATGGAGATCTATATGTGGTTACAGGTATGCCTTGCTCACTGTGAACCGAGCCATGGCGATAACTATTGCATTGCATATAACCATTTGTTATTGAAGGTGACATGCATATTGGAATAAAAATATGAGCTGGTCTCTAAAGGCTACAGCTTGTCGTTAACTTGATGAACATGCAAAGTGTAATGGACCCAATGGAGCTGGCATCTAGACTCGATTTGCAATCTGCATATAGAAGAACGCATTATTGAACTAAAATGTATGGATATTCGGTTAGAACGAGAGACAGTCGATGGAGAAAATGGACCACGCATTGACAAATGGATAACCATAATAAACCAAGATGACTTAAACTGTTGGAGCAACCGAATCTGTGCATGTAAGTCTGCTACGTCCTCCACCATATAGGGCAGACAGCTAAGCCATAATCCTCGCCAGAACCCACCGTTCAAACGTAACCTGCTGCTGAGAAGGCGGTCCATTGAACATACCTGCAAAGGCAAATTCATCGTGCGCTTCATTCGGAGACTCGACATACGTGACTTTAGAATGAACTGATTGGAACTTCTTCACGAAAGCTCGGATATCATCCACGAAGACCTCATTTGCACCGGATATGATGAGGACATCTTCGACAGGGGCACCCTGCCACCATTGCGGCACCGCATACAACGGTTCTAGATAGTTGTCTCTTGTTGCGTCGGCGACGAATAGCGATGACCAGGCGTCGAGGGATTTTAGGGATAGGACGTCGCGGTACTTGTTCCGCTTCATGGAATCGGATGTCTTTGTGTCGAAGGTTACCCAGGGGGAGATGATGGCCACAGCGCCAAAGCGTCCATCTAGTTTGAGTGGTTCTACGCGTGGGTGTTTGTGTGCAGCGTGGGAGAGGATTGCAAGGGTTAGATTGCCTCCGGCAGAGTCACCGGCGAGAATGATCTAGGCCGGTTAGCACAATTATATCCTAGAAAACCCGGGTTAGAGACTCACATTTTGCGGTTTTTTCTTCTCCTTATTCAGTATATATTGGAGAAGGGCAGATGCTTGCTGCAGCTGTCGTGGATACGGAGCAGTTACACTGACATCTGTCCCGTCAATGAGCAAGAGAAACAAAGCAGAACCTCTCAGTGCACTCACCATATGACAGGAACAGTACGGCAAGCTTTTTGCCTTTACGTTCGGCCTCTTCTACGAGCCCCCAGAGGACCTGGAATTGCGGTTCAATGGCATACAGGGCATAGCCACCACCTAGGACGCGGTTTGGATCAGGCCAGAGCCATCAGTTATGTGTGTGTCATCTCCCATACCGTGGCTGAAGACCAGAATGTGTTCCGTAGAGCGATCACCAATCCAGTGGCCGCGAGTGCCGTCCTCCAGGGTGACTGTATCGAGTTTCTTGCCTAGAGATTTGGTTACTTTCTCATAGGCTTCGTCGGTGGTCGGGTTCAGGGCGCTCGAGAGGGTCAGCTGAATCATAAGCATAGATTCGAGGAAAGCATGGGAATTACAGCATCGCCGTCAGAGGGAGAGTAGATGTGAAAACTCGCATGATGGCGAAGAGAAAATGTTTCCTAAGCGTCGGCGGACCCTTGGATCGTTGAAACGGGACAGCTGCGACAGCGCCTGCTCCCAGAGCGACTACGGGCCATTACGATTAGCAGCATTTCACAATAACTTCTACTTTATAAATAAATGTTCCTGAACCAAAATGCATGCAATGTAATAACTCAAAACCTACCTGCTTTGATTAGGCTCAGCCCTAAGCCCAGCCATTGAGCCGTCGAGAGAGTATGACGCTTCATAGATGATATGACGATGATGACTGCAAATTCATTTTTATTTCTTTTTCAACTATCGGAAGACAGACACCAACGCCCTTATAATGAGTTCTGATCATAATGACTCGTGCGGGGGCGTTGTGGTTACGCTGACTCCTAGCAGAGCTGTACGGGGGATATCCGAGGGTACGGGGAAATGAAGATATGCGCCGGTTATGAAGATTTGTGAATTAACGAAGGCCTCGGTATAATAAAAAGGAATAGTCTAGACTCTATAATAGCCCAGTCATAGTCCTAGATGCTATTCATGGAAATTCAAGTTGGAAAAACCCTATGAAACTATAGTTCCAGCATGGCTAGGAATACCTCCATCCCCGTCATTGCCAGAGTAGGCGACATCAAAACCGCTCAACTAGCATGGAAGATGCAGCTGAGACATTAAATCTCATGCCGCAGGCAATTGATACCGCAATCAAAGATACTACATTGCCGTTGTCTGCCGTTTTCTGTTGTTGCCGGCCGCAGGTGAATTGCACCCTGCCATTGATAACATTAACATTGTCGCCAACTAGATTTGGCCATCGACTGATGAACCTGTTGCCCATTTCACCATTTACTGCATATCCAGGTTGCTAGTTGGAAGTGTCAAGTCGTAGTTGGTGGTCACTGGTGCAAAGCATTTGCAATGTGTTCTTCATTCTGAAAGTATGTGCAGTATACAGTGCATGGTTAGTTATAGAGCATCAGGTTGATACTAATTATAAAACCTGAAATGTACAGAAGTACTGCTATATAGAAGCCAACTTCTGATGAGCTTGTTTGAGTTGAGCTGAGCTCCGGCCAACAAGAACTGGCCTGAAGCAATTAGGGTTGCACCGAGTTGTCCACGTACTGACTCGTCCACGCCCACATCTACATATCCCCAAATAGGATCTACGAACTGTAGAAGGGCCCACGTGGATGTTCTCTGCAACGATGCATAGACAGTCTATGCAATGTGCGCACTGAGGCAACATATTATGCACGGATTCATTCTGTCCTGTACCCCGCGTTTTGAATGTTTCTGTTCCTGGTAGCTTCGCCTGGAGAGTTGGTCGAGTCAGAACCCTATTCAGCGTGAAATATAAAGCGTTCCCCATATACGTCATTATTAAGTTGCCTTGTATTATTATCCAAAGTGAGAGACTGTATAAAGGTTGCTTTAATCCAATCATTTCTCATTCCGGAGCGTGATGTATAGGAACGTATTACTGATTGTATGTATTTACCGAGAATATTCATTAAACATCTAGGCCAAGAACAGAAAATAAAAGCCTCTAACTATAGGTAGAACCGGGAATATATCGACAATAGACAGCACCAAGCAGAACCATGAGAAAAAAAGTCCAGGAAGCATAAATAAATGTCCACCTGCTCTTGCCAACACCTCAACAGGACTCGTAGAGCAATAGAGACGGCAACAATCGCTGATACCATATGCCTTGTGAAATACAAAGAAAACCACCAGGATTCTCCCATTGAAACAGAAATTTAAAAATGAGCAGCACAGCTGCTAGGTAGGCGTATACAGAACGGACGAGATATCCATCCCCGCGACAATATCGGGGAACTTATCAATGAACATTGACGTTAACCCCCATCCATTCTCCGAGGTAAAGGTATTATAGAACTCCTGTCGAACCCGTAGAGAATTCTCATGGTCCCGTTCAAGTATATTCTCCCCCCACTTCCAGCGCACCCTAAGACAGCACGAGAGAAATTCGACGGGCTCCAGCAACTTTTCCCGCGGGACACGGTGGATGAAGTTGAGCCGTAATCGCGGAAAGCAGATCTGGTCACAGCACCTAGGGTGAGCTTTCTGCAGCTGGCCAAGAACGGGACGCATGAAAGGGGGCATATTTGCGTAGGTTCCAGGACTGGGTGATACTAGCCATTTCGAGTAGAGGTAGATCAACCAGCCCATAGCTAGGATTTCGGGTTCACGGCAGTTGCTACCGCGCAGCATCCAGTGGATGCTGTTTGCGAGGAAATTGCGGCGTGTGCCATGTAGGAGGTCCAGGGCGTTGGGGATGTTGGGGCACGAGACGACGAGATCAGGGCGTTTCAGCCATGGACACATAGCAGAGTCGATGTTCGCGCTGTATACGTCGACTGGTGGAATGAGAGTCCAGGCTGGGACGAAGGCTGGGAGAGCTGCTAGCGGCAAGGGGAGGGCAGGGAGTGATGCCGAGAGGGACGAAGGAGATGTGAGGTCTAAACTGACGGAGCTGGCAGTGCTGGAATGTGGAGTGATGGGTTGTTCTAGGGAAATGGCAGCTGCTTCAGGGACTGCGAATGGAGCTAGCACAAGGTCTGGAGATGAAGGTACGGCTGTTGCTATTCTAGCCTCTACTGGGTCCGGATAATGAAACTGGATGGACTCTGGGGAATCCAAATATTCCAGTGTCGATTGTGGTGGCAATGGACGTTGTATTTCAGCGGAATTCGCTGCCATGTTTCTATCAATGAGAGGCTCCTTCAAAATGCCCCTTAAAAGGATATCCGCAGCCAAAGGATCGAGGCATGATGTGTTGGATGATGGAGTCTGTGGATTGTCGGCTGCGGGGAGAGAAGTATCTTGCCATGAATTCACCAGTTCGGTCAATCCTTTCTGGCGGGATTGCAAAATGCGGTTTTCCTTCTGCAGAGCTCGGATGGTATCCAAGAGACGTTGCTGATCATGGTGTTGTTGCTGTTGCTGTTCCTGCTGCGGCCCATTTTGGTGGCCTGGTTCCTGGTCTTGTTGCGTATCCTGCTGGTGATTCTTCTCGCAATATGCGATGCGCTCTTCTAGCATTCTGAGCTGCCGTTCACGTTTCTCGCGTAGGGCCCTCTGGGCCCGGCGGTCGCGTAGCCGCTTCTTTTCGTGCGCGGTGAGTTGGTTTGTTGGCGTCATGGAGATAGCGATAAGAGAGTGGATAGTGAATAAGTCAGATACGGAAGCGAGTAACTATGGAAGACAGTTGAGTAAGTGACAAGCGAGTAAATTGGCGGGCGTGTCAGCAGTCGCTGGCAGGTAAATTAAATCAAGTCCAGAAGCTGGGCACAATTCCAGGCCCTTCCCGTAGTTCCGGGGCTACCCCGCATTTCCGGGGTTGGGACCCACCATTCTCCACTGCCGGGGTTTCGACTGCCCGCTGATTCAGCGCTGATTTGGGCGCACGTGGCTGCAAGCTTCAGATGCTCAGCGGCAGTGTGGACTGCCTCAGCGATAAGGTCAACTCATAGTCTACTGTAGGTTGCCATGGTGAGATCACCTCTGTACGGCGAGATGTAGACGGCAGACCGCGAGAAAAGATGGGTTCAGGACTGCCTTTAAAGATGCTCTGCTTGCCGTCCAGTTTAATCCCATTTCCCATCTCAGGTTTCACTTATCTAGAGCAGTCCTCAATCCTGTTCTTCTCTTGGTACCAAACTGCCAGCATATCTCTACGTCTGTCATCATGGCCCCTCCTGCCGTCAATGGAGACGCCTCGAAGTGCCGGCAGAAGCCAGTCCATGCCAACCGCAAAATGCGGGTGATTACCATCGGTGCTGGTGCATCAGGTATATACATGGCATACAAGCTGAAGTACTACTTCACGGACTTCGTGTTCGATGTCTACGAGAAGAACCCGGACCTGGGAGGCACCTGGTTTGAGAACCGCTATCCAGGATGTGCCTGCGATGTGCCTGCGTCAGTGATTACCCCGATTATTGCTTTACGCCGCTGGATAAACCCTGACATACGTAATTGCAGTCATAACTACACGTATTCCTTCGAGCCGAAGTCAGACTGGTCGGCGAACTATGCAACCTCCCGCGAGATCTTCACCTATTTCAAGGATTTCGTCGAGAAATATGGCCTGAGGGAGTACATCAGCTTCAGTACTGAGGTAATTGGCGCCCAATGGGATGATAAGCACTCTGAATGGATTGTCAAAGCCCGCAAGGAAAATGGAGCTATTTATGAGCAACGTTGTGACTTCCTCATCAATGCAGCTGGTATTCTCAATGCTTGGCGCTGGCCAGTCATTCCAGGTCTTCATTCCTTCAAGGGCCCTCTTCTACACAGTGCTGCCTGGGATGAATCTTATGATATAACCGGCAAGCATATAGGCCTGATTGGAAATGGGCAAGTGCTGCTGAGAATATAGAGATATAGTACGACGATACTAATCATGCCATGTCTAACAGATCATCTGGTATCCAAATCCTCCCTCAGGTGCGCAAAGTAGCTAACCATGTCACCACGTTCATCCGCGAGCCAACCTGGGTGAGCCCGACGCTCGGCATGGAACTGCATGTGTATTCGGACGAAGAGAAGAAAAAGTTCTGTGAAGATCCGAATACATGGCTGCAGATGCGCAAAGCCACCGAAAAGGCCATGGCAAATATCTTCCCCATTCTGATCAAGGGCTCAGCCACTCAGACTGCGACAGTGCAGTATATTGAACAGCAGATGAGAATAAAACTGAAGGATGAAGATCTGGCAAATAAGCTTATTCCCGACTTTGCATTGGGATGCCGCCGCTTGACTGTAGGTTGGCTTATCGTCATTCTTAAATAATGAGCTGACTGAAGCATGCCCCTAGCCCGGTGTCGGCTATCTCGAGGCTCTGGGCGAACCGAACGTAACTACGGTCTACGGTGAGATTACCAAGGTGAACCCCAAGGGTGTCGTAACGGACAGCGGCAAGGAGTACGAGCTCGACGGACTCATCTGTGCAACTGGCTTCGACACAACCTTCAAGCCCCGATTCCCACTCATTGGCCGCAACGGCACGAACCTGGCTGAAGAATGGAAAGACGAGCCCCGTAGCTATCTCGGTCTGGCTGCCCATGGGTTCCCCAACTACTTTATGTTCCTGGGACCCAACTGCCCCATTGGAAATGGACCCATCATTGCCAGTATCGAACTGCAAGGGTCTTATATGGCTGAGTTTATGAACCGCTGGCAGAAGGAGGATATTGCCTCGTACGATCCCAAGAAAGAGGCTGTTGATGACTTCATCGAGCAGAAGGATCTCTTCATGGAGCAGACTGTGTGGAACACCAACTGCCAGTCCTGGTACAAGAACCCCCAGACCGGCAAGATCACAGCGCTATGGCCCGGCAGCACGCTTCACTACATGGAAGTCCTAGCGGTACCCCGGTACGATGATTATGAGGTGCGCTACGCTAGCAAGAATCGCTTTGCCTACTTGGGCTGTGGTCTCAGCCAGCAGGAGATGAACCCTAACATCGATCTTACTTGGTATCTTCGGAATAAGGACAATGGGGAATCGATGTGGCCCAGCCTGTTCAGCACCCACAATGCCAAGGATTGGGGTAACCGTCTCACTACCATTACCGATCAGGCTATCTAGATTTCAAGGACCTCTTTTTTTCTCATTTGTCTTTGGTTATTGCTTTGGACAACTTTGGATCTGTATTGCTGTATAACCCGAGCCAGTACGATCTAGTCTTGTGAATCTGTTATGATGCTCAGTCTGTAGTTTGTCTGTTTTATCCTCATGTTAGCGTCGACTATTTCAATGACTACCCAGATTGAAAGGACATTTCCTGTGATAATTTATGCCTTTAGGCAATAGTGAATAATTTATAATTTGGCCAAATGGACAATACCGCAAGGCTCGTTGCTCTCGGAGATAGTCAGCCCTAATACTCCCCAATCTCGGAGATTTTTATCCAGTTTTCAAATTGCTAGAGTATATTAGTATGTCCTAGAATGAGGTATACAATACATCGACTTATTAGTCCCAGAAAAAAACATAGAAGACTGCAAGAATCCAATGCATCCGAAATAATAGCCCCCTTTACGCCAACGGATCATGTCCTGTAATCTTAACCGTCGTCTCACCCGCAGCTCTAGCAAAAAGAACGCTAACCCACGATGGCCATGCCCTGACAAAGCCCAAAAACAGTCCAAATGCCCGGGGGATCATGATATGCCGGGCCTCCCCGTCAACCACAGCCTGCACCTGAGGAAGAGCAACGTCAATAGGCTTCAAGGGCGGTGCCATGAAGCCCGGACTGGCCATCCCGTCGAACATCTTCGTAGTCACTAACATGGGGCAGACGACGGAGGCCTTCACGCGAGGTGCCTTGTAGAGCTGGATGAGTTCGGCGTGCAACCCTTCCCAGATCGCGAGGACGGCGGATTTGGTGCCGCAGTACGGTGCCATTCGGGGGTTGCTCACGTACGCAGCTGGTATTGTTTTTCTGTCAGATGAACTGCTCCCCGAGCACTGTTCAGTGAAGCTTACCCGAAGATGCGGTGATCACGATGTGGCCGTGGTTTTTCTTCACCATGTCCGGAACGAAGAGCTTGATTGTCCATAGAACGCCGTTGATATTCACCCCATTCATCCTGTTCTGCCGATCAGCTTTATTAATTGAACTACTGGGGGAGGATTCCTACAATCCAAGTTCGCGCGTGGATAATTCGAGGATCGGTTTCGTTCTCGAAAATCCAGCATTGGCAAACACAACTGTCGGTGATCCGACCTCCTCTCGGATCCTGTTGGCTACCTTCTGAAAGGCATCGTAGTCGGTAATGTCGCACTTGTAGTATGAGACCGGGGCTCCATCATTTGCTAATGGCATAGGGAATCCGTCAGTTAAACGTCCAATTTTCAATAACCAGCACAACGGTCAAGGGAACGTACAAGGAGTGAACTGAAGAGGGAGAACATCAACAACTACCACTGGGACTCCCCTGGCGGACATGAGCTTGACGATCTCCGCCCCAATACCCCCAGCTCCTATAGCTACACATCAACTATAGATTCTTTGAAAAGGGGGTTTGCCATGCCCTCCTTACCGCCAGTTACTAATGCGACTTCACCCTTAGGGGTCCAACGGACGTTTCCACTGGGGTTCAGCGCCCTCCGCGAGACTGCGCCATTCAGCCGGATTACGAGCCCGACAAGGAACAAACCCAGACATACTTTGATCCCCTTCTCTGTTTTCAGTATTGCTAGAAGCGCATCTTTGTCAATCTTCCCGTCCGGCTGTAGAGACTGCAAGGCCAAGGCGCCGGCGGCTAAGCCCGACAGCAAGGGGTTGAATAAGGTCGCATTGAAAAGATTTACGACAGCCTGGAGAGACATGTTTGTGCGGATTGTATCGGGAGGGAATACTCGGAATCGGGTTTAGATTTATACAGGGATAAGTCGTTCGTAACCTGGATAGAGAGGCATCAGAGTAAACAATCACAAGCATTTAAAACGGAGTCTGGAGCTTCCCCGCAAAAAAGAGGCCAGTTCGCACGCACTAATGCATTCATTGTCCGACTCGTACACATCGAGCCCGAAAAATGCGGTCTGACATTTGTCTAAATTAAAACCGCGGCTTCTTGTGTCCGTGTCTTTCTCGCCGACAGCAAAATACCTAGGTAACTACTTGCTTCGGAGGGTGGAAGCACGGAGTAAATAAGCACGTTCTCGTCACGGACTGTGATGCCGTACGCTGATGGATAGACAGCAATGTCAGAGACAGTGCTCAGAGTGAAATGACCTAAGACAAGACTGAATCTAGACATGAACTCAAGATCTACCAAGGCTCAGGACAATCACTGTGGGATTTTATCTCTATTTTAAATAGTTATTCATGGACCAGACCTCCGTCCTGCAGGGGTATTGAACTAGGATCCAGAGCGCCACTTATACAGCGCTGATTCAGCGGTAGTCCTTGGTTCAAGGTTGTCACAATCAAGAAGAGCTAGGAAATTGGTTTATTGACAGATATTATGGGTTCCTTATTTCTCAGACGGGCTGCTCTCATCTTCTCTGTTATCCGATTAAGCGTAACCCTACAAACACTTTTTCGTTGGTAAAGGTCTTGGACACATTTTTCTCCACAGTTACGCTGTCTTCTCATCATAGAAACTCGTGAAACTACAAAATAGAATTGCCGTACCCATTGTTGGTTTCAGTTTATGATCATTTACAAGTTATACGATTCTTTGCTCTGGTGTACCATTAGGGCAGAACTTGCTCGTCTACGGATCAAGATTCCAGTGCAAGACCTAATTGACAGCATACTGACACAAGGCATAGGTGTCAGGGTAACCATTCTTCAGAATATACCCCAGTCTTAGATACCGTTAAATTCAAGCCTCAGCTCTATGAACCTAGATGTTAGTTAGTTAGTTAGTTATTGATGTGGATCAGGGGTGCGGCGTCTGGATACCAGATACTAAAAGGATACCGTAGGATTCATAGGGATCGTGGTGAACGCTCTATATCGATATACTGCGGTCTCTAGTACATCTTGAAGCTCTAAACGATGCGCTTCTTCGAGCTCTCTAGAATATACGTATGTTGGTCCTTCCTCCGGAACATACATACTCCGTATCCGGGACCGGATTATCAGATAATCCACCTGTCCGAAATAGTATATGTCGGTGGTTCCCATGGCTCAGCTCCTTCCTAGTTAGATTTAGTCCACATTAGTCAGCGCAGTGTGTAGATAGTTCTCCGGCTCCGGGCTCTTGGTTTTCTATTTTGGATGAGTCTCCATTGTAATTTCGATGCTGCGACTAATGTCCTTGTCATATATTGGCTAGCAGGTTAGCATCACCACCAGAATGCCCGTTCCCGGCTCGTCCGCAGAGTGTTCGCAGGAGCCATTGGCGTCATCGCGTTTGGTGAACCAAGCTCATACAAGCCCACATGAAACCCACGGCTCAGGAACGCCACCATCGGAGAGCCGCGATAAGGATGATGCGCCTCCAACGTGTCGCATCTGCATGGAAAGTACTCCCCAGTCAATCTATCAGGCTGAATTAAATCGACTTTTGCGCCCTTGCCAATGCAAAGGATCCCTGCAGTATGTCCACGCGGGCTGTCTTCAACTCTGGCGGACGGAGATGTCGGGTAATAACTACCGGAGATGCCCGACCTGCAAATATCGATATCAACTGCGTCGCCCGAAATGGGCTTGCTGGTTCTCTAGCTGCTGGCTGCACCGTGCATCGACCCTGGTGATCTTGTTGTATGCCATGTTTCTTTTCGGTTTTAGTGCGGATCCCATTATAAACCTCCACACGAGACCGACAGAAACTATAGTCCGCGCTAGGAACCGTGTGCAGAATGCCGCGGCCAGTGAAATGTCTCTGAGAGGCTCTTGGATTGAGCACTTTTTCGGCGGCTTTGTGACTATGTATTCTGTCCCATTTAACTCTCTTTCTTAGGATGTTTCATGGTCGGGGCCTTTGGTGGTGGGTTTCAACTGTCCCTCACCTCTTAGGTGGTGTTCACAGGAAGGAGAAGCCAGTTGGAGCCTACGTATGGATTATAAATTTATTGGGCTAGTTGTTTATCCTGGTCGTTGGTTTTGTGGGATTCATTATGGTAGGTGGATTCTCACCGATTGACATGATACTGCCACGACTAACGGTCATAGAAAACCTATCTCGTTCTGTGTGCCTACCTTCAAAGAGCAGCGGTAAACTCTGGGCAATACATTATGGATATCACTCCTTCTGAGTGTGATAAGGATGCTCCATCGGCTACACGCCAAGAAGGTTGATGCTATGGAAATCTGTGCAATAACCACGAAGTCTTGAAGTTGCCCACTTGGGAGCTATGTGAAAATGACTCCTACATATTTTGAGATGCTGAACCTGGTTCTGATAGATGATCATCGTCATTTGTTCATGGTCATGGTCATGGTTGCTCCTATCAGGCGGAGTACATACACTTCAACCAATACACACTTTCCCTAATTTTGTAGTATCATACCTTTTAAATCGAACAGCAGATTATCCTCCATGTTTCATACTACCTCATGCCAAAGATATAGGTTTGGATCAGCGTACCGAGTTCTTCCTCGATGAGTTTCGCAATGTCGCTTATCGACACATCATGGAAGAGGGTTTATGTTCCAGCTATATATTGTCCCTATTACTGTTCTAGATTATGGGCGAAGATGCCACAGGTTCCATCCTGCGATCCCAGAGGGAGTCGATTAAGGAACCTCAGAGTGGTAGATGATGGACTTACTTCCCCAGGATGATCCTACATGGTCTGACATTGGCACCTGCTTTGTTTCGAGTGCCAGAAACCAGATGGAACGGATATTATTATATATTGTGCTGTACCTCTAGGCGGGATTGTCCACCTTGTTGAGACAGAATCTGGTTCATTACTACTGGAACCATGATATTTGCTCGGTCAATGAGAGAGAGGTCTGAGTCCGTCTTGATCTTGATGCCGATACCCTCGATCTCCAGTACCACCGTGACTCGTGTTTTTCTTTTGGTAGGTAGGGCTTGACGCAGAGACTTTTTGAGAAAGTATCACTGTTGGGGATGTTTGGAAACGTAATGTCAGTTGAAGATCCACACTAGAGAGCTCCTGGGATAGCGGTTTAAATATATTGCTATTCGGACGGTCTTCTCTTGCTTACATCCATATCTCTTCTCTCAAACAGAACAAATTGAATGTGCTGCATACCTCCTATAGCACTGATGGATCGTCTATCCAGGGCAATTCTTCAGCTTCCCGCATGACAGAATCCCAAAGGTCCTGTGGAATGACCGCTTAGTACAGAAGGATCCGTAGACAAACTAGAATATCAGACTCACCCAGTTGAAATGCTCCGACCAGTCTGGATCAAGGACACCAGAGAAATCAACATTCTCGTCAAGGCTGAAACCAGTAAAGTCATCTTGAGTTGTTGTCTGGTTGCGAGGTTCATCACTATTCTTCCCAGTTAAATCTGCATCAGGAAAGTCCTGTCCATGTTCTAGCAAGACATTGCCATCTCCGTCGGCTCCCAAGGCCTTAGAGAGAGCATATGTCAAAATCTTCGACAGTCTTTTGGCTGTTTCAGACTCCCCTACCAGCTCTGTGTAGATGTCGCGGGAAATCCGTAAGGTCTGTATAATATCCCTCCTCGTCTCCATCTCCTCGGGTGCGGAAGCGTCCATGCGCAGAAGACAAAGACACAGGATGGCGGCTGCCAGGCCGAAGTTTTCACTGGCAGGTCTGATACTACGCCCATGGGACGGTTTCACCACTCCGCCCGGTTTTAATTCCTGGAAAAGGCACTCCTGGAGAGACAGCAGTACCAGAGCGGATTTCTGACATGCATCTCGTGAAGTTCGGTGTGCATGTCCGTTTACCGTGAAGGATAGAGGCAGGTATTTTCGATGAAGAGCACAAATCCCCTGGTGGAATAGCAGGTTTAAATGTATTCGCTGAACAAAAAGAGTTGGGGGTGCTTCGGATGCTTCGTCCCAGGAAGTGAACTGGAAATGGAGAGGAATACTGGTGTAAACAGCTTCCAGGTCTCTCTGGATCTGTAGAGCCTGATCGTACGTTTCTGTGCTCAACGAGTTCAAGTGCTCCACGATCCTCCCAAGTACCTCGCATATGCGACTCTTCACAATCATATATCCGATCGGTATATCGGGGGAGAAGGGAACCGGCTCGGGGAGTTCACCCATATCTTCCAGTAGCTGGTCATCAGCGATATTCAGGGGCTCGCTGGTGTCTGTATCAGCTAATCGAATGCTACAGGGTAGTCCCATATGAAAGGACGACAAGGTATCCATCTGCTTAACAAGAGCCCAGAGTCGGCGACGGATCTCACCATCGAAGACCCGGATATTGTGGGAACGGGACGGATCGCGATGAAAGCCCATGTGAATAGCATCGCGAGTGACGGCACTGATGGAAGTGGAAAAGTCTTTTCCATCACAATCCGGGCTTAGTGCAATGCCTATGGAAACGAGAAGCTTGGTCTGCAGTGAGTACTGGGCACCCTTTAGACTGTTATCCCGAGTCTGGGAGCAGGAGACGGCGATTGAGCGCCACCGGGTTACAAAATCGCGATGATTCGATGGATCAACGATGTCGTCAAACCAGCCTACGCGTGCCTGCAAGGAGAGCGAGAGAATAGAGAAAAGTAGTCCAATCCAGGACTTGGGAAGGTCATCTGGAGCGCTCCAGAACTTTGCATACTATCCATCTGAAGTCAGCGGTTTCTTTCCAACCTAGCATTGCATCGGAAGTCGACAAACATTAGATAGAAAGGTTGGATGGTGAACGACATCTGAGGTCCATTAGACGAGAGAATACAGCATGTCTATGAAGGAGTAATATACGCAGCCATAGTCCAGTAGGTCCCTGTGTATCGAAGAAAGACAGGACCAGCCTGTCTGCCACCGCACGAAGGGGAAGCTCCACAATGCTTTCGAGAGCGGACTCCCTGGTATCCTGGGTGATTTCTCGACTAACCTTACTGCTTTCACTACCGTTACTGCTGCTCCCCAGAGTGACCGCAGCCAGGTCGGGTCCAGTAATCTTCCTGCGGTCAGCATCGATCGTGCTTTTTGTTGACGGTGCAGAGAATATGCCTACCTCGTCCACCACGCTACCCCAGTGAGTGACACCCCTGTAGTACGTGTCATATTGATCATTGAAAATAGCCCCAGCAGCAGTCAAAGCGGGTACTTCAGTGCTCTGAGAGCTGTCCTTGCCTTGGCGGTTGCGAACAGTCTGCTTCCAGCAGCGAGAAGAGACCGGTGGCGCAACGTAGGAGCACGTCCTGACTTCATTTCGTACAATGCAGTTTTGGCATGGAAGTTCTCGGTTGCATTTAATCCTATGAGTTGGTGTCAATTTTTATCCTCGATATTTGGACAGGATGTACTGCTTACTTGCGATTGTGGCATGCTCGACAGGATAGCGGAACGCGATTCCTCTTTCTTATGCCGCCTTTATTCGGGGCAGACATGGAGATGCTGTGCTGTCTTTATCTCTTCAGGCGCGAGATGGATGCCTTTAAGATACAAGCTACCGGTAAAGCATGATGGTATGATAGATGAAGAAATCAACTCGAGATTGACTGTACATGGCCACTGTAACTGGCCGCTGTAGACGCTGCTTCGTAAGCAAATAGTAGTAGGGGTAGTCAACAACGTATAATAAACGTTTAATGAAATCGGCGTTTAAATGTCTTGGCAACCAAACGCGATATTATTGGCTGGATTCCATTAAACGCTGTATCGTCTATTAAACGCGATTGAGGCTATTAATCAAACGCTCAGCGTTTAATTGACCCCGTTGGACCTCACCACCAGCATTCAACTTCAACTTTTCCATTGAAATTCATCAATATCATTTGATAATTATCTATTACTACTATTATTATATATAAAGCTTCTTCATAATATTATATATTCAACATGCGAGGCTGGGAAGACTCCGAAATTGAAAAATTGGTGGCTTGGATGGAGGATAATCGTGAACTCCTTCGTGGCTCAACACTTCTCTGGACAATGAAGGCAAAGGAGGCTCTTTTTAATGATGAAGACAGTGAGATTGATGCCAAAAAGATCAAATCCAAATACCATAATATGAAGAATTCATGGAAAGCTGCAAAAAAGTTGCAGGATCAGTCTGGGTTTGGCTGGAAGGAGGAAGATTGTGAAAGCTCTGTCAATGGTAGTATTGGACCATTTTAAAGCCCAAAATATGATTCTTATAGCTAACTCTTTTGCTACAAGAACTCCTAAATAGGAAATGTCGATTCTTCTGGCGGCTCGATGATATTTTTGGCGAACGAATGAATAATATCCCAACAATCACAATAGATAGTCTTACCTTCACCCAAGAAGATATTCCTCCTATTGGACCTGATGAATGGCCAGATAGTGATGCTGAGGCATTACTGCAAGAAGAGAATGATAGTAGTAGTGAGGTTCTAAATACTCAGCCTCCTACTAGTATTCAGACACCAACTCCAATATCATCCCAATCCTGTGTATCGAAACGACGACCAAGTAGGTCTCCCTATAGGGAACGGGGGGCCCTAGACATCAAGGCTTTGTTGGATCAAAATAGGGACAGTTGGACTGATCGTGAAGAAAAGCGGCTGTGTATACAAGGTGATATTCAGCTTCAAATTGCTCGCATGCAAGCTGAGAGCCAGGAAAGGCTATTAGAGAGGCAGATGCAGATGGATATGGACAGGGATGAGCGGCAAATGCAGTTAATTCAAAATCTAATAACTACTGTAGTAGGAATGATGAAGAAAGATTGATCTATCACTAATACTCAGCTTCAGCTTCAATTAGGAGTCTCAAATCATTCCTAACTTTATCACCAGCAAGCTTCATGTCTGGTAAGTTGCTAACTTCATCATGAATGCTATCTTCCTCTCCAATTGCAGTAGTATCAATACTAATACTACTTATTAGCCATTCATCATTCTCACCACATATATTTGTGTAATTATGCAACACCAAACAGGCCATTATCCATTCAAGCACTCTCGTATGATCTTTTTCAACATCATGGCGAATTCGTATAGGGAGGCTCTTGAGGCTTGCCCATCGAGCTTTTAAAACACCAAATGTATGCTCAATCCTGATTCGTTTCCGTGAATGGGCGTGGTTGAAGTTTTTAAATGACCGCTCGCGAGCTATTGGAAGCTTGTAAGGTGTGATTATATGCTGATCAATTTGATAGGCTTTATCTGCAAGAAGATACTCATCACAAGCAAGGAGCTGTTGGCGTTGCTGGTAAAATGGTGTTGCTTTAAATGCGGTTGAATCATGTGTACTAGCCGTATGGCCTGCATGAGCATATATAAACTGGCCTTGGTGATTGCATATGGCTTGAAGATTGAAGCCATAGATCTTCTTTCTAGAGAAGTATGCCTCTGGGTCATTTAATGGACGATATCGGAGAATTATCTCTGACCCATCTAGAAATCCAACACAATTGGCGAAGACTTCCCTAGGTTGGGCGTCAGTCTTACGCATATTAGCAGCTGGCCAGCATATATACTTATTTACCAGTGAGGCAAGAAGCTTTATTGTACGCCAAAGGTAAAGCTGTATAGTCCCTTTACCAATATTTAGCTTCATTCACACTTGTTCTGTTGTACAGCTTGCAGATCCAAGAATATACAAGGCAACAGCAATCTGATGAGACACTGGCCTAGCTTGGGCTCCATATTTAGATGTCTGACACCAATATTCTGCTCCTCCATATTCTTTAAGCAATTCAACAAGCCCCCAAAAGCTGTCTGGCTTCATGCGGAAGTTGGCAAGGAAACCAGCATCTGGAAAGGCAAGATATCTCTCAATTGAGTTCAGAGGCAATCTTCCTGCTGCCCAGGCATGCGTTTGTTCAGATATCGAGATGAATCAATGATATTTGAGACCAGAAGAATAGAATTGAGTTGGTAAAGATAGGTGATATCATCAAGGATTGGTGGCTCAATTAGGCCTTGTACAGCCGCAATTTCAAATGCTGAATCTAAGTCATCTTTTATAGTACGCTTTTCAGATCGCCGTGGCATACAGGAGGTCTAATATGAGGTTTTATAACATCAGAATCAGTTATTTAGAGCTTGGGTGTATGGTTGGATGTGTGTCCACGATATTTAACTTCCTACCTTGATTCAACAACACCAAGGCCCTTTTATTCGATAAAAAGTGATCAGAGATACTCAAAGAGCTCTAAGGGTTCAAGTTTGGCTTGAATCTTCCAAAAATATGGTGTTTTGGTAAAGTTATGAAGCCTTGAAGTTCTACGTAAATCTGCCATATTCAGCATATCCCATTATCCTGGAAGGACTAGCCGGATAAATTATTTTTCCATGCCAAGCTTAAACGTTTAAGAAGACACTGCGATTGGGGGTGGTCAATAACCACTTCCTATTTTGGTTTAGCGCGTTTAATCAAACGATTTCATTAAACGTTTATTATACGTTGTTGACTACCCCTAGTATTCTACCCGTGCCAAGCGCCTACACGTCTTTCCCCGCGTATAGTTAACTAGTTAATAATTAACTAGCACGTGAGATCGGCCCGGGCCGTATGTTCGCTTTGTTCTTGAGATTTTCGTCGATGCTACCCAGACAGGTAAAATCCTGCGACACTTCCACCACGATGACTGCCCATCCTGCATCATTTGCGAACGCATCGAACCACAACATCACAGTCCAACTCGGCCTTTCCTGGGGAACATGACTGAGTTTCCGTCTGAGAAGATCCTTCCAGTGATGGAGATATTATCCTGGATCTAATAAGAATATTCAATGATATTCCGTAGGGAGATGACTTGGATCCTATTCCCCGCCCTTCCTGTGCATGGCTAGTGTGCGGGCACTTTGCCAGGTAGGAAATTGGTCGCTGTTATACACCTCGTGTAGGTGTTCGATCGTCATTTTGTCAGTTTTTGTTATTCAGCCTGTCGCTCGATTGCTGTTGATCCACAAATGATCATCAATGACTGGTTCCTTTCATATGCAGTCCCTTTTATTGTTAGTCATAGCCAAGTGGACACACACCCCATGACTGCCTACAGAAGTACATAGTACTCCATGGATGCGGCTTACTGCGTCGACTCCTCTTTGACTTTCGCTCTTGCTGTTCCAAGGTACAATCAGCCGTGCAAATGTAGAGGCAGTCACACGCATTCTACAGCATATACTCTTCTTGGAGAGAGCGCACTGGATGATCAGCAAGTGAGGGGTTTTCTAGGTCGGCCTGCCTGTTGCTTTCTCCGCATGCAGAAAGTATGGATACCACTTGAATAGAGGGAGTCTCGTCTATATAAGGGCGGCAATTGTCCCAGTTCTCATGCTCTGAAGCATCAACCTCGAATCCTCTTTCAGCAAGCAGTTTCTGACAGTCCGACCTCAAATTCCAATTCCTGTTTATTTTACAATACCAAAGCTCCGTTTTGTGAATCATGAAGCTCACTTCTCTCGGACTTCTCGCCTTGGCTGCCATTGGGGCAGTAGCCACCCCAATTGACCCTGATTCACAGAGTCTGGGCGTGAGAAATGAAGACAGTGTTTTGATCAAATACGACGGGGTGAGTGCCCGTGGCCTGCAGGAATAAATCCATCATATAAGGACTAATCATTTGAATTAACTACTTCCAGACTTGTTCCAAGAAAGACAATTCATGCAAATACAAATCTCAGGATGGCAAAACGGCATTTTGCCACTGCAAATTCAAGATGGTATGTCACCCCTCTCTTGGTTATTCATATAGGTCCCGTTTCTGATTTCCCCAGTGCGCAAAAGATGGTGACAAATGCCATTTCGACAGCTACAAGAGCGAATGCATATGTTCCTAAGCGTTTTATCTGGTCCCTGGACTGGCTGTGGTCCAGTAATGGAAGAAGTAGGGGCTTTGGGGAACACCTTGTTGTAGTTAGTCATTCATTACTGAAGCACAAGCTTGGTATCTCAACATGCTTACTTGTGCATGAATATTGCTAATTTTAGCAAAGAATACAACTTTGCTGAGCTATCATGCGTTACACTTCTCCAGCAACTAAATTGAATGTCTCCCATGATTTTACTTTCTAGTTTTTCTTGCATTGATGCATCCTCATTAATACTATCATTGTTGCTGTAGCTGCCATAGGTATTCCAGGAGTCTCAGAAATGCCTCACTTGCTGATCATCATTGCATGCTTATATATATATATATATATTTGTTTATGCTTTACAAGTTGGCACTGAGATAGTCACTAAGATGCATTATTTACATACATGAAGAGCTCTAGTAGACTGTATGCCCATTATCAATAATACGGCAGCAATAATAGAACAGCCTAGGGTTATTGCATGATGACTTTAAACCTTCCTTCCCACACCACCTCTGCCATCTGCCATCAGTGCCAGAACGATTGAGGAAGTCTTCTCCAAGGTATTGAACGGTCCCATCTAAAATAATTATAGTCAAACACTAAATGAGAGAAGATAGACAGGTCGGCATTATTATATGGCTAAACAGGCATACCGCTGCCACGGTGGAAGCCCAAGACACCAACATACAGGGCAAAGAAGATCCGGAAAGTCACGGAGGTGCAAGTAAGGGTTGGATTGCTCTCGAAGGTCTGATGGGACGGGTTATATGACTCATATTCATGCCTATAACCTGTAAAAGGGCTTGGCCCCGAGAATAGCAAGCAAATAGTAGCAGGAAATACTACTACTGGTTATCCCTTGACTCCCAATCTCTGCAACACAGGCTCAACCGCAGACCTCCAAGTCTTCAGGATCATGTCAGCTCGACCAATGCCAAACTCATTTCTACCTTCCGCCAGACCGGCTATGATCTCGTCCAAACACTGCTGCAGCGGCAACCCCTTGGCCGCGGGACTACCAGGACCACCCAATGCTGCAATGACCAGATCACGATCCTTCAACGCAAGCTCTGTGTCGGCGACAAACTGCGGCACCACCTCCATGACCTTGATCCTGCTCTCAAATAACAGTGAGCGAAGTGAGAGGGCGTAAGAGTGGAGGGCGCTCTTCGTCGCACTGTAAACCGATACAACGGGGAACGGCGCGATAGCCAGTCCCGACGTGGTGAACACGATCGAAGTAGGCGAGTCTTTCTTCTTTTGCGATAAGAAGAATGAAACGAACAGGTTCGACAGGACGATCGGACCTGTCAGGTTCGTCGCGATTTCCTCGCTGATGGATTCTGGCGAAACGGTCTCGGGCTTGTCCAGCTGGGTGTATAGCTGGATTCCCGCAGCAATGATCACGCTGTCGATGTCAGGGTGTTTTTCTGTGAGACCAGAGACCATTTTCGGGAGCGTCTGAATGTCGCTGATGTCGAAGCAGGACGTGTAGAGACCGGGGAGCTCTTGCTCCAGCGCAGCCAGGCGGTCTTGACGGCGACCGGTGACGATGACTTTTTTGCCTGCCGCATGAAGACGGCTGGCAAGGCCAGCACCGATCCCAGAAGTGCCGCCAACAAGGAGTATGGTGTTTACTTCCGAAAGGGACATGGTGGGTTTGCTAGAAGTGAGGATATCCTTGTACCAGGCTGTTCCGATGCGGTTCTTAGAGATGGATCGAAAAGACAGGGAGACACAAGTGTAATTTCGCCCTTTATATACTTTTCATGACCACTGATAAAGCTAGAGGCTATTCCCTTGAGTCCGTGGTCTTGAGTCATGGTTGACTGGGTGTTTTGAGGGCATTCATAACGCCGCGGCGATAGGATCTTAGGGCATCTTGCATAGAAGATTCTTGTTGAATCTTCATATCGTGCGTGTGCAGCTTGTCTCCCTATGCCCATACAGGTATATTCAAGCTGGAACCATTTGCAATGGCTTTATAACAGCTGGCCTAATCCCATTCAATTCAGAAAGGTGCTTTCGCAGCTTGATGTACCGCTCAAAACACCCACACCAGGCAGGCCATCGACAGTTCAGAATGGACACCAGGTTACTAACGCCTCCTTAACGATCTGCTGGTGGTTCACAATGCCCTCAGGAATTGAAGATAGCATGTTGATGGTGCTTGAACTCGCTGAGTTGGTTGTCTAGCTAGGAGTTAACTAGTTATCTACGCTATGCTGCAAAAGATGGGCTATCTATGTGAAATCTAAGATTTAACAGCTGTTCTTGATGCCGACCGTGCCAGGGAATATCCAGGAATATTAGGGCTATCAGCTTTTATACGCAAAGTCTATACCCATGTCTATTTTCAAGCGTTGTGCCGGTTACTCGTACGGCTTCATTTCGTACTTCCGCCGGAAAAGATCATCGACGTGCACCAAATAGTACGTGCCCGGGGCGAGACTGTCCACGCTTCCCTGGGGAGTATAGTTCTTCTGTTGGTATGCCTGCTCGCGAAGTTGACACGCCTGGAGTAGTTAGGACCCAGGCTACTTGGTGCAGAGGGCTAATCACGAACTCACCTTGTTGTAGAATTCGGGAGATACGGCTGTACGAGCGTCCAAACGAGCGTGCAATCGGACCTTTTGCGCCATCACAGATGTGTCCCCTTTCACCTGGAAGCTGATCATGCTGCTCGCCAGCCCACCGCCATAGCTGTACAAGCCGATACGCTTGTTCTGGAGCTTTGCACTGGGGACATTGCTCAACAGGCTCACCAGACACGAGTACACGCTGGCGGTATACATGTTGCCACAGTTCGTTGCCGCTGTGACCGAGGGCTGCACGCGTTCTGAGAACTTGTCTTTTGTCAGACCGACGCAGAGCTTTTCCAGGTTCTTGTTCGTCAGGGATGCTGTGTATTCGATTTCCCGGAATTCAGGGGGGATCTGATCGAACCGTTTTGGGTCGGATCGGAAGTCATTGAACAGCAGACGGCCATAGCCTTTAGCCACCAACTTGCAGTACGGGGTATGGAAAGCCATATAATCAAAGGTATCCATAAAGCTGCCGCCGCTGTTGGCGTCGACTCCATTGGTCATCGTTGCCTTGCTCGCAAGCTTCTTCCTCCGGTACGTTTGATAGCACTTGTCCAATGCCTCAAGATAGCAAGTGTTGGAAAGCTGCCCGTCCACGATGGGATATTCCGACTTGAAATCCGGCTTGTAGAAATCATATACATGCTTCATATATGACGCGCGAATGGGCTCTAGGACGAGCGGCGCATCCGGTCCGACCACAATCGCCACACAGCCAGCACCACCAGTTGGGCGTGCAGCCGGCTTGTCGTACAGGGCGATATCGCCCGCGACGACAAGAGCATCGCGACCATCCCAAGCAGACGATTCCACCCAGTTGACCGAGTTAATCAGGGCATTGATGCCCCCATAGCAGGCGTTGACGGTATCGACGCCCTCGATATCGGTATTCTCCCCGAACAGCTGCATGAGGACGGATTTGCAGGACTTGGACTTGTCAAGGAGTGTCTCGCTGCCGACTTCCAAACGACCGATCGAGTTCGGATCAATCGAGTACTTCCGGAGGAGGGAGGACACGGTCGTGAGCGCCATGGAATAGATATCTACGCGTCTCGTCAGCCTGCAAATGCGAACAATGAACATCGGTGTTTCATATTTTGTGTCGTGCTCACCTTCCCGGTCATCACAGAAACTCATCTTTTGCTGGCCGAGCCCAATTGTGTATTTCCCAGCGCTCACTCCAAGAAACGTTTCCAGTTCCGACTGCGGCACGTACTAGAGCACATATTTCCAGGTCAATTCACGCTCAACGGATTGGAGGATAAGCCAACGCATACGCAGCTGGGGAAATAAAACTCAATGGCCTTGATGCCGACATTTTGAGCACAGGACGACATTTTCAGAATGCAATTGAGAACCAGCCCGGTTTGATCCCTGTTATGAGGCCAAGAATGGACACAAAAATAGAAACAAAAAGAGGGGAAGGGGGGCGAAGGAAGAACACATCTCCTTTTATATTTACGACCAATTCCTCCTTGTTAGTGCGCAATCTTGTTAAGAATGCTGGTGCCTGGCAGGGTCGTGTTGCTAATTTCCTAAAGCGGAAATAGTCGCGATCCTGCACGCGGTACCAGGATACAGTTGACCTGACTTCGCTGTAAAATATTGGGCTAAGCCTAATCAAGAACCTGCTAATCTACCTAGGTACTCTCCCTAGCGAGGTCAGGTTATCTGTACGCACTGCAGGTACAAGCCCTATTGATTCCTCCCAGGATGAGAAGCCAAGCTGATCGTAATAGTGGTAGACAGCTCTGATGCTGGAAAATAAAAGGGAAAAGAAAAAAATTACTAAATTAAACAGCATCCACCGACAAAGCACATTGTTCCCTGCCAGTGGACCAATGCTAACCAGGATCTTGCCTCCATAGCGAGAATAGAGGACGAAGAGGGATAGGATAGGATAGATAGAATGAGCAGAATATAAACAATGGCATGTATATAGACAGCAGTATGCAGGCAGTATCCGTGGAGAGTCCTGTCTCAGTTCCCCTTCCAAGCCTTATATACAATCTTCGACCCGTAGACCTCGCCCTTCTTCAACACACACATCCCCTTCCACTCCGGCACATTTGCTGCATTCGTAAAGCGTCCCGGCTCAACCGCAAAGCCGGCGCGAGACTGTCGATCTGGCGCCCCGCCCACGGCCGGCACATCGATATATTTCCCCGTGTAAAACTGGAACGCCGGCTCAGTGCTGAAGACCTCGACGCGCAAGTCCGTCCGCACGTGTCGGAAGAATGCGTTGAGGCGGAGTGGAAGCTGGCGCGTGTCGATGGGCACTGTGCTAGGCTCGTCGTCCATAACGAAGCAGTTGTCGATGTCCGGGTATGTGGCGTCGAGGTAGAAGGGGCGTGCAACGCGAATGGGCTGGTATGTCTCGATGGACCCGAGCGGGATACCTGTTGGGTCGATGGGGAGGTATTTGTCTGTTCTCAGCACGGCTTCTGTGCCGTCGATCGTGGGGCCATCGCCGATATTGAAGTATGTATGGTTCGTCATGCTCACGACCGTTTCTTCGCATTCGTCTCCGACTAACTCGGCTTCGAACTCGATCTCTAGCACCGTCTTCCCTTCTCCGTTCTCGCCGACCCCTTCATCCTCCCCTTCCCGGCTAGCGCTGTAGTACACACGCGCCTCAACCGTGCCGGGATACCCATCCTCGCCGTCCTTGCTCAAATATGTGAACGCAAGCGCCTCGCGGCCATTCCGCACGACTGTATGCGGACCCTCCCACAGCCGATGGCTCCAGCCGACGCCGCCGTGGAGAGAGTGCAGCTGGCCCGGTTTCGTCGTGAGTTTGTAGGAGCGGCCGTTGAGGTCTTTGAGGACACCATCGGCGATGCGGTTGGCGGTGCGGCCGATGGTGGCGCCGAAGTACGGGGTGTTGTATCGTTCGTAGAGCTCTTGTGTGGGGAAGTTGAGGACGATGTTGCGGTCCCCGATGCGGAATTCTTGCAGGATCGCGCCGTACGGGAGGAAGCTGAAGGTGGATTCGGCCATGTTGGGCTGTGTGGTGCTTGAGAGTGTGTCGGTCGTCGCTGAGTGCGTCTCCTGGCACGACTTTATGAACTCTGAAGTGGGATGTTGCGTTGTCCTGGGCCTCCCTCCGTGTGGGGTGAAGATCAGGCGGTTTGTAGGCAAATTAGGGTTGCGGAACTGCTGACAATTACAGTGGCTCCGCAAAAGTTTTAACACCCCTGGCTCCACAACCCCCTTATTACTAATATTCTGCCGGTCAAAACCACCAAAATTTCTCCCATTTAATATGGCGTATATGTCAAGGTGCGGATTCAGGTGATCAGGAAACGGAGATAGATTGGAAAGAACACACGGGCAGGCAGGCAGGCAAGCTATCGTACAGGTAGGTAGACAGAACGTAGCTCGAAGAGCTACAACAAGATCGAGACAGAGGTTCAAGATATTTCCTCGCAGGCACGTGCAGGGGCGGTCAGTACAGGCAGAACCGGCCTCCGGACCGTCATACGGTGTACGTTGGTCCAGCACCGTGATAATCTCAGAGTTTTAATTGACAAACTCATCCTTACCAAGATCCCCCCTCCCCTCGTGGGGGACCACAGTGTCTCATCTCTTGCCTTTCATAGCCTATTCTGCTTGAGTTAGCCTTCTGGGCAACAGCATTTTTCCCATTGCAAAGTAGTACTTCAGATATCATGGCCAAGAAAAATTGAAGATAGCAACAGTTCAAAAATAAATAAGATTATAACTTAGTAGATAATATCCTGGATCAGGGACCAGTTAGTCATTGTCATCTGCCAGAAGATAGAGAGATATCCACACCAGAAGCTAATGGCAATAACCTATGCCTATGCTTGGGTGCTGTTGTGGTGTGGACAGACCACCACTGGAAAAGGAAAAAGACCAGAGTGTCCTGTATTTCGAGATGTTAGTGAGCTGCTGAGGATCATTCCATCACATAACCTGGGTCACTTATGAGATTAGTAGAGAAAATATCACCCTGATCAGAGCATGTGATACATTAAAAATCTGTCCTGTCTAGAGAATCCTGCTCACGCTCCTAGTTTGTCAGCTTCTAGATTCACCATGTTGAATCAAGAAAGAAAATCGACGTTACCAGAGTCTTGCAGTGACAGCAGAATTCATCTTCAAGGTTAGCTAGTAGTTTCCAGATACTATTTGGATATTCGGCCCTGGCCACCGAGGCATGCTTACCCTATAAGATCACTGAAAATAATCGTGGCGTTTTAGAGGAATATCGCGATGGGAAAACAATCAGTATTATGCCATCAGATTTCCGGGCATATAATAATCTTGAATAAGTACTTGCACTGTGGTAAGTCTTGTAAGTAGCAAATTGATTTGAGCAATCTTGTGAATGGGCAGCAGGTGTAAATGCTTGTAACAATGATAGCACAACACTTTATTATGTGTGGTCTGGGATGTGAATAAAAGAGAAAATTAAATCTTATGCTGGGGTCATTGATGCTGTTTATATACCACAAATCTTTTTCTTCCATCTCTTTCTCTCATGTTCTATGCAAAGCCCAAACACTCCTAAATATTTCAGAAACATTTCTGAGACAGTGAAGTGGATCACTGGTGTATAGTATTGTCCTCACTGAGGGATGATAAGGATAGTTGTAGTGAGGATAGTTATCAGAATTAGCATACAGTGACCAATAAGGAGCTGTAGAAGCCACAGTATTTATGGGTCCAATCCGTTTCAGCCCTCAGCAAACAGACCCTCCTGACAACTTGACATGTCAGGGATCAGAGAGAAATGACTGTAAAAGCTCATGGTTGAGTCCAAAAGCCTCATATTTAGCAAAATTACAGTTTTCTAGTGCCACAGATGCTCCATAGCAGTGATGACATAAAGGATAGTGCATGCAATAGGATGTATAGTACTGCAGCACCACAGAGTACCACAGAATACCACAGCCACTGAAGTTCCTTCTTGCCACAACACAATGAGGGGTTCCCACAGTAACATTATCTTATTCTACCTCTGATTGGCTCATGGACGCATTTGCGGGATATGCAGCCCCACAGAGTACCACAGAGCCCTTGAAGCTCCTGCTTGCATGCCACAACACACTAGAGAGCCCCTATGGTCTATCAGGATTCTTAGAGATGGGACCAAACATGAGCTCTTTGCCAGGACACTTGCTTTGAGTAAATAGCAAGCCTCTTCCATTTAGAATCCAAGGAGGACCGTGGAATTCCTTTCCAAGTTAGTTTTACTTTTTTAGTTTGGCGTCCCCTAGAGTGTAGACCACCCCGCAAGGGAGAAAGCAGCAAGGAGTACGATGAGAATTGTCTGGAATAAGCCAGGTAATCAGGTGTGACGCAGTTAAAAGCATGAGCTTAGGAAGAGCAGAGAGGGAGGAACAGACAATGGGAGGTATGATCTTCGATCTAGTCCCATTGGAGTTATATCTTAACATCACATTCAATATATTTCCTATTTCGGACCGTCACATTGGCGTAAGAAATAAGCATCCATTCAAGACAGTGCATTTCTAAACACAGCGCGCAGATTCTTATGTATTTATTTGAAAATAAGCATGAGGGCACAAATATGAGAATGTCGTGAGACAAAAGCACGAATATATCCACCCAGACAGAGGTCAGTTCAACACATCAAATAAATCTCGAGGAATTATAACCCAGGTATGTTATTTGAGGGCTCTGCTGCACTAGCAGCAAAACTGTGAATTCTATAATGTGCCTGTCAATCCAGTCGCGTTGATCTTTGATTATCCTCTTCAACTCAGGGATACCATAATATGAGTTGGGTTTTCTGTCGCGGTTCGGCTGTTGGATCTCAGAATATTGATTTTCAATTATCTGCTCCAGTTGCATTATATATTGTTTCATGTGCTCTGAGTCTGCTGAATCTTGACGGGCCATCACAATCTGATGAATTTTGGCAAGATTCCATGCCATTATATTGTTCACTTGCCAAATGTAGTGCTTTTGGAAAGCTTGAAATTCTATGTTGTATGTTGGAATTTGGTTCTGTTGCAGGATATGAACATGATACTCTGCGAAAGCATGGTTCAGCTAGAGGATTTGATGATTCCTTTGCTGGTTCTCATGGTGAGTTTGTCTTTGGGGACTGCGCCAGAGCATCTGGATGTGATCTTCAATGGCTATCTGGTTCAACCGTATCATTAAGTGGGTTGCCTGCAAGATCTCATTGTAGGCTTCTGTCCTCAGAACGATCATGAATGGAGAGGTTCCAATGACTTCCTCTCCGACCATTTTGGGCGATAGCACTGGCCCACTAACGCAGAATGCACAAATGATTGCCCGTAATGAGGATCAGCAAGCGTTGGCACTCCGATGCACGGATGGGACCTGGGTACTAAGGATGTGGCAGATGAAAAAATGGCTGAGTTTCTCGCCTTTCTAGATGACCATTGATTGCTTAAGCGGAGGATCCTTAGAATCTTTTTAGTCATACCAGTCTCTAAAATCCTTTCATCTTTATCGCGTAGCGGCCTCCTTGCTGTCTTTCATGTTATTGATTGGCTCATTTGCTACTCAATTGATTCAGGCTCAATATGGTCTCGCTCACACAGTCCCATGACAGTATGGGCCCTACGCTTATAGTGGTCGCCAGTTAACGTTCTCATGCCCATGGGAGGCTTAGGGTCGTGGACTCAGGACCTGTAGTGTCCAAAGCTCGGGGCCGCAAGCACAGGAGCCTATGCGTATTGGCCTGATACCCCGGCCCAGAGGACGCGGTCTCAAGACCTACCGTGTCCGAAGCTTGGGGCCACAAGCACAGGGGCTGATGCGCAGAGGCCTAATACCCCCCGGTCTTGAGCATTCATGCCTGGGTCACTAAATCTACGACATAGAACCTGTGGCCTAGTTCTAAGACTTGAGGCATGCGCCTGTTCCTTCTCTGAGGCCAGGGAGATATATCTATTGCGAATCGATGACTCCGCTGGTCGCAATGAAATCGGTGCCAACTCGGCACTGCTGCCTCCAGTCTCTTCGAGCATCTTACGTATTGCCCCACCAGCTAGAATGGGGCAGAGAAAAGGAAGAGAAAAGAGAGCGGGGAGAACTCACCACGCATCTAGGAACTCGACGGGAGTGGCGGCGCATCCCGCGCTTCAGCGAACGACTCCCGAAGCATCCATTAGAAGCTCGGACATGAGCTCTTAAGGCAGCCAAGCGAGGGTCGAGTAGATCTCGCCACAATCTATCGAACAACTTGTGCAGAATTATGAAAATTCATATTCTACAGCGTAGACAGGGCTGCTATCCCAAGGCTTTCGGCGGCACGAGACAGCCGGAAGCATAATTACCTTTGTTTGTTTGCCTCGTGGCAATGTAACTGCAACAACTAAAGGGCAAATCACTAATGCAGGGGCTTCGAAGAATGTTTTTTTTTCCCCCACGTCACACTATATCCTGGACAAGCGGTGCTGGTGCTCGCATTTAAGGCCCCGAGGTCTGGGGAGTCAGATACCTATATGGGAATAAAGTTGCCACGGCTCGCATCGAATGGCCCTGTTCGGGATGGATCAAATGGCAACCCTAACAGTTCCCAAGCATTTACATATAAAGGGTAATGGTTTTCTCTTTCGATATCTGAGATTTGATATGCTGATAGAGACATCAGCCAACATAGACCGTGGACTTCCTAGATGCGTTAAAGACTCTCCCTTTCCGTTCTGGTGCCCACCCCATGCTCTCTGTGCACAAGTAATATGGAGATAAAATGCATCAGGCTCTAGACCAGCTTATCTATCGTCACCATTCAACGTCTGCAGGCTGCTATCTTTTGATCTGAGTCGTCTCAGATTGGGAACGGCATGATTTGTAGCAATGGCCTTCAAACCCCAATAAATTGCAAGGAACATAGTATCTGAATCCGATACGGCTGAGATGGAGTCTAATTAGGCCATCAACCCATCCTGGGCCCAGTTCATTGTTGACAAGCCCACGTCATTGTGCAGAACCTCGCAGATTGCACGTGTACATCTCTTTTCTCAAGAATAGACTCTAGGCTCTGAGGTACAGATCTTGTCATGGGATGGGCTGGTTCTTCAAAAATGTCTGGCTGTGTACACAGTGAGGATCCCAGAAGTTTCTCCTGGGTGCTGCTTGCATGCTTTGTGGCAGCTTTGTTCACCCTCTCTCTGTAAGACTTCTAAATGGCCATTTCCCTTTCATTGTATGACTCTGCGGCTTCCTTTCGTTAGTTCCGTACGCCGCGTATTGATGAGTTTGTTCCTCCTCGGATTCTGCTAAATGATCAGGTTCTGTGTGCAAATGCCACACCCTCATCCAGAACCACAGACCAGTTTCGTAACTAAGTAGCACCTCGACAACGGGCTCAATGAACTTGAGGCTTGAATCTGTGATGTTGAATTGGCTAAGCTATGGCTGAGAAAGGTTTTGGATCAACTAGGCTCAATCTTGGTAAGGGATTCTCGTCAGAAATAATCCAAGCACTATTGCCTTCGACCAGAACCACGGAAATTTCCGCAACAGCTAAACAGAAGACAAGCGTAAGTTCCTCGACTCCCACACGATAGGAATTGTGGCATCCGTTGCTAAGTAGGATACTGATTATGGTGTGAACGAGATAACATTTCCGGATTGCATTAGGAAGGCTTCTTTCACCAGCTACACGTAGAATCCTCTCTTCCTTCTTCTTCATGGCTGAAGTTCTCGTTAAATAGCTACCTGGGATAGCCGAACAGCATCATCTATTAGGGACAGATATGGCGAATAAGTGTGATATATCAACTCGATTCCAACTGTCCCGCAAGCTCGCTCTGAACCCACTTGAACAATTCTTCCTGAAGATCATGGTCTTGAGCGAGTTTCGAGCCTGCTTCTGCCTTACCGATAGGGCCGTAGTATTGCCCGCTTTTGGCATCTGGGCTCGTAGCTGCGTAAAGCTGAGAGAGCGCACCCTTTTCGAGAGGCGTTGCGAAGAGGCCCACAGCTGTGTAAAGGAATGGCCTCAGAAAGGTACCCGCAGATTCATGGTGGAGATTGGTTGCTACGAAGCCAGGGTGAACAGGAATGATCTTGACCTCCTTTTCTCTCTCAGCCAAAGCTTTGGCGTAATGAAGATCGGCGAGTTTGGACGTGGTATATCGATTAGTGGTATGTCGGTTGGGAGCGGTCGTTCGGAGCTCATCGAACTTGTAAGCGTCCTTGGGCGCTTGGGCGTGCGCGGCAGAAGAGAGAATGACCACGCGGGTTTGGTTATTCACCTTTACCGTGTTGCGCAAGGTCGGTAGCAGAAGCTGGGTGAATAGGGCCGGGCCCATGACGTTTGTTCCAAATTGTATCTCGTATCCATCTCTGGTAAGCCCTTCGGGAGTCATCATGATGCCGGCATTGTTGACAAGTATATCCAGGCGGGATTCTCGGCGGAGGAATTCTGCTGCGGCTGCTTTGACACTTTCGAAGGATGCAAGGTCAAGTTGTAAGAAATGGATATTGGTGGCCTTTGGATTCGCCTTTTTCAGGTCTGCGATGGCTTTCGTGGCTTTGTCTTGAGATCGAGCAGCGAGGTAGATACGAGCCGGATTGTGCTCGCTGAGCTGGCGGATGGTTTCATAGCCGAGACCCACGTTTCCTCCAGTGACAATGATAACCTGACCGGAGAGATCAGGGATATCTCGAGCGGAAAATGTAGGCATTGCGTGCGGGCTTGGGATGTTTTGCAGTGTACTGCGAGTTCTGTATGAGAAGGTTGTGGCAAACCGGCCACAGTTGTTGGTGAGGACGCAGCATTTTATACAGTGACCCCCGATTGCCACTTATATTCAGCAACAGCGACATACAAGTGCTCGGAAATCAACAAATCGAAGTCAAATGTGCCGTGCCATGGGGAGCTCGAGCTTAAGAAGTATTCTAGCTTCCTATTGGCTATTTAGCCGTCATCCATGTGCATACCCCCCAAACTTTAAGTCCCCACCCGCGTACGCTCCCATTCAAGGGACTTCTTTCTTATAGTTTGTGCCAGTGTCAGGAGATCAACTGAGTTAGAACTGGCCGCAATAACAACAAATCCCATGGGCTAGGATTATGGGATATGAGCAACTTGCAATTTACCTACGTAGACATCAAAGCTAACGGCTGACGCATTCTCATCCAATCAGCCATTGCCTGTGTTTCTTTGCATCTGTTACAGGGCCACTTGGTCATGCAAGCTGCTACTTCGCAATCGAATGAGTTCGTAAGTGGAGGAACACCGTTGTCTAGTCCCGTCGATGGGGTATGTCCTGGACCCATCAGTGCTACAAGAAGTACTATGTTCAAGATATAGCACAAAGAGTTACGTTGGCCATCATTTCGCGTGTATAAAATGGCCCAGCTCCTGTGCCTCCAGATCTAGTGCTTCAGTTTCAATCTATCTTCTTCCTCCATTCTGCACGAAAATCCAAATTCACTCAAAAATATGGCAGCCACTCCTGACTTTGGCCCCTTGACTCCGGCTGCCGAGATTGCTGCCGCATTCCCGGATTCCATCAAAGGAAAGAATATCATAATCACCGGTGTTTCCCCCAATGGTCTGGGCCTTGCGACTGCCTCTGCCTTTGCGTCTCAAAACCCAGAAAATCTCGTCGTGACGGGCCGGTCCGCCGAGAAAGTTCAGGCTTCAATCGAGTCTTTGAAATCGTCGTATCCGAATGTCAGATATCGTCCATTGATCGTGGATCTAGCATCTCAAACTTCTGTCCGAGCTGCCGCTGCCAAGATCAATGATGATGACACCATTCCCTCCATTGACATCCTCATCAACAATGCTGGGGTCATGGCCATTCCTACGTTGACGCTTTCCGAGGATGGGATCGAGACGACATTCGCGACGAACCACATTGGTCACTTCCTTTTCACTAATCTGATTCTGCCAAAGATAATCAAGGCCTCGCAGACTTCGTCCAGCCCAACAAGGATCGTGAATGTCAGTTCTTTTGGGCATCAGTTCTCTCCGATCCGATTCTCGGACATCAATTTCAGCAAATTCCCGGCCGACCTTCCCGAAGAAGAGCGGCCAGAGCTACAGAAGACCGAGTTCTTCACTGGTCGTGACCTTTCCAAGGACAAGTACTACGGCTTTTTCTCATATGCTCAATCCAAGACGGCGAATATTCTGTACTCTATTTCTCTGAACCAGGACCTGGGAGCGAAGTATGGGATCGCGTCGTACGCCGTACATCCCGGTGCAGTCAACACCAATATCAACAGGCACGCTACACCCGAGGACATCGAACAAGCGTTGAAGAGAGTGGCTGAACTTGGCTTTGATTCTGCCCAGAAAACGCCGGAGCAGGGGGCAAACACATCTGTCTTTGCTGCAGTTGATCCGAACTTGCCGCCTGTGGACACCTCAGAAGTCGAGGTTAAGGGAATCTACCTTGCTGACTGCAAAGTGGATAATGACAACGTTGCCGGTTTTGCTAGGAACATATTATTTGCAGAAAGGCTGTGGAAATTGAGCGAAGAGCTGGTAAATCAGAGATTTGACTATTAAATCTCCAGGTCCAATGCCTTGCCCTGATGGTCCTTACCAGTAACACTTTTCTCTCTCTCTTCTTGCTCAATGCGTAAAGATCTACAATTTCTCATGGTTGTCGCCGTGGATTATAGGTACCTAGGTAGCAATTGGGAAAGAGAGTGTACATACGTTGAATGGATAAATCTATGCTTGCTCGAAGGCTAGCTTTATGTAACATACCGCCAGCTCAATATATATATATATATATATATCTGCCAAATTGGAACTATTAGTGGTGACAAGTGACAGGTGACATCATGGGATATTCCAGACAATCCAATGCTCGAAATCCGCGGTTAATGATCATCTCCACACCAGATATCGTACCGGAACCCAGTAACACCAAAGAACAGAGGACAAGGTGCCATGGATCACTATGTTCGAACGGCATCGATCCAGGAATCCATTGCAGCCCGTGGTGTTACTATAAAAGGACCTTGTTCAATATCCAATTAAGACATGAATATTAGGACAATATAGACATGAAGATTGATCTGGGCCTTGCCGAGGAAATGCGCCCATATATCCCTTGTAGAAGCAGTGAGAGCATCGAAATCAAGCGGTTGTTTCGCGAGAGGTAAATAAATGTAAGGTCAAGAGCCCTGTATTTTTTGTAACATGAATGGAAGGGATTTCTCGTCGAAGAGGGCGTGAGGACTTAAGGCTCGTATGATCCAGCGACCCTGATCTACATGGTGGGGCGGGCAAAGTGAAGCCAGCGTAGCTCGTTTTGTTAATTGTCGCAGGAGTGAGGCGCTGAAATAGATCATACGTGAATAACATCCAGGGTGGTTGGCACGGAAAGATGCAAGAAAGCGACAGGCAACCTTTTATGACGAGGACCTCCGTATGATTAGCTCAGCGCCATGTTCTGATGCGGCGATAGCTGACGAGACGAACACTGTTTCCATGGACTTTTGAGGGAAACCTGCCAATGGGTGAGAAGATGCTGGCGTCAATCGCACAGGAACTAAACCTAGAAAGCTCTCGTGAAGGAGGTAAGCGCCGACATTAAACACAGTTGAATAATGCTAACGGTTTGTGGTCTGCGTAGGCTCACGATCCAGGGACGGAGGACGCAGGGGGATTAGGAGCCAGCTGGGACGCCAGTCGGCGGTGCGAGGGCCAAGGCGGAGCAAGAGCCACGGCTCGAGAGCCAGCTGAGCCCCTGGACCGCGGCTCTCTGTCCAGTGACAGTAATCCCATCCGGTTCCCGGTCTCGTGCCCTTGAGCCCTGGCTCTTGCTCCCGGTGGGCCCTCACACCTGGTCCATCGATCCCGCCTGGCCTTCAGGCCTCTGACGTAGGTCTGCTGCGGATTGAACACCGCCCGGGCTCTCCGTCTCTTGGTTGACAGCCTCTGTGGCCCTCGATCGATGGCCACTACTTTCACAGCCATCTTTATCTTTCAGGTGATATGTATCCTCGGGTTCCTCTAAGAAGCTGGCTATTTCTGGGATCGCTCTTTCAGAGCAATGATGAACGGACTCGGGCTGGCCATGCGACAAACTTCTCACGAGGAGCCTTGCACCCCTTTAAAACAGAGGAGTCACGTGGCATCGTAGCAAATCCAGTACAGTCTTGTAAAGCCCTGTATGTAAAATATTGGTAATCAATCACCGCTCAAAATATTTTGAGCACCTTGTCATGGTTCTAGCCCCTTCCCCCAACTTCATGATGCCATCTCGATCCAAGGTATGCTCTTGCGAACGTTAAATTTACTAAGGGCGTGTTTAATGAGATAACCGTGTAGAATTACGCTTCTTGTCAACATGTGTGGCACTAGCAAATCTTGATCTGTTCACTCCTGCATGACATTGACATTGACATCTTCTAAAGCTTCCAGCGCGAACCTAGGAGGGAGATTCTCCACATTTAGGTGGTCCCTTTGACGCAGAAATAGGAGCAGCAGGTCTAGCTGATTGGACAGTCCTAGGTTTTCGTGGAAATGCAGCCTGCAGTGTTTCACGTGCGTTTTGACACTTCAACTGAACCACAGTCGTCTCTACTAGTTAGCCCAAGCATTACCTTTTCTTCTTCATTACCTTTTCTTCTTCATTACCTTTTCTTCTTCATTACCTTTTCTTCTTCATTACCTTTTCTTCTTCATTACCTTCTCTGTCTGCGCTTTACCCCTGCTGCGCTTCCCCAGTACCTGGGGAAAAAGGGGTGTGGTGTTTGTGTGCGCATTTTTCTGGCACGTGCTCCACACGCGGCCTTCTTGGCGTGTTTGGCGTGTTTGGCGTATACACTTTGTTAACTCGTTACCAACCACTGCTTACCATAACAGGCTGGGATGCCTATATGGGCTGCTGCGAACTTAACTGCTAGTCAAGTACTAGCAGTCTAGCTAAACAGTAGTATGTTGATGATAAAAGTCAGAATGAGGAAAAAGCTGTTAGCAGAGGTCCATATCTAGGCTTGAGTCACTTGACAAACATGGCACCTAGGCCGGGATCCTGAAAATGCCAAGCTCCACCTACTAGCAGCAGCTTATATCTAGGATTTATAATCATGGCACCTAGGCCGAAGCTCTGAAAATGCCTAGCATCAGGAATCATCAGCACCATCCATGCAAGGGATGTAAAATATATGCCAAAATCCTCCCTACGGGGTGACCTTTCGAAAGACTGGTTGAGGCAACGCGAGAGACTTTTAGATGCTTACCTAAAAGATGCCTAGGTGCTCCAGAAGGAGTCAGTGATCGCCTGAGGGATACTGGGATATGAGAACCACCCGACACGAAGCTGTTCTAGTGGAGTGACAGGGCACCCTCGAGTTCAGCTAGCTCTGGGATTGGGGCAGGCTTCCCTGCCTCAGCGAGGGATAGAACAAAGCCTAAGTGCTCTCTGGAGTAATGGAAGTTGTTAAGGCTGGCAGGATGGTAGTTGCCGGACGTGTTAAAGGCAAGGCCTACACTGAGACTGAGCCACCTATTACCTGCATAGACACAGCGCACCGCTCCAGAGTATCAAAGCATACGGTGGGAACTGAGCTAGGTTAGTAGGGGCCTACTCTACTAGCAGCATGCCGGCTGGATGCTGCTGGTAATGGCCCCTGCAAGACATGGTCGGCTGCTAGTGGGAGACCACTAGCAGTAACGGGAAACTACTTCTCTGAAGTAGTGGGCCGTAGCACTGTGGTGGTGACCAGAAGGCACTAGAAAGGTATATTTCCAGCTCGTACCTGGGCTGTGGCTGCGTGGTATCGCCAGACTTTCAACAAATTCCTCCAACTCGTACTTGGACCGCAGCTACATGGTATCGCCAATATATCCTACTAGATGGGCCCGCGGAGACCCTATAGTGGCTCGAGAGGACGGATGCGCATGTCGGTTGGCCTAGAGAGGGAGAGTATTATGCCTGACTCGTACTCAGGTCCCCAGGAGCCTCCTGGCGCGGTATCGCCCATAATACTATCGCCCTTGCGGCTAGCTTAAGGTGCAAACTCCAGAGATGTTTGCAGCAGCAGAACCTTTGGGGCTAGGGTTCTGCCAATAGGGATGGGTAATCACTATCTGAGCAGGAAGAGCCAGGTAGAAGATGGCGCCCAACCCCTGTTGTCTCTGGCGTCCGAATAGCAGCCCTAGCAATCCTCCCAGCATACAAGACAACACCCACAGCAGCACTCCTCCGAGAGGCAGACCTGCCAGACCCAAGAGCCCTTTTGGAGAGCACCCTCCAGAGGGCAGCTGCTAGATACGCAGGCCTAGATGCAAAGCACCCCATAGCACGCATCCATGCAGCCCCAAACTATGGGTACAACACAAGGCTCACCAGGATCCTGCAACGCATCCCCACACCAGCACCAGAACGCAGGTGGGTAGAGCCACAGCTGCCACCACTACGCATGCTGCCAACCCACCGGGAAGGGCACATCTCCTCACCACTAGCCATATCAGTCTACTCAGATGGCTCCCACACGGGCCAAGGCGCTGGATATGGATACGCCATATACTACGGCTCCATCCTAGTCACCCAGGGACAGGGCCCATCAGGCCCCCGGACAGAGGTCTATGACGCGGAGATCATGGGTGCTGTGGAAGGTCTCCGGGCAGCAGTGGGTTTGCCATGCACTGCATATGCCAACCAGCTGAACATCTTCCTAGACAACCTGGCAGCGGCCAGTCTACTAGCAGATGGCAGGCCCGCGCCACACAGACGCCATCTCACAGACACCTTCCACCAGCTCTCCACGCAGTGGCTCAGCCTGCCGTACATCCTAGCCTCCCCCCGCAGGCCCGTACGGGTCTCCTGGGTACCAGGGCACACTGGAATCGCAGGCAATGAGCTGGCAGACAGGCTAGCAAAGCAGGGAGCAGCCATGGATGGCTCCCACATCCCCCCTCCCCGGCATACCTAAGACGAGAGGCGAAACAACAACTCCGTACTGCCACCCAGGCAGCGTATATACGCAACGCACCCCAGGCATACCAAGACCTGGGCATCTGTCCCCATACGAAGAGCAGCCGGGCCCAGGAACACAAACTGCCACGCTGGGTACTAGGCAGGCTCATTGCAGCCCGCACTGGACATGGGGACTTTGCAGCATATCACGAACGCTTCCACCACACGGACTACCTAGCAACCTGCTCCTGCAAGAAGCTAAAAACTCCAGTACATTTCTTCTTCTGCCCACATACTAGGAAGCGCTGGAAGGAGAGATGGAAACACACACCTGTTGGGCCGGCAAAAACCATTGACTGGCTCCTAGGGACTGCTGCTGGGGCTGAGGAATTCAGCCGCATCGTGCAAAACACATCCTTCTTTACGGATATATGCCCAAACTGGGCCCGCCTAAGCACAGAGTAGTGTAACAGTCCAAGCATATCTTCCTGGGAAAGAGGGATTGGCTCCCCCTCTCACCTATAGGGAGGCAAGACAGGTTTTTCCACCGCTTGAAGCCCCAGCCAGGGTAGTGCTGGGAACTTCCCCAACCCTACAGCACGTAGTGCTCAAATTTGTCTCCTTTAAGCATGTATTTAGATCCTTTTAGATAGTATACGCTTGGGAGGCACGTCCGGTTGCCCTTCGGGAGGCCGCGGTCACCCGCCACGTGACCGCCAAGCGACGTTAAATAATAATAACTAACTAACTAACTAACGACGACGATCCGGAGGAGGGGCATTCGTGTAAGATCATTGTAAGAATCATTCTTCCAACTCTCACGCATCCTTCACAATGGCAGCAAGACCATACGAATCCAAACTGGCAATTGTCACCGGGGCCTCCCGAGGTTCGTCTTCACGCCGTAGCTTACACAGTATCCGACCCAGGCACTGACGGGACACAGGCATCGGCGCGGCTGTCGCCAAAAGACTCGCTGCCAAAGGCTGCAATCTTCTCCTAGCATTCACATCCGACTCCTCACGAGTCGCGACAGCACAGTTGAGCTCGGACCTCTCCGCTATGCACCAAATCAAATGCACATCCGTGCAGGCCGATCTAGGAAACCCGACAAGCGCAGCATGCGCCATCCTTGACGCGGCGCGCCGTTTCTTCTTCTCCTACAGCCCGGCCGACTCGACTTTTCGTGTCGACATCCTCATCAACAATGCCGGGGTCTCGTCAAACCAGTTCCTGAACGATAGCAAGCAGGGCGCGATCGACGAGGCGGAATTCAACCGTGTCTATGCAGTCAACGTGCTGGCACCGTTGCTGCTCACGCAAGCCGTGGCGCCGCATCTGCCCACGAACCGCTCCGGGAGGATTGTCAACGTATCCAGTGTGTCTTCGTCGATCGGGTACCAGGGGCAGTCAGTGTATGCCGGGAGTAAGGCGGCGCTGGAGGCTATGACGCGCACTTGGAGTCGCGAGCTGGCTGGTCGGGCTACCGTGAATGCTGTTAATCCCGGTCCCGCGTGGGGCGACATGTATGCGCAGGCTGGGCCGGCATTTTGGCAGATCAACCAGCCCTATGTTGATGCGGCGCCGTTGGCAAAGTACGAGCGTGAGCCGGAAGTGTTGGCGATGGCCGGGGAGGATGCGGAGAGATTCGATACGACTGTCCGTGAGTCTATGGGGGGAAGACGGCCGGGTTTTACGAGCGAGATCGCCGGGACGATTGATATGCTGTGCTCGGAGGAGAGTGGGTGGACGACAGGGAGTGTCATTTGTGCGAATGGAGGGATGAAGATGTCTATTGCCTAGTCTTCTTTCTTCTTTCTTCCGTCTCGATAGATGCACGTAGAATGCATGCTCTAGGAAATTAATCACTGGCCTTCCTGCGCCTCCTTCCAAGCCGCCACCGATCCGGCAGCCCTGCCATGGTACTTCTTCATCGGTGTCCCTTCTGCCACCCCCTGGGCTTGAGTAGGACTCCCCCCTCCCCCCCCCCCCGGCGTGTTGATAATAAACCTCTCCCCTGGCTGCAGAACAAACATACTCCGCGGCCCAAGATTGACCGTCCGGAACCGCCCATCCAACGTCTTCATGATCCGCAGATTCAGCCCCCTCTCGCCGTCCTCGCCCCCCTCCATTCCATACGGCGCCACCGTCCGTCTCTCTGACATAAACGAGAACTCCAACGGCTCTCGCGCCTCGAAGATCCTCCTTGCCCCGTTCCCACCTCTATACCTCCCCCTCCCACCACTGCCTCGGCGGATGGAGAACTCCCGCATAAGAAGCGGATAGCGACGCTCTAGGATCTCAATATCCGTCGCTCGCGTGTTTGTCATGTGGACCTGTGTCGGTACCGGACTGCCATGCCAGGTTGGCCCGGCGCCATTGCCTCCGCAGACGGTTTCGCCATAGGCGTAGTCCCAGCCTCCGTCTGGCCGGGGCCCGCCAAACATGCTCAGACAGCCCATGCAGCCTTGGGAGCCGGCTGAGGCGCAGAAGGTCTTGAGTATCACGTCGACGAGGCGTTGCGATGTTAGTGCGTTGCCGGTGCTGACGGCTGCTTCCGGGCTAGGGTTGATGATCGTTCCGGGGGGCAGGATGATGTGGACCGGTGCCAGGACGCCCTGGTTCATGGGGATATCCGTAGCAGTGAGGCAGCGGAGTGTGTAGATAGTGGCTGACATGGTGATGGCTGTTGGGGCGTTGGAGTTTCCTGAATCCGGTCAGCGAGGCTCGTAGAGCATTTTTGGGGGCCTATTTATAGAGGCACTCACCGTAGACTTCTGGACTGGTTCCTGTGAAATCAAACGTAGCGCTGCCATCGTCCGGATTGATGCTAGCCTTCAGATGGATCTTGCTACCATCATCAAAGTAATCCTCCGCCTCAAGGATAGGTCCCAGCTTCGCAGCTGTAGACTTCAGCAACTGCCTCACGGATGCTTCAGCAGTAGCCTGGATAGCACCCATGTAAAACTTGACCGTCTCTTCCCCATACTCCTGAATCAGATCCGTGATCAGACGAATACCCCGAGCATTAGCCGCGACCTGCGCTCTAAGATCAGAGAGGTTATCGCTGAGATGTCTCGACCCGTAGCACCCGGGATACTTCGCCGGTTCCTCGAGGAGGATCTTCGTGATGCCCTCTTCGTCAAACTTGCCCTCGGACAGCAGCTTGAAGGATATGATAGCAGCACCCTCTTCCCAGAGTTCCTTGGCGCCGGGGTGCATTGAGTTTCCGGCCAGTCCGCCGATGTCGAGGTGATGGGCCCTGGAGGCTACGTAGAAGAGGAGTTTCTTGCCTTCCGCGTCGAACGCGGGACTGATGACTGTGATATCTGGGAGATGCGTCTGCAGTGTGTCAGAAATTGTTTACTCTCGATCTGTCTCTAACGTGGGCTCTTACTCCGCCGGCCTGTGGATGATTCGTAACGAGCACGTCGCCCGGCTTGAGTGTTTTCGAGTGCAGCATGTGCTGGAAGTGAACGCTCCCTTGCATGCTTCCCAGATGTACTCTGCCAGAATAACGTTAGCAGCATATAGCAGAAACATGGGACCGGAACATACGGCACATGGGGCGCGTTTGCGCAAAGACCGCCATCTGAATCGAATAAGGCGCAGCTGAAGTCCAGTCTCTCTTTAATCGCAACGGAGACGCACGTCTTTTGGAGTGTATGGCCCATCTGGTTAGTGTCAGCGCCTGCTCGTTGCATATTATCTTTTTTCTTTTTGTTAACCTGCCTGCTCCGCTATGCTCATGAACCTGTGTCCGAAGACAGAGAGAAGGATTGGATCCACGCTCGTCGGCGAGGAGACCGGAGATACAGTGCCAGCCCGCGTCTTGACCTGTTCAGTGTCTACATCAATGACGACGTGTCTACTGAAGATGTTTGCGGTGCAGTTGGGCTGCACGAGGATTGTCTGTGTGTTGTCGATGATCATAGCCGGTCCCTATTCCCTTGTTAACAATGGAGTGCAATGCCACATACTGTACGAGAGAGCTCACCTGGATCCGAGAGCCAGCAACTAGCTTCCTCAGCTGGTAGACAGGCGTGCTGACCCGTCCAAGACCCTTGAAGTAGACCGGCGACTCCTTGATCGGTTGGGGAGTGACAACAGCGAGAGCCCCCTCTCTGATGGCCCGAGCCTCGCTGAAGGGCGTCAGGTTGTCTGCAATATGGATCTTGCTCCTCGCCCGGACGCGAATAGCTTCAACCAGCATATCACGGTTCTCCGGCAGGTAGGTAAATTCCCGCTTGAACTCCGTATTAAACGCCGCAGCGAAATCGTTGTCAGTTGGCTGCTGGATCATCAGGTTTGTGTCTGTTCCTTGCAGTCTCATGCTGAGGTATACATCCGCCTCGATCATGGATGCAGTGATGCCCTGGCTCTCCAGTCTCTGCATCACCTTGGTCTTCAGATCCTCTGCCCGTTTCAGCAGGTTGTCTAATGACTCGGGGCTGTACATCTCTGACGTCGGCACCTGAGCCTCGTCGGTTACTTCAGCTAAATCCATCCCGTAGGCAGATAGGATACTCGAGTATTTGTGGATGATCACGGAGTTGATACCGAGGAGTCGTGCCATATCGCATGCGTGCTGCCCACCGGCGCCTCCGAAGACAGCAAGCCGATGTGCAGAGGGTTCGTATCCTCGGGCCTGCGTAAGGGCACGGATTGGCCGGGCCATAGTCTCATTCGCGACGTCAATGAAGCTGGTACGAGTCAGTAGGATACATGAGTCTGCTGTAGATCAATTTCACAAACCCTAGTGCTATGTCCTCCGGACTCATGTCCTTGCCCGTCTCACTCTTCACCTGCACAGCCATGCGCTCAAACAGCGCCCGGGTAGCTTTGGTATCCAGCGGCTCATTCTCCTTCGGACCGAAGATGGAAGGGAAGTACTCGGGGAGAAGTCTTCCCAGGAGTAGATTGGCGTCAGTCACGGCCAAAGGACCTCCTTTGCTGTTGCATTTGTTAGCTATGAACACCATTGGCACAGCTGCTAGAACGAGAACGAGACATACCGGTAGCAAGCAGGGCCTGGATGTGCACCAGCACTATCTGGACCAACATAGAAGAGCCCGTTCCTGCAATGAAGGATAGAGCCACCCCCGGCAGCAACAGTGTTGATGTCCAGCTGGGGCGTCTGGAGAGTCACTCCGGCCGTTGTGCTCTCGAAGACATGCTCGAAGCTGCCTCCAAACCGGGAGACGTCGGTGCTTGTACCGCCCTACAGATGTCAGGGATATCTGGATGAGGGAGACATGGAGTCTCATGGAGTCTCATACCATGTCAAAACCGATGACAGGCCGGCCGTCTTGGTCAGAGTACGAAGTCCTTGCGAATCCGACATATCCACCTGCCGGTCCGCTGAGAATTGCTTTGACGCCAGTGAAACTAAATCTCCATCAATAATTCTACCTCTGAAAGACGCATGCAGGAAGGATATCTCACCTCTTCCAGCTGGTCAGGCCGCCATCGCTCATCATAAAATCACACTGGATGGCGTTCTTCCCTTCCAGGGCCCCATCGAAGCCGTGTCGGAAGCCGTCAATGTAGCGCCTCGTTACCGGGGTCAGATATGCATCTGCCGTGGCGCTGAGACCTCTGCTGACCAGCTTGATTGAGGCACTCAGGTCTGACGACAGGGAGCAGAACGTGAAGCCAATATCGCGGGCTACCTCCGCCACCTGTCGCTCGTGGTCTGGGAAGACATAGGAGTGAGCAAAGGCGATGGCGATGGACCTGATGCCGTCATCGTAAAGGGCCTGGATGTCTTCCCTGACCTTAGCCAGGTCTGTAGATGTTAGCCTGGGTATGCTTCATCACATCCTGAAGACACTACTACGCACCCGGTCTCTCAAGGATACGAATGACATCTCCGCTCTCGCATTTCACTACATCCGGATCCGTCTCAAGCGCCTTGCGCGTCTTTTCTGGATCAGGCCGTCTGTTCTCGCTGAACTCTTCCAGCGTGACACGCTCGGCCACCTCGACGACCCGCTCATATAGGACGTCAGGCTTCCGTACGGCCAGATCGAAGATGTCCGGACGGGACTGCGTACCGATGGCGAGGAGGTCGCCAAACCCGGCTGTTGTTAGCAGGGCGCACCTGGCTCCGCGACGCTCGAGAAGCGCATTGGTAGCCACGGTGGTCCCCATCCGCACGCTCTCGATCAGGGCTGTGTCCAGCGGCGTGCCGCGCGGCACCTCGTCCTTCTGGGCGAGCGACAGCACGCGCCGGATGCCCTCGATCGGTGCATCGGGGTAGTTAGCGGGATCCTCAGACAGAAGCTTCAGCACAATGGGCTGGTCATGGCCGGGGACGCCAGTTGCAATGACGTCGGTGAAGGTGCCACCGCGGTCTGGGATTGTCAGTGTCTATTACTGAAGAACAGTGAGAGACGAAGCTACGCACCTATGGAAATTCGAATGCCCGTCGCAGCCGGCATTTGGCAGGATATCAAACGAGCGAACAAGATACACGATTATACGAACAACTCTGGCGCAAAGAAGACTATAAAGCGCCTGTCCTGATGGTCTGTCTATCTCTCTATCAGCCCCCGGTGCCGCGATATGCACGTATAAATACCGCATCATAGCATTGATTGACCCTCGCCGGGCGTGGCGCCGGCCAACGATACGGCATCACCCACAAGGAAGCTGAACGCGACGAGGCACAGACGATTGGGCCCTCGAGCCAGGGCAATCAAGTCCGAGCAGAAGACCAAGTGGAACCGTCGGTATGAAGCCCGAGTGTTTAATCTCCCTGCAGAAGCCGCCGTATGCTTATCGTTCCCCCGCGGGCTCAGAGCTTACGAATTTAGCTTTCTGCGTGCAGCTCATACCACGGTTTAGGGTCCAATCATGATATCCTTGCCGGTCGTGGACGTTGTCTATTTCGTGGTCGGGCCATTTTTTATCGTCTGCCAATGCTGATACTCCGTAGTCTCTTGATAGAGGGTTGGAGTGTACGGAAGGACTGGTGATATAAACCCTGCAAGAATCGCCGTAAAATGGCAGGTCACCGTGATAGAAAGAAGAAAGACAAGAAGAAGGAAGACAGACAACCCGTGCTGCAGTCATGGATATTGAGAAGACACCAGCCAGCACCCACCAGGTCCCGGAGGACCCCAAGCTCCTCTCCAAGGACTTTGACGTCGCCAACCAGATCCTGGTCGACGCGGGCGAATATGCGGACGATGTGCTTACCGAGGAGGAGGACCAGAAACTACGGCGGAAGATTGACTGGCGTCTGATTCCCATTGTGAGTCTGTTCCGATCTGCCTGCCTTACGGAGGATGATGCCAATTGGGAATGAATTGGATGAATAGATGACCATCTGCGCAACCCTAAATGGCGTCGACAAGGTCTCCGTGTCGACGGCTGCTGTCTACGGACTCCAGTCAGACCTGCACCTCCACGGCGACCAGTTCTCGTGGATCGGGAGGTGAGTTGACTTGCTGCAGCCATCGCCATTCTCTGCCTGCTCCTCTGACGGACGTTGTTCAAAGCATCGTCTACTTTGGTGGCCTTGCTGCCATTATCCCGACCTCGTGGGCGATGCACCGGCTGCCCATTGGAAAGGTCGGTATCTCAGCATTCGTCCTTCTTCGTCCAATGCATACTAAGCGAATGCCACCAGTACTACGCTGTCAATATCTTCCTGTGGGGAGCCATTGAGATGATCATGGCTGCGTGCCAGAACTTCGGAGGATTGCTGGGTAGGCATCTCATCTGTTCCCCCAATGCATATTCGATCATTATCTGATCTGGTTCAGTTTGCAGATTGCTCCTCGGTGCCCTCGAGGCCTGTTCTACTCCGGCCATCACTGTCATGTACGTTTGTGCCTGCGTGCAGAAAAGATCCCGCTGACAAGCCAGCTACACCATGTTCTACAAGAAGTCTGAGCAGCCCGTCCGCAACACGATCACATTCGGCGCCTACTCATCCGTCATCAACGGCCTGATCGGCTTTGGCATCGGCTTCATCCCCGCCGGCTCCGGCTCATTTACAGGCTGGCGGTGGCTCTTCGTCGTACTCGGCGGCGTCAGCGTCGTCTGGAGCATCTTCGTCTTCTTCTACCTGCCCGATAACCCGGGAAATGCTAAATGGCTGACCTCCCGCGAGAAGGCCATGGTAGTGCGCCGCGTCAGCGAGAACCAGACCGGCATCGAGAACAAACAGTGGAAGTGGTACCAGGTGCGCGAGTGCTTCTTCGACTACCGGACTTGGATTCTGTTTTTCTATGTCATCGGCGTTACCATTCCCAATGGCGGTCTTAATACCTTCAACGGGCTGGTGATTAAGAGCCTGGGGTTTAACAGTCGGCAGACATCACTCTTGCAGATTCCCACTGGTATGATGCTTTGTCTTATATAGCAGGGCTCTCCGGCTAACAGCCACAGGGATCTTCTCCACGCTGGCTGCTCTCGTTGCCAGCTTCTTCGCAGCGCGCACAACCCGCTTCAGGACGCTGACCATGGCCATCGTCCTTCTGGTCCCGATCATTGGGACCATCCTGAACCACGGTTGGTCTAGCAAGTGCACAAGGCTCGGAGGGCAGCAGCTAACGGCTCATAGTCTGCCCCCTCTCAAACACCGGCGCCAGACTGGCTGGCGTGTATCTCATCTACACGTACTATGCAGGATACATGCTGTCTTTGTCCATCTACCAAGCCAACACTGCCGGCCACACGAAGAGTAGACCCTCCCTCGCTGAATCCCATTGTAGTACAGTGCAGTGCATGCCACTAACACCCTGCAGAAGTCACGGTTTCGTACTTGATGTATCTGGCCTACGCAGTCGGCAACATCATCGGTAAGAAACCGCTGAACGGATTTTGCTAGCGATAGTATTCTCTGGTAGTATTCTCCTACTAATTGCTTACAGGCCCCCAGACCTTCATCGCCAACCAGGCTCCCAAATATACCGGCGGCATCACGGCTATGCTGGTCAGCTACTGCGTCTGTATCGTCTTAGCCCTAACCCTTGGTGCTTCGTACTATCTTCTGAACAAGTCTCGTGGACCGGATGATTCTGATGGGCCGCAGCCGTTCCTGGATATGACGGATAGGGAGAATAAGGCGTTTGTCTATACTACTTGATGCAGACGGTGCCATTGTACCTGTTGTCTATGTCTTATGCTGTTGTTGCCTGGCTTTTGTGTTACATTCGATCTCATTGCTACGAGTAGGATGTTGGGTATGCTATGTTATGATATTTATATATAATTTATATATGATTTATATGACTTATATATGATACGTACGTCCTCTGTGGTCTTTATTTGAGAAACATCGTCCGGTTCTCTTTACACCATGCAGATCAATTAACCAAGACTCAACGGCCACTTGGGATTCGGATTCACATAAAGCCTCCAGAGCTCCAGCCTGTCCCCATCCGATATAGACATATCATGCTGTTTCCAAATCGACTTGACCACGCTCTCCGCACGCTCCACGTTCTACGCATGCAACTGTCAACGGCCAAGTCATGAAGATATCCAGGGGGGGGGGAGACACGCACACCAAGACACTTCGAAACCCTCAACTTCGCAAAAGCGTCGGCAATCTGAAACCGATCCTCCTCCCTCACAGCCGCTGCCCCAGCAATAAACAGCGGCCAGACCAACGGCGTCATCCCCCAAACCGGCGCATCAGCCGCTGCCATCAACTGTGCAACAGCACCCACGCAGACAAGACAGTTGGATACCCGCGACTGGACCTCTCCTCGCCAAACGGGCACCTTCCTCACGCATAGATGCAGCAGGACGAGAGCGGCCTGCCGTCTTGCTTCCGCTGTTAAGGCCAGGATCTTGGCTCGCGCGCGGATGGTTGGATGGTGTAGGAATGCAGCAATCATGTCCCGGAGGCTGTTGTTTTCGGTGGTAGCGGAGATGCGCTCGCCCATTGTTGCGGGTAAATGGGGGCAGTGCTGCTGGATCTCGAAGAGGTACCTTTCTAGTTGGTCTGCGCGGCGGTGGAGGAGACTGTCTGGGAGGTTCTCTTCGTATGTGGCACGGATTAGGGCACTGATTCGCGCGGTGATGGACATCATTTCGCTGGAGCAGCCCATGAAGCCGTCGATGTCCTTCCGGTTCTTAGTCTAGTCGATTATTTCCTGTGGCCTCAACGTACCTGCACGCCCAAGCCTTGGCTAAGCCAGAATTCCGGCTCCTGCAGCAGACGGAATTCTTCTTGCTGAAAAGTAGACGCGCCGTTGACAGACTGGTACCCGAAGAACTTGTTCGCCCACCATGCAATACCGTCACCCCAGATCTGTGACCCGGGCCCTCGCACCCTGGATTGGAGAATGCTACGTCCGCCGTGAAGATGTTTGTTCCAGTTGGGACCGGAGCCGTCCTTGATCTCAAAAACACAGAGCATGATGGCCGTGGCGATTAACTCCTCGTGCGTCCGTTCCGGCTGGCGTTGGAATTCCCGTCGTATATGCACCAGCGCGTTCTCCTTTTGTTCCAGTGCTACGATCTCGAATGCCGGGTCGCGCTGACGTTGATAGAAGGCTGCTACGGCGAGGATCGAGTGCATGACTGAGGGGTGCACGGCGGACATGGGGATGATGATGCTGCGGAAACCGTTGGAGGAGTCGTCGTACATGGTGCATCGGGGGCAGATTTCAATGGCATCTCCACATTGTCTAGTTAGTAGTGTTGCTGTATGCGAGGATAGTGATGCCTTACAGTACATGAAAAGCATCTCGTCCAGGTCCGACGGGATCTCCAACGGGGGGAACCACGAGGGCTCATCCACCAGACTCGGCAAGGAAAGCGTCGACGCCGATGATACAGGAGACGAGGAGAAGGGCGGATGGCCCAGCATGAAGCCGGGTGAGTCGAGTGCCCGGACATCATCCATGCACTCTCTTCCACCATACCCATCTGGATCCGATGCACATTCCTGACTCAGGTCGTCGACGGTGAAATTGACGAAATGGACGCTGCTCCCGTCCAACCGCTGAAGTGGGAAGAAGCTTGCACCCACAAGAGACTGCTCAGTGGCCTCGTTGCCCCATTTCAGACGCACCTGGTACTGGCAGGGGAGCCCGAGCCGAGCACAGGCGCTGCAACCGGGGCGTTCTTCTGCGGCGATGAATTAACAAGTCTGCTCTCCACTACTATCCGCCGGGATTACTGCAACCAGGCCTACCGGGACACTTGACCTTGCGCCCTGATCGGCTGGTTAGTTACTATTAGCCGCCCGAGGGAAAGAATACGTACGCTTGCACGTCCAACACCCCGTCCGCGCTTTAGGGCTTCGACGGCCACGGGCACCGCGCGCTGCAGCAGGGCTCATAGTGGCGACTGCTATGAGCTATGATGATTGCTATTACTATAGGCTCGTTCTCTCCTCTCTTCTATCTCGTTCTTGGCGGTGATGATAGCAGTCTGCAATGTGGAAGTCGAATGCGACGGGACTCCGAGTTATTATTTAAGTCCATACCCAGAGCTTACCCCCCCACATGGCTCCCGGCAAGTTCTATTATCTACGGACGTATCTACGGATGTAACAGCATGACGCGAAACATGGCTGAGCCTTCTTATCAAAGTGGGGAGCTTGCTCGTCGGATCCAGTTGCCTCGTACTCAGACTCGGAGAGCTCCCCGAAGCTCGTTTGTGCCCTTGAAATGGGAGAACCGCAATAGATAAAGAGTGCTCGCAGGACAAGATGGGGTCGGACGCTGCATTCTATCGGGACTCTGGACACGATCGTTGTCGCCGACAATGGCATTCCTGGAGAATAGGGCTTCAAAGCCTGACTTCCCGGCGAGGAAGCTGGTGGTGCTGCGTATGACCTGATTCCCGATTCCCTGCGGAGGAGTATAAGTGTTCTTGAATCTGATAGATGCAGTCGCCTGTCGTCTCGTCGAGCCCCTTGCCATGACCTCGATCACGCCCTATGCCTTCTTCATGGTCCAGCATGTCGCGCCTGAGCTGAGCGAGTCCGAGGCTGCCCGGTACCTGACCATCGTGTACTCGGCCTACGCGCTCTCGCAATTTGCAACCAATTTCGCCTGGGGACGGATTAGCGACCGCGTCGGTCGGAGAGCCGTCATGCTGCTTGGCCTGGCTGCTATCACGGTGTGCACGCTGGGATTTGGGTTCGCTGACAGCCTCGCGGCCGTGCTTGTCTTTCGCATTGCCGCCGGTCTGCTCAGTGGGAATGTGGTCATTGTGCGGACTATCATCGGGGAGGCTGTGCATGGGCAGGAGAATAAGGGTAAAACACAATCCACCGGGACAAGAGACCAGCGGTGCTGACGGGTATCTTGGATAGCTCGCGCATTCGCCTGGAACCAGACCGTCTTCCAGACGGGATACGTCCTGGGACCATTGATCGGTGGGTATCTGGCGCGGCCATGTACTCAGTTTCCAGGGCTGTGTGCAGCAGGACGATGGCCGCTGCTCGACCGGTATCCCTTTGCTCTGCCGAATCTCATCATCGGCTTCATGGCTGCTATCAGCCTGGTCACCGGCTATTTCTGCATCGAAGAGGTGCGTCTCCTCCCATCACGAGACGGCGAGCCTGGGTTAACGCGCTGTAGTCGTTGGCTTCCAAGCAGACGGCGAGGTATACGACAGACGAGCCCGCCGAAGACACATTCCTGCTCCCAGCGTCGCCGAAGAAGACGGAGCCGCTGTCGTTACGAGACGCAGTGACACCGCAGGTCATCCATGTGGTGCTGTCCTACGGCATCATGGCCCTGCACACCATCTGCTTCGACCAGATCTTCCCCGTCTTCCTCTCGACGTCGCCGGAAAAGGGCACTCTGCCCTTCATGCTCCGGGGGGGCCTGGGCTTCGGATCGGACGCCGTAGCCACATACATGTCTGCATCGGGAATCCTCTCCATCGTCCTGATGGTCACTGTTTTCCCCGTCGTGGACTCGCGTCTCGGCAGCCTGGTCTGTCTGAACGTCAGCACATTCCTCTATCCGGTCACCTACTTCCTCCTCCCGTATCTGGCCGTGCTACCCTCGTCACCGGCAGGCGTGCGACTGGCCGCGGTCTCGGCCGTGCTCTTCACCAAGACGCTCGCGGCCGTGTTCTCGTTCAACGAATCCTCCGTCCTCCTCAGCACGGCCGCCCCGTCGCACAGCACGCTGGGCGTCGTCAATGGCCTGGCCCAGACCGGCGCCGCGGCGGCACGCTCACTGGGTCCCGTGGGTATGGGTCTCTTCATGCGCCTCGGCAGTAGGATCGGCTGCGATGCGCTCGGCTGGTGGTTCCTCGCTGCCACGGGCGTCGTGGGTGTCGTGCAGACCTTCTGCATCGCCGGCGAATCTGGCCATGGCCGTGACGAGGAGCCGAGCGAGGTGAGGTGAGGTAATTGGCGAGAGCGAAAATGGTAGTGAAACACGAGATACGGAGGAAGAAAAGTCTATCTGCTTGACTACAAGACCCTACTTCGTACTATGTGGTCCGGCGGATCTAGCGAAATAGACAATACAATCCCTGCATCTCACCCCTGCATCTCACTCTCCTCTCCATTGCGGCGTAGACGACAGGGCAACCAATGGCCCTTTTCCACAGACAGAGACTCGGCTCATGTCCTCGGATTCGTGGGCCCAAAGCCCGACTCATCGATCCCATAATTTGGATCGGCTGGTAGCGGAAGAACTAGTCTCAGATCGAGCTGGAGAAGGTGGAACTTGGAAGGCCGGTCTCTAATAGTGGAAATGTCTAGCTTCACTTCCATATTAAATCTCCTCAGCGCGCACGCTCCCCACGCCCTGGAAGCGTCTGTATTCCTCAACGCGGCGGATTTATGCTCGGACCTAGTGCCAATAGTTCCCATTAGCTCCCATTCGCTCAGTCTCTCGCCCTGCATGGAGATGGCGAGCTGAAAGGGGCCCTTTCCTGAGCTCAGACCCTGAGGTGTCTATTATTATCCCGGCATGTCATCATGGCCTATGACAAATAGCCGTAGACGCTAGCTGGCTCTTTTCTTTTTCTCCGGCGGCGCCTGGCCATGGCCATATACATATGACTTGTCACAGAGCCGCTGGAGGAGCAGGTCGTGGAAAACCCGCAACTCTTCTGGAATGGTTCCGCTGTGATAATGGTAGGCTGCGTTTAACGGGTCAATTGCTTCGTGCTAACCGGTCCATTCGCCAGGGCAAGCAGAAACAGAAGTCGTCTTCGAACGGTTCCAGCAAGCTCGAGCTCCCCAATGTCGACCGCAGCGACGCCAGGAGCCACACCACCGCTTCAACTACAAGCCGGAACCGCTCGCGCTTCTTCTCATGGCTGCGCTCCAGACTGCGCTCGAGACGGCAGTCCCCGTCCAGCCAGATAGACGAAGACCCGGCCTTGCACTCGCTTGCTCCCCCGTTGAAATGTCCCAGCTCTCCCTCCTTGCAGCCGCCTCCCGACGCCCCTGTTCAGTCGCATAGTCCCCCTCTGCCGCCAGACCGCGATCCGCCCGCGCCGGCACACGTCGAACAGCCCCCGGTCCAAGCCCGCCGGCAGCTGGGACTCCGTGTCGTATACCAGCCGGAAGAAACCCCCGTCGCCGATATAATCTTCATACACGGCCTAGCCGGCGACAGCACGCTGACCTGGTGCAAGGATGGCGACGAGGAGCTGTTCTGGCCGGGACAATGGCTTCCCCTCGAGCCGGGCATGGGGGACTGTCGCATCCTGTCGTTCGGCTACGATGCCGGCCGAGAGAGAGACGCCATCGAGAGCCTGTACGGGGTCTTGGATTTCGCCGCAGCGCTCCTGCAGGAGCTGGAGTTCGGACATGATGCGCACGGCGAGGCCCTGGGAATCGGCAGCGCGCCTGTTGTGCTCGTCGCGCATTCCATGGGCGGGCTCATAGCCAAAGCCACGTATCTTCTCGGCCAGAGCGATGACCACTACGAGGGAATCATAGACGCGATCAAGGGCATGGTTTTCATGGCCACGCCACACCGCGGTGCGACCGAGCTGAGCAATCTGCTCCGCGCGACTTTCCACCTGCCCACGGACGTTGTTGCCGAGTTCAAGGCCGGGTCCCCGACGATAGACGATATCAACAAGCAGTTCCGGTATGCGCTTGCTAAGCTGCGCGTGGCGTCGTTCTACGAGACGCTGCCGACCACCGTCGGGGCGGATGAGTATCTCGTGCTGGGCAAGGACTCGGCCACGCTGGGCTACGAGGAGAGTATGCAATGGGGCTGGATGCAGACCATAATGGCGTCTGCAAGTATGCTAGCCCTGACGATTCGAATTACTCGAGCGTTCGCAACGCTTTGGTAGCGCTGGTGACAAACCTGCTGCCCAAGGCGAACAACAATCTCGTCGCCGCCGTCGAAACAGACGATCCGGCAACGATAGAGAAGTTCCTGTGCGTTCCGCCGACCTTCCGGCACGATATCTCTTTCTTTCTCGCCCTCTGGTGCAAGGGGACCTGCTCGTGGATCCTGCAGAGCAGGGCCGTGAGAGAATGGCTGGGGATGGGGAACGACCTGCCCGTCATACACTTCCGATCTCCAGCTGCCAGCGGGAAATCCGTGATGTGCGCGTACATTGCGCATCATCTACGGTCCACTGGGTGCTCCGTTCAGTATTTCTTTTTCGAGACAGGCGACCAGAACAAGCGGTCCGTCAGCGTTTTCTTGCGTGCCATGGCCGCCCAACTGGCGGCCGACGAACCGGCGTTTCGCGATGCATTGCTGGACATGATTCGAAGCGGCTTCTGTTTACCGTCGTTGAGCTCCGTGGATGTGTTCACCGCGCTGTTCATGGTAGCCGGCGCCCGCGTCCAGTTCACTCGACCTCTTTTCTGGATCGTTGATGCGGTGGATGAGTCCGAGTCTCCGCGGGCTGTGCTGGGATATCTGGCCAAACTGCAGGAAGCCCTACCCTCCCTGCGGATCTTCCTTACCAGTCAAGGCGCTGTGGACTTCGCCGGCCAGAATATGAGAATTGTCACGCTGCCGTCGGCGCACATGGACGCGACCAGAGCTGCGAATTTCTCTGATATAATGCGGTACATCGGGCAACGACTCGGCACAAGGAGCGGTGATATTGCACTGAAAGAGCGAGTCTCGGATGCTATCCTGCGCCGAGCCCAGGGGAACTTTCTCTGGGTCCGCCTGGTGCTTGATGAAATCCTCGCCTGCGATACTGACAAGGCAGTAGACCAAGCCCTGCAGACCCTGCCGAAAGACCTGACCGAGGCGTACCGGCGTATGGAGCTTGCGATTCTCGACTCCCCCAACCCGGAGGATAAAGAGCTCGCCCAGCGGGTTCTGCAATGGGTCCTCTGCGCGCGGTATAGCATGACACTTGACGAACTGCTCCAGGCGCTGCACATGGAGACCGTCGATCTGGGCGAAGCTATCACGCGCATCTGCGCGCACTTCGTGGCCGTCACTCCGTCCGGGAATGTGCGGTTAATCCATCAGTCGGCGCGAGAGTATGTGACGAGATCAGCCGTCAGCGAGGTATCCGTCAACCTGGTCCATAGCCACACTCTCCTTTTCCAGTCCGCCGTGGAGGCACTCTGCTCGCCGGAGCTGCAATGGGTCAACCTGGCACAGCAGAATCTGCCCTCCTCCGATCCATTCCTCATATATGCCGCGACATCGTGGACGTACCATCTCCAACGCTCCGGCAACATGGACGATGCCAAGCTGGATCTCCTGTCTGACTTCTTCAGGGGCCCGTCGGTGCTCGTGTGGATTCATATCCTCGCGCTCGCCGGACAGGTAGGACTGCTCGTCAAAGCCGCCCAGGATCTCCTGGCATGCGTCGAGAACGCCCGGCAGACGAACGTCTCCAGCAATCAGATGTTCCACCGGCTGGCCGACTTGGAATATCTCGACGGATGGTCCGTGGACTTGGTCAAGATCGTAAGTAAGTTTAGCCAGCAGCTGCGAACGAACCCTTCGGCCATCTACGGTCTCGTTGCGCCTTTCTGTCCGTCCAATTCGGTTCTTCACCAGCAGTTTCACAAGGGCTCGTCATCGGATGTCATGATTTTTGGATTGTCAGAACGGGACTGGAGCGACAGATTGGCCAGCACTTCGCTGCCCAGGGGAGAGCAAGGCATCAAGATCGGCTGCTCTGCGCAGCATGTCGCTGTCCTGGGCGCATCCGGAACGGCGTATCTATGGGATTCGAACGACTTTCGGCAGACCTGCGTTCTTGACCACGGCGAAACAGTCACGGCTATGTCGTTTAGTCGCCGTGGGGATAAAATGCTAACGTTCGGCCTCCGGACATCGAAGCTGTGGGCTATCCCTTCAGGGCAACTGTTGCTGGCCATCGAGAGTCCAACCGACCGTCCAGCACTGGCCATGGCATTCCAGCAAACCGACGACAGCGTCCTAGTCGTCTGTACCGACAGGCTGATCCACCATCTGGACCTCGCCGGCTCCCCAGCCGCCTGGTCCATCTTCAGCCAGGAACTCCTCCAGGAACGGTTTGAAATAGGCGGAACGCCCATCACGCCGCCGAACTGCGTCGCCTTTAACTGGGACGCTACTCAGCTAGGCGTTTCCTACCGGGGCTTCCCCCTGTCCGTGTGGGATCTGGGCGAGATGCGGTGCATGGCGCGATGCAGGAGACCCACGAGACCACAGGCCGCGTCAAGCCCCAAACAGAGCAGCTGGACTGCTGTGGATAAATTCACCTGGAACCCCGTTGCGGGCCATATCATCGGCCTGTACAAAGATGGTACGGTGTTCAAGTGGCATCCCATGACGAGAGACTACCAGGAAGCTCCCTCGACGGACAGCGAGATTGCTGCGAGCCCCGATGGGCGGTTCTTCATCACGAGTAACAGCGAGGGAACGGTGAGGGTGTGGAGTTTCGACCTGTTCAGTGTCATCTATCAACTCTCATCCGGCGATGCCATCCGTGAGCTGTCGTTCGCGCCGGATAGTCGGCGGTTCTACGATATCCGGGGCTCGTCGTCGTTGAATCTCTGGCAGCCGAATAGTCTGCTGCATTTCCACGAGATATTTGCCTCGTTCACGCGCACATCGGGCGAGGATCATGGCCCTGCGTTCATCTCGCATGTGTCTGAGGCGCACTCGGCGTCCTACGAGGCTGTCTCGGTCATCTGCACCGCCGGCCGGGGATCGACTTTGTATGCCGTGGGCAATGAGGGGGGCCGGCTGACTCTCTTTGACACGATGTTGGGGAAGCTCGGGGAATTGATGCATTTCTCGCATTTCACGGGCTTTGCCTGTCTCGCCTTGAGCGAGGATTCGGCGTACATCGCCTCTGCTGATCTTGCTGGAGAGATTGAAGTAGGGTATCTAGGAAGCAGTCCAGAGCCATCAGCGCAATATCACCCCAAACCGAAACCTGCAATCGAGAAGGGTATCAGCGGCGTTTGCCAGCTGCTGTTCAACCACGACACGACTCTCTTACTCGTCGTCTCCGAGTTAGATGCCCATATCTGCTCCGTCAATGAAGGGACACTCGAAAGCCAGCGGGCTCTGGTCTCCGGCCTACGAAAATGGGTCAATCATCCCTTTGACCCGGATGTCCTTCTGTCCTTTGGAGCCGAGCAGGTCACAGCTTACCACTGGACGGATTTCTCCGAGACAGCAAGCTGGTCGTACGTGTTCGACGAACACTCGCATACGCTGGCGGATCTCACTCTGACGGAAACCCTCCCGTACGTGAAGAATGCCATCGTCACGCAAGACGGTCAAAATGTTCTTCTCCAGCGAACCGAGGCGGAATGCGAAGACAGTCTCCTCGTCATCGACCTCTCTGCTTTGCCGTCCGTGAACGACCATATCTCCCTCCTACCCGCGAAGCGCGTCCCCGGCAAAGTATCTGCGAAGGCCAATATCCCCCTCAGTCTCCGCAGGGGTCAGGATCTCGTCTTCCTCGACGACCAGCTGTGGGTGTGTACGTATGCATTGGACGGGTCCGAGCCCGATATTCAGAGACATTACTTTATCCCACAGGGCTGGGCGAGCATGGAGTCCTTTAGACAGTGTCGCATGCTGGAGGATTCGACACTGCTTTCTCCGCGGAAAGATGAAGTGGCTGTCATTATTAGCGAGTTGGGGTCGGCGTTTTGATTCGGGTTTATAGCATGGGTAGAGGATCTAGAGAGCTCTGGGAGCAACTGTAAATGGAACAAATCTACGTCCTTCAATGCAAGGTTTCCCTTCTTCCATTTCAGACGGTGCCGTCTGGGAGCGGCCGTAACCTCCTTCACGGAGTCCGGGGATCCTTCCTCTAGCTCTACCTTGCGCTGAATGAACACCGGAAGCAATTCCAGTGCCTCTGGCGGGCTGTGTGTGTTGTTCCAGCTCTCCTTGTAGGATACTAAGCCTCATACTGCGTCGTGTCGGCCAATTGGCATCATTGCTACATGTCGGAGGGATGCAGTGCTACGGGGAAGATCCGCCCGCTGAAGCTTATTATCGTCCAGGAATAACGGATAAGGCCGTAATAAGGAATGGAAGGTCGCCGTCCCTGAAAAGCCACAATCGTCAGCCTAGAACAGCTCTCGTAGACAGCGCCGCCTGCATATCGTCTCATGTCGAGCATAGTTAGCCATGCGAAATGACTCAACAAGGATAACGGACACAAAGATCAATGAGGCTGGGGCCGATCCATACCCGCAACGGCGTCAAAATGGCAGGCTGCAGCGCGCCGGCGCGAAATCTCATGCGTTTGCAGACTTGGTATTGGCAGTGCCGGGGTGGTCAGGCTGCCAAATGGCTGCGCTTATGAAGGCCAGGATTTTAATAATAATTGCCATCGTCTTCCCCGCTGTCCGGAGTACTTTAAAGCCTCGCTCACCCAGGATCAGCGCTATGGGCTGTTCTCAATGCTAGCCCTTCTTAGGCAGGAAGACGCCTTACTGTGAAGTTCTCACCTCTCGTCTATTTGTATTCGTGTATGATCATACACTCAGCATGGGCTGGTTCCCCACGGCCAAAAACGACCAGAATGGCTGGCAATTCGACATCCTCACCCTTCTCGCCATCCTCGGCGAGTCCATCATGGAGAAGCATGTCTTGCCCATTACGGCTTCTTCCTTCGCCGCATTACCCCGTCTCCTCCCTGCTCCGCAGACGGCGCTGAGCACAGAACGGAGATACCGATTGCCCTCCGTGCCGGACGTCGTGGTGGCCGGTGTCCATTCCGGCTCGTATTTCACGGAGCTGAACTACTTCGCAGACGTCTTGCATAATGTCCGGTCGTTGCAGCCGTATGAGTTTCGCGTGTATGAGGTGTCATATTCGGAGAACAACAGCAGCAAAGGCAGCCAGGGATGGTGGTCCAGAGGCAGCAGCTTCTTTGGAAAGGGAGACGGCGATGACCATACACAGCCTAGAGATGTCGAAACACCAGCGTATGCCATGACATTCGCGCCGACATTGCCCCCCGAGGAAATAAACCTGCCCGTTAAACCGTTCAGTCCGCTGAATCTGGTGACTTATGTCTCGGTGCTGATCACGCTGGGCCTGTTCATCGCGTCGATAATCCTGCATGACGGCGTCTCGGCGCTCGCTCTCGTCACCATGTCCATCTCCACCAGCCTGGGCTGCCTCTCCTCGCAGTGGCGGCCGATGCTGACCCGACGACCCGTGTCCTCCGATGTGCCGCCGGGAGACGTCGTGATCAACACCCGAGCCGGCGCGTTCGTGGTCGTCAAGTGCGACGAGGAGATTACCCGCGAGCTGTACGGGGGCGTGCAGACCTGCAACTACGTCTTCAGCAGCTGGGCCCACCGGGTACTACTGGGTTTCAGCACCGTGCTGCTCATGGCGTCGGTCCTGCTCTTTAGCAACTGCAAATGGACCATGCAAGCCGCTACGGCCGTGACCTATATCGTCCTAAATATCATGTACTGGGCCATTCCTATGGTCATGCACGAGCGCGACACGTGGGATATGAGCCGGTACAATTTCCGGCGGTGCTTGGATCGGGAGCCTGGCTATACAAAGGAGCCCAGCTACACGCAGACACTGTGGTATGCCATCCGGGAGACACGGGAGATTGGGTGGGTAGAGCATGCGAAGCTGGCGCCCAATTCGCCTTATTGGAAGATGTGGCTGCAGGAGGCCAAGGAGAACATTGACAATGAGGATTGGGATCCGGTCGAGGCGAAGAATACCTTGATGAGGGAGGCTAGGAGAGTGGCTCTTATCTCACGGGCAAATACCGTCACGACAGGGCCGCCGTGAGTCTATTGTTGTTCTTATGTCCTGTCTTCATGGTAAGCTAGAGGTGAATAATGAATCTGCATCACGATACATGGCAATGCTCTACGATTCCACGGCAGCGTCACTTGATCTTTGTTTGCATCTACATCAGCTTTTGACCATGCTCGTTCACTGTCTTCTCCATGTACAAGATCATTGCCTGGATCAAACAACGTGAAACCGGTTCCGGGTGGCCATGTTTGCCTTCCGGAGCATTCCTGCGTAAGTTGCATCTCTACTGTCATATCTGCCGGTGGAACAGGCCTTGCTGGGGAGTGGTTCAATTGACTAGGAAGATATTGTACCTAACATAAGATACCCAACATAAGATACTAACATAAAACTGTCACCTGAATAAAAGGAGAAACGCAGCGATGGAGTACAGTCATGAGAAGACAGCTACCGGCAATGCCATAGACTTTCTAGCACTAAATCCCTTCCAAGCAGAATCATGAACCGACGCTTTGGTTCAGGAGCGTGGCTTCGTCGCAGTTACAAACGAGCTGGACGTAGTTAGCACAGACACATCGTAGGACGAACGATATCACGTACCAATATGTATAAAGATGCATCTTCACCTGCTTAAGCTCCGCGCGAACGCCGGCAAGGAGAACCTGCACTTCAGCCTCCGTCCAGCCATTCCGAGTAAACAAGGCCAGTGAGTAGGCCTGCAGTCCGCTCTCGACGAACTGCAGAAGGAACCAGCGTCCGATCTCCTTCAGACGCTTGTCCTTCGGCCACGGGCCCACAGGGACGATGAACTCTTTCGTTTGGATGTCGGTGAATCCTTCCTGATGGAGATGGGAAGAGAGGGAGGGGAAGACGTCGAAGTTTAGGTTCAGTTCTCGTTCGATGCGGTTGAATTCGGCCTTGTCCAGGGTCCATCAGTAGCTACTTAGGGCTTTCGGAGGTTGGCAGCAGGCTTACAAGCCATTTGGCAGTGTAGCTATCCTCCGGAAGGGTGCCATCGTCACACCAGAAATTCGCTCGTCCTTCGGCGATCTCGACGTGGCCGCCTGGCTTAGCGTGTCTTGTGAAATGATCAGTCAATCTGCTCGGGTCTTCTTCTCCAGTATCCATACCGGTAGCATGAGCGCAGGAACTTATTCCAGTCGAAGATGCTGCCCGCCAAGGTGCGCGCGTGGATGAAGTCGAAGCTGTTCGGCGCGTATGTCCATTCATCGTTGGCGTCGTCGATTTCAAATTGCACGTTCGGGGGCACCCTGCAGAGTAAGCAACGAGACATCCCGATTACGTCCCCCAGGAGCGAGGTATGCACATACCATGTAGGCTGGATAGCGCTCAGATCCGTCCCAATAACCTGGGCCGACGGATATTCATCTCCAACTACACAGTTGCACCACACGTCAGTATCCAAACTGAATGGTCTGTTTTCCAGGGGAGAAGCGCTGTATACTTTCAATAGCCCAAATACCCGTCCCAGTTCCGACATCCAGAATGCGCTGGGGGTGGTCGAGCTTCGTGATGCACAGATCCCCTCCCAGCGCCAGCCGGAAGATGTGGTGCGTCATGTCCAGGCGATCTTGTTCGACTTCGTCGTTGGGCAGTAGCTGTCGGTGTCAGCTTGGCTCATACAGGATAGACCAGACAAGCATACATATTGACCTGCTCGGTAGGCATGGTAGCGTCGACCGTTTTCATACTCGTACTCGAATACGGAGGAGCTGACGGACGTCGTGCTGGAGGCGACGCTGCCGCCATAGTCGGAAACGCTGCCTGTATCGTCGAATGTCTAGAAGACATTAGACCTTGGAAGGGAAGGGATAATCCATTTGGCTCTGTCTCGTACATCTGCCTCGATGTTCGCTGACTCCGGCGAGCCCTGTTCGACATGTTCCGGCGTCTGTTCCTTTGTCTGCTGCGGTGTCTGCTCCGGTGTCTGCTGTTTTCCCTCCGGCTTCTCTTCTTCCTCCTGTCTATGCTCCTTTTCGTGCTCTGGCTCTGGTTTTGCTGGCATTTTCACCGTGCTGTTCTTGTCACCGTGCTGTGCTGTCCGCAGCAGTATCCTGGTTGTCGATCGATCGATCTCAGACTATTCGGGGAATAATGCACAAGAGGAATCCGAGACAACCAGCGGGGCCTTCAGGAGACCCAAGAGTCCACCTAATCATAAGTCCGGAATGGCCTCGGTTCGAGCCGATTCAGCCAATCCGACGCAGACAGACAGTAGCATTCTTCATATTCACGGCCCCGGCTAGTGGCCGCTCGTATTGGCATTACTCAGGAGACGCAGGGGCCCGACTCCGTGCCGTGCATGGCGTTCCATCCGGAGTTGGACAGATGTCATTATCCCTGAATCCTTGCCACTCGTTGGTACCAGATCCTAGCCCAAGCAAGGGAACGGAACGGGATGATCCTCTATCTTTGTCTGCTCCTCGGGGCGCTGCTGTTGTACGGCGGAGGTCTCGCTGTTTACCGGCTCTTCTTCCACCCCCTGCGCAAGTTTCCTGGCCCGAGGTTGGCGGCCGCGACATTGTGGTATGAGTTCTACTACGATGTATGCCGGGAAGGACAGCTTATCTGGAAGATCCAGGAGATGCATGAGGAATATGGTATGCCTCTTATGCAGTGAAACGATCCTTTCGTCGGTTGACTGAACAGGACCCATCGTCCGCATCAATCCCAATGAGCTCCACATCATGGACTCCGACTACTACAATGACCTCTATGCCCCTGTTGGATCCAAAAAGCGCGACAAGTACGGCTGGTGGTGTAATCTCGCCGGCGCGCCAGGATCCATCTTCGCCACGGTAGGCCATGACTTGCACCGTCTACGCCGCGCTCCTCTGAACCCATTCTTCTCCAAACGGGCCGTGACAGCCCTGGAGCCACTGATCCGGGAGAAGGTTGAAACACTCTCATCCCGGTTCTCCCAGGCACGGGAAACCGGCCAGGTCATCCGTCTCGACTGCGCCTTCATGGCTCTCACCATGGATGTAATCTGCAGTTACTGCTTTGGCACCGACCGGCGCTATCTCGCGTCGGACGATCTGGGGCTGGAGTGGAAGAAGACCATTAATGGCGCATGGCAGAAGGGTGCTGTCATGCGCCAGTTTCCGTGGATTGCGTCCGTGATGCGTGCGTTTCCTCGTCCGCTGGCGAGGAGGATGGATCGGAACTTGTCGCTTCTGCTGGAGTGGCAGGACAGTGTTCGCGCGGTGGTTGAGCCCATCGTTCTCCGTCAAGATGAGCAAGTACCGACAGAAAAGGAAAAGGGCGGTCCGGCCAGATCGACCATCTTCCACACCCTGCGTGATAGTGATCTCCCGCCGGAAGAGCGTTCTCTCAAGAGGCTATGCGATGAAGGCGAGATCTTCACCGGCGCTGGAAGCGAGACCACCGCCAAAACCCTGACGACAATCATGTTCTATCTCGCAGCGAACCCTGAACCGTGCGATCTGCTGAAGATCGAACTCGCCGCTGCAATGCCAGACCCGATGCAGCTGCAGCCATTGACGAAGCTGGAGCAGTTGCCATACCTGGTATGTTGCTGAGCACCTTTATCGAGTTTAGAGCATGCGCAGTATACTCACAGGAACCAAGACAGCCGTAATCCAGGAGGGCCTCCGTCTTTCCTACGGACTGACGACCCGATTACCCCGTGTTGCACATGAGCGGTTGCAGTACCACGACTGGGAAATACCTCCTGGAGTGGGTATTCCCCTTGTAACCCGGCCAACTTTCCTGTGATGTGGAAGCCTAACACGAAACAGACCCCCGTATCAGAAACACCATACTTCATCCTCGTCGACCCAAAGATCTTCCCGGATCCAGAAACATTCCGGCCAGAGCGATGGCTCAACGACCCTGTCCGACTGAGCCGGTACCAGGTCTGCTTTGGGAAGGGGAGCCGGCAATGCATTGGGATGAAGTGAGTGACCGCCAGTTCTGCTCTTTTGTTATATCCAGTTCTCCTGTTTCTGCTGACATTCTGCTTGTAGCCTTGCGTCTGCAGAGCTGTATCTCGCCACGGCGGTGATTGTTAGACGGTTCAGTCTGGAACTATTCGATACGACCATTGACGATATTAAGATCAAGCATGACTTTTTTGCGGCTGCTCCGGCGCTGCCGGTGAGGGGAGTTAGGGCAAGGGTTGTTGGATGACAATATCCAAAGGACGCGCAATCTAGATATACATAATAACACAGTCTGAAGTGGATCAGGGGTGCGGCGTCCGGATATCAAATACTAAGAGACCATAGGATTTGTAGCGTGCCGTTCTGGGGCCAAATGAAGGATATAGCATTGAAAAGATTCATGTGCTTGAATATCTAGCCAATGCTCCAAGGTCCGTGATGAAGAGCACTCGAATCCTTCATCAGAATCAGAAACGAGATCATGACTCAATACTACATCGTTTTGTATACTGCTAATGACCTCTCTAAATCTGACCATGTCAACGCGTTTTCGCAGTCATCTATGAATGATTCCTGATGAAGTGCATGTCGATATTTGCAGATGTCATGATTTCAGCTAATTAGCAACTAGATAACTCATCTGAATTTTGTGAAGTTCGCATATAGGCTCTGCTTGCATATCTTTCGGGCCGTTGCGAACGTGCCGGGTTTGGCGTCCATTGGGGGTTCTGCCTGGCAGCCCTGTTTGGCCTCATGGTCTGCCAGTTCGTTTCTTGTTATGCCCGCCTGTCCAGGGATCCAGTGTACTAGTATCTGGCCCCGGTTAGGGAAGGCTTTTCTAGGCCATTCCTTCCAGGCCCTTGTCACGCTTTGAAAGGCAATGGAACGTTGCTTGGCTTGACCCTTGGCATAGTGTCGTCTGCTGGAGCTGTTTCACCACCTCCAGGTTGCCTAATAGGATGTGGATATGGCGTGCAGATTGATTGTGCTTTATGTATTTGGAGTGCTGCTTTGAGGCCCTGGGGGGCTGCCTCAGCTTCTGCATCGAATACTTCTTCTGCCTGGGTTAGGTGCAGGTGTCCACGCTGGAACAGGTCATGTTTCGTCCGCCAGAAGACTGCCCACCCGGCACCTGCGCTATGGGTATTTGAGTTGGTCCGGGACCCATCTGTGTAAATGTGGATCAGGGGGTGCGGCGTCTGGATATCAGATACTAAAAGGATACCGTAGGATTCGTAGGGATCGTAGTGAACGCTCTATATCGATATCCTGCCGTCTCTAGTACATCTTGAAGCTCTAAACGATGTGCTTCCTTGCTTCAGCTCTCAATTATTTCCTCCTACAACTCCAGGATATATGTATGACGGCCCTTCCTCCCGGAACATACATACTCCATATCCGGGGCCGGATTATTAGATAATCCACTTGTCTGAAATGGTAACGTAATCGGACACCGAGAGTCCCCCCTTTTCCACGATAGCTAGTACGATAATTTTATTATTTTATCAACTACCTCTACCACCCACGCCATTGCCATGGAAGATAAATCTTATGAAAGGTGAATTCTTTTAGCCCTTAATGCATTCAAAAAAGGTCAATATCCATCTATCCCAAAGGTTGCAGCAGCATTTGATGTTAATACAAAAACTCTCTGAAGATGGTTACAAGGGTCTCTGCCCGTGCAGATACTATAGCAAATTGCAGAAAGCTATTGACAACTGAAGAATCTCCTCTTTCAGCATGGATACTTGATATATGCCAACGTGGTTTACCTCCAAGAATTGTGACTGTCCAATATTTAGCAGGATTATTATTGTCTGCACAGCTATCCTCTACTGCCTCTGCTTCCCTTAGTGAAAAGTGGATGAATTGATTTGTTAAACGCTATCTGGAGCTTCAGTCTAAATATACTCGAAAATATGATTATCAGCATGCAAAATGTGAAGATCCAGAGCTTATTCAGAATTGGTTTAAGCTTTTTACCAATGTCCAGCAGAAATATGGGATTCTACACAAAGATATCTACAATATGGATGAGACTGGGTTTCAAATGGGTGTTATATCAACAGCAAAAGTTATATGTGACTCAGAAACAAAGGAAAGTAAAGCAAAGGAACTACAACCTGGGAATAAAGAATATGTGACTTCAATTGTTGTAAGGGGGGGGGGGGGGTACGTGCGTTGTTCCCTGCGACAGGAACCGGGTTGTGATCGAGGGACCTCAGGAATGGATATACTAAAATGATGCCGTCGTACCACACGGCACTGAACGGTCTAGTAGGAAAACGATATAACAAAAGAAACACAATGACGATGGAGCTTCGCTCCTATACAACTTGGAAACCAAAAGTATGCTCAATTTGTAACTATCTGGGAGGAAACCCTGCTTAAGTACTCTTCGGCCACGGACTCCACCATACATTCGTATGCCGGAGGCCGCGGCCCAACGCCGTTCCTCAATGGGAAATGTAGGAGATCCGGGGATTCGCAGTGCCCCCGGCACATTGGCTGTGTTAATTCACTAGATAGGCTCTACCTCCACAGATTATTTTTGTTGGAAAGAAACATCAATCTCAATAGTATTCCTCAATTCCACAAGACTACTGGATCAGCCTAAGTGATAATGGATGGACAACAAATAAGCTTGGTTATAAATGGCTCCAAAAGCTCTTTGAAAGGTATACAGCTTAATGAACCAAATGCAGATATATGTCAAGGTGCGGATTCGGGTGATCAGGAAACAGAAATAGATTGGAAAGAACACACAGGCAGACAGGCAGGCAGGCTATCGTACAGGCAGGTAGACAGGACGTAGCTCGAAGAGCTACAACAAGATCGAGACAGAGCTTCGAGATATTTCCTCGCAGGCATGTGCAGGGGCGGTCAGTACAAGCAGAACAGGCCTCTGGACCGTCATACGGTGTACGTTGGTCCAGCACCGTGATAATATAGGATGTTAATCTTTGATGGCCATTCAAGCCATGCTACTGCAGAATTTGATAAATTTTGTACAGATAGGAGGATTATTCCTTTATTATGCCTCCACATTCTTCACATCTTTTACAACCACTTGACGTTAGCTGCTTTTCTCCCTTGAAGCATATTTATGGCCAAAATATTGCAGAAATGATGCAAAAAGGAATCCATTCAATCTGCAAGGATGATTTCTTATTTCTTTATCCTTCAGCTCATCAATGTGCATTATCATCATTCAATATTCAAAGTAGATTTACAGCAACTGGATTAATTCCTTTTAATCCAGAGAGAGTGCTTGCAAAACTCTCTATTAAGCTAAAAACACTAACACCACTATCCACAGCCTGCAGCAACAGATCATTTGGATCTAGGGAAACACCAGCAAATGCTTATCAGCTTGAGCAACAAAAACAGTGAATCCAATATCTTAAAAACAATGAGATATCCCCTTCCATAATCAACTGGGCAATGGATAAAGCGATCAAAAATACAGAGATTACAATGTAAAATGCAATTTTATTATAAAATGAGGTTCAACAACTCCGTACAGTCCAGGAAAGAAAGAATAAGAAGAAGGAAGCACCTTGAAAATTTATAAGGTAGAGGAAGTCTTACTGGATTACAAGACCAGCAAAAAATTCAGCAGATGGAAGAGGAATTACTTCAACAGCAATCATCTCAGAGACAGCAGAAGCTTGTTAAATGTAGGAACTGTGGTCAGACTGGCCATAACTGCTTAAGATGTCCTATTAAATAACCTCAATTTATTTTGTATATATAAATATATTGAGTTCGTTGATAATTCTACAGTTCTAGAAGCCTATAGCTATTTCCATGGGCCTAGTGAAAAATAGGGACGGTGTCCGATTACGTTATATCCTCATCAAATAGTAATCCAATCCAATCCCTATAGCAATATACTCCATATACCTTATATACTCTAACATACCCAGGTATGTCGGAACGCGGGGAAGTATTCCGGAAGATATACAGAGGAAGGAATATATAAGGACTGTCATTTGCCATCATGTATCTAGTTGATCTTTCTCTGTTCGCATTCAAGACCAATAAGTTACTGAAGTATCTACTTGGAAATCTGCAGTTACCTTGGCACGAGGCCTATACGATACCACAGCGTTGTCGCCGGTTCCAGAGATATCAGATAAGCAGAGCCAACCGGAAGCCCAAGCTAACGATACAGAGGTACGAAGGATCCCAGGGCGTAACAGTATGGAACTTTGATACTGTTTGGAAATTAATTGTAAATTTCCATAACTATCTACAACCGTATCACTATTGGGATCTGCCAAGGCCAGCGGGCCGCTACGAAGTCAACCTCCTCATCGACCATAGTACAATATGAGTCACCATGGTGGGAAAGTTGGAGCCACTCCCTCTGCGAGTACATCGCAGGCCTGCTGCAGCAGATGCTATTTCCAGAGTTGAATGGTTAACGATTGGTGCTATCATCAAGAAATGCCGGTACGGTAAACATAAGAGACTATTGCACAGCTGGCTGGAGACACGGAGAAGTTGATTGCGGGCAATCATGATGGTAAGGAAACTGAGAATGGATCTATGGATGACTTCTCAGCGAAAAGAGAACTGTTCGAGGATGGCTGTGCGAGGATGGCTCGTGGGAGCTGCTTCAATGAGTTCTTTAAATTTCACTTTGCAGTTAGTTTTGCTGTAAACCTCAGCATGTCCTGCTCCACACACATCCTCTCTTCTTCTTCTGCATCCCCGTCCATTACCGCCATATTCTGCATTCGTCCACACGTTTCCATTAGCCAGTGGTTGCGTAGCCTAAACCTATATATTGTATACCCGCTCGCTAAGGAAGCTCAAACCAAAAAACAGAGGCACAGAAGATAGCAGCAAGCCCAAAAATTGAAAGGATAACAACAGCCCCTTCCTCATAGGGTGACCAGTAAAACGCGCAGAACAACCAAGAAGCTCCATACGATGCGGGAAGAAACCACCAGCCTTGAAAGGAAGTTAGCAGGGCAACTCACCAGAAATCAGAACCAAGCTTGCAACCCGGCCCTGCAGCCAGGAATTAGGTATTGCAGGTAGTGGTGCTGAGTACTTACCTGTCACAGCAGCAATGCTCCTTGCCCCAATCAAAGACAGGAAAAACCAGAACGCACTCAGAGTCAAGACAGCTAGAGACGATGGACGAATTGCATCAATTCAGGCCCAACGCCAACCCAGGCTCAAAGGAGTATGTATGCTGCATACCTGTGCTAATCTTCCCAATCCTCGACTCATGCCATTCGCGTCTCATATCATCCTGCAAACTGCCATAGATGAGATGTCCGAACTCCGTGCCAAATATGTTTTTGAAATCGCCCGGCTGCACCGCGAGAAAGTCACGCCCATTTCCAAGTCGCCAGTTGCTCGCCGCGTCACTTGCATCTTTCGGGGAGGCGCTGTATTTCGTGACCAGGACTTGTGATACGTATTCTCTCACGGTGTCTGGGCCGGCTGATTGGGCTGGGGGGGTTATAGTGCGGATTTCTTTGGAGGCCATGATAGCAACCATCCACCGTTGTTAGAAATGTGCTGTTTGTTGTAGTGCGTTCGGTTCTTCTACTGTTTATGGAGTAGCAGGCAACTATGATCTTAGGTCAGGTGCCAGTATGACAACTCACTCTACATCCGCAAACGATGCCTGATTGGTCGAGTGACAGCCTTGGCGCATTGCTAACGTACAGTCCGCCCTATTAGGCGTCAAGCCACAGCCGCGAGTTATTTCTGGTATCAATTCCCAATTCCTAACTATCAATTTGTTGCCTAAAAAGCCCAGCCTGCAGGGTGCAGCATAGCCCTGTGTTGGGGCCACCGTGCAGTCTCAGTTTCTCCCATAACCACAGCTAAGAAAACAAATTTTCAGGCTATTCCTATGCTCTCTGCTTTACTTCCCCTCTTCTCTTCAGTCGCACCGGGTGTGGCTCGAACGCGTCTACGCGTGATCACAACATCAATCCTACGGATGCGGGGGAAGAATTCATATACAACCAAGGGCTCTGGCTCTGGTTCATTCCCGAACTTTATAAGACACGTTGCCATTGCCAGTGTGGTCAGTACACCAGACCTTTGTGGTTGGTAGCTGCCCGCGACGATGCGCCACATCTTGAGAATCCTCCCGCTGAGCACTCAGGCGTTGAGCCAGGTCCTTCTGAGTCCTTCTGAAGACCAAGTGACGCGTGTAGTACCGCAAGGAGCACATTCATTTTTGGTCAGAAACGTTGCCGGCATCAGCAGATATGATGGTACTCAATTGGCTTCCAATAGCCTATGCGAGGACCAGTTCATCCATGGTGAATTTCCTCCACCATGGAAAGAAGGCATCCAGTGGATGGCCTGGGCTGTTTTTGATCGTCATTTGGGCCGGCAAACAGCAGAATTTCTGGTGAAGCAGCTTCTGCCTTTCGTCCGGCACAGCTTGAGTCAAGCCAAGCTACGCTCAAAGGAAGAATACCTACCCGAAGAGTTGGTGCAGAGCGCGCTATTATAAAGGGGATCTTAAACCTCGATGATATCAGCTATATAGAGACCTCGCCTGATCTGCAACCATGTCGCTAGCAAGGTCAGGTCAACTGTATCCTGGGTCCTGGGTGGCTCGATGCTGAGAAGGGGGGTATTTTTTTGTGACAGCGCACTATAGAGTTGGCATGTATCCTGTAAAACCAAAAACACTAGTAGGCGAAACTGGCAGCAGTGAGAGGACTTGAAAAGTACATCAAGGATGACTCTGGTTTTGAGTTCCCTTGCGAAGTTCCAGTATCTGTTCTCTGCGACACTCTTGCTGCTGCGTCAACTATCCACTACCTAGCCCATGCAGGCATACATGAGATGATAGATCGCTGTCAGCGCTTGGAGCTCATGCGGATGCAAAATCCGAGATTGAGATATATTCGAAACGCACACCGATCGCCGGATCTATGGGACTCAGAATACTTCCCAGTGCCAAAGCCCCCACGAGAGCAACATCAACAAGCTAATGCTGTTCCAATATCAACAGTTGAAGGCTGGGCTATTCGTGCCATTTGGCAGCTTCTGCTAATCTGGGAGCTGCATAGCCTAGTTAATGGACCAAGTCCTTGCTGGAACTGGCCTTCCGAAGAGGTCGGCCGACTCCAAAACATGCATTTTGAGGAATTATGGCGGCATGCCCTGTTGAACGAGATGATAGAGCCAATTTGGACCATGGATGAATGTAACTGTCTGTTTCCAACCTTGCAATCCCCAGAAAAAGACTTCATGCAGCAAAAAATCTTGCTTTCAGTGCGGGATGGAAGCTTTCTTGTGATTGCTCTGCTCCCAGCACCTCTCTTGTTCATGACATAGATGGTATGGAGTTTAGTGGTAGTGCACCAGGGTATTCATTTGTGCTTGGTTGGTTATCTAAATGGTATTCCTTGCCCTGCTGCTATGTGAAATTTCACCCCTTCCATCGCTATGGCTTTGCAATTTGGGACCTAAGGCGTATGCAGGGTCTGGGTCTTCTGTCAGCGCCAGGTGGATCCCCCCAGTTGCCTCGAGCTCCCAGATCAGAGGCAGACGAGTATTTTAGGTGGGAAAGCATTTTGAGTACGGAGGATCTGGAAGAGATTGGGCAGCGAAGCCAACATTACTGGCCAGGGACTGAACTTATATGCGTCGAAAACCCATGGTCAGCCACGCCATGAGTTGAGGTCTGATGTCAGATCCAGATAGTCTTGAGTCTTCCTACTGCCAGGCCTCATTATATTTCGAATTGCAGTGGATCTTTGATAGTGAGTAATATAAGTAATATATAGACAGTTGCTAATCCTGCTTGAGTCTCCCCCCTCATGTATCACTTCACGTATGCCTCAGCACGTCTCCATTTACTTCAATCCCTTTCCAACTCCTATATATCACTTCTTGGACATTAAGATGGTGAGTAGTCTCACCGTGTCAAGTAGGACTTTATAAGACTTATTTCTGCTCAGAATCAGTTAGTCAATATAACTAGGCTTAGCAATGCTCAAGCTGCTGAAGCCTCATATCCTAGCCGAATTAACTAAATAAGCTAATTTTACAAGTTACTGTCATAGTCCTGCAATGTGCCAGGGCACTCCTCTATCTTCTATTTTCCTGTTGTAGATACTGCTGGGCCGCGGCTTAGGCCGGAGAGTACTTAAGCAGGGTTTCCTCCCAGATAGTTACAAATTGAGCATACTTTTGGTTTCCAAGTTGTATAGGAGCGAAGCTCCATCGTCGTGTTTCTTCTTTTGTTATATCGTTTCCTTACTAGATCGTTCAGTGTGCCCATCCCTGAGATCTCTCGATCACAACCCGGTTCCTGTCGTAGGGAACAACGCACGTACGCCCCCCATTATTACTCATATACTGCTATAGCAAAGAGCTCTGTCAGCTTTAGCAGCACAACCCTAAAGCTCTACAATAGAGAACTACAGCTATATTAGCTAACTTAGTGGAACAAGCTGCCAATTTCACTCACTAGCTTGCATGTGCGTCCCAGCGGTATACCAGCAGCTTTGGCACTAAGGCTAGGCAAAAACAAACAAGGAGTAGGCTCTATTATGGTTAGCCCAGTCATCACAATAGTCCCAAAGAAAACCATATGCCAACCACGGACAGCGACAATAGCACTAAATACAGAAGAGATACCTAGCCTCTAATAAAAGACACTCATCATAAAGGAGAGGGGATATACACCACTCAATGCCAAACTCAGTGAGGATTATCCTCATTCTGATCAAAATGCTCCCTAGCCCAAGGACTCCTCAGTCTAACTGTCCTCCCCTTATAAAAGAACAAGAACGGAATAGGCACAAGCAGAATGCCCAAGAAACCCAGCAAACTCGACGCCCACTCATAATTCAACTTCTGATACATCTGCGTCGCGAACAGGGGAAACCCAGCACCAACACAGTTGCGCACGAGAATAACCCCCGCCAATGCAGACGCAGAGTACGTCTGGTAACTATCAACAACATAGTTGAGGATACTCAATATGACGATGTAGATGCCCGCGCCAAACAGGGAAGATGCGATTATCGGCACGATCCAGTGGACGCTGCGGTAGCTGGTCCAGCCGAACCAGAACAGACTTGCGGGAATGAAGATAGCGCCTAGCCGGGCCATCCACATGCGCGCTTCGGGGACGCCCTTGCCGCCGTTTTTGGCGACTTGTTTGAGGTAGTACCGTTCCTGCAGCGGGTAGAAGCAGAAGGCGATGATGGGGCCGATGGCCATGCCTAGGAATGTGAGGCCTTGTTCGCCGACGTTGAAAGGGTGGCCTTTCGGCGCGCCGAAAACGAGCGGGAAGGCTTCGTTGAAGAGGTAGACAAGGCCATAGATGAAGCCGTTGTAGATGGCAGAGAAGAAAGTGATGGGCTCTGTGAAGAGGAAACGGAACGGACGAGTGAGCGTAATAGCGAAGAGCTGGTGTAGGCCCTTTTTTTCGTCCGCGTGGATGTCTGTCGTTGACTCTGCGGATTTGAGGTTCTCTGCAGCCATCTGCTTGCAGACTCGACGCACCTTGCGTTGGAGGATGATGGAGTGTCTTGTTTCAGGCATCGTGAGGACGAGAAGCACCCAAACACCGCCGGTGATAGCCATCAGGATCCAGAAGATCCAGCGCCAGCCAAGATTGAGCCCAATATACCCGCTGAACACGAGGGCCATGGGCGGGCCGAACGTGCTGCTGAGTCCGTACACGGCCATGGCGCCTCCACTGTCGTTCCTCTCCCAGACATCGCTGATTGAACCGCCTGTATTGGTCAGGGGAGCGCTGCCTGCAAAGCCTGCGATGAGCCGGCAAACGAGTATGGTTCCGATATTAGGTGCGAGGGCTAGAGGGAGCTGGAAGATGAACAGGAGGAACCATGAGACCGCATATATGGGCTGACGACCGAAATATTCAGAGAGAGGGGCGAGCAGGACAGGGCCAATGGCATAGCCCAGGACGTATAAGGATAGAGAGAGCGTAGTGACCTCTTCTGACACTCGGAATTCCTTTTGAATGCCTGTGGCCCCAGAGGAAATGCTGCCGGCGCATAAACATCTACGCAAGACTTCGTGTTAGGGCTAGAAAAAAACAAGCATTCACGGGCAAAGGTAAGCATACGTGACAACATTCAACCAGCTGGCCATGACCGTGATATACCACTTCCTCCATTTGGGCCAGTTGCGAGGATTGTCCCTATCCCCCACCGAGAAGGTGATTTGCAGAGGTAGGGCTTCATTAGGACGAGCCCTGGCTTTTGCCAATGCCTGCTCTTCTGAGAGAACAAGCAGCATATTCTCGGATTGGAGATCGGTGCCTTTGAAATCAGAGCTGAAGCCCTGCTCCGCACCAATCTGGCTTTCCTCTTCCGGCAACATCATGAGAGGAGACGGTCTGTATGAGAAAAGAAGGCAGGTGAAAAGAAGAGGGGAAAAAAAAAAAAACAAAGCCCGACACAGCGGCGATTATTTCATACTAATACTCCATACATTGCCAGACAAATCCTGCTCCTTCAGCAGACTGCTCGCGTATCAATTAATGGAGGCCCCGACAAGCCCATACCGGACTACACGGCACGAGGGCACGGGAATAATGTGGGATAATGAAATAATGTCACCTGGAGCAAATTACGTGCCACCGGGCTTCTCCACGGGGTGAAAGCAACGACCAAGGTTTGCGGCTTACGCCACATGCTAGGGCATGAATGCTTGTTAGCGACAAGATCAGCGCTCATTCCATGGCCAACGTGGAACGCAACAGCCTCCACCAGCCGAATGAGAGACTCAGAAATCGTTCCCCGTGGAGAGAAAAGGATTTTCTCCGCGCTCGGTGAATCCCCGGCGGTTGCATTACTCGGAAAGGTCCCGACTCCGAGTGCCGTATTTCCTGGATGCCATATATTGCCGGCGTGCCAGAAGCAAAGGTCAAGGAGAGATCAACCCGGCTAACGGTGGGAACGCCGTCATTCGGCTTCCGAAGCCTTGTCTTTCTGAAAACTTGAGCTGATGGAAATAGTCCATTGGATGAGGTGGCATACGCTGTAAAAGAGATAAGCAGTATTAATTGGGCATTTCCAGCTGGATCTCGCGTATTATTAATTCACCTCTCCACGCCGTGCTTGTGATGCGCAGAGACCGATACATCCACCGGTGGATATGAAAAAATCTTTCCTCGACTGCTCGCGGTTATTACTGACACCGAACAGCAGCTTCATCTAGTACCGGAATATTCTCGGACTCTCCAGCTCGGTTACTGTAAATGTACCAAAGATCAATTTGTTGCGCAGAGCATACCTGGGGAGCGGATCCGCACTGGGTTCGGCGTTTGCAGCGTAGATAACTGTCTTTGATAAATAAACTAACATGAAGTATATTATGCAGACTGTTAATTAAAGATACCATCATGCCAGCATTGCATAATGCATGTGATGTCGCATCTAGTTCATCCTTGCTACATCGTGGTCTTCGTGGTACTCACTCGCATAAACCGAGGACCCAATGCAAAATCTCCTGATCTGGATGAAAAGAGTAGACAGAGTACACTGCTAAGGGAGGACATGTGCAAAGAGCGGAACGTCTGTACAGGAACATGGTGCTGAAGGAGGCCTAGGTTGTAGTGCATCCCGGCAGTGACGAACGTTCGGGAGTCCGGATGCTACAGGCAATGTATCAAGAGTTTAGTTCGGATATCCAGTCAAGCTGAGCAGCTCGCACATTATTCAGGCTTCCATGGAACTCGCCGTGACACTCGATGTGTTTCCGTATGACAGGATATCATACAGTGAGGAAAGACGATACCTTTACAGCAGGCCAGGTTGCCATCAAGCCCTAGTGAGGTAGTGAGGCAGCATGTTATTTGCATTTTAACTGCTTTACTACCATCTTGACCGCAGGGAGAATCAATCCTGCAATATTCACGGAATAGTCGATCCAGTTCCCTGCCCCAGAAGGCAAGCCAGGCTTACACGATAGATCATGGATGAGAACATTCATTCATATGATATGGGGCTATGCTGCACTCTATATACTAATAGCCCCATCAGCCCAGAATATCCGACAGATTAATATCACTCTCCCTCCGAATCCTCGCCCCGGTACTAGGATCCTCAAACTGCCTCATCTCCCGCTCAGACGAGGTATACCCAGACCGCGCCGCACCACGACCCCGACCCCTGGGAACGCCGTCAGCATCATACTCGACGGCGGAATCATACGCTCCTGTCTCCTTGTTAAACGACCGCAGCCCGAACAGGGAACTAGAACTGGAACCGGAATCATACGTGACTCTGTCAATGGATTGGTCATACGGATGACCACGGGCCTGCTCATTGCCAGCTTCTTCTGCCCCGAATCCGGGACCCCCATATCTACTCCCTGCGTCTTGCGCTGTGGATCCTGTCTCCTCGCCGAGTTCAGTGATGCGTGGTGTTGGCGCCGTGGGTCCCTCCAGCATGGCTTGTTCCTGGCCTGTTCGGTCGTAGCGTCGTTCTTCGATGACGGGCGGCTCGCCTAGGTCTTGGTGGGCGGTGCGGACGACTGTGTGGCCGTCTGGGTCCGTGTGGGAGCTTGTTGTGTAGCGGTGGCCGGTCGTGGATGTGCCGTTTGTGGTGCTGGTTGTGGAACTGTAGTAGTATGATGAGCTGGTGTAGGAGTCGGACATGTTGGTATGGTATCTAGTACGGTACGGAATATGCTATATATAGTTTATTTGGCTCGTTAGTCGTTATACAGATTCAGCATTCGATACAGTCTATGAGAATAAGCTGGAGATGACTTTTTATATCCGCGTCTACCGTGGCAAGGGCTCGGGGGTGGATGATTCGCGTCTGACATCACCATCCGCCACGCAGATATCTGGGGACATATGATTAGGCTGCTGCCGATGGTATTGGCAATGGAATCTGAATTTGATGATCATTGGCGCCAAATAAGCAGTTGGGGACCGTGACTGTGACGACGTTGAAGGCAGTCAAATGTTATTCGCACTTTGTATGGAAGGAGCCGTATACATGCCCAGCCCGGAAGCCTGCAGAGATGCACAAGACTGAAGGGATTCCAGTATGCAAGCCGAAGGAGGTTGTGCATCAGACGTATTAGAGCTTATACACGTTTGTTATCGGTCCATGCATCCGCCTGTTCTGGGACGTAACCCGGTCTCTTGATGTCTCGCCGGACTTGTTCTTGTTTGGGCATCCCATGCTGTCGATATGAGTAACACGCAGGAGATGCGGTTTAGACGTCTCATTCAAGCCAGGGAAGATCGATAAAAATACTGTTGGAAGGCCTGAAGTTCTCAGCCACACATGCGGCTCGGGAGTCAGCAAGGTAACTATCATGGTCAATCGACAAGGCTGACAGTTGTCCTGAAACTTTGACAGCAATTCTACTCGAACACCCCGCGGTATTCGCCTGCGAGATTCATCTCTAACAAGCAAGAAACAATGGATCTTTGCGGGTCCTCAACAACCCCCGACACTCAGTCCTGCTCTCCATTTCCACCTTCTTTCCCTCGTTTCGGCGATCTTCCCGCCGAACTGCGGCTGAAGATCTGGAAGTTTGCCCTTGTACAGGAAGGGAGGGTTGTGGTCTTGCATATGTACGGAGACTATGGCCGCTGGAGTCGTCTGCTTAGCCACGAAGAACAGAGAATGTGGGAAGAAATCGACGACAACGATGACGATGCTCTAGTCGACGTGACTGAGATTGGAGACGGATATGGCCATGACCACCAAACTCTACGCATCATGGCCTGTACGACCGGTCACTGTAACTGCTGCGGGTATTACGGCGGCTCTTCTCATACTGCGCCTCCTCCTGTTCTCTTCTGGGTCTGCCGAGAGAGCAGGGGGGTGCTCAGGGAAGCGAAGAAAGATTATTCGATGTATTTCTTCAAGGAATACGGACCGCATGGCCGTCCGGTCATCGTTCCCCCCGAGAATACGGGGAACGAAGACAGCGACAGGGATGAGGACAACAACGACGGCGAAACTGCCCAAAACGAAGCCGCAGCCGTCCGCAGGAGATGGGGGGTATTCATGAACCCCGCCGTTGACACCATTGCATTCAAATACGACCTTGGTAGTACCAGCAGTCTGCACAGTCTGCACCAGTTTGCCAGAGTGGCAGCGTACGAAGCACCGAAGGTTAGGAAGGTCTTATTGTACACGTTCATCTTCATGCCTCCGTATCGATGGTTCAAGCGAGACAGCTACGATTTGTGGCGCCGATGGGGCGCCGATGGGACTTGGGTCCCGCAGACGCTGCCGGCATTTCGATACTTGACGGACGTCGTTCTCGTGGTCAGCGAGTCCTACTGGAAGAAAATGTTGCCGCAGGAGTGGCGGGCGAGAACGCTGTCTATCTGGCACGAGGAGTTGGAGAAGATGAGAGATAGATGGCCGCCGGAATGGGAATTTCGCAGTCCGGAGTTACGACTTGAATTGGTAGACGAGATGGATGTCGAATATTAACGTCCTCTCCACCTGTCTGCATCGATGAGGGTTATCTATTCAGGGCTTAGGAGGGCAGTTCATAAGTGTAGCTTCCTTCAGCCGTCCTTGTTAGGGCTGTTCTCGTTCGATGGACTGGGTCTAAAAGATCGCATTTTAGAATAGAGCATCCCAGAAGAGTGGTATTGGCGCTTACTCTTTTACTGCAGTGCTTTAACTTTGAAGGCGAGTCAGCGCTGCGAGTTATGAAGCCTGCATCCGCTTCTTATGACCAGACCCTGGGCATAGCAGGGATCTACGTCGTCCATGCTTAGATTAAATAAACGTAACTGACTACATGTCATCTCCGCATTCTGGCTGCCTGGCGTTTGCTTCTTCGTCCATTGACCCTTTGTGGTATTGTTAATG